>JAVFKF010000012.1:7500000-8750000 GCA_036926295.1 Pachydiplax longipennis | reverse complement strand
CAAATCCTAAGATAAAATACAAGGCTTGATTGAATGATCATGTCACATTTCCATACGCTACACCGATTAAATTAAAATCTGCCGTTGGAATGAAGCTTCAAAGCTATAAGAAAGAAATCTAACAATGGTACGTTAATAGTGAAGTGAAGTAAAAGTAATAGTAAAGCCTGAGTCGCTTTTATTCTTTGAAAGGGGTGAGTTTCGATAATATGAATCTTTATATGGATGTATTACCTCATCTTCGATTGATTGAAACTAACCGAATTTCAAATAAATTCTCTCTAGAGATAAAGTATTAGGCTACAGTAGAGTAGTTCTTAATAATTTCAACTTGGGTAATGTAATATTTTTGTATCACATTTCGCGCACTGGCTAAGTCATAGTCTATTGGATAGCAAACTTTTCGTAATGAGATAATTAAAGATGCTGATGGTTGCCATCTGTATGGAAAATTTGACGAATAACATACTAATATAATAATAACTAATGACGAATATCATCGTGATTTAATCGACCATAATTACAGGTAAGTATTGCAAGTGTAAACTTTTATACCTTGATTTACGATGTTAGTCACTGTAAACGCCTCTATGATAGCGCAGCAATACCCTATGAAATTAAAATGTAGCTGAGGCATAGCTCAAACATATATAAGGCATTTATTTTGACTAAAAGGTTTTTTAGAAGATTTCAAGTTGTTCTAATCTATGAATTGTAATATCTCTTCCGGATTTGTTAAGAGAAGAACAAGTAAATTATGAGAATCTTACATGCCTTTTTATCGGTACAGCAAATCTAATTTCAGTAAGGTAATCGGAAATAATCTTCAGCTAAAAGCAATGCCTTAAGCTTTTTAAGGGTGATCCTACAAACACCATTCACTCTAATCGCTTTGTTTCACAGGAAAAATGTAGCATGATGAGGAATACTCCCTTCCCTTTTAAAAATTTTCGATTTCAACCCTTGCACCAGGTGGTAAACTGGGAAAAGAAAAATCTGAGGAGCTCATGACCTCGGGGCAAGTATTTGAGTATTTCTAACGGTTGGTGCTTGAAGATGTGTATGGGATACCATACTCTTAGATTGTAGGGACGTCATAGAAACTACCACTGCTTCTAGAAAGAATTCTGATGCCTATCACCTTATAATATGTGGATGTAAAAAAAGAATATTAACTTACCTTCCAATAAGCATCCCATGATGAGCAATGTATGATCACGTATAACACTGAATACCACTCACACTAGACACTGAAAACTGCATACATTTCAAATTACACTTCACTCACTTTTCTACTCACTACACACAAATATCACTCCCTTTTTCTGGCTCTTGCGGTCACCAGAAGGGAAGGAGTCCGAATTGTGCCGGCTCGTTCTCGACAGGCACCTTCTCGCCTTGGAGAGGAACTCCCTGCTGCAGGTCAAATTGCAACGACGTATCCAATGGCCAATTCCTGAAATCCTTCCTCCAGCTGTGGAATCCCATCCCAGCGGTCGAAAACACTCATCAGCCAAGGTTGATGTCTTTGTGAAACTCATAGGCCTCCGAGCTAATTGATAAAGGAATGCATTGAAATTATCTTGCTATGTAAGATCTTAAGAAAAGAGCTCAAAACAACGTAACTTCCCTGAATGTATATTTTTGAAGCCACTCTCAAAACTTGAAATTTCTCAATGGCTCTCAATTAAAATTTACATATCCATCAAACATTGCCAAATGGTGTAAAAAAATTAATAAATTGGGTGAGAAAGGCTTTATATTCTGGAATTATATACATCATGTACTCTTCTTATGGAAAATTAAAATGAAACTATACTCAGTAATAACTAGAGGAGGTTTTTATGTATTGAAAATGTATTACGAGATATGCACAAGCATAATCATTTCTATTTTCTAAGTTAATCAAAACCCTCTCATGAAGCTTCTAAAAAACGTCACTTCTATCATTTTACTACTTTTGTGGAACGACATGCTAATTTGAAAGAAATTCGTATATTTCCTTATTAACGGATTTTATCAATTATACATTTATCTAAAGCAGCTCTGAGTGTAGGGTAAGAAGAGAGTAAGGGTTTAGATAGGTGCATTCATTGATAAGTTTTTCGCCAGAAGAAATCTCTATCGTTTCCAAGGCCTCGAGCTTCCTCCCTTTCGATTCCCGGTGGAGAAGTTTCGCCGAAACGGAACTTGCTGTCCGCTGTCTAGTAGTTGGGCGCCACAGCCATGTTTCATGAACCTGTTTTTGGATGAAGATTATCTATGATTTTGAATCATATTTATTATCTATCTAAATTAATACAGTATCCAAATTAAAGACGCAATAACATAGGACTTCATACTTCTTAATTCTACATTACGAAGATAGACGGCTAAGAGTCTGAAGTATAAGGTAAATACAGAATGGGAATCGCTGTTGTTTCACAAACCGAATGACTTAGAAGAAAGGTTGACTCTAAAGGAACCCAAAAATATGAGAAAATTTTAAAAGAAACTACCGTCCTATACTCTGTACGGTAATACTAACCAACGTTTTACTAAGACGCAGATTGAGCTGCATGGCGAGGAAGTGAACTTTAGAACAACCGCAGATGAGGCAAAGAGTGCCGAAAATATGCGTATAAAGTTCATTTTAATTCTTTGCAAGAATTAATTCTATCTGAAAACTGAAAGAAAAACAATCGGACGACCTTGAGCCAAGTTCGAAGCAGAGGGAAATTCCACACAGTCTGATAATTTCTCTCATAGAATTAAGGGAACGAGAGAGATGCTTGATGTAGTTCTTAAAATTATTTATAAAATTTACTGCCTATATCCTTTACCCCCGTGAGAATCAACTACTCTGGAGTAGGAACTTCAGCTTCTCTTATACATATTTAGACGGCAGTCGCTCCAATGGGAGGTGAATACCATGATTTCATCGAGAAGATATCAGCCGTTGATACCTAAATGAAACACGGAACTTAGAAAACTATTCAATTATTGCGTTATGTTTAACGTTTAGGATATTCTTACACTACAAGGGGCAAACTGTAAAGTACGTTCCCATCTTCCGAGAAAAAGAGCGCTGACAGCCTTCTGAAACTTCAACGTCCGTCGACTTTGCCTTGCAACATAAAGGAGAATAATCCTGTAGCGCGGGCGAATAGAACACTTTTCTGCCGCTCAGAGACGAAGTTATCAGGACACTAGAAAGAAAATAAGGCATTGTAAACCCTAAGAGTAACATAAAATCATCGAATCGGAAGTTCGTTGCAATCGAAAAGTGTCATCCGTAAGATATAAGGCCGATAAATATTAAAAACTAGATGTATAGACTTCTCAAAAGTTCTTACATTGCCAAGGAATCCAAGGTTGAGACACTCCAGCAGAGACAGATCCGCTCCATTCAAATGCTCCGACTGCTATGAGTCAACTGCAGAAAAGCAACCGCATCAATTCCGCCAAAATTGACTTCCTGAACAATCATACCAACGCTACGAATTCAGGATGGAGAAGGGCAGTATATGATTTCTCTTGTTCCATCATAGCGAAGCGTGGATAAATATGTCTGGGAGTGTAGGGATACGGTTTCATCATTCGAATGCATATTGTATATTGTGTTTTCATAAAAGAGTTTTTTATGCGATATATCAGTAATATTCATTGTCTAAACTTCTCCAATCCTTTAATGAATGAATTTACAGTGTTTGTGTGGCTCCCGGATAGCCGTGTGGGCAGCGAGTTCGATGAAAGCGGTCCTGGGTTCGATTCCCGGTGGGGTCTCACGTGGGAAATGACCTTAGCTGTCGAAGCATTTTCTATTTTTCATACTACTACAGGGTGTTTGAGGAGGCCGCTAATGAATGTGTTTTGACGAATTTTCTCTTCTCAATGGATTAGCAATAAGGATTGGTTCTAAATGTATTCCGGTCACCTGAAGATGAGTTAACCTCGAAACCGGTCGTGTTTTTTCAAATAAAATTTGTGGACGAAGACAAATTGTTTCTTTCATATTGATTATGGAAATGTTCCACCAAGTATCGTCAGAAAGCATCAACTATACAAGGATTGGTGAGTTAAAATTTTAACAATCTTTCTACATTACATGAAAATTATGAGGATTATTGGATGAAGATCTTGTAAATAATGATTGTAATCAATTTCACATTCCCTCCGAGTGGAATCATTTGGGTTTCCACAAAATAACCATCTAAAACTTTCCTTTGAAACTTCACAGTTAAGCAGTTATACTGCCTGAAATTTTATAAGAGATGCTAAAATTTCCTACATTCTTTATTTCAGACTAAGGTATGAGGAGGGAGCTGTAATTGCCTATAAATATCCGAAGGGATCCAATCAGTGTGAGCTATTGATTTCATAGTCAAGATGTTCTGAATTTTCTGAATATTCTGAGGTATTTATCAATGCCCTGATCAAAATGTTCCAAGTACATTTACATGGCTGCTGGAAATTATTAAGAATTTGTAATATTGCATTTAAAAGCTCTTAGCATGAGGGTATCTAGTCAGCAGAGAGAAGTGGTCGCTTCCATATCTCATGATGTGTCTAGTTCCAGTGAGAATGCACCTCATTGTGAGGTGCAGGCAACATCTTCTGCTACTCCGCCACCTCATAAAAGGTTTACACAAAAAGGTTAATTGCTGCACTAAAATGGAATTGCATTCTATGCTTGATTACTACATATGACTTGATGACAGCAATTCTTTTTAAGATGAGTTTTGATAAGGTTTTATAAATTTTCCTATATGAAGTTTGGAGATGACCTTCATGTTAACTTGAGTATTGGGGAAAATAAATTGCAAGTGAACTTTGTTTGGAATTATTTGATAATATCTAAGGATAGTTGATCATTATCTAAGGCTTAGAAGGAAAGGAAATTTATAAATTACATTGTTCCATTCCATTCTGTTTTTATTTACCATTATAGCCATTACACCCATACATGTACTGGGACACACAGATATACTCAGGAAGGTCATTCATCATTATAATACATGGATATAAAATAAATGCATATTTACAATAAAAATTGTATGGATAGAAAAATACTCTACATAAGCTTTAAAATCATGATCTTAGCTGTCATACCATACATTGGACATAAGGTACAATATTTGTACTATTTTGTGTAATCTTTTCAGATTAAGGAACCTCAGGAAATAAATTTACATATGTATCTTTTATTTGGATATTCTATGATTGATTTGTTTTCTATTGTTATTTATTTTTAAGTTTAATTTCAATATTCCCAATGAACTTAGTCGAATGTTACAGTGAAAGATATTTTAAGAGAATACTACAACATATCTATACTACAAATTACTACTATGAATGGCTCACACCTTGGCTGAAAGGAAGGTGCTCATTAAGGGTTTAAGAAATGGGTAAACAGTGAAGGACACCAGCAAATTGGACAACTCCGAGTCCGAGTATTTTTCATAGAGAAGTTGGAATCAAGAGGGGCGTATTACGAGGAAGTTCTGGTTTCCCGTGGTCTTCTACCTTTGTGAAGGTCGATACAAGTATGGGATGTGGATATGGTAGACAAGAGAAATTTCTGGGCATGGGTTACTCTGATGTTGTCGCTGACGCTGTCCTAGTTAAAGATTCTTCGCTTTAAATGTTCCCAAATAAATAAATATCGATTTCACTTATTCCTAATGCTAAGTTTTTCTTACTTATTAATCCTTCCATTTAGCAGCAAAGTTTGGGTCTATGCATTCACGGATTTTCATGAAGCTATTGTAATGTGCCACAGTTCTTTTAAGGATTTACTTATTGCCTTTGGGCATAATTCTTCGTTTAAATTTCCCTATAAATGAAAGAACACTGAACTTAATCTTCACTTGTTTATCTCTCTTTAGTTTAACAGACGTAGAAATTATTAGAATTCAAAATGAGTGAAATTTGGATTAAATAAAGATATGAATTAGTTCTGTATATTATCTTTGATTAAATTCCATAAAAAATATTACAAATAAAAAAAAGTTACTGGATTGGACTGGAAATGCAGAGATTTGATGTAAAATTTCTTTCAAACAAAAATTTTCGGGGTTGGATAGCAGAGAAAGATTTCAAAGAAAAATAGACAAGACGCGGTATATAGTATTTTTCAATATTAATGAAAAGGAAATGAATAAACAGGCTGGGAAAGATTTACTCATTGAACCCAATGAAAAGTTGCTGAAAGGAAAAGAGTTATATTTGGTCAAAATGTTTTTGGCAGATGCAGAGTCTGGAGTAATCAACGCTCGGGATCAAAATCAGTGTTTGCGCTCACTGGTGGAATTGAAAAATTTCAGGAACTGGCTCCTTCTTTACTTAGCACGTTCCACGTTTAGTTGACAGTACAGTGTTCTTATGGAGAATCGTTTCCCGTGTATTTCCCCGTGAGGAGCAAGGCGAGGTTGTCAAACTTTGCGAAAAATTGCTCTTTTCGTTTAAAAATTCTTTACTAATACAGGAGTAAAGGATGCATCGAGTGGTGGAATTTATTTTTCAATATTAGAAAAATAAATTTTATACAAATTATTTCTTTACATTTTCGCGCAGAAAGACGAATTTCTTATTTTATCTTTATCACGCTGTTGTGAACAAAGCGCTCTTTCATTCAACACAAAATTACCACATAAATATCTTTATACCTTACTTTCCGTACCGGTTAACTTATAGTTCTATATTACTTGGTTTAAACGCATCTTATAAAATGTTTATGATTCTTTGAACCGAAATTTTCGAATTATGCAGGCCAAAAATTCATCGCCAGCTAACTTAAGTTTTGTAAGAGATACCCACCAACATTCTGCGTACGAAATGTGAAGAAAAGTGTAAATATATTTTTAGTGAAGGAATGAGGACTTTATCTTGATGACAAAGGGATTTATGAATTTTTCAATTTGTAGATTTTTTCCGCGCGCCAAAATTTGACAATACTTACTTACAAAATACTGCCCGTAGATGCCCGCTTTCAGTTATAGGTGTGAAGGAGGAATATCATGGAGAATCAAAAAGAAAATCTTTTTAAGTTTAAAATATGAACGCTTCAATCAAGCCACCCTCCTGGCAACTATGCAGCCCAGAAACAACTTTTCTTTAGCTATTAATACTATAACTCTCGTAATTTTCGCGAAATACGGCGAACATGGATTATTTTGAAGGGTCATTACTTATGATTATAGTAAGAAATCTGGATCTTTCAGTTATTGATATGGATAGAATTTATCATATCATATGTATTCATTAAAGCTCCGAATATTCTTTAATATTCTCAAAAATTTTCAATTAATTGTTTAATACAGCAGAAAATTTCGCGTGCTTGGAAGATGTAACACTTCATCTCATATGGTGCGCAGCTTCATAGGATAGTTTGTGAGAGAGGGACTACAAAAAACTGTAATAGGACGGCCCTTGAGCCATTAGACATCTGAGCAAACGTAGTGGCTTTTCAATTTTCGGAATTCAGGATTAGAGTTCGTATTTAGTTTGTCTTTGGATTCTCGGAGTATAGAAGTGGAGTGGCGTCGTAACTTATCGTTGTTGCGGAGATTTTTCCCAAGTGGTTTATTTTTAAGTTTGTGCGATCATCGTGTCCAAAGGGAAAAGAAGTCTAAAAGAGGCAAGCTGTGAATTAAACAGTTTACGTTTTTACCTATTTCAGCAAGTCTCTCGATGCTATCGAATTCTGCGAAGAGGCCGCAACTTGAATTCAAAATAATCAATGGAGAAGGAAAGATGCACACTGAGGCACATTCTTAATTTAATTGCTCGACGAGAAACTGAAAAGGTTACACAGCCGTATAATTATGCGATATACTTGATTTACTTGTGATGAGCATGGCTTTTTGCCCTGCAAAAGAGGATTTTTAGTTTAATGAGATATTTATTTCCAGCCAAAAATTCACAAATTCATTTGTGCAAATATAATCAGTATGAATGCATTGTAAGGCAATACTAATAAAATTGTTCTTGTCGCCGTTGTAAATGAGAACATTCAAGATATCTCATACTTTTTGTAAAGCAGTTCGCAATTCCAATAATTTCTGATATGTCAAACTTTGCCTGCTAATGTTCCCATCATTTTATTTTCATTTTCCTTTTAGGAGGTTTTTAAAAAATGTTAAACTGCTAAACGCCTTCCAGTAATCCATTATTATACTTTTAAATACCTATTTTCGAGAAATTCACATGGTATTTATAACTTTGATCTTTTGCAAGCCGAAAATATTGCGTATAAATGCCGTCCTTTTCTTAAACATTACTTTAGGAACTTTTTAATGGGCTTTCTCTTAACACATCCGGTAGCCAATTCAAATTTGGCGCGGGAATCGCGAGGCGAGTAGACTGAGAGTACGTTTGGCAACAGCGTTCGCCGTAAGGACAATACTGTCAACTTAATGCGGAACGGCCTTTTTATAGTAGTATACAACTACGAACATCATTCTTTCGTTAAGCACACATATAACCGCACCGAGACCTTAGCTTTTTCGTGAGTCGGCCGACTCATACCAAGTGAAACCACACTACGCAGCACGTCCGTATGCTGACCACTCTATCTTGGGCTGGTTTTTCACCCATTCCATCGCTATTAACTTTTCATGCTGAGGCAGTACATTTTATTGCGAAAGTTACACAATCCACGCTTAAGAACATCCGACTTCTTGCGGTATTTTTAATAATTTTTTGATCGATAAAAACATGAATTTGCCACTTATGTGTAAAATTATCGGATATTTATTACTCTTTCCGGAAATTATGAAAGCGGTCGTCTTCGTACTTAATTACAACATTGGCAGAGAGGTATTAGCACTGACTGTGCGCTAACGTTTCCTGATCAGCTGAGGAGGCGACAAAACCAGGGGTGACGCGAGTGCCTCGATCTTCACTCTGGTAAGAAGCTTTTCGGAGGACTAAGCGAAAACCACGCGGAACAGCGTTATCACTGGTTATCACTGTAATACTGCTTGCATTACATAATATATTTGAAGAAGATTGGTCTACTTTTCTTACGAAGAGATCGTTTTAATTTTGGTAATTTTTCACTCCACAATGAAACAATTTTTACCAGATAGACAGTTAGGAAAGAATAAAGATGTTTTGGAAAGCAGTGGTGACAGGACATCACGATCTCTGCGAGACTAAGTTCAGAATCCCCATAGTTTTTTTAGTTTATTCGATGTGTTTACAACATGAGATTTCGAAGAAAGGAATTAGGTAATCGACGAGTGACTTTTTAGTCTATGTTCTGCTTTGAGAAACAGTGATAGTGAAGGTCTTACTCTCTCTTTATGTCAGAGTTCGTATTGGTGCTGACGTTGGGATATAGATTGGTCTGCTTCGCGATATCTTCTTTTCATTCTCACAAAATTACTCAATAATAGGAAGGGACTCGCATAGATCCCTTGTAGATACAAGAAGAGAGTGGACGGTGTCACAGAAAATGCAGACATATTTTGGTGAATCTAATGAGGAGAACGATTGGCTAAATCGGATTTTTGTGTATCAGGGTACGGGAAAAATTCGCATTCTATACGCATAGAAGAGCACCTTGTGTGTTGTTTTAAAGGGACCGAAAAATGCTTCTTCTGCGGGATAACCTATTTAGCGGGAGCGTCTTAAACGGGTTTTACTGTTGATGTTTTACATGGTCCTCCTTGTTAAAGTAGAAATTTATTTTATTTTAATTTTGAACATAATAATTACCTATATAATTCACCTATTGCTAGAAGTATGAGAATAAATTACCAAATTCTATAGATACATTTTTATATCCATACGGAAAATTATATTTTGTTTAAAAATTAAATATCCTTTGATGTGTATAGTTTATTTGCATATTGTAATCTGTTGATTTTTAATGATTATTTTAGTATATTATAGTAATTATGTGTTACATTCTGATATTTTTTACTATTTTATATTTAATTACATAGATATTTGACTTATATTGTTCACTTGTGTAAGGAATCTTTCCATTCTTTAGAGTTTTTTAGTTTATTGAGATATTTTGTTATTTAATAACTTTTGTGATATTGCTGTTTTTGAGGTAAATGGTGATATTCTGTACTATTTTATATCTTGTGCTAAATTTTGATCATTATAATTTTTAACCTAAAATGAGCATGTCTTATTAAAATATATAAATACCTATTTATTGTCTGTATCATGATTCCAGTCAGTATGTAGGGCTTACGGGAGAAAAACTCAATGTAATTTGCCGTAAGCGAAGAAGTTAGCCTCGCGCCGGGTCGCCTTTACTCGGAGCTACGGATTCGGACGGGAATAATTAAGATTCGTAGATTACATTGACCGATTCAAACTTAAGTTCTGATGAAATTTGAATGAAAATAACTCTATCAACACAACAGTGAAAATTTTATGCATGTAGAGCAGAAACAACAAAGTTAAAAGTAAAATTTGCATGAATTGCCGAGTTTTCACCCGTGAACATTTTTGAAACTGCCATTACTCTTTTACAATCCAACATAAAATGTTGATTTTTTCTTCCATTGCTCATTGTATCATCTGAATGCATAAAAGTTACATGAGACTAATTTTAGAGCAACCAAACCTTAGTAAAAAATTATTTAGTTGGAAAGTAACTCAAGAAAAAATTCGTCGTGCAGTCCAATTTATACGTCTCCTAAAAATTTTTGGTTTCTCACGTGAGGAAAAACTTGTCTCGAGAGAAATCGAGATAAATGTTGTAATTTTCATTTTCAGTTTGTTTCGATGCGATATTTTGAATAGAACTTGAGTTTTTGACTTTTATATAAAGGAGCGTAAACCGCTTCGCGCTTCGAATCGCCGACGCTTCGAAACCTCGGAGCTTAACAGAAATTTCAACGTCACCTCACGTAAGAAACCAAAAAGTTCTAGGCAACGTATAAATTGGACTGTATAGGAAGGAAGATAGATATAAATCGTTTTATTACATCAGCCCATGTGTCCCAAATCAATCAAGTTTTTAGAAGTTTCTTTCAATTTGATTTTTGTGATATTTGAATTATGTTTTTTACAGTTAAGTATTGATGTAGTTATTAAATACATTTTTCATATAGCAACATTGTCTTCCTTATCTCTATAGTTTTAGAGGGTAATTAGAAATAGACCGGCACAGGATCCAGTACATTTATGGAAGCTTTTTCAAAGTCCACATAAATTGACCATGCATCCGGATATGAAATCTCTGCTGACATTTCTCTAGTATATAACGCAGCATTGCTTCATATATCCATTCGGTTTTCCTCTGCAGAACTGCATAGTGGTTAAATCCATTCGATTGGGTAAGAAAAATGAACAATTTGCATGCATAATGTACAATTTGCGGACAATCCTTTTCTATAAAGTTTGACGGAATAGGCGCTTTTAAAAATCGTGCTTTGTCGGAGTAACATAATAATTTACAAGATGAGTTTCACAAAATTGTACAATTAAATCTTTTTTTAAAGAAACAAGACATTAGAGAAGAAGAGCTGATCACAGCTGCGGAGGCTACAGCTACCTTTCACGGTGTAAAACACCTTGATAGCTATAATAGCCAAGATTTCGAGAATAAATTACCTCAAATTCTTTTCCGCGATTTATCTATTGCGAAGAAGCAATATAAGAAAAAGGGGAAAATATTGAACGCAGTTTAACAATGGACATATTTTGACGGAAAGTAGTTTCTATTTTAAGGAAATTGATACCTTTCAGCCGCTTACCGTAATGTAAATGAATTATAAATCGAAATTTGTGTTTAATATAATATTGAATCGCTTCGAAAGCTGCTTTTACATAATTTGTGGCCGATGAATAAATCAAAGGTATTGGACTTTTGTCCCGCGATATACTGCAGACTCACTCTTTCTTTGTTTTGGACTCGTAGTCGTTATATCCTCTTCTGAGATACATTGGACGATATTTAATCGACTGGGCATAGCATCATCAGATAATTTTTTTTATTTTGGTGAATCGCTCCTAATCGGTAATATTTTTCTCAGATATCTAAAAAAAAATGAGATTTATTAAGCTTTACGAAGCGTTGTGAACCCTGAAGTTTGCGAATTTAATATTTTTTGAAACGATTGGAGAAATTACATCTTGTAATAAACTAGAAAAGATTATATAGTATATCGTGAATATTTTCAGAAGATTCAACGAAATAAAGGTGGAAGTAGTTCATGATGTTTTTAACTAAAAAAGATTCCAGTTTTACAATGGGGTTAACTTAGACTCTACAGAAGAGACTATGTAATATCGATCAGACCCAATCAGGATTATCATGTGAAATATGAAGGGTTCCCCGCAAACCATGTCGTTCAAGATAAACGAAACGTCGACACGAGAGGTTCGATACCCATCACACAGCCACCTAAATGTGCATCTCCTCCCCCCTTTCCGTCACTTAAACTATTTTCATTCGCTGCGTCGAGTAATCTTGTACTAATTAACTTCAAGGAAGTACATACATAGCTATCGTTATCTCCCTTTTACGCTCTAATGCGGGTAGTGCATAATTGTTTTTAGACGCACAGTAAAGCTTACGCTGAAAAAGCTTTTTTACGAGTCCAGACAAGTACACAAACCTGAATGCAACAGATTTCAAAGGTAATGCTTGCGTATGCATTGATGAAGCTACTTCGTGAGGTAAGAAATGGATAGGAGGATGTATAGCGGGGACGATTATATGAGAATGGAGCAGCTGAGGTATACCTAAGCACACAAGGAACATTTCACAGCTCGTGTTCATGAAAACTGTGTTCTCTTTTCGTTGAACCCATTGCATTGCACTTCCTCTAAATTATCATACATTTGCGTTACTCCGCATCATTCATTTGCAGCTAGAAAATATTGCGTATGTGAATTAGGGACGTAACGGAGCTTCGACTCTGAATCCGAAAGGGCGGAAACTCCAGTTCAATTTCACCCCCGACTACGGTTCCGATACTATCATTTGATAAACCGGAGTTTTAACTGAGTTTAGACTTTGAAGGAAATGAAATTAATCGCGCCCGTTCCGTCTTCAGAGCGTCTGTCCGGTGGGGTTAGGAATAACATCGAAACACTCGATTAACGTTTAACGACCGAGAATCACCTCAAAGTCCTGCAGGAAAACATCCACGAGAAGGAGAGTGAAAAACCTGCGAAACCTGCTGATATTAACAACTAGAATTTAAAATGAAGAAAGGGAAAAATAGTGTAATGTAATAAAGTCTGAAATATAAAAAGTATAAAAACAGAAATATGCATGAAGTGAGTATAGGAAGCTGATTTTGAACAAAAATAAGCATAGATAACGATAAAATAAAATAGAAATAAAAAGAATATGGCATAAATGAAATGGAATAAGGAACAAATAATGAGAAAATGATTAAGACACTATTTACATAGTGGTAAATTATACCTGAGGTAACGTCATACTCTCATACTAAAATATAATGAGATAAAGTGAAAAAATGAACATTACTGAAATAAAAAATGAAAAAAGTTAGCCAAAAAACAGTAAAATGAGAAAACGTGTTCACTGTTGACGTAAAGTTCAATTCGGTTCATAAATTCAGATGGAAAGAAGAAATCGTGGGACGAAGACCAGAGTACCAATGAGCTAATGTTGATAAATTCTTAGCAAACTTTTGACAGCTTACAGGTAGCTGAAAGAGAAATAACTTGACATTTACATCGAGATTGTTGAGAACTATGGAAAGTTTGTACGATTGACGTGAACGAAGAATTGCAAATTACTACCAATCGAGCAATTGATCAAAAAATGATATGATGAATCACGTACTAGGGATTCATAAATGAGAATTACATTCCGACATCCTTCTAGCACAGTGCTGAATAGTTAAACATGTACCACAGTCAAAATGATGCCAAATAGAGAGAAAAGTTCTGATAAACGTACGACTGATTCATGATCTTACCTCATCCTTTATTCTTCAACAAATCCCTGAGCTCTTTCCCACATTTTACTTCATAAATCCGTACGCCGTCGACAAAGTGATGGTCAATAACTATTAACCATTTGGAAATCATAGTGATTTATTTTGGACTAAATTACGGTGATATGAAGCAATCCGCTAGACTTCTCGTAGAATCGAGGCCTGAAAGCAGTGATATAGAATGTTATAAAAGAATTACTTAACCTTGAGGAAGATTCGGAGAATCGCGGTTATACAGTTCGTCTCGCAAATGATCAATTAATCAACCGAACTACAATATAGATAGAACCAACATGAAAAGAATGCAATGCAGAGAAACATAATTTTAAAATTTAACGAGAGTATACAGCTGCATATTGAAAAACATCAGCTGCGGTAGAGACATCAATGAATTTCTCGAAAAGCAAACGCCGAAACAGCGAGTTAACGAAATGATTGTCACTACCTTTGAAGATTCCAGGCCCTTCGGAAGATAGATTGAAAAGAATTTGCTGAGCTGTCCTAAATTAAATAGAAAATCCTCTGTAGTAAAATAGTAGTCTCATACCTGGATTGCTTTCCATTTTCTCCCGAAGCTTAAGATTTCAGCGAAATTTTCCCGATGCCTCCTATCTCCAACAGCGTTACTGCTCGATTGAAAATGAACTATTAGCTAGCTAACGGCTGGGTTGGATTGCATTCGACTGGGACCTTATGCGTGGCATAGTCTTTATGGCCTTATTTACATTATTTGGCCCATCCATGGACTATTAGCTGACTTCCTTTGAGTTATATACACTTATTGGAGGTGAGGAGGGGAGAAGTAAAAGATAAAGAACACGAAGTACCTGCCCATTCCATACGTTTCTCCTCCTAGAGGTCCTATTCCCATAGCGATGAAGTCGACCCTCTCTCCGTTACCTGCTCTTTAAATCAAATGAAGCTAATGTAAGGTATGATAAATGTAATAAATGGCTCTCGTTCGAGTTCAGGAATATACGACAAAATTTCCATTCTCTCATCTCAGGGTCATGTTGGTGGAAATTCTTTACCTTCTTTGGACTCAAAACGTACTTTGGTCAAAGTAAGGTTAGATCGAAGAAGTCAAGTATCTAGGGGGAAGAAGAGAAATTTTTGGAACAACTGTTAGTTTCGTTTACAAAGGAGGATCTTCGACGACTAGATATTTCGAAAGTTATTAGGAACCTTGGGGGAAGACATAACCATCGAATTATTACGGGAAAATTTGTGAATGATTGTCATTTTATATATTGCAATAGCCAGAAAAATCTCAGCGAATAATGGGTTATTGATGTTGAATAATACTCTTTTCAAAGTTCGGTTTTGAGAACTGGGAAACGTAGAAAAACAGACGTTTAATGAAATGAAATTCACAAAAAAGTACCTCTTCTATGAGGATACATCAATTCCGTCTCTGCCAAACATCCACGTTTCCAAAATGAAAGAGACACTACCCAACTTATCTTTCTAATATAGTACAATTTTTATACCAAGGAATAAGCAGGTAGGGTGCTTCGCTAAGTGATAAAAAAGAATGTACGAAGAAACGATTTTACTAAATGTTTGCACTTTTACGAAAATCGAAACCAAGTGAAGACATGCGTATAGGAAGTAGAATGAATGTTTCAGAGATCCTGCGAGAGATCGATAAGCTGAAAAGAGTACAGTGATCTTATGTGGGTACTAGTTAAATGGAAAAATTCCTCAGATATGAATTTTATTGATAATGTTCATGTTTGTAAAATATTCTGCCAATAGCCTCTATTACGAAATTCAAAGAAAATTTCTTCTATGTCCACCTCATGACATTTAAGTAGTACGTAATGTATGACAAATGCGCTTTAAATAGTCAAAGAGGAGACAGATTTAAAGTGAGATCCTCAGTTTATTGGAACTACTGATTCAATGCAAACAGGTTGTAAGAAGATCTGGACTGATCTGGAAGACTGTGAGAAAAGAACTTTTATTCTAATGATGAGCAGTCGTTGAGATATTTATCCTACTCAATGCATAGGTTTTTATTGCGTAACCTGTAAGACATATGAGCGAACCAGCATTTTATAAATGTCTCGTAATGAGTGACGGAAGGCAGGCCTAATAGTGTGATTTTCAAAACAGTGAAGAATCTCCGGGATGTCAAGGGCTTAGACTGTTTTTTTGACTGAGATCGAAATTGCCGGCCGCTGCGGCGGTGTGCTTACCGTGCTTAGTGGTGAGCCGTTTATATAACAGCAAAGCAAACACTCTTATCATACCTCTAATTAAACAGACGAGACAATGAGTATACAAAGATAAACGTGATTATAATAACTAATTCACTAGTGAGGTGGGGGTTATATAAGATAAACTGACTAATCATAAGAGCGGAGGTGGGTGGCAAGCATCTTAATCATCGACGTCACAGGGCCTGAAAACTTAATTTATGGGAAAAAATTTCTTTTGAAAGGATTTGAACCACTGAGGATAAACTTTGGAACCACTCGACCATCTTTAATATACAGAACTATCAAAAGAAGTAGGTTCTAATTCAACAAATAAGGCGGGTTAAGAAGGCTACTCCATGCACCCGCCAGATAATATGACAGATACATTTACACTAATACCGCCGTATGGGAGGGGTTGTGAACACCGACGGATAATATCTTAATGCGCCGATTTTATTTAGCCGTCTTCGATTGCGAACTTTCATTGATCTACGACTGTATTGTATCAGCGTAAGCTGATGAGACTCTGGTGTGCGGTAAATTTATAAAAGGCAAAAATATTCATTTAAAATATCTTAAACAAAGAGAAAAATAATTCCTTGATAGGCCACGGAACCTAAGCAGCAAAAATAAACGACCTGTTCCCGCGACGTCATAGCTGCCACTGATTAGCTGCGAAGAAGCCCACGTAGAATTATAAGTATTTTGGAATATCAGTAGGAAAATAAATTACTTTCCGATGTGAGTAACATTACATTTTTTTACATTCATGTATTATTATTATTACACATTTACATCCAATTTCTTCTTAAATGTATCCACCTCACAAAAAGACAACTGCAGCTATATACTTATGTTCCTATGACCCTCCAATGGTTAAGTTAAGCTAACCCTTTCATCTTTGATGAAAACAGTCCCAGGTTTGATCCCTGGTACATGTCATAATTTTTTTCTTGCATTGGTAAGAAATTGTGAACCTTCCTAAATACAATTGGTTGCAGATCAATTGTGGTCTATAAATACTAATGAAGGCATGATAGTAAATATTATTATCTCATTAAATATTGAAAATATGATTGCATTTTATTGATCAACTGAAAGTAAAATTTTCCTATTGAAGATCATACGTGTAATTTTCTAAAGAAAAGGTTTTGTGATGACGATAGTGGAGGTGGAATGGTGTTTCCTATAGGGGACAATCCAGATGCGGCTGAGTAGTGTATTGTAGTGCTATTTGAGATGTAATGCTATCAGCAAGGTAGTGCAATTTGCAAGGGTTGGTCTATTAGAAGCAGTATCTGTGAGGTTTTGTCTCATTATTACACTCAAAAGAGTGCACAATACACAGTACGTAGTATATATGGCCAAAGATTGGACTGGATTGAAAATTTGTGACAACATGATTTTAAGTTATTTCACATTTTGTGTCATATGATTGCTGTCTCAGTACTTTAAATTATACCAAAACAGTCAATATTTTTCGGAGGATTGAGGAGATTTTGTCACCTTAACCTCAGTACATACTTGACCACATTCCTTTATGATTTATTGTCATTGTAATTTTCCACATTTTAAAGATAGTTTTCTTTTACATATGAGTAAATTATGCTCATTTTACTTTGAGTCAAGTCAAAAATAAATTTCATAAAAATTCTCTCAGTATCTAAATTCAGAGAAAATAATTTATTCAATTAAACTTAACAGAAAGAAGTCAAGGGAAAACTTATACTAAATAAAAAAAAATTAGCTGCCTTATTATTAATTAAAATCCACATACATTTACGATGATATGATAGAACACTATCCCTTAAAACCATCATCCCAAAGAATCAAAATATACAATAAAAAGCAGTTGTTAATCTCATTTATTAAATGATGAACTTGTTGATTTCCATTGGTGCAGTTTTTACTATGAAATTTGAAAAATCTCCATTCGAGATAGCAAATTTTCTAATAATATCTATAGTCCAGTGTCATATTTCTACTTAAATCAAGAATTTTTTCAATGGTCTATTCAATAAATAAAGGAAATTACTCATATTATGTCACTGTAAATCCTGAAAGTCAAGATGTTTTCTTTGGTGATTTTCATGGACTGAGAATTATATCCAATTTCATTATTTTATATTGAGATTCTGCTAATAGTTTTCCTATTCAATTGCTTTCAACATTTTACATTATTTTGGGATTATAAAAGAGATGTCCAAGGACAAAAGGTACTGTATTTGATGTATATATTATATTTGACTTAATATGAGAACCATTTTTTTCCAAATTATGGGTAAAAAGAATGACTCCTGCATGTAATATGCCTTTGTTACTCTTTTGCACATCTCTATGATACCATCGGATTAGGGAATGAATATCAAATGCCCTTGATCAGTTGGCCCTTTTTCTTGTGTTTGCCTAAATGAAGTAGGGCAAATGAAATCTTGTGTCTCCAAATATGGTAATTAATGAAAATTTTGTAGTCATATAGGCTCTTTTCAAAAGTTTAGTATTTATCTTCTCTGGGCTTTTACTTCCTCCATAAGGATTGAGAAAAACAGGAAATGTTGATGAACGAATACTGCATAATTTTGTTGTGAGAATTTAATAAGCAAATTTGTTAAACATAACTACAATTGGTATTACATTTCAATATGAATTTTGTTTGTTCAGAAGCATAGCAGAAATGCTTAACCTTAACATGATCAAATGTTTGTACAAAATATAACGGCACATACATTATTTGATGCAAAATTTAAATTCTCTTTTCCTTCACTCACAGATTGCATTTGGACAAAGGCAATTCCACAAGGATGCATGAAATTAAAATTAAATAGGGGCACTTGTTAAGTGGAAAGTTGCCCACATCTCTAAGTGGAAAAAAACTGTGCTTTATAAACATATTTAAGATAATTTTGTGCCAACATGCATCAGTATTAAGTTTACTAATTTCTGTACAGTCACTTTTTCATATGACATTTTATCACGCACACCCAATCTATTTACACTGACTCTCAAATACCATTTCCACTTTCTGTTAGTTACAAAATGATCTCACTTATTCTAGGGAAATCACCCATTTTGTTAAATACCACAATAATGAGCACATCTTCTTTTATTCTTTTATTAGTATAAAAAAATCACAGCCACATAGACTGCAAATGGAGTTCTTAACAAAAACGCTTTAAATAATATAAAAAAGTTCTCTCGATGAAGCAATTAAGCACATTAGATTAACAATATATTTTGCAGTCAGGACTCCAGAAGATGAAGTAACCTTGAAACAATTGGCACAATTTAACTTTCTTGTAACAAAAGTAAACAATTCACTTTCACCTCAAGTTCCAGTTGCAAAATACCCTCCCTATAGAAAAAACATAAATTAGTGTTCCTTTATGCAAGTGGATAATTACTGTATATACCTTAGCTATACATTTGTCTTTATCATTTTTTAGGAATTTTAGTACACAAAATATGTGTAACTATATTGAATAATTTTATGATTGTTAATGTGTCAGAGACATATACCATAGATCAATGATTACTGTGAAGCAAATACAATGAATGATTATTTGATGCATAAGCTTCCATGATTTTAAGGTAATAATGGGAGCATAAATAAAATTTAAAAAATACAAGTCTAGGTTAGTCTGCTTGGAGAGGCAATCCTCACTCTATTGCCACTCTCTCCACTTCTGAATTACAAAAATGAATAAAAATAACAGGAATGATGTTCCTTCTTTTTTAATTGGTAAACTAATGGCAGGTTCCTATCTTGTAAAAGAATAGGAAAAATAAACTCACAAGGAGATTAAAAAATAATAAATTTCCATGACCTGATTAACTGGCTTCCTTAAAATCTTCAAACAATTACTGAGAAAAGAATTTATGACTCAAAGCCTAAAAGGGACTCTTTCTGTGTTTGATTTAGAACCCTTCCTAGATGCTCCAGTGCTGGTATCTGATGCTCCAGACGATTTCCTTGTCAGCTTGGTGCCACTTGTGCCTCCAACAGGAATGCCTGTAGCACTAGATCCTGATGGTGTTCGTGTCCTTCAGGTAAACCAATCCAAAAACAGAATATTATATCACATGTACAGCAATTCTTATAAGGATGCTAAATACATACACTAAGAAGCTACAAAGAAATTATATCTACTCAACTATGAAAATTATAAATGCTATTAATTCTAATAACCAATGTTACTAATTAGAGATTAATAAAATTATAAGGTTAAAATTACCATTAAAACCTCATAAATTCCTAAAACACAAAAAGGCAATATCTTTCTTAGAAATCAAAAATCTTGAGGTAAAAATATACATCAGGTTAATTATAGTTTTAAATTAGTATTGTTGTATTATTACTGTACATTCATTGCACCAAATGTGATCTAAGTAATCAATGGATTTAGCTAGTTCTTCACAATGTTACTTTATTACTTGTAAGTATAAAAATAATCATTCTGTGTTCTCCCATGGTCTTTATTTAATTGTTTGCAAAGTGAAAATAATTCCATCAAAACCTGGAATTCTCAGAAATGGGGAACTTTGCTGTGAAAATCAGATGTAATCAAATCCCAAAATATAGATGAAATACCATAATCTAATATAATAGGAATTTATATTATAGATTCACAATGGGAATAAAAGCTGAAAGTGCCAAAATAGTAATTTTTATAATTTAATAGCTTCAAGAAGCCGTAGGTTGTAAGCAACCAATGACAAAAAAGTCCAATTGCTGATTCTAAGCCACTCTGAGGCAGCACTTTCTGTAGTATTCCCCACAGGTTGCTTTTAACCAATGGCTTCTTGGAGTTTTTTTTTGTGCATCCATGTTTCTTTTCTTCTATTATTATGAAAAATAGGTAAATTTAACCATAAGGGAGAACACTTGATATTAAAATGATATATTAAATTAAAAGCCTCGCACCAGGTTACTGTTAATTACCTTGTGTTTGCCAATAATACTGGTATATTTGAAGCTGATGGTGTTCTTGATCTGAAAAGCAAGTGAGCCTTTAGCATTTTTGAAGCTTCCGTTAAAGTTTTACGTAAAAAGCAGCCATGCTTCAAAGTAGAGTATTTTCACAGCATTTATGCTGCTACCCTGATCTTATAATTCAGTTTACTCAATTTAAAGTACAATTACATTATATTATGATTAGATCCATTTCCAAAAATCTGAAACAGTATATGAACTTAATGCCATTTAAAAATTAGCTAGAATTATACTAGCACAAAAGCATGGATAAATGTATATTCAGGAAGAGAGTTCATTCCAAAGACTAACCTTGAAGAACTAACAGTTGAACAGCTTGAAGCAGAAGAGGTACTATGCCTAGCATGAAAAATTAGTCACAATTAGAAAACTTATCACAGTAAAGCCCATATTAAAAAGCCATTACTTACAGACACTTACAGAATTAACATCTAATAATGTTTAATATTCAATTTCGAAAGAACCTTCACCAAGTACACTCATTAATTTTTACATTGGCAAGCTTGAAGAACAAAAAAACTTTAAACTATCCTAACTATAATTCATCACTTTAAGTATTTATTGTTGAGTATATTACCTAATAGGACGACGTACAAGAACAGGAATGTTAGAAGCAGATGTAGTCCGAACAGTGCTGTGCATAGTTAAAAGAAGTTAAGAAAGATGTTAGAGGTAAAGAAAAAGAAATTGAAACCAACACCACTATTACAACTAAAAATGTTACTTCTAGGATTTATGAATGTTTGGAACTGGCTTGGTAGTTGAAACCAAAAATTAAATATTAAATTTTAATTACCTGCCAAATAGCAAGCCAGGTAGCTAAATACAAGCTCAGATTGCTTTATATGACTTGAGAATAATAGGGTAAATCATTTTGTATGAAAAAAGCTAAGATTACATCTGGAATTATAGGTAACAAAGTTACTGTATTTGCTTAGTAATTGTCAGAGCCTGCCTTGTGAATTTATGCCCCAGAACCAATTTGGAATGTATGCTTATTTAGGACAATAAATTTTCAAGCATAAACTAAGACTTCAGTGCAAAAGTAGAAAGCAGGGCTCTACAACATTACAAAAGCTAGAAAAATTCTAATTTTAATATTAATGAGCTACTGCAGAAAATTTTTCCAAAACATTAATTAGGTATAGAATTAAGATGAGCTTAGAATGACATTTCTGCCATCTAGCATAGTAAAATGTCAAGTCTTTGACAGGAAGTTTGAAAATATTTTTAACAAAAGTAAGCATCTTATGCATATTAATTATTTTGAAATTTCTTAAATTCAAGCTATGCAGAATGGAATTGCACAAACAACATAGATTTACCCAAATGAAGAAGGGGTTTGAGGTTCACTGCCTCCCACATAATAAGGAATTCTTGACTTTTCCCTTTTGGTTAAAGATGAAGCATTTGAAGCAGAGTGAGAGAAAAAGAGGTAATATATAAGTCACAAACAGTATATTAAAACCAACCACCATAAGCCCTTAGCATTATACTAAGGAATAAATTTAAGATATTGATACAACTAATGCTGACTTTCACTCACCATAAAACTCAACAATTTTAGAGACTTACATCACAAATTTTTCACCTTTATAACTGGCAAAGGGTTTTATAAAGTATGAAAGCCACTAATAGAGCTTGAAAATAAATATGGATCATAAGATATGCCTAGAGGATGTAAAGCTATTAATTAAACAGAGGTAACAACCTAAGACTAAGGAAAATAAAGTCCAAAACAGGGTGAAGAAATACTGTGAAAATAACAATAAGCTATCAGCTGGAAATACACCCGAAGCCACCTAGACAAGAAATAAGATACATTTGTGCTACAAGCATCCACCATTGCAATGATTGTAGAGGATAAAGACCTTAGAAAGATAATATCAAGAGAATATTTTCATTTATTTCTTATTTACCGGATGCCTGATCCAGGTAGTGAAGGTATACTGGATGCTGATGTTGCACGATGCATAAGTCCACCCCTATAAACATATGCAATGCGAAATCACAGGTGGACATTCTGTCATACTTACAACATTATGCAATTATTAGTACTGATATAAATCACCATTTTAGTGTCAAAATTATTGTAAAAATACATCTATCCACATCAGTAAAACAGTGATTCTGAATAAGAACAATTCTATTAACTACTAAACCAATATTTGAACAAATAATTTAAAAGAGGAATGTTGGTTTTTCCACACATGAAGGGAAAAGAGCTCAAAATGGTTTTATATCCAGAGCCTAATGCTGACTGAACCTACGGCTTACAGAAAAATGTAACAAGCAGCAAAGATTCATCCGTGATATTTAAATGTTTATAATGTACACCCTATCTAAAATATTTCTAGGCATGCATTGAATCTGCATATTATACCTTGGAAAATTTGTATAGTATTTGTATAATTGTATAGTCTTGGAATTGTAGTAATTGTATAGTCTTGGAAAAATTAGTTTTGTATAACTATGGAAATATTTACTACAACATAAATATATCAAAAGAGAAGTTCTTATGGGTTTAAAATACTGTTACCATTATCAATAAAACATGAAGCTATATTAAGAAAAAGGTAATAAACAGCTGAAACCAAGATAATCTTCAGGTGATTAAAATCTGATAATTTATGAATATTTCTTGTTATAATCCACCATTAATATTTTATATTTATGATGAAGATGATTTAAATTACAATTGTTAATGCCTTCTCCAACAAAATCACTCTGTAAACATATCAAAGTCTAATTTAAGAAATGCAAATCCATAGATTCTTACAATTCTAGGAAAATAACAAAAAATCATGCACTTCTTATATATCAAAACTATAAGGAGCCTAGAAGAGTTTTTCCTATCACACCATATTCATTTGCACTTCATTGATGTTAATCAATGCCATACCATCAAAATATGATTCCATTTATAGAAATATAATACCCATAGCATGCCCTATGTATAATATAATAGAGAGTGGTACTAACTTCCCTTTACTCACTCACTCACTATCACTTTAATCTATACTCCATTTGCAATCTTCTGGCTGACACTCAACAACCTACTGTGTAGATAGGTCTAGTTCAACTAAAAAAATAAGGGAGGCAGCTCGTACTCAGAGGAGAGCCATGCACAAACAGCTGTCCCACTGACTGAATTAGAAATTGATTACTTCTAAGGGGGGCAGTTAACCCTCAAACACTCTCTCTCTCTCTCCTCCACTTACTTCCCCTTTAACGTGATATCATCAGCCACAAGATTGTGAATGAAGTATACTTGAGATTATGCAGAGGAAGTCTATATAATTTATGCAAAACCTAGGCTCCTTTAACAAAAATCTCTGATACAAATCAACACTTTCCTTTTCCTAAATCAACATTGCTTAAAACTTGGCTGAAATTAAAAAATAAAAGAAAATCAATTAAGAGTGGAAAATACTGAAATTTCTTTTGCTTTACCTTTCTCTCAGAGATGTAGGGGTAGTTGCAGAAGTTCCTGTAGGGGTCCTTGGACGACTTAAAGGGGTGCCATTCACAGGAACAGTAAGTTTGCGGGATGAGGGAGTGGTTCTACCAGATCCAGAGGCAGGGGCTGTTACACGTCGCTGATGTATAGGTATGCGACTTGGAGTTCCATCATCTGAAAATCAAGATTTTTCAAATATAAATTATACACATACACATTCACCAGATAATATTTTAGAAAAGTTGCTAGATATATGGATTTAGTCCCATGATTCCAATGCCCTGACCTTCCTTTGCCAAAAGATAAAAAAAGTCTAGAGGTGTTCCAGCAAAAGTAATTCAATTTAAGAATAAAATCCAGCAGTAGTACCTTGGACCTGTGAATAAATTCTCAGCTGAGTTATTTGCAGAGTTGTTAAGTTAACTGAGTTATTAACAGATATTTGCTGGAAAATGGATTTTGTATAAGATGACATTTCTCCAAATATAGATGTAGGGACTTTAAGTGTTTGTAGGAATTTGTTGCTTACCTGTGCTATCAAGAGAGAGGTTAGAACCATGACGGCTAGGTGGTCGGCTGCCAGGACGACTAGGGGGTCTACTTCCAGGTCTACTACCTGGTCTGCTACCTGGTTGACTGCCACCTGAAAAAAGATTTATAGTGAGAAAACCAATGTAAAATTTAACAAAATATTAACAGATATTAGCAATAATGTTTAATTAACAGTTTACTTGTATTTTAAGAGAATGACATTATATACTACATAACTGTTTCCAGTGATATAGCCAGAGGGAAATATTTAACCATTTACCAGGGCATGGACTAAATATTCACATCATTATAACGGTGCTTAATGTTTTATCCAAATACACAATAATCCAATTTTTTGTTTATAATATATTATTCATTATTCCTATTAATATAATATTTCACAACTGTTTAAATGTACAGATAGTCTATATTCATTACAACATTGACAGCCTAGTCGAAATCTTTTGCATGTTTGAGAAAGTTGTTTCATAAAATTAACTGTTGAGTTTACTGACTCCAGTGGTTAAGTAGTATCACTTATGGAATTCAAAGTAATATAATTATTCTGACAATACCTTCACTTTTATGTATGTTTTTAAAGCCAACAAAGGAGACTATTAAATTTTATAAAATTATAAGTCTTAATTATCATCACTTTACAGGTAACGTTAAGAGAGATTTTAATAAATCAATGATCAAGAGACATCTAAGCTCATATCTTGCCATTTGTTCTGTTTGGCTCATAAGCTTGAGAAAAAGTATATTTAATATAAATATAAAAGCAAATTTTGCTTTTATGCAGTATGTGCAAATCAATATATCCATAATTTCCATGGAATTGTAAATGTTCAAAAACTGAAAGATAAGCCTACATGCCCTAAATGGGTAGCTGAAAGTTTACTGCAAAACCAAATAGTTTGATGTATAACATACCTGGAGTGAGACTTGATCTACCACCAGGAGATGGAGCAGATGCCTTTCTGAGAGGTGGTCTACAGAAAGACCCCTCAGAGTCACTCAGTGAATCAGGAGTACCGGCAGAAAATGAGGTGCGGCCTTTTCCAGCCATAGGAACACTGCGAGCGCTGCGCTCCCGAACCTATTTATTAATTGTTGGTATTCAGGCAATGGTCAGATAGGACAAGGATAATTCAAGGGCAGCAATTTGATATAAGAACACAGGCATAGATGTTGGTTATAAAGAACAAGAGAAATTAATCATGCCATTACAAAGTACTTGTAGAATCATTTGTCAAAGGTTAAAAAATGTTGATTCTTCAAAATTCAAGCTAATGATTACAATAACTACAATGATAAAATTACAAATGCAAAAACTGACTGTATTACTGGAATGCTTCAATAGCAATAATGAAGTAATAACTGATTTTTACTTAATTTAGCTTTGATTCACTTAGCAAAATTATAATTTTGCATTTTTAAGTCAAATAACAATGAAATGAGTAAAAGTATGCTTAGATATGAAAATAAAACATTCACTTAAAACCATGCAAGCATTCAGATTTACTATCACTGAAACAATGTCTAATGCAAGTTCATGAAATCAATTCATCATTTATTCAATCTAAACAAAATTATTTACCTTGGCATGCTACATTTCTTTCATCATCTTAACTACTATGTTTTTCAGTGATAAATACTGAAATAAATTAAGTTGCTTCATAAAAGAATTTACTGAATGACAGGCACAAGAAATAAACTAGCATTTAAACTAAAATCTTTTATAGCTTTTCATTTTAGATATCAGGGAAACTATTTCTGCCAGTGCTTTTTATTCCTCCCTATTTTTCAGGAGTAGCAGGGTGGGTGAAAAGGCAAAATGATTACTGATGCAATAAGTAAATTGAGGTGACATAGAACTCACCGGTAACTGTGATAGGTATAGCAACTGGTGATGGTCTTCAACTCCAACTAGAGTGACTAGTATGAGCGAGAGAACCATCGATTAAAATGTGATCTATTGACAAAGAGCAGATGACCTTCTTACCTATTTTTATGTTTATTCTACTCCCATGCTTTGGGTTTCAAATGCTTAAGAAATAGGAGAAAAATTAAAGGGACTTTGGAAAAATAATGTTGGACAAAGAGATGAAATGTTTAAAACATGAAAATAATTGAAATAAAGAAATAAAACTTTGACAAAAGCAAAATCAATAATAAAAATTCTGATGCGAGCTAACCTGCAGATGTTTCACCCTAGTGTCAAAATTACGCAGATTGTAAGATGAGAAAAATCTACTAGTTTTGCTAGCAATACTCTTATGCTACAACTCCTTTGTGACTATGAATATTTTCTGCTATTCTTGTGGATATTGGCCATCACTGTTGCCTGATGAACACTTATGATGACTGTGGACCATTCATGCAGTATACAGAATTATTAATGGTTTTCAATGGTTATTAAGTTTGCGGAGCAACTTGAAGGGATTACAATTTTGCTGCAATGTTAGAATAGGTACTGGTTGCTTAATGTGATTTACAATTTTGAACTGACCATAAATAATGAAAAAATTACTTAGGTTGATGTTAGGATGGTAAAATAATGTATATCTGTGGTTATAATAATTCAAAATGTTAAGGCTTAAATACATATGAAGTCATCAGTTTTAAGGTGCAGCTCTTGCTTACTCGCATGCATACAAACCCACACACATTTTTCAGGCCTGAAGAAAAGATGGGTTAGAATGATTATGAATATCCGGAAATGAGATGAAAAGTATTGAGGAAAGACCTTCCTAGAAGGACTATTGGGAATGCAAGTACTTCGTTAATTCATACAAGCATTGTACACTCACATCCAAAAACAAAATTTCATCAACTGCAAACGATGCTCTAACTCTCCCCCCTACTACAACTTTCAAACCCATCTCTATTTACCGAGTAATACACTGGGACGTGTGATCCCATGGCGAGAGGGTAAGAACATGGGATGTCTTCTTGTTGACGCAGGCTCTCAAAGATGGGCATCAGCTGCTCCAATAAGTACTGGGCTGTAAAGAATGATGGATACACCAACTCCTATGGGTCAGGGTTCTTCCTCAATGACCTTGTAAACTTACTGAGCCAAACGATGTTGAGATTGTCTTGGTTGACCAAACTAAACAAATATATGCCTACAAGACATCAACAGCCGCATTTCTTAATAGATTCACTCAACAACTATCCTCAATTTTCCAAATTTCCCTATAATAGTTTCCCTCCTAGCAGCTAAAAAGCCAGTAATTCTAACTTTCCTTTTCTTGAGCTTCCATGAAGTCAATAAGTACAGCTGCAGAAGAATTCATTTTATGGTGGAGGTTCCACAGTTCTTGCGCAGAATATTTTAGAGAACAAAGCATGCTATATATCCCCTAATTTTCTTTCAATGAACTTCAAAGAACGGTTTCTCTTTGGACTCATGACGAAGGAATGTGCCTAGCTACATATCAAGCATGGAAGACGGAGAGAGGGAAGAGGACAACACAGATTCGGCTTATGCATCTGGTTACACCAAGGAGGCCTATAACGGATTAATAACCATTTTCACACTAAAAAGGAAATAAAAGAGGGTACAAACAAGATCAAATACCAACCTTCACTTCTCCATCGAACCCAACTGTATCTAAAGCAGCCAAGGAATCATCTCAACGAAACTTCGCAGCAATAAAAAGTATAAAGCATTCCACCAAATTAACTATTTATATATACATTTGGAGGCAACCTCATGTAAAAGCCAACAGAGAGGTAAAACTGAAGATATCAAGGACAATATTTCTATTCTCTTTCCAGACAGTGGAAGATGAAAAGGGGGGAAGAGAGGAGAAACAATATCATCAACAAGGGGAAAATTGTGCAACTTAATTTTAAAAAATCAACAACTCAATTCAAATCTACTGCAAAAAATACACCAAAAGACAATAAGATGAGCAAACCAACCCATAAAAAAAGGAAAAAATACTGTGCTAACAATATAAATATATATTTGAAAGACAGAGTCAGAGAAGACATGCTGATCTTGGTTGCTACGGTAAATAAAAGGAATGAATGATGTGTGTTTTGTTGCTTTCTTTTCCTTCTTTCCCTTTATTTTTTGTTGGAACGCATATTAAAAAAAGTCTTGCAGATGAATATTTTTTCTTTCAGTGACCTCGCAACAAACCTTTGTGATTGGGCCTGCCGTCGCGGATAGGGTCTGGGAAGGTGTGCGTGCCTGGTGCTGCCCACTGCTCCCCGACTGGCTCGACGCCGAGCTGTTGGGGCTGGGTTTGGGCTTGAATGGGGTCATGCTCTGAGACACCCCTTCAGCTAGGATGAACTGTTCACGCAGTTCGATGTTGGTGCGGCCCTTGGCTGGAGGTGGGTAAGAAGCACACAAGACGTCGAGAAGGAAATGGGGATGGGTTTTCACAGGAAAAGCGGTGAAGAGGCACAGGGGAATGGAATGATTTGGGATTGAATTTTATGAGGGTTTAAAAATGTGATATATATGGTAAGTTTTTATTGTTCCATTTTTGAAAAGAAATTGAATAAACAGAAGAATATGGAATGGCAAGAGAGAAAATATACATGGATAATTCGTAAAATGTGAGAAAATTTTGATGTTTTTGAAAAGAGTTATAAAATGGATGCAATATTGATTTTTTTCATAAAATAAGAAGAGAAAGATGCAATTTGCATACGTAATGTGGAAAATGAAACAAAAGATTGGCATTTAATGTTCCAATTGAGGAATTTATATTTTGTGAACATAAAGTAGTAAAAATGAATGAAAAGAAAGATTGTTTAGAATTTCAAACAAAATGTTGGCAAAGTTATTATAAAAGTGTGTATAGAGTATGTTGATTGGGGGAAAGGATTGGAGAATAGATGGGAATGGTTGGAAGGAAAGGCAGGAGAAAAGGATAAGGCACAACTAAGTAAGTAGCAAAAATAAACTAGCATGCTAATAGGTGTAGTTAAAAAATATATATAATTGCAAATTATAAACTTAAATGTAAACATGCTTAGAGGCAGACTTAGAAGTATGCTTTTCTGCACACACCAAGAGTATGTACATGAGTAAGAAACACTTGTAATCAACAACTTAATTGACAAACTGCAAAAGGTGCATTAAAAATCATAAAAACAAACACCACTCAACATACTACTACAGTCTAGAAGTGTCTAAATAGACTATCTTCAGGGCTCTAATTTAAGAGGATAGAAGCAATAATTACAAGTGAATAATCACTTTTCATAAGAACTAAATTATTAAAATACTTAGGTAGAGATAAAAGGATTTCAGAGCATGGTATTATCATAAATAAAAATTGAATTGATTTGTCAAATGCAGAATTTTTCTTATGGATATAATAGATTATATGATATTGACCCCCAAAGATAAAAGAAAACTTGGTCATTACATGTTCACCAGTGACTAAAATCCTTTCTGGAATTCCTCAACTATGAAAATATAACTAATGGTAAGCTATAATAAATCTAACAAACTATCGGCATGACAAAAATCAAGAACTTAAGAACTATAAGCATGAACAGACTGCTGCTTTAACAAAGCATATTATAAAACCAAAAAGCATTCTCATGTTAGTCATGCTTAATCAAAATTGCAATAAGGGGTAGAAAACATTACCATGATTAAAAATGAAGTCTTAGAAATATTTCACAGAACATGGTAAACCAAAGGATTCTTCCAAATTATGATCATGAAAAATGCAGAAGATGGAGTTGCAATAGAAAAGCAACATGAGCAATGTACATTTTTTGCAATCAAATGTAAATAGTTTCATAAAAATAACTCATATAACATCGATAAAATAAATCAAAGAACTTCATGTACAATGAAATTTGGTCCCAATACCAAGGTAATTGCCATGGATGTCAACTGAATAATTTTACATGAAAAAATGACAGAACATATTAAAATGTTATCAGACAGTCTCATTAATAGTGGATAAAAATAAGTAATTGAGCACTACTGTAACTAGTGCAGTTAGTGGGTTACGAGCATGACAGTGAAGGAGCTCATATCCAGTGCTATAGGATGCAGGCCATACGTACGTCCCAAATCCAGATGGAGATATCCTCTACGAGAGTTCTCAATAGGCCCCAAAGGGCACCAAGGTTCATGTTCTTCAGGTTTATTAGGGTCAGGTATTGGGAGAAGATAAACTGTTTTCCATTTAAGATTGTATAGATAGGTGCATTAGCAAACATTGGGATTGGTATTGGGAGATGATAAAATAAAGTGTTACACAAATGCATAAAAATTAATGAAAATTAATTAGAAGCATACAAGGGACAGAAAAACAATGAAAAAACACATAGCATGCACAGAAGGCATTCATATGTGATAAGTTAAAGTTATTCCAAAAAAAGATGATAGGTAAGAAGCCAAGAATGACATGGACAAACATTGAAAAATACACAATAAAATGAGAAAAGTATCATTTCAAATAAATGGATAAAGTTTAAATAAAAAATTAAGCATGATAAGCCAATTTGGGAAAATGAAAAATACAAAAGGATATTCAGGAAGAGGAAGAAGGGTTATTTATTCATAGGATTCGTCCATGGAGGTTGAAGAGGCAGGAAGGGAAGCAAGATGAAATACTTGGTTAGAAACCCTCATCCATTACATCATCACTACTATCTACATTAAACATGCTGTTTCTCTCCCCAAAATATATAGACACCATAAAATTTTCAGTCATTAATTCTTTCCATCTAAATTAAAACTATAAACAGAGGAAGATATAGTTTTCATAACTCTGAAGTTTTTGCAAGAGTTTTGTTAAAAGGATAGGCAACACATTTAGGTAAAGCAACTAAGCTAAACCATTTATCAGATGAAAGTAAAGAAAATGCCACATATACTGACATCAAGATTATATGAAGATCACTTCTATCAAACATTCAATCAGCCATGGAAATTAATTTGATTTAAATCACTTTAAAGGTATTTCACTAAACAGCACTTTGGAAAGGGTATTAGAAGCCAAAGACAGAGATACAGAAAAAGACAGAAGGCATGTTTCCCACTAGAAGTACAACATTAAGGTATCCATCCCCAAATAACTGAAAAGGTAAGACTGCCACTCTTTCTACCTTACTTTCCTACAAAGAAAGGGGCCAATAGCAGGAAGAACTGCATCTTACATCACCACCAAAGGTGTAACAGCAAACCACAGGTAAAGAAGCTTGGGGATGTTAGAAATGGGAAAGCCCTCACATAAAAGCCCAACATCTGATATTCTTTGCTCAGCAACAGTCCAAAGCGCATGAATCTTTGTATTTATATATATATATATATATATATAGGAATATATACCAAATGCGTTAAACGTATAACGTTTTCTATACATACTATCTATGACCTGACACAATCGAAAATATTAGAACCATGATTTTCTTTCTAAATGGCCTCCACATACACACAACTAAGTTATTTACGAATGGTAAAATAATCTTCTGAACCAATGAAACATTTTCATAAAACTTGATGAATAACTAAATGTCTCAACTCAACATTTTAATGTTTGGCAATAAATAACAGCGTAAATAAAAATAAAGTTACAACAACTAAAATTTAAAAAACAGTAAACAATATGGTAGGTATACAACCAACATCAACAGATGATCAATTAAGTAAAGGCACTAAAGAGAATGACACAGCAAAATGAAAGTTATTAGCTGAGAACAGATCCATTTTTTTTAAGGAAATTCCAATTTGATGGCAAAAGCATCTTAATAAACCAATGATAGCATAAAATTACTGAGAAACAAAATTTTATCAATGAAAAGATTAATATTTAAAATTTAATATCTTTGACTATTTTTACCAATAAAAATGAAGATATAGACCATTTTTTGGTTACACTTTGAGAATTAATTTACATTGCACTTTTCTAAAGATTATTACTATCATATATTTCATAAATATTTGGATAACTCTTACAGAAATTGATAAAATGATATTAAAGTTTTAAAATCCATCCATTTACATCCATCGATTTTAGTAAATCTGTATGGAATACATACACATTTTACTTATAAATGGTAGTGTAACCAGAAGATGGTATTTACCATAAACAATGGAATTACTGTTAGCTATGAAAGTTACCATATATTTCCAAGAACAGCATTATTTACATAATTTGTTGTTTTCAATTACATAAATAAATAAATAAATACAACTATGTCAAAAATTTCCTTAAAATCTGCTTAATTCATATGTTTTACTAAGTATTTGAGAGGTGATTTCCTTTATAGGAGGTCAAATTGGATGATTAACTAAGAGATAAAAGAATTAAATTTCATTTAACATCTTAAGTGATTGAGTTTTATTCTAAAATAAAAGCACCTATTCATCTTCTAAAAATAAAAAGTTTATGTCCATTATTAGTCATAAATGATTGGAATTTTACATTTAACTCAATTTTCACTTCATAAATATTTCCAAAATAGGTAAACTACTACAAATAACATGCAAAACGTACCTCTGCAAGGGTCATTCTTTATTAAGAACTCATCCAATGCAACCCAACCACCACCAACACGAACCATCACTGTTGATCGCAGTATTCTCACTAGACGAAGTTTTTGACTTTCTCCAAACTATAAAATAAAGTAAAAGTTACTTCATCATTGTTTTCAGGATATATTTTGTTAGATGCATCTAGCTTATTGTAAAATAATTATCACTTATGATTGAACTAGTGCTTCATAAGATAAAAACAAAATATTAACCTCCAATTTTAAAGCAATAATTCTGTCGAAAGAGATGGCTTACCCTATATTGCCCTTCTCCCACTTGTAGGACTCTAAACTTTTGCCTGCAGGTACATAACATAACTAGTCTTTTAACTTCATCATGGATCTTATCTGCTTCAGTTTTAGGTCTATTTTCTTCCCAGTCTGGTCTGAGTGCTGCAATGAACTCCTTCCAATCAATGAATCCCTCAGAATTGCGATCAAAGAGATCGGACACTGCATTCATTTCCAGCCGACTTGTTGGGAATTCTATTAATTAGGAAGAACCCATTAGATAGAAATATTTAAGGATTTTTCTTAAAAAAGAATTCATTAATTCATTCTATTTCATTTTACTAACCAAGTTACTGATAAGTAAAATGAAACTTTAAAATAAATGACATAAAGTATTAAGTAGGATAGCTAAGATTCAAGATAGCTAAAAATTGTTTATATTAAGTGAAAAGTATGTACTTAAAAACTAACATTAAATCAAAATAAAAATACTTCAGCTCTATGAAAATCAAATATAAGTGAAAGTGAAATCAATGATTTGTAAGTGATTCATGACTTACTGGTCTTCATTATGCCATCAATGAAATCTTCCCGTGGAATCAGGTTGTCATTGTTCTTGTCCATTTTACGGAAGAGATCGGTCAGTCTTGATTTCTTGTGATTCATGAACTTCAGGAACTGAAAGAGCAATAAATATGTAATTTACAATAAGCCTTACAATATAAAAATAAGAATATATATTCTAGAATATCATAATTATTTAATGTATAGGAATAAAATAAGGTCTCATAGTCTGATGGAAATCTCTCCTTCCATAAGTTTATGAATGCTTAAAATTGAAATTCAAGACGATTGAATAGTTTTAAAACTACTAAAGCTAACTTAATTTTAAATATGGTCCATTTGAATAAGACTAAAATCTGAAATTAGAAAGACCAAGGATACTGTAAAACAAGTTGACCTTGAACAAATAAATATTTGCCCTTCAACTAGTTTCAAATCAGTTAATCCTAAACTTCCAATTGCTTCACTATGTACTTAACTGTAGAAAGAATATTAGGAATTAAAAAAAAAACAAAATGATCTATCATTCTGTAATTTGACCAGAATATTTCAATTCGAATAGCATTAATGTGATAGATGTGATACTTACTCGCTTTCTCCAATCATCCCAACTGAAGTTTCTCACTTTCTCTAATTCTTCTAGGTAGCTGAGCCTATCATACAGTCTTCGCTGACGCTCCCATGCCATCATCCACATGTTACGCCATCCATCCCAAAGCATCTTGACTCTAGGACTGCGGAACTGGGGCTCAGCACCCTTGCTGTATTTTATCATGTAAAGAGAACAGAAAACTCCTTGATTAGTAACATCAAGCAACAAAAATTAATGGAGGAGTAAGAATTATTTGACAAATAAACCTCACCCTCTTAATTTATGTTTCAGGGTGAAGTGAACACATTGGCAAAGACACCAAAGACCAAACAAGAGACTTAAATGCAGAAAAGAAAAATAAAAACAAGATTTCAACAAAATGTCAGAATTTCTAGAAATTTTTAATTAAAGCATGCTTAAGAGAGACTAAGGCTTTCAATGTAAGAGATGCAATGACTACAGTAAAAAAATGAACTCAGTATATTCAAGCATACATAAAAATGGTTGTGTATAAAATGATTCTGATGTACATAAAATGATTTTTGGGTCAGCTAACCTTCCTTTTGGTGAAAATCGTGGACCAATGTGTGGCAAGTTATCGGGAGCCTTCTCACGACCTGGGCTCGTACGGCTGGTTGATGAACACATAAACACAACATAAACATCATTCACATACATGCATTGTAAACAAAATGAAATAACAAAAATATGATTTTTGATTGAACTTAATGAATAATCTGATTACTGAGTCTTGAAAATTGTTGAAATCAAATATGTAATTTGTGTAACTGTTTACATGCTACATGCAGCATTCCTCATAATAGAACAAAGATAATTTTTTTTGGGAAATTTGTTGATGCAAACGTAAGACACCAAATTTAAAAATTTAGAAAACCAAAAATGAAGTGAGAGTCAAATGCTTTATGATGCAGAGGAACAAAATTAATGAACAATGATTAAACTAAAATTGTAAAAAGGATGTTATGAGAATGTATAAAATAACTTATTGGATTAAAATATTGAATATTGCTGCTGATTCAGCTTGAGAGAAAATTAGTTGAAAAATAAATATTTCTGCAAATATTTCACCAAACATATCTGACCTTTCTTTACGTGCTTGGGGCCCTGGTGTTGATTCTCTGGACCCAGATTTGTTGCTAAATGCAATAAACAACATGAGAAACATTCAGCAAACAAATTAATAAGCAAAAGTTATTACCCAAAAACTTCCACCAAAACATTAAACAAAAAAAAAACTGCATGCATAATTATCACAAATACCTATATAATAATGCATCATTAGGTTGGTTATAATTTAGTTTATAGATTAGCAAACAATTTTATTGAAACACAATACAAAAAACTTTTACTTTAATACTTATTGAAATGTAAGTTGAGATAATATCAGTGTATCATATGTACATTTATGTCAGAAAAAGGACTTTCATGATAAGGGAGGTGAAAATCGTTTCATTGAGATCATGTGATCATATAAATGTAGACTTATTTGGACAGCCATGACAGCTCAAATTATAATTAAATGTGATATTATCAAAGCATGATTGCATAATGTTATTTAATTTTTATCATATTAATATAAATATCATAAAATATATATCTAGAAAATCTTTTAAATGAGCCAAAAGATTAGTGTATCTGAATTTACTTGGTCTATTGCAACAAATATTTTATAACAGATTTAGATCTGTATGCTGCACGCACAAAATAAATGGGTTATGGAGTATAAAAAATTGTAATTAAACAAAGTATAACATCTTCCACAGCAGAATTAGAAAGACATTATGTAAACTCTATTTCTGATCAATTTAAAACACAAATTTAGTTTATACTTTACAATAAAAGAAAAATCCTTATCAGCCACAACAAAGTTTCCTGAAAATAAGCAAATCCTCTGATAGGAGAAAAAAATATAAGCTTTTGCATAAGAGATACAATACCTGTTGAAAAGTGCTATTTGGCAGGCAGTTAGTGACAAAGAAAGGTTATTCACTCACAGAAATATTATGCATCTATTAAAATCGCAAAGAATGACTGGATTAAATCTAACTACTGAAAAGCATTTACAAAATTAATTGTAAATAAAGCAATTCTAACAAATTACTACAAACATGAGATAAAACATTACCTTCTCTAAACATGCAGTTATCTACCTGATGATCTTGTTATATATGCTATGCTTGTTGGAGCAAAATAAATAGAAATCTATGATGAACACTTATTGGATAAATAAATGTATTAATGTTTTTGTTAAGGGTGAGATAAGGTTTTTGTTAAAAATCCCTACTTCATTGCAAATTACCTACAAAATTATTTACTTATAGGCACCAAATTAGGCAAAGAAAAGTGGTGAGTAGAATGCAGCAGATCTGAAATTAAAAAGGCCTCTCATACATGTCTGAAAACTCACCTATTTCTGCGACCTGTATCAGTGTTGGAGGCATCATTGTTGAAGTCCTGGTCTAGGTGATCCCTACTTGGTGCAAAGAGGTAAAAGAACAAAGGAAGCATGCAGTTTTCTCTCTCCAAACATTTGTACAGATGGCTAACATGAACTGGATGAAAATTTGGGGATGCAAAATACTTTCTTGTTTAAGGAATGAATATAAAGGAGGTAAATAGTAGGCCCATGCTAAAGTTCTTTTATCTTAAGGATATTTTTTCCTATAAAGCTACATGAGGAATTCTAGTGAATTCTTATGTGAAAGTAATGATATTGGACTCAAAATTCAAGGATATCAAAAGCAGATGTCAATTTCATACATTTTAAAATGATGATACTAATATGAAAGAAATCAATATCTCCCTTTTTTAAACCAATGAGATAAAAATTTTTAAAGAAAGTACAAATTTTGTCAAAGGATATTATACAATATCTGGGATGATTCTCCAATCCATGGTAGTCACCAAAATCACGATATATTTACTACTCCCAATCTGATTCAATATTTCTCTTTTGGAGAAATTTGTGAACTATCCTAACTGGATACTAGATCAATTCACCAAAACAGATACATGCACCTCAGCAAAACTTTCACATGATTAACATGCAGCAATGCAACCACAAAAAGAGGGAGAATCATCTACCACTCAAGGTGATATGAAAAAATGACAAAACAAACTGCAAGAAGTTTTTTTTGTTTTCCCATAGGCTACAAGACATAAGGTGAACAAACACTAAGGATGTGCAGCCTATACACAGTTCCACAGTGAAAGTAATAACTAGTGCTTACTAAATTAAAGAGGCATTGAGACACATACATTCATGCTTAACAGGCACATAAGCACTTCCTTCTTACTGTATCAACGAGAAACAATTTTAATAAAAATTCTCTATATATTCAAAAGCTTTAAGGCAATATTTTAAAAATATGAAATTTGGCAATTAGAGGATGATGAGAATATCATTACCAATAGCACAATTGTACCTAAAATGATATCAAGCCAAACTGTATCTACCATAGAAAACACTGAAAAGTTATCACATAATCATACCTAGATGTTGAAGTCTTAGGCTTAGATAACTTCCTTGGAGCTGCTGCAGCAGCTGTGGCTGAGGGTGGAGGTTGAGCTTGTTTCACCTGCCGTGACTTGCAGACTCTATCTACATCAGGTGTGCGTTTAGCTGCATTCTCCATGAATTCTCGGTGATCAACTATGAGAGACTCAAGGACTTCTCTTTCATCAGGTAGTGGTTCAGCTTCCAAAGTTGTTAATGTGCCCTCTAATCCAGTGACCCATGCAAGCAGTTCTTCCAAAAGAGAGTCCAGATCACGCAATGATCCAAGATGATCTCTTAGTCTTTGTTCTCTCTGAAATTTAAAATATTGATGAAGTTACTATATTCCCTGAATGTCCACAAGAGCAAAACTAGTACAAAAATGTACCTCCTAACAAGAAAAATACAAAACTTAACTTAAAAAAATTAAAACTTAAGCATAGTACAATATGATTATGAGAAAAAACTATTAAGAATATAATCACACAATAACAGGGCAATTTATCTTTAAAAGAAGATATGAGATAGAATGTTTAAGCTCATCAGGTACTTATTAGTGCATAGGATGATTTTTATCAGATCTAGTTTTTATGAATGATATTAAACTTTCCCAGATAAAGAGATACAAGCATGAATATTTTCAGATGGAATTGTTAGAACAGAGAAAGTAAAACTAAACCAGGCATATAATGTATTTACTTGAAAATAACATGCATCCTTTTCAGTAATTTTTCGGCTAAAAAATCGGGTTGCACGTTAGATGGCCCACTAGATTTGGACACAAATCTATTCGTGCACAGAGCGCAAGGCCTGTCAGATCCTCTGCTCACCCTTGTTCCATGTAACACGTTTGATGAGTTACATGGAACAAGTTTATGCTCTGCCTATGAGAGCCGCCACAGGCTAAAAAGTTGGCCAATAATAATTAATTGAGAGGGAATCAGCAAGCCCAACAAAATTTGTAATTCAGTGAAATTTAAAGAAATTCCTCATACAAGAAAGAAATTTTGGCATTGTTGACTACCGGTGTTTCATATACACATATACGTTACTGCAAAAGATGTGATCATAAGTCCTGAAAAGTGCATTTGATTCATGGGCAAATAATTTTTCAATTTCCAAATTTTGGGGTGCCTATTACATTCAATGGCGCATTATTCTTGAGTAAATACAGTACTTCCATCTTATAAAAAATATCAAGCTGTTCTCATCAATACTACTGAACAACTACTGAATAACCTCATACTGCAATTACTGAATTAACCTTATACTACCAGTGGGCTTACATTTTAGCTTCGTGGAGAGAAATGCTGGTCAAGTGGCAGTAGAGAGGTTAAGCAACTAATAAGTTTTGTGTAAGCCAGGGGTTACCAACCTGGTACCTATGGCCCACTGATCTCCATTCGTAATATCTTTAATGGCATTTCAACTAGTAAGATATTTTGAACAGACCATTGTGGATGATTTGAAGTTTTCAAGTTCATGGTATTGCCCTAAAGGATGGGCTGTGAGTAACAAGAGGTTCGTAGCAGGTAAATGGAATGTTTGTGATCCTTGGTCTAAACCATCTGTATCTTTGGAAGTACTAAGGTAGAGCTGTGTCATTACCTGTTTTGCCCAGGTAGAAACTTCTTCCCATCTAGATTGTATTATAGTTATCCAGTGTTTAATGACTGTGACTCCATCAGGATGTGCTTTTTCAAGTATGCTTTGTGCCAAAGCAATCGTGGAATCTTTTTCAAGCTCTTTCTCAGCCATTTCACGCATGAATCTAGGGAAAAATTTTTAAGAAAAGATTGTATTAACACTAATTGTAGTAATAGAAACTATGATTTTGCAAGGACTTAGTCAATTTAATTATCTTAGAGTTCCTATAGATATTGAATGAAAGCAATTGCTAGGTTGTTTTCATTTTTTCATTGTCTTACTTTTCATGCTCAGCAAGTTGATTTCTAGTCTCCTGATCATCTTCTGGTAGTGGCCCAGCAAATCTAAGTTTCATTTCTGCATCAGACAACCATTCAAGCAGCATGTGCACAGCTTTGTGGAGCCTTTCAGCCTATTTGAAAGATAATCATAAACATTTAACATAATTAAACTTCTTGAACTATTCAGAAGAAAATGTCCAAATTCCAAATGAATAAGTTAAGTTACCTCTTTCAGAGCTTCTTCAAGGCGCATAGTCTTCCTCTGGCCCAATTCTCCTATTCTTCTCCAGAGATCATCAAGTTCCTTCAGTTGAGATTCAATTGCAGCAGAATCTGAAGGGGATGCCTTAGCTTGAAGCTCTCTGCCAGTTCGTCTCACAGATTCCATCTGAGCTGCACGACTTTCCAGATCTTCTTCAAAAGTCTTTGACAGAATAAATATAGTGAGTTATAGAAAACTGCAAGTGAAGGACTATTAGCTTAACAACATCTTTATTATCTCAGCAGCATTTCCCTTTTTCTCATAATATTCAGCTTTTTTGTATCAATTCCCTCATGCATCCTAACTTTGTCTTCAAATAACAATTGATGATGTGTGTGTGTGTGTATATATATATATATATACAAGTAAAAGTTGCTTGCATACTGCAAGCTATCCGTTGAATACAGTATCATACCAAGTACTGCCTCAGTTCAAATTTAAAACTTCGCACCAAAGACCACCTGGCGACGAACTAAGAACCCGGTCGTGAGAGAAGATAGCAAAATAATATTAGATAAGTGCCATCCTTACTTGTTCCAAAGTTTCGATTCAATATCTTATCGGGAAGGTCCCACGCCTCTGTCACCATTCCAGGTTTTATCTTTCCAGCTTATCGGGAAGCCATTTAAAAAAATCGTCAAAGATTCCCGCAATGCATTTCTTATGGAAGAATTTTGCATCCACCTGGCGTCGAACTCACTGTCATTTGGCTACATTTTTTCCATGGGAAGCATAGAAAACTACCTCATCTTCAACCTCCGAAATTTTGGTTACTCTATCTTAACGATAAGTGCCTCAAAATAATTTTCAAAAATCCGCGCAATGCATTCTTATGGGAAAATTGCGATTTTTGGGAATTTCTGGCATCAAACTCATGATAGCTAGCGTCGATGTCTGAATTATTCTGGCATCTAGAGTGTAGGGCCAGTACGTCGAAAAAATCTGAAGTCGACGGCGCTTGTGGAACATGGTCAGAATTCGTATCCCCTATAAATATATAGGTATATCCGGAGAGTTAGCTATATATAATAGATATCCGGAGAGTTAGCTATATATAATAGATATATATATATACTATACTGTCATTTAATACTTCTCTTGTCTTATATATATATTCATAAATCCCTTTAAAATTGTAGAAGAAACAAAAAAGGCATAAAAACTTCATGACAGCTTTAATGAAAATTAAATAAAGAGATAAAAGCCTTGTTATGCATTTTTAAGGAAAAATTGAATTCAAATACATACCTTGTGATGCTCAACAAGAGCCATTACAGTATCTAAGTCACCATGAACAGGTCCTTCAGCTGCAAGACCAACTTCCACCTTCTGCATCCATTCCATGAGAGCTTGGACAGCATCTTTGAATTGTCCAGAGAATAGGAGTGCTTCTTCCAGCTTTCTTTGTCTAATAAATTTAAAAAATGCAAGCTTAAGACACATCTAAAATAGGTATGTAATGATAATGGTTTGCCTTTGACTGAAATAAAAGAATTCACAAGACTCCCATCCACACTCACAATCTGTTCAAAATTTTTGAATTTCTAGGTAGTTCATAAAAGATTACAATTCAGCCATCTTTATGATTCAAAATTTTCATTAAAACATTCAAATTACCTTTAAAGAACACTAAGTTTCTTCTGTGACTTAGGAAATGGGTATCGCATTTGAATTCAGAAGTTGTTTACTTAATTTAATTAAATTAAGTAATTAATTTAATTCATTACCCTTCTGAAGTTTACTTAATTAAATTAAGTAAACTTCAGAAGGGTAATTTTGGTACCAAGTATTTGTCTGCTAATATATTAATGTACTGAAAACAATTTTTACTCCACTGCCAAAAGCTCAACAAAATTAATAATAAACCTATAAACTATTTTCATATAAGTTACGAATCAGAATTGAATAATTGTGATGAGAAGTATAAAACTCAAATCTTATTTAAATGAGTACAATAAGATAAAATTTACATTTATTATAAGAACAGTAAGCATTTTCCAATTATACATCAACTCACCTGTCTACTGATTTGGCACAGACACTGTTCCACTTTTCCTTCAGCTCAAGTGCCATCTGTTTCAGTGGAGTCTCATCTGTTTTTGGAGCACGTTCACGCAGTGCCTTTCCAGCCCGCATGGCAGAATCATAGGTTGGTTGTTTAGCAGCCAAAGCTTTCTGGAACTCCCGATGCCTCGACAAGAGTGCCTTGATTCTGTCTGGATCACTGCCAGCAGTTCCTCCAGACACAGCTGAACCCATACCTGCTGCATCAGCCTCATCAAGGTTTTTCTCAGCATCAGTGAGCCAAGTCATCAGGGAAGACCAAGCATCATGATACTCCTTTGCCTCTTTGTAGCCATGATCGAGTGCCCTGGTGCGTTCTGCAGACTTAGACACCACTCTCTCCCACCTGTGTTGCACACTCACCAAAAGATTTTTAATGAGAATCACATCTGCCTTCTGACTGAAGTATTTGAGGTGAGTTCCCTTCTTGTCAAGGTTGAGCATTGCTTCCCGATGAACACCAACATCTCGCTGGAATGCCTTGTGTTCTTCTATCTGAGCAAGAATTTGCTCAAGCACTCGCGACACAGGTTTCAGGTTACTTAATGTCTTCTCTGCTTCTGTCAGCCAATCAACAAATGAACGCAATGCTGCATGGAATTCATTTGCCTCTCGCAGTGCAATCTCAAGCTTGATCTTTTTATCATTGGCACGGGACATAACACTCTCCCATCGCTGTTTCAAAGTTCTTAAACTGTGCTGCAGGTTTGTGGCAGCACCTGAAGAGGATTTCTTCAAATACTCCTGTCCTTGCTGTTGTATAGTTTCTACTTTAGGTCTATTCTGTTCAAGTTCATTGTACACTTCCTGCAATTAAAATTCAGATTTTCATTGAAAGTAAAGCCCTTGAAACTAATACACGTCTTGGTGGAGAAAAATATTTAATTCAATAAGTACTACTAAAATATAGAAAAATTAAAACTAGATCTCAAATTGGCATGATATAATTTTATTTCTTAGATATAAAATACATCACTATAAATTTACGGAAAAGGAAAAAGCAAATAAAACTGTCTCTACTATTCCTTAATTTAATCAAATCTACTGTTTCAAATATGCAAACTGAAATTTGCATCAGAAGAACAAAAGCTTCCAAATTTCAACTATCTTCCTTTATAACTTTCAGAGAACAAACACATCTGGAGAACAACATTTGGGACATGAAATAAGGAAAGGCAATACAACAAAAATAGATAGATGAAATCCACTTAATAATACACTATGAGATGGTAATTAATGACCTACTGTTAAAAAAAATAACAGAAAGATACCATACCATGAACCGCTCCAGCTGTTCTGTAGCCGTTTCAGGAAGTCCACCCACAGGTTTAGATGCTGCTATGACTCCATCAACATCAGCAAGCCACAATAACAGGTCCTGAAGATCTGCACTGAAAGCTTGAGCCTCTCTCAGGGCTTCCTCCAACTCACGCTGTCTATCTGCTGCCTTCCCTAATAATGCACGCCACTGTACATTCAATTGATTCAATTTTTCTTGTGTAGCAGATGCATCTGCTGATCCCTTCTCAGATTCAACTATTTGTCTGCCAGCATCATTCAGAGTATCCACACTTGTTTGATGAGCTTGTATGTCATTGACTAGCACCTATAATGAAAATTATAAACTATAGAGCAAATGAAATATAATTTTATATATAGCAAGTGAAAACTTGAAAGCCAGGTGAAAAGATAAGGGGTACAAAATTGAAATATAATCTCTCTAATAAGGTAAATGACTGTAATAAAATGCAACAAGAAGATCCTAGCAAAAATAATTGTCTTATTGATTATATGTAACAGAGAATATATTGCTTTTGTCTTAAATATTATATAACTTTGATGTAAGGAAAATTTTTATAGCTAGCTAAAGATATGAGACATAAATTTAAGCATAACTCATTAAACATAAAAATACGGAAGATACTGGGTAATTACATGAGCTCATAAAAATTTGAATTGATCACAACAATTTCATCACACTACATAAAGTGTGATTCTTTCATTAGAAAGTTTGCAATGTTTTTGCAGGAACCACAGCATTGAAGAGAATATTTTTCTAGTTCCATTCACCTGCAGCTCATACACAGGTGCATAAAATTCCATGTTAATCTTCAACAAACGAGCATTATTTCTGTCATTAGTCAAATGATAGTGGGCATTGCAAAAGTAATATGAAAATTATAAGGCCTTACCTTGAGTTTGGCAAGCTCTACTTCTAGTACTTGTGGATCACCAGCAACTGGCTTAAGAGAGTCTAGAGTACCATCTGTCTTTGATATCCAAACAAGCAGTTCTTGCAGGGCATGCTGGAATTGACCAAGGCGAAGTAGAGCATTTTCAAGCTGTCTCTGTCTCTCTACCATATGCCTGAGGAGTTCATCCCATCGACGATTGACAGTGGCCAAAGGTTCTTTGATGGCTGTAGCCTGATCTGCAGATGTTCTTTCTGTCAGTTCTTGCGCTTGTCTTTAGGATTAAAAAGATGAAAATATTACAAAAACTTATTAATTATAAGGATGAAGAATTCTCTCCAAAATTCTACTGTCATTCACATATTCCATTCCATCTTTGTTTTATAATCTTAAAAATAATCATTAGAAAAATCTGTATCAACAATGAGGATGATGTCCTAAGAGCGAAATTAAAAATAATGTAGCAAATATACAGATGATTCCAATATGCATGCTTTCGGAAACACAGCTACTTTTCAAATGAAATATTATTCCAAAATTATTTAATGCCTGAATAGCTCATAGGAAATATCTGAATTCCAGTCAATTCACAACTACTAGAAACAAAGGTTGCTACTGTCACTCAGAAAACCATGCTTCAAGCTATTCAAAGCCATGCAGAAAATAACTTATTGCAGCTATAAATCTCCAACAATTCAAATCCTACAACAAATTTGCTACACACTTGCCTTCTTAAACTCCTGTACTCATCCATTCAATATACCAATGCATATGTCAGCCGGAATAATGTGAAAAAAAGACATCAGTGAGTTTTTAGCAACAAGTAATAGGTATAGATAAAATAATTTCAGAACTGAAATGCTCAAAAATTAAACAATATCAAGTATTCCAAGGGAGTAATACCTTTCTCTACTAAAGCCTTCATTTCACAGCTTATCTTTACCTTAACCAGAGCCTAAAATTATTTTTAATATGAATAAATATATATTCATATATGAATTGTCAGCTAACCTTCAGCATGAATCACAATGCTATTGTCTAAGACCTCTCATCAAATAGAAATATGTACATATGCAAGATATACATTTAACTGATGAAGATAAATAATCTAAATATACTGGAATGCTACCACAACTTATTAGAATAAATAGCATACATTTAATATCATCCACCAAATACCACCTTAAAACCTCAACCTTTAATTAACACATAGATAGATAGATATATATCTAACCTGTTGAGGGCCTCTACTTTCACCATGTGAGGATCAACTTCATTCTTGAAATCTTTCAACTGGCCTATCTGCTTTTTAACAGCTTCTATATCAGTTCCAAGGGCACCCATGTTTGCAAACCGCTCCTCAGCACTGTTGAGGAACTCTAGAAGATTCTGCAGACAAAATTTGTTGAATGAAATTTTATCACAAAAAATAAAGTAAAACCTACAAAATACTTTTATATAACAAAGAAGTAAAGATTCAATTCAATCTAGCTATTTGAAATAATACTTCAATATCACATAACAATCAGAGAAAAGAATGAATATGCAAAAAAGATCTTAACAATACATTCATGTAAAAATGAATAAAATATGAGTTTTCCAAGCATCATCATAATTCATCAATTCAGAAAGAAATTCAAACTACCTTTAGGGTTTCATGGAATTCCATTGCTTTCTCCATAGCATCAATCAGATTTTCTTCTCGTTTGGCATAGAGAGCAGTAATATTGTCCCAAGCAGAATCCAGGTCTTCAATGTGCTTCTTAACTTCTGGCTTATCAGGCTCACCACACAAGTTCATCAAACTATGACCAGTTTGACGTACCTGCTCAACTTCTGGCTTTGTCTATTTAGCAGAAAAAAAGGTTCATCTCAAACATTGACTCTTAAAAATACAGACAAAAAGTCAGACACTCAATCAGCAGTCATATAATTCACCTGATCGATCTCTTGCTTAATTTCTTGTAAAGCATCCTTTTGTTGTTGGATAGCCTTGGGTTCTACAGCAGGAGGTTCCTGAGATGATAATGAGTCTTGGAGGTCACGCAGAGTTCGCATTACTGTATGAAGTTCATCCCAGAATTTATTAGCCACTGAGAGTGTGTCTTGCAAGGAGCGACTCCTATCATTTGTTGCTTTCTGGACCTCATTCCACAGTTTATTAAGCTTGTCAAGTTTACGTTTGATGTCTGAAAGAAGTAATTTTGTTAAGATAATTTAGTAAAATGTTTTACTCAAAGCTGCTAAGATAGCACAAATTTGACTGATAGGTGACTGGGATTTAATTGATTAATAGAAACAACTTACCATTGATGGCTGGATCTGCACGCCCTCCTGCTTTGCTTATAACATCATCTGCTGCACGTTTCACAGCCTCATAAGCAGATTCTCGCTCTACTAAATCTTCTGCAAGGGCAGAGTTCTCATCCATCTGGTCACGAATCCTTGGAGGATGGGCAGAAACAGGCTCTGCTCCAGATACCTGAATAAATAAAAATTATCTCTTTGATCCAATTCGAATATTTTGCAAAAATTTAGGAATATGGTGATATTGGAAAAATCAAATTTTGACAGTAAATCAAAGGCTTTTAATAAAAAATAACACAACAAATAAGATTGGTTTAAAATGAAAGAAATTTAAAAATACATGATTGAAACACTTGTTTTGCTCAACATTTAACACAAAGTTTGATAACTATGCCATAAAAAATAAATTTACTATTGAATTTTCTATTATTGGATAAAAACTACAAAAAAAATCTGATTTCAAATTAATTATTTAGCTCACCTGTTCAGCTGCACTTCCCAAAGCCCTCAACATGCCTTCAAGTTTGTCACTGAACTGACTGCTTTCCTGGAGAGCTCTCTCCAACTCCTGTTGCCGTGCACGCAGTTCACTTCTGAGAGCTGCATATCTTTTGTTGTCGGCATCAAGCAGCTCTTGTACCCTCAGAGCCTCTTCTTCTCCACAGAGTCCCATTAGAGCTTCTCCTGTCTTGTTCAGTTTGTCTACCAGCGGTTTATGCTCATTGATGGATTGTAAGAACATCTGCAAGAAGGACAAGACAAAAAACTAGAAAATTTCTCATTTCTCAAGACACCAAATTTGATATCCAATAGTATTTTGAAAGTATTTAAATTGTACAAATGATCAGGATATTTTGAAATATGATCAAAATATTCCATGAAGCCATTTTCTTGGAGTATGTATTCTGATTTTCAATGCTAGTAATTTAACAAACACAATGAAGATTGCTATAGAAAAAAGCATTCACAATAATTCCCGTGTGATTTCACCAATAAAATTATTATATAACTTATTTGTCCATTTAATTCCATAGTAAAAAAGAATATTCCAAATCCATTCAAAGTCATGGTGATAATATTTTTACAACTATCTTAATGAATGCATGTTCCATAACTTAACTAACATTCCATACCTTTAGATATAAGAAAAAAATGATTAAAAAGAAAAAAAGTGGTTTTAACCTTGTCAAACAAGGATTTTTGCTTGTATTTGCTTAATTACAAGGGTTAATTGAATGGGTGTTCTAGTAGGATTAAAATCTGCCGAATAAAGAGGAGACTATTATTATCAATTTAAAATATTTTACCTCATTACGATCTTGCTGTTGAGCAATGAGATCAGGCCTTAGAGCAGGTGTAGAGAGAGAGGCTATCTGCTCCTCTGCATCATCCATCCAAGAACTCAGGGTGGAGTGTGTATCACGCAAGTGCTCTGCAAGAGGAAGGGCCTGCTCTAATGCAGACAATCTCTCCCCACTGAGCTTGCAGACTGAGTCCATGACTTCCTTCAGCTCTTCTGTTCTTTCTCTAATGATTGGAGCATCTTCATGCTGGGCAGATTCACGCAGGACCTAATTAAATTATTACAATTTTGAATACTTATCAACAACTCTCCCAATGACATTGATATACTGACAAAGGATATAAATATTAATTCAACAAATCATATTTTAACATCAAATTTGAGGAAATCAATACTTACACAAGTATCAGAAATATACCATACATTCATTAGACTCTGCTTTGAGAGATAATAGTCATTTTATAATTTTATAACACATTACTGGCTTTAACTCCCCTCAGAATCGACCTTGATCACAGATAGATCAGATAAGAGACAAGATTCATATATATTATCATGTATTGATGACATAAAAGTTACAAATTTGCCAAGTTTTGATTTAAATTTATTCTTAGTAAAAAAGAGGCATTAAATTAATCATATTACAAAAAACATAGTATATAAATTTGTATCACTAATAAGTAAGTGAAAATGGGAGCCTTCAAATTCTTCAGTTTGACATAGTTGTCTATGAAATTCTAGTCTAACCTTAAGACAAAAATGTCATCAATTAAAGGGGATAGGAAACCTACCTTTTTGGCAGCAGAGAGTACATCCCTCACTCTTCCCTTCTGACTAGACACATCCTCATTTAATGCTTTGTGTTCCTTCAATTGCACTCTGATAACTTCGGGCTCAGAGCCAGGAGGTTCAGCATCCCTGATTTGTGCTTCTGCATCTCGGAACCATTCGAGAAGTTCATCAACATCAGCCACCACCTCCAGAGAGCGCAATTTTGAAAGACGCAATCGCTCTCCTCTCCTCTGTATTTGTTCACAGATGGCTTCAAATCTTCGACTGTCCCTTGTGACCAGTGCCTCAACTGTAGCTGCTCCTTCCCCAGGTGAAACCTTAATAAAAAATCATTATTAGCCAAATTGTTAAAAAATTGGAAACATGAAAAAGTAATTAGTTTGTCTCTCAGATACTTTTATGAGGCAGGCAGAATAATGGGTGGTTATAGATAATTCCCTAATATTTTTAAATTTTAGAAAAATGAAACAGCCATTTTATTTTAAACTGCTAATGAATTTAATGCTAACCATGATTGAAATAACATCAAACGGCTCCAAAGCTTTTCCAAATATGATAGCAAAGTTACTAAAACAGAATGATGTTCAGCTAAATAATGACTGATATGTGCCCCTCACACTCATGAAAATAATAGGATACGTTTAGGAATTCCATGAAAAGCTCAAAAGCAATCGAAAGATTGCAAACCAATTTGAACTATTAAGATGTAATAATTTTAAAGGTAGATATCAAACTAAGCTCTCATAATAGGTAGTATCTCATGATATGTAGATATCATATGAATCATAACATCTTTCATGTTAATTCAGCCACAAAGAAATCATGAACAAATTATAAACAGAAGTACATTTAGAAGCGAAAATTACATTTATGTTCAAATTCATACATTCACAAGAAAGATTTTTTAAATTCTCATCAAAAGAAAATTTAAGATGATTGTTCATACAATCAATAATCATACCTGACACAGCTGAGGGCCAACCAGGCACACAGTCTCTAACAATGGACGGTGTTCTGAGATCTCTTCTTCCAGGCGCACCACTTCAGCTTCAGCACCAAGTCCCATCACTCCAGCACCAGCACCTCCAGTTCCAGCCCCAGCAGCAGATGAGTCCAAAGATTGCAACCTTGCTTCTGCATTTGTCATCCAAGCTACCAAATCCCTACGAGCATCATGGAATTGTTGAGCCAATGGGAAGGCCTCCTGGGACTGGCGAAGCAGATCTGCTGCACGAGCAGTAAGGTCAGTAAACCGCCTGCTGAGAGAGTCTAATTTGTCCTTGAGTTGCAGCGCTTCATCGCCTGATATGTGTTTCATGAGCTCCAATCCGGAGTCCAGAGTGGAGTCGACATTAGTCTGCCGTCCAGCCACTTCTTCGGTGATGGTTGCCAGCGAGTCCATGTGACGCAAAAGAGGCTCCACATGAACTGGAGGAACCTTGTAGCGATTAAGCCTGCGTTCTGTATCTTCCATCCATGCCAATAGGTCCTGGTATGAAAGCACCAGGTGGCGAAGACCAGCTCGAGACTCTCGGAGAAGCTCTCCAACATTGCAAGATGTGTTTGCAAGAGCATCATATCTCTCTGCAACCTCTTGCAGTCTGTCAGCAAGTGTTGATGCTTCATCTTCACCAACAAGGGCCATAAGATTGCTTGCCACATCTGTGAGTTCATTAAATGCAGGTTTCTTGCCTAAGATTTCCTTATGAAGAGCCTAAAAAGGAGGTTTTCACATTAAACATTAAATGTTCAAGAATTAATCTAATTTTTCTTTCCATTAGAAGTCACTAACAAATGGATATAATTATTAAGATTTCTGTCCTGTGTGCATTGCTGTCCAAAAAGCTTAAGTTTTGATTACTAACAAATTTCAATTACAATTCTGATAAACATTCACAGAGAATGTAGCAAAAGTTATTGCATATGCCTTCTAATCATAAGATTCAAATTAAATGCTACCAACTTTAAAGTAATGCTACTACTTTTTTATAAGTAGTGGAAAATAATAGTGCTTAACGATGGTGCTGAAAGGCAACAACCACAGAGTAATGAGTCAACATATCACATTGAATTAAGGAAAGAGTAGAATAGAGATAACAATATTACTGAACTAAGGGCCGCAATATTTATTACTCACTTCATGTTCTCGGATACGCTGTTGAATCTTCTCTTCATCTGTTGGCACCAATTCCATATCCTTAACCTTCTTCTCTGTGCGATCTAACCAGTCCATCAAAGGAACTAGGCGATCTTGGAAGTCCTTTGCCACAGCCATTGCTTGAGTTAAAGCCTCCATACGTCTCTGGGCCCCATCTTGTAAAGCTTCATATCGACCAGCAAGCTCTCGGAGTTGGCGTTCAATCTGTTTGCGTTCATGAGCGTCAGCTCCAGCAGCAACTTCATTGCCCATAGCAAACAAGGAAGAGATGGAATTCTGCCGATCTAGAAGCATTTTATTCAGGAACTAAAACAAAAAGGATTGTAACAATTAAAACAGTGAAAGATATTCCATGATTAATGATATCATTTTGAAAGAATTTGATTTAAAAGAATTTATATATATTATCAAGAAAGAAAAGATCTTTTCTGAATTAGAAAAAGAGAAATTTGTACCTTTTGTTCTTGCATTTGGGCCTTAACAACTTTATAGTCTGCAGATGGTGGTTTCTGGTTGGCTACCATTTCTTCAGTATCAGTCAACCATTTAGACAGTCCATCTAATGCTTCCTGGAACTTTCCACTCTGAAGTAATCCTACATCCAGTTTACGATCTCGCTCATTCAGCTGTAATCAACAGATATTGTTACTTACAGATAATTTCCAGAAATTCTACATTTATAATTAAATGAAGGTAAAAATCCAGATGAAAGATATAACAAACCTACTATTATTCACCCTTCAAAAGTGACAGAAAAGTTAAGAAATAGCATCATATTCCACAATTGTGAGATAGTAATTTAGAATAAATAAGTACCAATATATTTCACATAATATGCATGTATACTTCACGTAATTTTGTTATATTAGCAACTAATGTGGAATTAATCTAGGTATAAAATATAAGACAGACAATATCTAAATCATATATAAATGTTATTTGGGAACAATTTGAGTCAATAGCTGCATCCAGATAATCACCTTTTCTTTCAAACCATTCCACTTCTCGTTGAGGCGCTCAAGATCCTTCTCTAATGAACTGGTAGCCACTCCAGCAGCAGCTGACTGAATCAAGCCCTGGCCTACACGGTTGCATTCCTCAACACGGTGTGCCAGGTTATCAACATGATGTGCTCTAAATGATGCAAACTCTTCCTGCTGAGCACGGATTGTTTCCACCTCAGATCCAACAGCCTTCAACTTCCTCAGCTGGTCAGATACCTATAAAAAGGTAAGTCAAATGGTATCATTATAAATCCCAAATACTGAGAGGGTCAAAAAACTAAAACAGAACTTAGATAACTATTCTGATTTGACTGAGTCATTATTGGTAAATCTATATTTGGAAATGACAAGCCCCAAGAGGATATTCATTTCTTACATCATTGACATCTTCCATGAGGTTGGAATGCTGCTGATAGAAACTCTCCAGACGACCAAGAGTAGACTCAAGATCAGCATCACGAGCTCGTGCTCTTTCATCAAGGCGAGATAACTGTTTTTGTAGAAGTTCTGACTGTTCACGAGTAGCATTTGCATCGGGTGCAAAGCCACTCCTCACCAAATCCTCTCCTGCCTGAGCAGCAATCGCCACTTCTTGAGCTGTTTTAGATATCTAAAAGGAGAAAATGAAATGCATTAAAATGGTGGTATAGAATAAAAAAACCTAAAATTTTTAAGGAATGATATTTTCTTAAAGAAAGGTAACCCATGATATTCTCAAATAAAAATCTAGTCTGCCCATACCTTGTTGAGCAATTTACTGATGTCATCAATTTGAACTCTGACTGTTTTCAAATCTCGCCCAGGTGGTTTCATGGCATCAAGTTCTTCTTCTAATCCTGACAAGTCATGAGTGAGGTTCTTCACTTGATCCTATAATGAAAATGAATATAAAATATAATGAGTATCATCAAGCCAACTTTTTCAAACTTTTGCATTTATATTTACTGCATTATCAATTTAATAACTTACATTGAACTGAGTGAAAGCAGTGGCTGCAGACTGCAGCTCACTTAGACGGTCATCCAATTTTGCTACTAGATCATCCAAACGGTCAGAAAGCACATCAACATCCTCTCGTAAATGACTGGCATCGATACCATGATCTCCTGCTTGAGCTACTAGATCACTTGCAGTTTGACGTACCACAGATAATGGCTTCTTCAGGGCTGTGGCCTCAGCACGAAGTGCCTAGATGGCAAAATGACAGATTTGCAATGAAACAAATGCAAAAAACTAAGTAGAATTTCAGACAGAAACGATTCCTCATTAAGCTGCATCAACATAAAATTGCATACCTTAATCCTCTCAAGGAGTTTGGGATCCTTTGCTGCTCCTCCAAGAGCATCATGAGATGTTAATCTGTCCTCACAGCGCTGGAGGGCATGTTGTATTTCTCGTAAGTTGTCGTTGAACTGTGACAGACGTCTAGCTGTTTCTTCCAATGACTGTGTTGTTTCAAGCAAGCCTAGAAAATTAAAATTTTATAAATTATTAATAGGAAAAAAGGTTTCTAATGGAGGAGAATGCTAAGCTTTAAAAAATACTGATGAAATATAAGGAAATACTATATTCACTCAAATATAACACACACCCTTTTTGGTCCTTTTCTAGTTCAAAAATCAGAGTGTGCATCAGCATTGATGGTACACTAGATTCCAATATAAATATACTCATCCATGTTTTGCTCCTGCATACTCCAGACTAAACACAACACCCCTGGGAGCCATGTAGCTTTTGCTAAACATTCGCTTTTAGTGAAAGCTGTCCCGGGCTCAAACCCTAGTCAGGGCAAAGACTCCCAATTTTTTTGGGAATCTTTGCCCCCACTTTAGACCTCTTAATTTAGGTTTTCAACACCCAGTGTAGATAAAATTGGGAAGCTACCTAAATTAAGAAGTCTAGAAAAAGCCAATCACCAATTGGGTGGAAGTTATTGTGCTGATACCATGCCACAGTGAATGCCACTGGGTTAGGCCAAATTCCACCATAGGGATTTTGTGCCATAGACTTAGCGTCAGGCTAAACAGTTGGTTTATAATTTTTAATTGGAAGGGAATCAGCATACATTGGCTAATCGGTAATTAGTTAATGTGTGCACTTAAGTGGGCATTTATCTAATTCATTTCTAGAAATTCCCCATACAAGATAAAAGGTTCAGTATGGATGATTACCGGTGTTTTATATACACATATACAGTACTGCAAATGATGTGATTTCATGTCTTGAGGTGCACATTAGATTTGCAGACAAATGATTTTTCAATTTCTGTCACTAGAATTTTGGGTTACACATTAAATTCGATGCTTTTCTTGACTAAATATGACATATAATACAGGTAAATAGAAGTTAGAAAATAGACTATATAGACTTACCCTTATTCAGCCTATCCCAGCGCTCTTTCGTAGATGAAAGTTCACTCCGTACAACTTCACGGTCTACATCACAGGCACTCACAAAAGTATCACCAAGAGTTCGGTGATTTTCATACTCTCCAGAATGTCTCCATGCTTCATTAGAGAATGCCTGTAATTCCTTAAGCTGACGTTCTAAATCCTTTTTCTGGTAACTGGAAGCAGGTCTTAAAGCTTCCAAACGAGATTCAGCCTCTGTCAACCATGGCAGGAAAGATTCTTGGGCACGATAATATTTTCGACAGTGTTCCTACAAGAGACAATCAAAATATTCTATTGCTTTGACATAAACAGTTCAAAATAAAAATTATGAATTCACATTAGAGTACACAGCTGAAGTTATAGGAGGCATATGTTCCGAAAGGTGCACTTATGGGTTTTATACATCAAACAATCAGTCAATGATTACCTTGTGTACCTGCGTATATGATGCAGCAAGGTTTTTGAGACTACATTCTTGAACTTTCATTAGAAACACCAGAGTAAATCTATACCTTCCTATGAGACACACAACGCTCTTTGTTTATATGCTACTTATAGAAATCAGTGATAATAAATGGAAAGGCAGAATATCTTAAACAAATTGTTTAACACGAGATTTAAGTATCAAAAAAATTTATCTCAAGTATAACAAATGAGGATATGAAATGCACTCACCATACAAGTCTGCAATCTTGTCTGCCTGTCCAGAGCTTCCTTCTTAAGACGATCCCATTGCTGCTGAATGCGGTCCAAATCTCTCTGAAGATTTCTAGACTCTCCACGCTGTTGCTGCAGTTGAGGAGATCGCTGCAGCACATCTCTGCCTTTATTTAAGAGCATTATGACCTCATGCTCTTTAGCCATCAGTTCACGATACACAGGCTGAAATTGTAGAGTCATAATTCAATTAATATCTAGTCTTTATTAATTATGAAAATGACATTCAAGAAAATAGATGAAAAATATGCAATTTTTAAGTTGATTTAAACTTGTTCAGATAAATATAAGCTTTTTGTAACTGGAATTGAATTCACAGTTTACATTCATTACCTCATGTTGTTCCAACTGCTGCTGCAAGATTTCACGATCAGCAGAAACAAGGAGCCTTTCAGTAAGAGATGCAGCTTCTTCAGCAAGCCAACCAAGAGTTTTGGCAACACTCTCTCCAAACTGCCTACCCTCCCTCAGTGCAGCTTCCAATTCAGCCTTGCGACCATCAAGTTTCCTCTGAAGTGCAGCATATTGACGTCCAAGACGACCAACCTTCCCCTGGATCTCAGAGCGAGAGGTTGCATCTGATAATACTTTACATAGTTCTTCACCTGCAGCTTCAGCATCAGCCAGCAGAGGTCGCAGTCCTTCCAACTGCCTCTCCAGATTCTGAAAGAAAGGAATCCAAGGTTAATTGTAAATAATGTATGCAAACAATGACTGATCTTCACATTCTGTTATGTACCATTTAACAATGTAAATTTAAGAGAGAGAGAGAGAGAGAGAGCTATTTAGAATATATCTGAAATTCAAACTTTACTATTATTGATACACTGAATAAATTAACATCATCAGTGTAGTATTAAGCATTGAAATGGATTATTTTTGCACTTTATAAGAGCTAAAATAATGACCCGTTAATTCCACTGCAACCAATTATCATCTTTCTTATTTAATAATTTGATGAGTTGAACTTCCCGTTCTAATCTTAACAGGGGAAAACAGTGATTAATACCATATTATATGCAGTGAACTGGACTCCAAACCAAAGGAAAGATTGGAAATGTAACTTCTGCTATGGAGACAAAAATTAACTTGACAAAAAATACTTTGAAACCAATGACAACAATACGTTTACCTGTAGAATTTAGTCTTTCTATGTACATAATATATGGAACATGATGGATCATCATAAACACTTATTATTATTATTATGCTATGCTAATAATTCTTTGTAGTAATAATGTAAATAAAGTAACATGAATATGTTTAGTTTTTGAGTCAGGGAATGGGTGAACAAGATTCACTGCTGTTCTACTATTTTGTAATTTACAGGATTATTAACAGTCGTTCAAATTGAAAAAGCTATTTCAAGCAATGCAATGAAACCTGGATTCATATTATATATTTAACATATAGTTAATCTATTATCTTTAACTAACCATATTGTAATCTACATTCAAGTCTTCCATAATATTTACATTCTTGATTGACGTAGTTCAATGATAGCCTTTGCTTTAAATCTTATAATGACATTATAATCGCAACGTATCATGATTGTAAACACATCCATGATGTACTGCAGTTACAACAATATGGAGGATATTTATTGGCATTAAAATGTATGGTAGAATGCAAAATGGCACTCTGGCATTGAATGAAGGATCATTGGAGAAATGGTGAACTGTGTATATGAAATTTAATTATAAACTCTGTTTACAAGCCGGGTTTTATCATTGTATGTTACTGGCAAGTGATTCAAAATTCTTAAAAATCACTGCAATGTATTTTAAAGGGGAGAATTTTGCACCAACCTGGCATTTGATCCATGCACCTTTTCTGACATTACTTCCACTTGTAGTATGTGAGACCACATCATCTCTGGCCTACGTGATTTTGAATCCTCTATCCTACTGGGAATTGTCTTAAATAATATTTGAAAATTCACGCAATGTATCCTAATGTGATAATTTGGATAATCTGGGGCCTTCTGGGGCCCAAACTTGGGTACCCACAGCGATAGGAATAGTTTTCCTATGGGTTTCTAATGCATAGACATACAATACAACTTGTCTTGAATCTCTAAATTGAGTTCCCAAAATAAAAGGGGGGATGGATGGATGGAGAGTTTATGATAGATTGCTAATTTTATATAGGATTACATAATTGAACTTGATGTTAAATAAAGATTTTATATCTTTCAAGGAATCAACTTTTTGAATATATATTTCAAAATTTTCAAAAAAGAGTAAGTTTTATTGGTTGAAATGCAGTGCCTATATCTGATATGAGCAAAAGTTAGAGAGCTAATACTGGTATCACATTGACATGGGCTTGACACTTACTTCAACTTTACGAAGGGTTTCCTCTGGTTCTCTATCCATTGGCAAGTCATCCAATGCATCTGATGTAGTCTGAAGAGCATCACGTAAGCGAGCCAACTGTGCATCAAATTCACGGCTTGTATCAGCAGCAGCACCAAGAGACTCTGCTCTTTCCTCCAGACGTCCAAGCAGATCTGCCCATTTGTCTGTCACATTCCTCATCTTGGTTGCTACTCTCCTTCCTTCAGTTCCATTTTCATCCATTCGGTTTAGGATAGATTCTCCAACATCAGTGAAGTGCTTCAACTGTGGTTGCTGAGTGCGGAATTCTTCTCTCAAAACCTAAAAGATGATTTTATCGTATCAAAATCTTTACCTACTTGGAAGTAATTGTCTACTTTTGATTCATTAATGATCATAAGATTCCTTATGAGCCATAGCAGTTTAATATTCATTTCAAATAGCCATTAGAATGGTTTTAATTGTTTATCACTTAGATTAATGAATACAACAGTACATATCTCTATTGTAATTTCAAAGATTTCTGTGGAGATCAGTTGTTCCCATGATACTTTTCAGATTCCACCGCAATGACAAGCTTCAGTCATTGCAGTGGAATCCAAAAGACATCATGGGAAATTTATCTCTATTTCATCAAAATTTCATTATTTTGCCTCACAATTCAAAATAATTTAAGAATCACATTCAGATGTGAGAAATTGGATAAAAGGAATCTTGAATGAAAGTTCTAATAGTCTATATTTTTAGGCCTTCAGAAATATTCAAGAGTTAAGAGATTGTAGAATTCCATTTAAAGCAGTATCATATACAAGATCGGTTATCCATTACATTGATTATAAAATGGGAAGAGGGATCAGGAGCAGAGATAAATTACCTGTACTTGCTGAACCTGGTTCTGAACCATCCTAGAATCAGATGAGATTGGACCAAGGACTGTCATCATCTTTTCCTTAGCAGTTAACCAGTTGAATAGGTTATCATGAGTATCATGGAAGTCCTTCATATCTTCCATAAATTTGATTCTAAGGAAAATGAATCACAAATGTTACAGAAAAATATACAGAAATTCATTGAATGCTCTCCAATATTCTCAATAAGATTGAATGCTAGTCAAACATCAAAGATGTAAGAATAGCTCTTTTTCAAGAAACAAAATATTCTCTCACCTGTCCTTGCATCGGTCATGCAGACTCTTCCAACGAGTAACAACTTCAGTTAGTTCATCATGAAGGTTGTCAACACCAATTACACTAGACTTCCTCTTCAGCAGGTCTGTGACTTGTCCCTTGGTGCTGTCCAGTAATGACTGTTTTTCATACATGTCTTCAACAACACTCTGAAAAGAATAATAATTTAAAGCATATTATATACATATCGTAAATAATTAATTTTAGCAATAAAAGAAATCAAACAAGTCCAAATAAAACTTCCACAATATTTAAAATATTTTATAAATTTCAGAGATTATTAAATGAACTAGATAATTGAGGATTTTTAGAGTCCCTGAAGCTATCTATGAACTGGGCACACCCTGTGAAGAAAAATTTCATTTCCTTCAGAAACTAATAAACAATATAATTTATAATGAGGAATCACAATTGGAGACAGGCCAAAAGTGGATTACAATATGATAATAATTACTGTAATTCCTTTAAAATCATTTATCATAATAATAGACATAATGAACTATTGTATGTAATCCAATACTTTCTTTACACCCGAAGGAGAAAATGAATCTTTATTGATTCTAAAAAAAGTTTATACTTTTTCAAATATTTCAATATTTAATGATAGACTATTCTTTTAAGACTCAATCAATATTCAAAATAATAAAAAGGAATTAAATCAATGAAATTTTCATTACCTCTTTAATTTCCTATAGACCTATTACTTTGAAAAACTTAGATCAAGTCTATATAGTGAAATTGATAAAAATAAAATTCAATGATATCATGAGTTAAAATATATGTTTAAACATACCTTCATTTGCCTTGCTACTTTATCAGCATCTTCTTTGGTAGCAGGCACAGAACTTTCATCTTTTCCTGATGGCAACTGCCTTTGTACCCTATCAAGGAACATTCCAAGCTGGCGAAGATTTTCCAAGAGTTTACGAACCTCCTCACGTAGAGAATCAATTTCTGACTGTCTGTCAAGGAGACGAACACCTAGAAGACTATATCGGTTGTTCATTTCTGTTAGCTGCTGCTGGACAGGTGAGAGGTCTGTGGAAACAAATGTTGTAGCTAAATGAACATGTATTCATTTGTACTGAAGAGCACAACAAGAAGCTAATTGGATTAATTTTTGTTAATGAAGAGGAGATGATTTAATATTTATTTCTTAGATACTGACAGTTTTAGGGGAAGACATTTGAATCACTTGAGCTTACGCTATTGATAACTTGGGATGATTATGGAAAATCTTGTACTAAAAAATACAAGGATTCCCTCTGAAATTCCAAATTAAACCTGTTACCTATTCAAAAGATTTGGGAAACAACAGGAAACTTTCGATGGATTTTCATTTTCATTATTTCTACTATCATATGATTTCAACTATCATTATTTACTACACAGTCAATGTTATGCATACTGTATTAGCCAGACAAATTCTGCATCATTTGATAATATGTTATTTCAAAGTTACCATGATATTCTTGGTTTCATGACACCTTATCCTAACTACTGCGATAATTAATATCTAAAAGAAAATTGATCACATGCAGAATACATTAATGCAGATAAATGAAATAATAACATCTTGAATGAAAAGGGAGTACAAAACTACTGTTGGCATACCAAAACTTATTCCTTCATTTGCTAAGAAACACTAAAGACTTTTACGTTGATTTGGGAATGAGTAAAGAGTACCTTACATTTCAGCTGATTTCCACCGAAATTTAACTTTCCTTCAAAATAAAAACACTAAAGAGAAAATGGCACATTAATATGCTACAAGTTTCTGTAAAGGAAGGAATAGATAACCAAAAACACACTATTCAGATAAAGTCAATGCAGCTAATTGTGGGCAACATGGGTGGGATAGTTAGTCTATACCTTCCAGGTGGAATCCATCTTGAGATGACCTTCTGCTGCTGAATCCACTTGACCCACTAGGTGACATAGGGCTCTGGACAGCAGACAACCCAACTTTTGTTGGAGATGGACTTCTGGCATCTTGAGAAGGACGACGCACTTAAGAAATTGCATTCAAAAAATTAATTGCAAGGATATGATCCCTTCACTGTTAGTCAGGACATGCTTGTTATTCTTCTTCTTGTTAGAAGCTATGATGGATTTTGGTAGTCAAGTTAGACAGCAATAATCTCTTCAGAAATATTTGTTAGAGGTTGTTTTTCTGAGACTGTATCAACAGTGAAAGGGTCAAGGGTTTTGACCAAATACTCCTTGCAATTTATCTTACATAAAAATTCTATTGCTAATTACAATTTTTAAAAGTAAGTTACTATGATAACTAAACTAGTATTAATTTGTATTACGGTAATCTATCTGATATGAAATATTCACCACTTACTTGGACTAGCTGTTACTGATGGTCGTTTAGCAGGGCTGAATGATGTGCGTCTTCTGGCAGGAGATTCAGGTCTTTCACCTCTCAACAAAGCATCATAAGCATTCCCTAAGTCATTTACTTTGTCCATGGTATTTGCATAATCACGATGCTCCTTGATCATAGGCTATCCAACATTAAAGAAATCAATAAAATTTAATATTACCAGTAACAAAATTATCTATTTATGTATTGATATTTGTGATATTAACTCAGAAAAAAATCCAAAAATGGCAGATTACCATCAACAGCCTTTAGTTTTCTCACAATATATTTAGGCATGAAATCCTATTATTTACTAACCTTAAGCTCTTCTGCTTGCTTTTTGATTATGTCTAAGTCAATTGCCACAGGTTCAAGGCGAGAGAGTGATTTTTCATTGCTACTGAGCCAATCCAGCACTTGCTCACGAAGACGTTCATAAGCATTCATCTGCTCTGCACGAGCCTTGCCCAACCTCTGCCTTTCTTCTAAGAGTGAAGCCAAATCTCTCCACATTACTTCGAGAGCCTATGAGTGAGATAATCATGAATAAAATTGAACCTTGAATGAATAATTTGAAGACTACTAAACTAAAATGGATACAGACCTTGATTCTATCACGGACTGGTCCACTGTCTGTCACGTCTTTCTTTGATACCAAAGATTTTCCAGATCTAAGAACACCTTCAAATTCACCACTTCTTTCTTCTTTTGCAGCAGAAATCTGAGCAATGCGTGCAGACAGGTGCTCAGCAGCAACTGCTCCATCAACTGAATCTGTTGTGCTGCTCCTGGTTGACTCCATGAGAGCATCTCCAGCTTCCGAGGCCCACTTTTCCAAACGAGAGGCAGAGGTTGAGAATACGTCAACTGAAGACCGAACATCATCAATGAACTCTCCTCGCTTGGCAACTTTTTCAATCAATTTCTCAAACCTAAAATAAGAGCATAGAAACTGTCAATATGATAATTTACAAAACACAGCTATTCTATTAAAACCAGCACACAGAAATGCCATAACAAAGGGCTTTTATAAAAATTCAACTCACCTGTTGATAACATCTTTCAACTTTGTCTCAATCTTTTTGGCTAGGCGAGGATTGCTGGCAGTGGCCATGAGTTCCTGAGCTGAGTGAGAAACACTCTCCACACCAGCACGATGAGCATCCACATCAGCTTGCAAGACACGATGTTCACGAGCCTGCTCTTCTAATCTATCTTTACTCAGACTGACTGGACGCATGATACTCCTTTGAAATAACCATGATTCACCAAATAATTTTAGAGGAAAGATTTTTATTACTATTTCTATCAAAGTTAAACTCAAATTAACTTAAAATCAACTAGATTGTTTGTCAAACATGAGTTTAAAATACATTAATATTTCTGCAGACTAACTTATTTTTAAATAATCTAAATAAAACAAATAATTCAAAACTACAATTACAATGCTCATTCTCCTTAATTGGAACATTTCTTATGAATAATTTTGTAAAGGACTCAAAAAAGTAATGGATATTTTCAGGAGTTGACAAACAAAATATGCAACATTCAAACTTTAAAACATAAAGAAATGTTTGGTTATAATAGCTAAAGAGATAATTGAAAAACTGATCATGTAAACTTATAAAATTAATAGAAAGAATATCAACCTCGATAAAAACAAATATTTTATGCAACTATATCAGAGTAAAATGCTTTTCCTCAAATGTACACAATTGTTGAGAGGAATGGCCCTAATCACAGAGGGCCATATACTAAGGGCTAGGCAGGCTACATATATGCACCTGTATTTCAAGAATATAATACATAGCCAGAAAATTCTTTCACATCTCAACTTCATCAGACCCATTCTATGAATTATAGAGTTAGAATTAAGCAAAGGTCAGTGAAATTCTATGCATTGAAGAAGAAATTATTAAACCAATTTTAGAAAGAATTACATAAATTACTTATGATTTATGCTACTAAGATCAATGCAAGCCAAATAAATGTAGGAGATGGCCCACTTTGTGTACCACTGAGAGTTGTATTGAACACTAGAATATTCATATCTTACTTGAGCTGATTCTCTGCATTTCCAAGCCACATTGCAAGCCCATCAAGAGCATCCTGAACTCCTTGACTACGAACCAAGGCTGAGTCTAATAAGCTACATCTTTCTCCAAGAGCTTCTGAGAGTTGTGTGTACTTTCCTACAAGTTCATTGACTGGCTCTTCTAGAGCCTGGCGCTCATCAAGTGACAGCTGACCCTCTAAAGATTCCAGAAGGGCATTTGTTGCCTGGGAAATATAAGAAATAAGAAATTCAGTACTTAAAATGAATATTATAATTTTAAGACAAAATAAATTTGTATGAATAAAACTTAATCAATGAACAGGAAATATGAATTACCTGTTTGGCTGAATCAATTAATCGTCCTTGAGCCACAAATTCTGATGCAAGGGCTTTAGTTCTCTCCAACTGATCAGAGATGGCACCAGGCTCTGCACCCACTGCTTCTGACAAAATACGCCGTGCTTTAGGCTCTGCATCTCTCATCCAAGCCCTTGCACGTTCTAGAGCTTCCCTTTGGTCTCTCTGTCGTCCACCAACTCCTGATGTCTTTTCTGAAAGCTTATTAGCCCTAGCTAAGAGGTCTTGGTAAGTAGAGCTGGCAGTAGAGACTTCACGTTTAACATACGAATCAGGATTTGGCTCAGTGTGAGGCAAACGTTGTGGCAATGAAGTTCTAAATTCATTCAGGCAAGTAAGATATTCCTATAATAAAATGGTTTCCAATTTATAATTGCTGTAATAATACATGCAGTCAAACAACACTGCAAGACTGATTCACTTTCACAAACCTTTGATTCATCCACAAACTTTTGTGCAGCCATGGTAATGAAGCGAAGATCAGCTTGGTGTGCAATTACATCACTGACAAATTCCTTAGTAGAATCAATACCAAGTGTCCCTTGACGACTCAAGCTCTTTGAGAGTGATCTTTCTTTCTCTTCCAAAGTTCTGCAGGCTTTCTCCAACCAAGAGTTGAAGATGGATAGCTCATTCCTAAGATAGGAAAAATAGCAATTTTGGAAAATGATTTTATGATAATAATTGAATAATTCAAGCTTGGTAATCAGTGGAGACAGAAGAACTGTAACTGAACAGACTACTGATCATTCACCTGAACTTTCCAAGCTCTTCACGAGCAGACTCAAGTCTGCGTAAGAGGCGGTCTGAGCGATCAGATGCACGTTCAACCCTATTCTTCAAACCCTTGGCTCCCCGCTCAAGCAACTTCACCTCATCAGCAGAGAGCACATCTGCACCAGAAGCAACCACCTGTGCCACCTGATCCAAACATGAGGCCACTGGTCTCTGATGTTCACCCAGATCTTCGCGAACCTCCTGATAGTGGGAAAAATTTACATGAAAGTGCAGCAGGAGTTAACACTTTAACAACCAGAAGAATTAAACAGGAATATAAAGAAAGAATAAAAATATTTTCTAATTTCAATAGGGAATGTTTTATTTTTAATACTGAAATATAGCCCTTACCTTCAGAGCATTAATCTGATCTCTCAGCTCATCAATAGTTTCCTTGACAGCCCCCTGAGAGGCTATTTTCTCCTCTACTTCACTTATCCAAGCCAAAAGCTTGGATATTGTGTCATCACAATGCTTATATTTTTCTTCAATAGCTTGCTAATAAGGAGAAAGAGAAAGTAGTTCATTATAAGAAATAAGTAAAATTTAATGGTATTTAGTTACTTTGGACAACTAAGTCAAGCATACTTCTGTTGCCACAGTTGAAAATGCTTAATGTTTGATTTTTATTTTAGAAGCAGAGATACTTTGAAAAGAATAAGTAATCAATCTATGTAGCAACAACATTTACTAAGATAAGTTTCATAAGCAAAGCATGACATAATTGTCTAACTATGGCAATAGCAGTGCTAAGGGCAAAAAACAGAGGCACACACAAGATTGCCACAAAAATTTTCTTCATTAACAAGAGCATACAGAATACATTAAAAAATACACACACTCAAAATCCAAGGCACACCACACATAGCAACCAGACATGATGTGAAAAACAGAGGATGTCTCTTTTGTCAATATTTTGTGTAGGGTTGTCTTTTGTAAATAGTTAATCAGATACATTTACATACATTACCACACACCCCTTGAAGTATTACTGGATTGAATCATTTGAGCATTAAATTTTATCTTTGTAGAGATTAAAAAAATTAAGTATTAATGAGTTTCTCTCATTAAATAACATTCCATAGCAGTTAGTTTGGTTATGATCATTTCAAAGCTGTTTCTTTTCGAGCACAAGCCAAACACATCAGCACATAAACACCAAGACCTCCCTCTGCCACTCATAGTTACACATAACACTTTCTTTCCTGCATTAGTGGCTAGCGTGATGTGATGAGTAAGATGCTGAATTATTAGAAGTGAATAGGAAATGAGGAGGCAAAAGGCACAGCATAGGCACATTTGAGCATTAGCATCACATACCCAGGCCGCAATGATGACAACAGCCTGAGAGAGAGAAAACCTGTCATCTGCAAAGATGGACACATATATATTGAAAACAAATGAAACAAGAAGGTGCAGAAATACACAATTTTTATTAAAATACTTGATGACTGCCTACGCTTGTGCTTTCACAACATGCTCACAAACAAGATCAATTACTATGAATCTAATTAAATAAATTACTTTGAAGGGTAAAGAAAGAGTGTGCACCATTCTTTAAAGTTTACTTTTTAATATTTCAGAAATTGAGCATTTACGGGCCTGGATTATAAAGTTCACAAGCCACTACACAGGCAATTTCCAGTCCCAAACAAAACGAGCCCTTCAATAAGCCACAACCTAAAAATACACAGGCAACTGGAATGGGCAAAAGATGCAGCAAACACATCCTTGATTGCCCTGGGTTAACCAAGTGACTTAAAGAAATCTGTTGAGCACTCAAAAAGACTCCATTAATGTACTGAAAAGCTTCTACCAAAAAACACTCCAAATCCAAATCACACCAGAATTCATTAAAAGAGATGCAGCAGTAGCAAAGAATTCCTCGCAAGCTCTTTGGTGCAGGGATGGAAGCCATTATGCATTAGCACAATCCCTGCTTACCCTCGCCTCTGCAGGTAACAGGTAGCCACGTTCCAGGGCCTCCGGTAGACCTATCCGCTTTCCTGCAACAGTATCCTGCATTTCACCCCGTCTTCCGTCCACAGCACCAGATTCCAATGCCTTCAAGAGAGCTGAAACGCAACCTGTACTTGGATCTTTGACTACAGTTGTAGAAGGTTCGATCAGGCCAGAGTCAATTGCCTCAAGTAAAGTGAGACGACGAGGTGGCTGCTGGCCAGCAGTAGGTGCTGGCAAGAAAGGATCTGCAAAGCGTCCAGTGGGGGCATGGCAGAGCCCAAGCTTAAGTGCCTCAACAAGTGAAAGACCACGACCAGGAGTAGCAATCAAACCAGCCTCTAATGCCCCTGACAACCCTGCAGCTAACCTACGGGAAGCTGTGTCTAACACGCTGCCTGTCTCTGGGTCTAACAAACCTCTACGGAATGCATCAGGAAGTCGTACTAGGCGATGTTTTTCTGTATCTTTTATGAGAGCAGAATCTGAATCAATTAATCCTGCATCAACTGCATCCTTTAGAGTCATAACTTCCTTTGTTTTGGGGTCAGTATAGCGAGCTGTATTCACGCATAAGTGGCCATGTTCTATTGCTTCATCAAATGATAATGGCTCCTTTAGGAAAATGGTGGTACCTCCCTCAAATATGATTCTTTGCGATTTTCCAGGAGTTGCTGCAGCACGACGTCGTAAATCAACACTTCCTTCTAAGATGGCAGCTCTTAAGGACCTAAAACGACCAGTCATTGGATCCCTCACTACAGCTTCTTCTGGATCAATAAGACCAACTCGAATAGCATCATCAAGGGTGTATTCTCTTGCAGATCTTGGATCTCGGAAGGTTCCACGCTCAAAGTCAATTGAGCCACGTCTGACAGCCTGTCCAAATGTAAGGGGTCGACCAACTGTGACAAGAAGTCCTCTGCGCAACACAGCTGCATCAAGTGGTACCCAACGACCTGGAGAACGAGGATCTGCTACTGTACCACGAGTTGGATCAACCTGTCCATCTTGAATAGCAGAACCAAGGCTCTTGAGACGCCCTGTAGCAGGATCACGCAGGGCACAGGTGCTGCCATCAATTAGTCCTATAGCTAATGCTGTGGCCACATCTAATCCTTCTCCTTGCTCTTTGTTGGGATCAGCAAATCTTGCAGTCCCAACATCCCATAGCCCTCCTCTGACTGCTTCTTCTAATGTTACTGGTCTTCTTGCTGTGACAACAAGTCCACGTTGCCTTGCCTCATCCAAGTTTATAGTGCCTTTACCAGGTACATCATATGTCCCTTTATGCATATCCACCAAACCTGAAGCCACAGCATCAGGGAGTTTCATAAATCTGCCAGTTGTAGCATGACGAATGATCGAGAGCTCAGGATCTATAAAGCCTTCTTTAACACAGTCATTCAAAGTAAGATGACGACCATCAGATGGGTGCATGAATCGACCAGATGGCGCCACATACAGTCCCATTGCAAGAACCTCCCACAATCCAAATGTACCTTCAATATCAACAATAAATCCTCTTTCTAATGCCTCAGTCAAAGGAATTGGATCACCAACAGTTCCTACTCCAGGTTCTATGAACATTCCAGCACGTGCATCAATAATGTTTGATCGACAAGATTCAGCAAGAGACAGGAGACGACCAGAGTCACCTCTATCCCAATACAATGGTAGCCTAGAATCAATAACTCCTCTTCGGATTGCTTCATGAAGAGAGACAGAACGGCCTGTATTTGGATCAGTTAATGTACCTGTGGCTCTATCATACCAGCCATTCTTAAGGGCATGCTGTAATGAGACTGGAGCCCTTCCATCTTCTAACAGCCCAGAATCTATTGCCTCAGAGAGTGACACCTGTCTTGGGGGAGCAACAGAAAAATCTTGAACTAACCCTGTTTCTCCATCCACCAGTCCACTGCGCAAAGCATCCCCAAGAGACATTTTTTTCTTTATTCCACCTCTATTATCTTTAACATGTACAGAATCCCCATCAATCAAATTTTCATCCACAGCCTGGGCTAAAGTTATTCTACAACCTGTAGCAGGATCCAAGAAAAGGCCAGTACGCTCATCACAAACACCCTTAGCAATAGCATCACTCAATGGCATTGGACGACGTACCTCTATCAAAAGACCTCTATCAAAAGCCTCCTGAAAATCTACTCCCGCAACACCTCGTCCACCTTCCCGTAACATGCCTGCCCTCGCATCCACTACCCTTTGCTCAACAGCTTTTGCAAATGATAAAAGTCGACCATCTGTTGGATCTTTTACTAGTGTTGAAGAGGAAGTCAAGAAACCAGCCCTAATTGCATGATCAGTAGGAAGACGATCAGACCTCCCAAGTGGAATAGTTCCCCCAGGTCTTGCACCAGGGGGGCATATGAAAGTACCAGAGGATGGGTCATATAATCCTGAATAGACAGCTTCAGGAAGAGATACACGGCTCTTTGCCATTAAAATTAGACCTCTTTCTTGCGCTTCAGTTAATTTCATTTCTGAACCTGATGTTGGATCAACTGCAATTCCTGATTTAGGATCCACAACTCCTGCTAGCACTGCATCTCCAAGTGAAATGATCTCTCCTGATCTTGGATCCCTAAATGATGCAGCATTGTTACTAAGTACTCCTGTTTTGATAGCATCTTCAAGAGTCACTTTATCCTCTTTTTCTTTGTCATCCGATACCTCTGATCCATCTCTTTTTCTTGGGACCACAATCAATCCTGAGTGAGCATCATAACATCCATGTGCCAATGCTTCTGGCAAAGCAAGAGGTTTTCTTGTTGTCATTAATAATCCTTCTTCCAGGGCAACGTCTAATGTTGTACCAGGGGTTGGGGTAGAAAGGCAACCACGCTTCATGTCTATCAGTCCAGTTCTTGCAGCTTCTAATACTTCTACAGGTCTATCTTGTCGAGGATCCAGAATTCTTGCTTCCTCAGCATCAATTATTCCATTATTCAATGCATCCTGAAGAGTTTGAGAAAGACCAGTAGCAGGATTGAGAATTAGTCCTGACTGAGGAGAGTAATACCCAGTTGCAACTGCATCTACCAGGGGTACTGATATCTTCCCAGATTTGATAAGACCACTTTTCAAGGCAGTTTGCAACGGAATCATTGAACCATCACTTTTGCATACTTTTCCACTCTCACCATCTATTAGATTTGTAGCTAGTGCCATTCTTAATGGAATGGTGGCACCAGTAGGATCTGTTATCTGTGTTAAATCTGGATCAATGATACATCTTTTCACTGCCTCTGCAAGGTTTACTGACTGACCAGTTAATGTATCTTTAATATTTCCAGTGGAAGGTTCAAATAAGCCCATGTGAACTGCAGCCTCTAACGAAACAGGAACCCTTTCAGCTGGAAGGAGGAAGCCACCGGTGAATGCATCTTTAAGTTCCATTTCTCCTCCAATATTCACTCTCAGTAAAACACCTCGTCTCAAATTGATTGCAGCATCCAACAATGGAACTATCACTCCATCTTGATCAGGATCTCTTACTCTCACAGACCTTGGATCCACAATCCTTAATCCCAGAGCCTCACCAAGACTAATTGGATCTTTACCATCAGGATCTTTCACTAAACCAGTTTCGATGTCATACAAACCCATTTCCACAGCCTGGGTCAAAGTGTGAGCAGGGCCTTCAGTTCCAATCCCTGGTCCTCCGATGGTAGTAATCCAACCCCTTTCCACGGCTTCAAAGAAGGGAACACGTCTTCCTGTGCGTGGATCAACAACATGTCCAGCATTCCTATCTATTAGCAACTTTCCAAGAGCTTCTCCAATAGGAACATATCTATTGGTATCATCTCCATCATCCTGATAATCCTCTCCCTCTTTCCGAAGATCCTTCACCAATACTACATCAGGATGATAAACATCCTCCCTAACTAGTCTGTGGAATGGTTCAGTAAAAGTTCCTGACTGAGGATCATAAAAGCCAGCAGCCTCAGCACCACGGGGATCAAGCAATCTCCTAACAACAATAAGTGTTCGACGAGACTCATCTTCTTCAACCACTAATCTTACTTCTTCTGGTCCCAAAACTTCAACAGCATCTGCAGCTCCAATAGCACGACAGGCTAATGCTTCTTCAACAGTCATTCTCTGCTCACCACCACCAGGAAGAGGAATTATTACTTTACATACTTTTGGATCCATTCCTTTTTCAACCAATGCTTCCACCAAAGGAATCAACTCTCTTTCAATCACCTCTTCTTCAGGTTTTGCAAGTGACAGTATTCCTCTTCGAGTTGCTTCTGCTGGACCTATAGCAATGCCAGTTTTAGGATCTCTAATTCTTCCAGTAAGAGGATCTAATAGTCCCAATTCAATGGCTTTAATTGTTGACATTTTCACCATAGCTCCTTCTTCATTAGGTAGATTTATAATTTCATTAGGATCCACAAGACCACATTCAATTGCTTCTCTCAGAGGAATTGTTTTGCCTGTCATTGGATCAAAGAATCCTTTAGATTTTTCATCATACATAGCTTCACATGCTTCCAATAAATTCATTTTTCTTGGCAATTTTGATCCTGGCTCAACAACAACAGATTCCCTTGGAACTTCAGGAGAATTTTCCAACATTTTCATCAATGGAGATGGAGGACTAGATTTTGCAACAATCAGACGACCTGTTTCTATGGCTTCTGCTACGGGCATCTCTCTACCTGTCTGCGGGTCTTTGAATGTGCCATGCTCTGTATCTATTAAGCCACTAGTTAGTGCCTGGACGAGAGAGACTGCTCCAGGAGCAGTGGGGCATGGAAGAAGAGTCATTAAGAAATCATTTTCAACAGCATCAACAACTGAACATCTCTGCCCTGTTGAAGGGTGAATTACTTCACCAGACTTTGCATCTACCAATCCTCTTTTCAGAGCAACAGTTAAAGTCATTCCTAACGGAGGAAGGAAGCTTGGTGTAACCATCTCTACTTCACCACCCTCACGATCCTTTTCTATGCAAATTTCTGGTTCTTCTTTCACAGCCTCTAACAAATCTTTTACTTTGCCTCCTTCTCCTACCAGCTGATTTTCATCTGCATCAACAAAACCAACTGCAACAGCTTCAATGAGAGTGGTCTGCTTACCAGAATTAGGATCACGAATAGTTGACAATGGATCCACAATATCACAGGCAAGGGCTTCCCTGAGTGTAAGTGTAGTTCCTGTCTCAGGATGAACTATATTTCCTTTGCGTCCACCAATTGGAGCTTCTCCTTCTCTCAAAACCAAGCCTTGCTCAACCAATTTGGGAAGAGAGAGAGAACGGGCAAGCGGCACCACTAACCTACCTGATTCTCCATCAAGAACACCTCGATCAATAGCTTGTGATATAGTTAATACATCACCTCTCTGTGGGTCTACAATAGATCCAGATTCTCCATCAACTTGTCCTTCTTCTACAGCTTGAGCAAGAGGTGTTCCAGCTTCTTCTAAAGCTTGTGCAGTAGGAGCATCAACTAATCCAGCAGCAGCAGCATCTCTAACTCTAACAGATTTCTTCCTTGTGCGTTGTAATATAACTGGCTTAGCTTCTCTTTCAGGACTCTGTGAAAATGAACGAGCCCTTCCAATAGTGACACTAAATTTTGGTTCAGTCGTTACTCTACCTCGTGTCAGTTCTGCCTCTGATGGTCGTCCATCTTCATCATCTTCAAGTGATACAGTAGGTTCAATGCAGCTAACCTGGGCAATTTTTTCAGCTTCTACACGCCCTGTTTCAACTTTTTTTCCACTTATTGTTTCCTTGATTTCTTCTGTCATCTCCTGGTGTATCTCTTCCAATGACTGGGTTCCCTTGACTTCTTTTAATAAATGGGCTGATGATCCATCTGTTACTTCTATCAGATCAGGTTGTCCAGTAACTTTTGTAACTTGTATATGACGAGTTGGTATATTTGATATTGAAACCTTTTTCACCCCATCTTTGTCTACCTCCATAGTATCCATATCTGGTGAACGCTCCTCTGCAATCACCCATCCTAATGCTAAGGCTTCCTTCAATGTGACTCTAGAATCTTCATCCTCACCTTCATTGGGTATTCCTTTTGGTGGTAAACAGTGGCCTGTTGCATCAAGTATCCGCTTTTCTAAGCAGCGGAAGATGGAAGCTGTTCTTCTCGTTGGAGCATGGACAATCACAGTAATAGAATCAGGATCAATGATGCCAAGTTTCACACATTCTTCAAATGAAACCAAACGGTCGGTTCCAGGTATTGTGAATAATCCAGATTCAGGATCAAAAAGATTACGCTCTATTGCTTCAGTGAGATACCATCCATTTGCAGGAAGTTCATACATTTTAGTTTCAGATGTTATTACCTTTGTATAATTTTCTGTAGTTTCCATGCGAGTCACTTTAGCCAAGGGGGTACTAGTAATTGTTGTATTAACATCGTCTTCAGGCTGAGGAGTGGTCTGATTAGTAACCTTCACTACAATTTTTGCACCTGAAGGTATCTTTTCACTTACTCTTGAAGTTTGCTCATCACTATCAACCTCCATTTTGTCATCTTCATCTTCTTCACCAAAAGACATGTGCACTTCTTGTGTAGTTGTAGACGTAACAGCAGTTCCACCTTTTGATGTAATTGTTACAAACCGCTTAATTGTTCGAGTTACAGTGGAGGTGGTCACAGTAACATTTAGCAATGATCGCAAGCGAGCAGCTCCCTCTGGAGTAATGAGTTTCTTTTGGACGGCTTCATTTGTTGGAAATCTACGAGGTAACCCATTGGAGTCAATCTGAGAATGATCTAGCACCTGACCAGTCCATGGGTCTACTTTTCCTTTCATCACAACTTCCATTGCACTCATTTCCTTGCCATCATCTCCAACTACACCCACAGGACGTGACAACATTTCCATTACCTCTTGTCTAACCCATCCATTTTTCACAGCCTCATCAACTGAAACCTTCTCACCTATTTTTGGAATGTACTGACCTGTTCTTGGATCTAGGATTTCTCGACTTAATGCCTGCTCAAGACCAACAAAGTCCCCTGTACTCGGATCTCTAAAAGCTCCAATTTCAAAAATTCTACGCCTGGCAACAGATGTCAATAAACCCTGCTCAACAGCCTCTGAAAGGGTAAGAACTTCTTTTGTTGCAGCATTGCAATATTGACCATTAGGTGTTATCACCCCTTCTGCAAGAGCTTCAGTAAGTGATAGCATCCTGCCAGCACCATTAGATATGCAAGAAGAATCTTCATCAAGAATACCAGCTTTAACAGCATCCAACAAAGGGTAAGAGCGTTTTCGAGATGGACCAAGAACTTCTCCATTTGCATTTACTAACCCACGGTCTACAGCATCACGAAGTGTCAAAGGTCTAGCAATTAGCTGTCTATGATAGGCCTCACTTAAGCTCATTACCTCAATATCATTCTTATCGGGATCTTTCAATCTATAACAACCTTTCTTTGAGTCAAGCAAACCTGCTTCCAATGCCTCTGGCACAGTGAGGCGAATATCACCAACTGGATCTACTACCTCATGGACACAAGATAACAAAACTCCTGGCCTCAATTTTGCTTCATCTAAAGATAGCATCTCACCTGTATCAAGATCTTCTATTTTGCCAGTCTCATCATTGACCAAACCACGTTCAATCGCATCTGACAAAGCAATACCTCCCCATTGCTCACCTTCATCCAAATCAGGACCTCTCCTACTCAAGTAACCTTTAGCAAAAGCATCAACCAATCTTATACGACGTCCTGTCTCTGGATCTGCAAACTCCCCTGTCTTAGGATTGACTAGTCCCTTTGAAACTGCTTCAGCCACTGTCAGAGGCAACTTAGGCCGGCTTACCTTCTCCCCACGTCCCTCCACCTCCAGCAGCTCTCTCTGGATTGCTTCCAGCATGGATACCCTTCTTCCAGATAAGGGGTCGACAACAACTCCTGATGGAGACAGCAAGGCATCAGCAAGCCCTTGCTCCACCAACCCTGCTTTTGCTGCTTCTGAAATACTCATTCTTCTTGGCTCAGAACCCTTGGTTGGTCCAGGAAGCAAAATTTGGCCAGTTCTCACATCCAAAATGCGCCGTGAGATTGCTTCACCTATTGTAAGTACCAATCCTGTGACAGGATCTTTGATGCCTCTTACAGAACACAAGCCTCCAAGACTCTCATCCATGTGCTCAGTTCGTCTGATGGATTGGTATTTGGAAAACTGCATGCTAGTACTACCTGAATGAGAACTATCACCATTTGTTGGCCAACCAACCCTTATTCCTGCAGGACTCCCATCAAAAGTGTCAAATTCTGTTCCATTTTTTGGAGGACTAGATACAAATGGAGGTTTAGAATCTACCTCAATTTGAGGGGAACCAACCATGACTTTGGTAACAGAGCCTCGTTTCTGTGTATCATCAACTTCATCAACTGCCTCTCTTTTATGAGTGGTATGAGTAACACTGAAAATGAAAAATTCTTCATAAACAACAAAAAGTCTGAAGTACAATACAACATATTACCCAATTATTCAACTTGTTGATAATAGTTCTAATAAGAGGTCTTCATTAATACAGATATGATATACAATGATTAAACTAACGAATTTATGAAAAACCATTGCATTTTACATTTCCAAAAACATTTCAGGCGACTAAAGACTGATTTGAACTTTATGAATAAAATAAACTTTAAATTAAAATGATGACTAACATGATGCATTATAAATAAAGAAACTTACTGTGATGAAAAATGACTTGTGGTAGTATAAGTAACAGATTCACTTTCAGTCGTTTCTGTGATGTTGAACTCAGTACGAAAAGTGCGGAATGTCTTTGGTTCATAGTCATACTGTAACAAAAGGACATTATATTAGTGAAATATTTTGTCAAATCTTATCATTGAGCTTCATCCTAAATATTAATAGCTTTTTATTTACATAAAAGTCAAAACTATAAGTAATGAATTTCAAAAGATATGGCAATACATTCCATTTTTAATGCATTAATTTAAGTTTAATAGGAACATTATGGATTAAATTTTAAACGTCAATTAAAAATACTAACCTTTCCTTCTGGATCTCTTTTCCTCAGTCTATCCCACAGTAAATCCAACAGAGTCTGGAATTTGCGGTTGAGAAGGTCTAGCTCAGCACTCACCACCTCATCACCAGGCTGGAAGCGACGCCTTGCCCTCTTAGCACCAAGGAGGTCACCATCAAGGCTTGGATGTACATCCTCCAAAGCATCTCTATACCGCTGCAGTCGCAGGTCATAGATCTGCAGGCGTTGGATGCAGGATGGGGAAAGGGTGACAAGGTTAATGGTTACGCGCCCGGTTAGTGCGATTAGTTCAATTGGTTGTGCTGTCTGCCAGGGGCGCGGCAAGGGTAAGGATATGGAGTTCCTGGGGTTACCTATATGGCATGTATCTAGCAATCTAGTTATAGGCAGGTGTATTTCTTACGGCAACAGCATAGGACAAACAATACAACTGGATAATAAGGTAATGTAAATAAGTACACACAATTAAAGGAATTTACAGGTACCTTTGCACATAAGGGATAGATGGACTAGTAGGTTTCTCAGGATAGGTTATGTGCGAGGTTAAGTATGTACGAGACAAAGCTTTAACCATTTCTTTCACTATCAAAATATAAACATATTACAATATCTTTAATCTTTGTATACTGCAAATCTGGGAGTTATGGATCAGCACACCACAATTATTCAAATAATTTTACTAAGAAATGCAAAAATCTGCACTTGAGCGGAATATAAATATTATAAAAGGCAACCTAGTAATTAAGAATGCCCTTACAAAGTCATGCAGACACAAATATTATTACAGACGTTACAATTCCCAGTTACCTGATTACAATAAATACAATAAGTTGACGATATATTAGATTATTAATTGAATATATACAATTTGTGGTTGCATGTCTTTGATGTGTCTGGTTCAAATGTGAATTGACAGTGTGTTCAGTCATAACATCTGTACAAACTCACTCAGACATCAACATTCAATCATATCATTCATTCTATCACTTCCATCATCCTGAAAAAAAGAATACTGTGGCTAAGGCCATTCTGTAACAATTAGCACTTACCTTGGCCTCGCGAATGAAACGCCCTCCCACCATGTTCACCTGCTCAATAGCTGGTGTTTTCTCAACTACATTATTGTATAGTGCCTGTAATAATTCAAAAAGAAGATTTGAGATCAATTACCTCATTAAGTAATCCTTTCAAGAAAATATGAACTCAAGATAATATTTGACTTACCCTAACAGGTTCAATTACTTCCTTTGCTGTGTCCTCGGAAGTAATGGTCTTCATTTTTGAATAAGCTTCATCTACCCAGGTACTTTCTGTCTGGTATGAGTTGGCATACTTCTGCAGAAGCTGATAAGCAGCCTCACAACTACGTAATCTAAAATCCAGAGAAAATGAGTTTTTCAATTATCAAAGTAATAAAAACAACTAAACTCGGAGGGTAAAAATATATTACCTGTCAACAATCTGAGAACAGACTTGGCTCCAACGGGATGTAACTCTATTTACTTCAGCTTCCATTCTTTCAACATCAGGATGAGGACCTCGCTGTAAAGGTCTAGTTTTCTCAACAATACGACGAGCATTGTTGACATCCTCATTCAGAGTATCAATGACAGTTTGTTGGGTCTGAATGGAGTTCTGTAAACTGAGTAAGTCTTCATGCACCTGAAAAATGTGGAAAATTATAAATGAGCAACATGAGTATTGAGATAGACACATATTACTATGAGCTCTCCTGATTCAACCCAACATTATATAATCAAAACCATAACATTATTTTTTGTCTAAAAATATTCAAAACACCACTTACTGCTTGTAGAGCATTAATTTCAGATGGCATTTGATCATAAGAGGCAAGTTTGGTCTCATATTCTGATACCAGGGAGAAAGATTCTTCCAGTCCTGTGATGACAATTTCTACAGCCTTTAGCCTGAAAATTCGAATTATGTTAGCCTAAAACAACTTTCTTCACCCAAAAAGAAATAAAATTTCTGCAAGTCATTATTTGAAAACAAAAGACCAATGCAGGAAAAAACTTTGAAAATGCAAAAGGTTAATTGCATCTTACCTCTCAACATAAATGTGAGACAAGCTCCAGATTTGTTCCCATTTGACAACACATCTCTCAAATTGTGCCTGAATGGTTGTAGTTGTGCTAGTTTGGGATGAACGTCTAGATGACAGAGAACGAGAAGCCGCACGGCATGATTCAATTTTGGGAGCAAGACTTTTTAGCCTTGTTTCAAAATCTTTGTGTTCAATGACAAGGTGCTCAAGGGAATCTAGGTCCCTTGGAAGCTGTGCTGCAGTTCTAGCATTGAGTTCTCTCTCTGCATCATCAAGGTCTTCTTGTAGAGAGGAAACTTGTTCTCCAAATGATCTGCTGGCATTTTTGGTATCCTCTGAAAATTAGTAATTGCAAAAATTTAGATTAAATTTACTGATTAAAAATTATGAAACCCAATAAGACTGCAAACTAACAATTTAAGCAAATTAATAGGTTCCTTGCAATATTTTAAAATTATTCTATGGTCAATACTTAAGATCAGCAAACTTTATTTCACATATAAATATTTAATAAATATATTTGACTGATATACTAATTGCACATATGTGTCATTCTATTTTCCTCCCCACTACTTTAATTACAAACAATATCAACAAGAGAGGGTTCCAGAATTTTATAGCCATCTAACAATACCAGATATAAAGTAATTGATAGAAAAGTAGAGAATGAAAAATGAATAAAGTTGAAGTTCAACAATTACCTTCAGCCTTTGCTTTCTTTTCAAACTCATCAAAGAGACGATTAACCTCATCCATTTCACGTCGTAGTCTGCGGAGTTGGGGATCTGTGGGATCACCTTCTTGAAGCAGCTTGTCAGCATCTTCATTGAGAGCCTTGCGTATGGCATTACGTTGATCTTGACCCATAGCAAGGAACTACAAAGGGAAATATTTTTAAATCAACAAAACTATTCAATGGAAAGAGATAATTGAGCCTTGGGTGGTTTGAATGAAAGAGTAGAAAGGGGAAAGCTTTTATTGATCTACTTGATACTAAAAATTCATGAGGGATATTAAAATTATACATTAAATAATATGTAAAATACATTCAAATTTGAGTATTTCAACTTATATTTTAAAAGTAATGTAAAACACTATACAGAAAACATTCAATTGCATAAAATACAAGTTTTTAATAATATTCTTATATAACTGACTGACAAGAAATTTAGCAACAAGTGAAGTAGTAAAATCATATTTACATAAATATGCTTACCTGTGCTAAATCCCAGCTTTTCACAACTTTAATGGTAGCAAATATCATATTCTGCCTGAGGCGAAGTTGCTTCTTTTGCCAAAGAGCAACTGAACGATCAAATACTCTACGCAGACGTTCAGCAGCTTCAAGAGCTTCCTTATCTGGAGGTGGGATGACAAAGCAGACTCCAGGAACCACACCCTCTTCACCTGCTGCTGTACGTACCCTCCACTTGACTCTCTGGGAATTGTCATGGAGTGTGCACTGGTCACCCTTCTCAATATTCATCTAAAATAAAGCATAATAAGCCGTTAGCAACAAGGTGTAAGAAGAAAGAAATTACACTGAAGAATTTTTGAGTAAAAATGTAATCCTTTCAGTTTGTGTGCGAGTAGAGATTTCAAGATATTTACCTTAAGCTGATTATAGGTGCAAATTGCAATCACAGGAAGAGGCCTAGTCACTGGCTGCCTCCTCTGCTTCAAAGGGACGATCTCAGCACTTCGCTCAACAAGACCCTGAACTATATCACCACATTCATTCAGTTCATCTCTTACTTCTTGCATTCCCTTCAGCAACCGTTCACCTTCATCCAGAGTGAACTCTGACTGGCTGTATATAGAGTTCAAAAGTTCATCTCGCCTGTAAAAATTTTAAAAATAGAAATCTGTAGACAATCAATTACAGAAGGTAAGACAATAGCTAATTTATATTTCATCACCTAAAAGACTTGAAATAAATTGACAGAAAATATGCAGAAGATTAAAAGAATAGAAAGGACTGAAAACTATAAATTAAAAAAAAAACAGAGCATAGAAAGGATTTACTTCCCAAAAATTTCAAGATTACTAAAGATTGAATAACAAAATATTTCCTAGTTTAAAGAGTAAAAAACATCAATGGCAGCCATTGTGTGTCCAAGGGAAAGTATATCAAACATCAGAGAGATTTGTCTTGAATAACTCACTTTGATATCCATTGTTCACACTCCTTGACTTCCTTGTAGAAATGGTGGTATGCATTGGCATGGCGTAAATGGGTTTCCAAGCAAAGAGTGAGCTGCAGCAGCCAATTCCACTGTGACTGCATGGCATTTATGTATGCCTCTACACATTTGGATGCTGGATGGTGTTGCAAACAAAGAGCCTCTCCTCTATCTTGCACAGCACTAAATTGTATCTCCCGTTTCTCCAGTTCACTCATCAATGACTAAGACAAAAAAATCATTACTTAATCTCAATTAACATAAGATTCAAAAGTTATTACTATAAAACAACAACTATTAAATTAGCCATCAATTAAAATTAAGCATGATTATGAGGTCTATCAAAATTTAAGCACTGATGTGACAAATTTTTTACTTAGACATTCCTTCAATTCTAGCTTTCAAACAGTAACCATCATGGTTAAATATTTTGACTTTCACGAAAATAATAAAAACATACTCTTGAGATGATAATATGCAGAAATGATGATTGAATAAAGATGTTTACAGACACATTGTGATATTTACAGTAGATTTTTCAAAAAAGATGGTAATTTAGCTCATTTTTCTGAACAACACTTAAAGCATATTCTTATCATATTTTCATATCTTATAAAGCTGATTTCTACAGTGCTGTAAAAGAAAACTGCAACAAGTGTTTCCTTAAAGGACATGCATATATAAGACAAAGGAATGCATAATGTATGCAATTTTAGTCATAATAAAATATTAAACTAAAGTGCAAAAGGTCAAGTATGATTTCAATATAACCAATTAAAAATAAAAAAAATTACTACTTATTACTAATTATATATGTACTTATGAAGAAAGCATAAACCTAAATTATCTGAAAAGGAAACTAAGGTCTCTAAGAATTTCTTTAAATGATCATCTTTCATCTGCAAAATATTGTAGATACATCACTGACTTTTCAAAATTTTCTTTTCCCACTTATAAGTTATCAGTTATAAAATTTCACTTGATGACTTAAATGATAAAGCAAAGGTTGCCAAAATTATGTCAACATTGAAAAGAGAAAATAGTTTTATATATTTAGTTAGTACACTAAAATACCTTACGCAAGATAAACTTTCACCACATTGTATTAATTTACTAGAAAACTTATTTTATAAAATATTTCAAGAGTAAAACTTGATCAAAAGCAGTAATTTTAATCAAAAGGTTACCTAAAATACAAATAATAAAGACGTGCATGGCAAAATTCACTTCACAGCCTGTTCTCTTAAATGATACATATTATCACTGGCACTAAAATAAAAATAAAGATGTACTCTTATATGTAGAGGTTATACAAGCAATAATAATCAAAGATATGATTAAGTACTTAAGAATTTGCAGATGAAATTTATCTATCTTACTCAATTATGAAAGTGTGAAAATGCTCTTCAGAAAACAATATTTTCCTACGAAAATTTTCCCACAAAAAATCACATCATTCATGCAGGGGTGATAAAATAAACATTAATTAATATCACCAGAAAAACAAATACGGAATGTAACTTCTGACAAGATATGTAATGTTAACTACAAAAGATTTCCAGAAGTTGTTGCAATTCTTTTTTACAACACTGCAAAAATGATGCTCACAGAAGGCAAACTCATCTTTAGCAAGCATACATGGTGTTGAAAGCCACCATAAAATATGCATAAGAAGTAAAGATATACCAAGCATGTGATTTTTAAAACAGATTATAATTATCTTTATATTCTTTTACTTGACTTTTTATTCGCCTACATTTTATATGTGGTGAATAATGCCTGCTATAGCTACACTGGTCTTGAAATCTGAGTTTTGAAAATATATTCTTTTTACCTTTATGGCTTTTGAGAATTTATGATATTGACACTGGATGAAGTCTGGCAAAAGGCTAAGATATATGTGCAACATTTTTAGCAGTGCATCAAGTTTTTAAAAAGTAATACACCAAGAGTAGAAAGAGCATTATGTCAGCAAAACAAAACTTTCTAGATACGACTGCAAGCACCACACAACTGACCTCACATCCAGAACCATAGGTGCACTTCATTGACGAACATTTGAAAAAAAGAATACAATAATTGTTATACATATAAGCTAGGCAGTGCTTTGTTGTAATCAGAAATAATGAAAAGTGAAAATGATTAGTTGTGGAAACAAATTCTTCAGACAATATATTTTTTCAAAAGATTCTGAAATGAGTTTCTAATGGAAAATATAATATATATTATTATCACATACTTGAGCCAAAAATGGTGAAAAGAGCTTCTTATACTTATGTATATGGATTTAATTAGTCAAAATATCAAAAAATAGTTCTATAATAGTCAACTCCGTATGTTCATACAATTAACAAATGGTAATAAATGTGTGTATAAAATTTAAAAATAGTAAAATTCAATATTCACCTAAATTTAGCTCATTTAGTTTTCCCTATTTAAAAAAATAGACTGGATACCCATAAGAATAATATATTTAATAACCCTTAATATATGCTAAGGATGTAACATGGGAGACATTCAATTGTAGTGGCAGATATGCTTATGAATAAATATAAACATACTGAAAGTAGTTTCTGAATGGATAATGGTAATTTTAATATAATATTAAATTATATAACAACTAACAATTCTTCATATATATATATATGAGGGATAACATATCAAAATTGAAAATGATATCCCTCTTTGATATCACACTATAGTAATATGTTATGTACAGTTGATATGACAATAAACATAATGACAAATTCCATGAATAAAGGCATAGCTGCTTCCCTCTATTAAAGATTATAAGGAAGACTTGACAGTTACAGATTTGCATTGGAAGTGGGAAATTAAATATTTAGCATAAGTTGTCAAAATCTTTCACTTAGGCAGAAAAAATCCTAGTGGTGTAATTTATTAATATTTTCCTATAATATGAATGGCACCAACATAATCATTAACTAATCCAAATGATAGTAGAATTACATACCTCATAGTAATGTTCAATTGACTGAATATCAAGATTCTTATCACTCCAGTCACGTGATACTTCAGTCTCTTCCCTTTCATTGAGCCATATAAGCTCATTTGTGGCTGACTGGACAAAGTCTTGGAGTGATTCAAGATCTACAAGACGTTTGTTGGAAGTAGACAGCAAGTCAGCATAATGCTTTTGCAACTGACCCAAATGCTGTGTGTAAAGTTGTAATTCCTCTCCATGGAAGTTATTCTGAGGATTGAAATCATACAATTATCATCAGAATGAGAAAAATAGGTAGCCTTTTAAGTTTGTTAGCTTTTTCACAATAAAAATACAAAGGCCATAACAATCTTTTAAATTATGCTTACAAAATATTCAATGATTCCCTTCACCCAGAAAAAGGCAATGAAGTCCTACCAAATAGTTGCTACCATATATATACATCTTATATATAATTAGCGGAGTGTCTGTCTGTCCCCCCTTTTATTTTGGAAACTATTTGTCAAAGAGCTATGGGACAAACTGCATTGTATTTCTAATATGCTGAAAGCCCCACGAAAACTATTTTCATCTTTATGAAGGCTCGAGTTCAAACCCAGGACTCCATAATACGTTTCCATGGAATGCAAGGAAAGTTCGTTTTTGCACCCTGCAGGCTTTGTTACTTTTACAGAATTAAATTTAAATAATGGTCCTACGAAGTCAAAAAAAGTACCAAACGAAGGTAAATTGAACAAAGAATCTTATTATTATCGTAAAATACACTTTACGAATCTAAATTATGAGAACTATGACAAAATAAACAAAAATTTTGTAAAATTTCGACATAGTAAACAACAAATCCCCCTGACGTCCAAGGTGATTGTTGAATCCGATACATTGATTTTCCCACAAGAATACACGTTTATTTTAAGTCCATGCCGAATTAATGGTAGGAACTTAAGTCAGAATTTATGAAGAGGAGGCAATTTACTAAGATTTCAGCAAATGTAAACTATGATATTTAAATAGCAGGAACAAAATTACAGCCATTTTCGAGTTTTTCTTTCCCAAACCGAATTGCAAAAGGACATTTATACGTTCGTTTGTGGTGCTCAAGATGACGAAGAAATATTACGTCGAGGAAGGGGATTATTTTAGAGGGACATGAATATTCGAAGGAATGTACAATGTACATTGTACATACATTGCTGCGTGCATCCCTTTTTCTCCTGTTGAACAATCAACGAATGCAAACACACACTTATGATAGACCGTAAGCAGGCATGATTTCATTGGAATATTTGTTGTTTTTGTTCCTTGCTTAATACTCCTCTAATATTGCCGAGAAATTTAAAGAAAAGCCAGCGGTTTCGTTCCTCGGTCGCTATTTGCAAATCTGAAAGTGAATTTTAGTGGTTCCTGCAAGGTGGATTCTCATTCCTCCTTCCCTGAGCTATTGAATACAAACAGTAAATGCGAATGTTAATAACTGCGACTGTTTTTGGGTTCATCATTGGTATTTTTTGTGTTCTGGGTATTATTAATCATTGTTTTCTCTTGCGGAAGAATCAACGAAAACATAAAATATACCTATGAAAATCAGTAAGTGTGCAATGTTTTCTTTGATAACGCATTGCTTTTGTTCCCTACTTTTTGTTCCTACACCAAAATATAGCAATTTCATTGATGAATCCAGCTAAATCGTTACTCATTTGAAGTTTCTAAGTATGGAAGAAAATTCGAAGGTACATTGCATCGCGTATACCCTTTTCTCCTGTTCAAGTACCAACGAATACAATAACACACACGAAAGACCGTAAGCGGGTATTATTTTATTGGACTGTGTGTTATTTTCGTTAATTGGTTGATGTTCCTCTACTATTGCCGTGAAATTTAAAGGAAAACTGATAATTTTGTTACGATTTTTTTACCCGATTGCTATTTGTGAATCAGGTAGGATATTTCAGTGGATCCAGCTGTGTGGATTCTCATGCCTACTTCTCTGAGCAATTAAATACAACTATCACTACATGTGCTGGTAAGTGCAAGTTTTATTTGATTTTTCCTTGATTTTCGTTATAACTTTAATCAATCTTCTTTAAGAAATGAACGGGATACACTGAACTTTCTTCGATACTCTTCTCTAATTATTTCTGCATCCTATTATGATGATAGCATAAGTGATTTATGTACATCTCAGCACTTTCCATTTTCCAAAGTAATACGAAGTTCTCCTCCAGGAAATTAAAACCCCACTGGATTTAAATGATGTCTAATAAGTAATGTACAGTATTTGTGGAATAGGAGCAATAGGAAACAGTTGCTTTGGAATCTATCAGTAAAGGTTATGGACCTATTTTGGTCTTTAAAGCTCCTTTATCTTCTTCATTCGAATAAAAGAAACTTAAATCATATTATCATTAACATTAAATGCATAGAAATAAAATCCTAGAGTTACATTTATAGGTATGTATTATCCAAACATTATAAATATCGTTCCTGGTTTCTTTTCGTAGAATGAAAGCATAAATGCATACCTATATGCAAACGGAGGGAGGGTCGGAGGGTCTTGAACCTTTATATTTGCTTCTAGTATCTTTCGAGAGAATAATTTCACTTCTACACAAATAGCATTACTAATTTTTTAATTGTTATTATTTAATCCTACATCTATTTCTCCCGTTGAAAATCAATGGGCAATCCGCTAGTATATATAATTTAATTATTAATTGAATTTAGTTTCATTTTATATATATATATATATATATATATATATATATATATATATATATATATATATATATATATATATATATATATATATACTAAATTCAATTAACACTTTTCAAATCAATTAGGTAATGAATGTGAAGTAATTACCTTGGCCTCCACACATTGCTGTACTCGGGTATGGAATTGCTCAATTGTTCTGTGCTCTCGCTGGTGTGTTTTAAGCTCATCAGTTACACTTGGAAGATCACTGCCATACTCAGCCTCCTGAAGTTGTTTCTAAAATGAAAGATACATACAAATTCATCCAATTCATAAACACATAGATGCATATTGCAAAAATTGTTCTTGTGACTTTGAAACAACATTTACTGCCAGTATACTTACAAGTTTGTTCTGAACCCATTCACTGCATTCCTGTAATTGCCTGAAATGCCTATTGGTGTCAACAAGGCGAGTCTCCAGAACAGTTCTTGTTTGCCGTGTCACAGTTCTCTCCTCAACAGGGAAAGATAATGAAGCAAGAACTGAAATCAGTCTTGAATGCAGCATGGAACGCAAATTCACCCAACGCTGATGAAGTCTAGTCACTCTGTGAAAAAGATAAAGGAAAAAATAGGATAAGATTTTCAAAACATCTTGTTATTTGATAGCACTATTGTGATATAGCAAAAAGATGGAGGAAATATGATGAAAAGATAACACCTTTGTCATTGCAAGTTGGGAAAATTTCAGTTGAGTATGAATGCAATTCATGAAACTAGGAAAAATCAAATGTCTTATCAATTAAACACACTCTACCTCTTATGCAGTTCTGGGGCTTGTGGGTATCTGCCATCCAGCAAGGATTGTACATCTACAAAAAGGCTTTGAATGTTCTCCTCAACAGCTCTAATATCTCTTTCTAAGGCATCCACATTTTGTTTTGCATCCAATGGATGAAGACGATCCAGTCGTCTGGCTTCCTCTTCTACTCTTCGTTCAAGTTCTTCCAATCTGCTCTCTACCTGCTTCATTTCTCTATGTACTTTCTCTGCCAGCCTTTGTAACCTTTCCAGCCTGTAGAAAACAAGGTTTATTTTCACCTCAAACTCGAGAACTAGAATTAGTAAAACCTTAAAGCATGCATATTATGAAAATCCATTCCCTTAGAATGAATAAAATTTTTCATCTGTTATACTGGTCCCTATTCAATCCCAGGCAGATTAAAGCATAACATAACGTAATAAAAACAGATAAAATTCATTTTAATAGTTTTCAAGCTATAATTCTATATAAAATTATTATTTAAAAGAATCATCGTACAAGCTTGATAAAAGTTTCATAAGAAGTATTTAATCAGGACTCATCATTATTGTTGGTTTTGTTATTATCTCGGTTGAGAGTTAAGGGGCACTTTAATTAGAAATTTTTGAAATATTAATCTTGGGAATCTAATTTTCAGACAAATATCACATTAACATGGCAATATATAACACATTTTAAAAATTTAATGACACATTTGGAGTATATATAAGATTGTTTTATGGAAAATTAATTGAGTTTAGTTGGTTATTAATTGCATTTTTTAAAAGATTTGAAAATCATTTTCTGATACCTATGCATCAATTTATCAACTTCAAAAAATGACTAGAAGGCTTTTCTGTTTCTAACTCTATTTAATAAAATCTTCAAAGGTCCAGAGTAACGATTGAGAAGCTTTATCTCCTATATCCTAGACCAAAAACATACGGGTGGAATAAGACAGAATATTCAATGGATGCTACTCTCTATCATACATAGAGGAATTCATCGAGATGGAATACCAATCTTTAAAACTTAAATATGAGTCATGACTACATCCAAGACTATTAATATTGTACATAGAAATTTTTATTTCCCCATTGAGAATCAATGGATTTTTCAGCTAGTAGAATATAAAAATTGCTATACCATGCCTATGGTTAAGGCCTTTACTAAATTTAATAATTTAAATTAACAAGTTCACAATACAACACATTGTAGTATAGTAAAATTGACATATTTTTCATTAAATGCTCACTTAACTGTTATATAGTAAAAATGATATTCATATGAAATAACTTCCATATTGCAGAACAACTTACACCCTATTTTAAATTTAATTTTTCATGAATTTTAATCAAATGAGATTTCTATCAGCTTATTACCTTTTAATTTCTTCTTGAATAGCTTGATCTTTTTCTTGATGTGCCATCATCAACCTTGTCCAGTTCTTATCAATTGCACCGATGTGCAATTCTGGAGGAAGGTCAACTTCTCCAATTTGTGTAAAATAATTCTAAAAATAAAAAATCATTCATTAAAATACTTTCATGCAACACATACTGGAGCACTGACAAATATAGGTTGGGTGGAAGAGATCCCAAGCGAGGTTAGGCCTACTTGGGCCTAACCTCACCTAATAAAAGGTCAAATAATAATATTAATATAGGATAAAATTATTTATACCAATCTTACACATATGAAATGACAATTGCAACATTAAAGACACCTCCCCACTTTAGGACGCTACGATTTTTTAAATCTTAGATTGTAAGTATTAGCTAATCAAACAGTTGTGTCTTACAGCAAACAATTGGATCTTAATTGCTTCATAATGAATAAAAATCAATAATACAAAACCTTAAGAATTTCATTAATAAAATGTAGCAGCTACAAAATGACTTATACTGGCTTAAAAATACAACTCACCTCAAGTTCTTGGAACATCTGAGAAAGACGTTTTCGATCGTGAAGACGTGGGGGAACTTCTTCGTTTCGGAAGCGAGCAGACTCAGCTGCTGCCTTTTTCATTTCGATCAAAGTCGTAGGGAATGTGCGGTCAAGCATTACAGACAACTTCTCCCGCATCCAGATGTGCAGGCTGCTAGCTATCTCACGGTACTCCTCCAGGCGGCGCTGTGACTCCTGTGATTCCAATAAAGAGACAAATTTATGTTCCATGCATAAAAAAAATATGCTCGTATTTTCTTTTGAGTCTAACATTACTCATGAGCTTCTTTTTAAGAACACTCACATATGTCATTATGCAGGAGGAACTTGTACACAATATGCATATTATACCCTTCAATAACAATATCTTTTGAGCTCAAGAATTTTAGCTTTAATATTTGTCATTTTATTTAATGACAAAATACAAATTTTTTTCCAAAATGCAAAAATATTGATAAATTGAAACTGTAAATAGGCATTTCCTTGTTATACTAAGAATAATTAATTATCAAATGGTGAGTATTGGTATTGTCATGTCATTACTTACAGGGTCATAAAGTGGATGTATTGGAGGAGGTTCAGGGAAGACATCATACAGGGATGAAATATATGTGATAAGAGATTTTTCATCAGGTTCCGGGGTGTCGACATCTGCAAGAAAATTGAAGAAGATTAAAATTAATTCAACTGTAAAAAGATAAACTACATATATACCCAGCTGTCCAACTTTGGGCATGTAGAAAGCGGATTTCTTGCATAGCTTATATACAGACAATTGTAAATAAGCAATAAAGATATTGCAACATAATAATAACAGGCAGTACGATTATGGCAAGTAACAGTTTCTTTCAGCTGTGTTTTTTATTTGCAATTCCCTCCCATTTTTTGGGTATCACAAGTTCATTTTATTTTTTCTTTTCAACTTTGAAAACAGTGTTTTATTTAAAAGAAATTTCTTCATATTTTTCAATATTATCCCTCCAAATATTTTTCTTTAACATAATACAATTACCAATCAGTTAAAATTTTTTCAATGATGTCCTACATCTACATGAAAACAAAAATTTCACAAGCTGATTACCACTTGAGGTATTTTTTACAATGGGACCTTAATGAACGATGCAGGACTTATAGGTAATGCTGTTTCTTAGTGTATAAAAAGTATTTTACAAAGACTGGTTAGGTTAAATAATATCAAGGATGAAAATTTTTTTAAATATTCATTGGTCATTAAAGAATATCAGCTAAAGGGCTAGAGTACATTCTGCAACTAGAGTACATTCTGCAATAAAGATCATCACCACACATATCTCATTTTCCCTGACAAAGGGAAGTACCTAATGATCGCAGAAACTTTGTACTAGAATCAATGTATGAAAATAATTTTGTGGTTTGATAATCTTTTACATTAGGAGTATTCTGAGGATAGGACAAGCCTATCACAAACCTCACCAGCAGCTCATTATACTTATGTTACTACTCCTATTTTTTAACAGTTGGTCATGATTTCGTCTATTTTATTATGATTGTTATTAACATATTCTCTTATTCATTGTTTTTTTTTAAGTTTTAAAATAATTTTATTAGTGATTATTTATTATCACTATGTTTTTGCGGTTTTTTCTCCCCCCGTTCTTGCGTGGGAATTTTCCTGCATCGTGGGTTTTTTTCTACCATTTTCAGTTGTGGAGATTTCTTTACCATAAACCAAACCTTTCCCTTTTCGTTTTTTTCCTCTCCTCCTTTATGAGTTTTATTACATGTATTTCTATATTATTAATTTTTTATTCTTCTCTTTAATTCTCACATAAGATTATCATACAAGGGTAGGTGAAAGAGAAGTCCATTTGGGCCTGACCTCGCCTAATAAATGATCAAATAATAATAATATTTTGATAAAACCACCTGAGATCGCCATTCTTAGAAGGTAAGAAAGTGAGGGTCGCGACGGAGGTTAATACGAGCGAGACGGTCGCACTCTGACGATGACGGCGTTCGAAAAGTTAAGAAATGACGTCCCACTGTGATATTTCCGAAATGTATGGAGTCGATCTCAATCTTTAGAATGAGACAATCGGAAGTGTAATGTATTGCGACCAAAGACATGAATATACAACGAGTTGAAGAGCGGGTGAATTCTTATGAGCCAACTAGCTTTCGAAAGAAATCGTGACATCAGTAATCGATGAGAAAATCATGTTTGCGACATCTCATTCTATCCGATATCTCTTGGTATTTAGCAAATATCGCTGTGGCGCTAAGTAAAGACTATTTTCCCTTAGAGGCTCGTCAAATTAAAATTCTGTTAGCATTAGAGTCCATAATACCAAAAGATTATACACCTGACATAAAATAACTAAAACTGAATAAATATCTGAATCTCGAATGGACAAATGTTAAAAAGTCATCAGGCATTAGCAGTATGATACACAATTATAAACAAATATGTCATTGAACGACAACGAACTCTATTCCCGGTATTATTAATTATTATCTTTGCTAAAACATGAAAATACAATCAAAAGTATATTTGATTTGAGAAAACTTTTTGGATTGATTTTGTGGAGTAGAATCTTTCTTTTATATTTCTTCAAATAAATTAGTTTTATGTCTGCCATCAATTTACTTACCTAATGAAATAGAGTTATTAGTTACAGATTATGTTATTATGTTACAAATAAAGCAAAATAAACTTATATCAATAGATACACAAAATTGAAGTTATGCTGTAAATGTAAAAATACCTTCGTTTTTCAAGGAATTGATAAATTCCAAAGAAAAATATTAATATAGACGTCAGGAACTCAAGCAACCACAAAACAATAAACGGAAAGTAGAAACATTAAATAACTGCGATAAAATACACCATAAAATCAAAAATAATTTTTCACGAGGATAATTTGTGAAATGGTGCCGTATTAGACAGATGAATAAAAACATTAACTGGAAGACGGAATACAAAGTCGCTTTTCACTAACAAGATTATAAATATTAATAAAACTTATTATTGCCGAGGGGGATTGCGTTGCGGAAGGTAGATTTCCACCATAAAACGAAATTCCGAATAAGGGAGAAGATGACATAAACAGAGTAGTCATTATCGAATGCGATAAAAGGCCTCACCTATGAGCATCACCGCCCTTTGGCATTCCTTCAAAACTTTACGATGCATAGCCATGTCTGAGAAATAGCTGCAATGGTTAACTTGAAGGACAATTACATTCCAGAGAAAGGAACGCAACATACGCAAAGCTCTGATGAGAAATTCTTGGAAATCTGCACCGTTTCTTGGAAAATAGGTCTGCTTATATAGATATCCCATGCATTTAGCATTTATCACAAGAGATTGCGTTGTAACTTACATTTGCTCAGGGTATATGTTTATAATCAGAGATTAACCCGTAATTTGAATTTCCAAAATCAAAAGACGTAATTATAGTACAGCGTAAGCGAATATAAGAGAAGCTTAGATAATGTGACACTACCTTTTTGGTGACAACTTGCAATTTCGGAACCAATGAAACCCATACGATGCGATAAGAGTGAAAAACTGTATTGATGTTAAAGGAAAAAAACTATATTAGATAAAGGGAGAGGTAGATAAAGATTTTTAGGAGGGATCATAAGATACTATATGTACCATTTTAGTTTTAAGAAAATTTTTAAAACGTAGTGATCATCTTCATGATTTCATCCTCCTCACTCGAATCCGATTACATTTTCATGACTAAGCAATCTCCACCAACAAATTCAAGAGTAGTACAACTTTCGCGATCGTTGAGGAAGGTCAGGTTCTCGCTCAACAGGGGCCGGAGGAGGAAAATAAGGAGGAATTTAAAATTAGTTTAAATGATGTGATACTTTCCGTTACTTCAGAATGGCCTACGTATTTTGGCTTATGCAACTCTCAGAGGATTCATCATTCTAATCTTCAATCGATCCTCCATTTTCCTTTGCGATCCAATGGGCATATATCGGCGGCAAGACCGACAGACCTCTTGGTGCAAACGGCTGTTCCGATACGGGGAAGATCCGATAGAACAATGGATGCCATGGTCCATCGGAGCGGATCGGAACTAGCTATGAGATGTGGTAACTCTTCCTGCTTCCACTCACACTGTAAACCTTTCACCTAACACTTCCTGTACCTCATCCTTTGAAGATTGATTCCCTGAGTTACGGATATGAGGACTTATAGAAATCATACACGCCCCCTAAAACTAAGCGAGTATATTATTTTTCGTTGTTATAGGCAAAGCGAAAAAGTTTTAAAGTAACTTAATGAAAAGAATTAATTACTGAAAAGCCAGCGTAAAACGAAAATCCCGTATAAAACGTAATCGGCTTTCCACGGATGTTTAAATTAATATCGCAAGCCGCTATACCTCATTCAAACCTCCTTTTTTGCCTCAAGATATAACTAATACGGATCTAATTCTTGTCACAATGATTTTCATTCGGTCGCTATTTACGGCATAGTGTAGTCGTCACTTATTTTTTCCTAAGTTATTCGACTCGAGAGGGTAATTATCAAGATGAAAACAAACAGTAACGGTTATTCATCGCCAAGATACTATTTTCAGATTATCTCACTTCTATTTATAGCAGGAACGTACTGAGATGTCCATGATAGGAGTAAGTCACGCTATGTAAATTAGATTTGTGAATTAAATTTAAAATCCATGTTTATTACGTATAAATATGGCTTCGTCATCTTCTAACAAATTTTAATTACAAGAGATATATGATTTATCAGAGAAGTGATGATTTGATTCATTTTATATGAATATGTAGCGGATTTACAATAAAAAATAGGTATTGAAAAACAAAATAAGGAATTAAATTTTAGTTTGATGAATAACATATGAACTCCAGAAAATAACCCTACATTAACGCATCGTAGGTTGAACTACGGAAAAATCAAAGAATATTTTCCAAATTAACCAATACAATATTATAATGAAAGCTTTGAAATATTCTCGTTCATTCATACGTAGGTGATAGATTATGACTACCTAAATTTAACATCAGGATCAGTAATAATAATCAGTGACCTGTGGAGACCAACCAAGATTGATAAAGGAAGGAAAATATTCAGTTGATGGTATTGTAAATACTCATTATCGTAAATATGATGCGAGGAAATAGTTAAATACAGTAATAACATAAAGGAAGAAAAAAATAATGACGAAAAAGCTTCCCACTCTTTCGAAAGCTCAGCATGACTCTACTTGAAATTATTATGACCAAACAGTGGATTACTGTATCCAAGATACATTAATATTTTGGCGTAGTAGATAGTAAACTACTGGGATATTCTTTTTAAAAATATTTATGGGCCAAATTCGACGTCCTACAGAAATATAACTGGGAATTCATACAATGTAACAATTGATAAAGATGTGACGAAAATTTCCCCGTCACTTCAAGTATCAGAACCGGTTCCAACTCTACGGACAAATGAAACGGATTCCGTTCTTCCAGCATTTTCAGCAAAATTTGCTATAAATCACCTTGGCATCGCGTGATATGGGACTGAGCGACGAATCGCCAACTTTTTTGCCCTCCTCTATAAATATAAACCGCAAAAGAAGATGAATCGGGGGGTTAGCAAAGTGACACTTAGATCGATAAAGTACAAGAAAATTTTCCCTCGAAGAAAAAAATGTTTCCATGGTGAAACTTGAGTTCTATGGGAAAACGCGGGGTATATCTCTAAGTTTCAAAAATAGAGACGGATTGTACGAGAAAGGAAGCTATCACCATTCATAAATTTTACACAGCAATAAGAAATAAATAAAAGTCGCTATAATTTATTTGAGGGCATGGCAAGCATTAATTACTGCTGGAAATTCCTTATTTTACCATAGCGGAATATCCATCTAAATTTTAAAAATATATGAATAGATCGATCAAAAACTTTTACGTGAAAAGAAATAACCTCGGTTTCTGAAGTTCATCGGCCATTAATATTTCGAGGAATATTTAGGGTTGATAGATTTTTAAGATAACTTCAGTTCACCAGCCATTCAAATGTATATTTTTACATTACTAAATATGCGGATTCCGAGAATCTTATCTTTTCATCTCACAGATTCCTTGCCAGACAAAAATTAAGCATAATTTGAAATCAAAAAACAAAAAGAGAACGGAAAAGAAGAGAATAACAAACAAACACAAAAAGCCTCTACCCCTTATTTAGTGGCAAATCAATGATTCATGCCAATCAATTCATTTAACGTGAGAAAAAAATCTTAAATACATGATGTTTACACAATTATTCCGACGAAAACAGTCACAGATTTATCCTATCATTGGCTGTCGAGACTTCTAATTCCTCTTTTCGAGTGTCTCAATAATTTTGAAAAATATAGGTAAGCTTCGCTTTGCAAGATAAAAACTATCTGTAATTTGTTACAATTCTTTCCAGAAGAAATGGCACTGTTCATATTTTATAAGTTTCCGATAAATTTATAGAAAGTTATGGGTTCGGGTCAGTAATTCGGTCTACTACAAAGGGTTCACGTTTATCACGAACACAAGGAGCCTAAGTAAACCGAGCACAGCTTCAGTCGAGCGAAGTAATGATATACATTTACAATATAAATTGTGTATCATAAACAATTTATCAATTAAAATAACATTTTAATATCTGGAATAATTAACAGTAACAAATAATGTCAGTCTATATGAAGTAAAATTCTTCTAGTATCTGACTTTAAGGAAAGAAGAGTTTTCTTCGATTTTACTAAGTTTCTGTAAGGTCGAAATAGAATCATGATAAGCGCTTAGTTCGCATTTGATAAGGAGCATAATTCTTTTTATAAAATGTTCTCCAATAAACGATCTCCGCGTAATTATCTTCATACACCCTTCTAACACGTTCCAAACATCGAAATCTTTAACTCACGTCTTCAGTGGGCCCCGTTTAGCGAGAACCACAGACAAGCTGCATCCATGTCAACTTTGAATTACTTGAAGTTCGCCAAATCGAAAGAATAAAAATATCTGCAAACCGAGGCTACCAAGGACGGCGGAGTGATCGCGGGCTTTATGTATAAGCCAATAGAGCCATCAATAAAACACGGCGAAGAGGTGTGGGCGGAGAAGGTCGCAGCTTCCGGTGTTCACGCATTCCGCTCACGGAACTACCGGAGTTCAAAGGCAGTGGAAAGGGACCGCTGGCCACGACGGAAGCCATTCCTTACCAAAGCAAAAAGACTCAAAGGTCATGCGCACTGAATGGGAAATCCGCTTCGAGCTGCAATGGGACGAGCTATCCTTCGTAGTAATTGCTTTTAATTAGGAGATCTTACCTAGCGTTGATGATTTATCAAGGGCCTTCAATAGAAAACATTTCTAGCTAGTGACGAAAGTCAGAGATCTCCTGTATCCTTGAGACCCAAGTCATCCACGACACTATTCCATATAAATCTGAACCTGCGGCCTTTTCGTCACTTCTTGAAAGAAATGCGAGCGTTTCAATTATATTGTTTCCCAATCGTTGAGAGAGAATAAAATGAAAAATATTCCAACTAAGTTTACTTGGCGACTCCTTAGCCATTAAATTTCGTTTTCCTTCATACAGTTTCAATGTTACACTATCTGAGTGTAGACCATAAGTCAATCAGGTGCGGCCTCATAATTTTCAACGTCGCCTGATGGTTTCTCATGCAACATTATGGCACATTCGGCCTTCCGATGGAAGAGTCCCCACTCCTGCTATAAACTCACAATTCGAGGCACACTGAGTGGTATGCTTATCATTTTCACCCTGAGTTCAATAAAGGAGATATTAAAACAACTTATATGAACACTTTTTATGAATAAGAACGCTAAGTATAATACACAATGAGTAAACTAATCCGAATAAGTAACCTTGGAAAGATCATATGCTTTACTTCATAACTAGCATAAGCTTTACTTTTATGCTTTCTGGAAAGCGATTCAACAGCTGCAAGATGAAAATTAGACAACGTATTGATAGTATCGCAATAAACGATAGAACAAATCAGTACCCGCTGAGCTAACACGGCAAAATCGACCGGAAACGATAAGAGGAATCCCGCTAAATGGTACCGAATGAATGGGAGCCCTTAGCAAAAACACGAAACAGCGAAATCTGTTGTGAAGAAAATGAAACGCTTAGGTAAAGAGTGATCGGAAACAAAAGGAATCGGCCTTTTCAAAGAATAATGGAGGAGGAGGAAGGGAAAGAAAGAGTAAGGGAACAAAAGTCCCTTACACTGCACCCTGAGAACAATGCGGCAGCGACAGGGATCACGTGATTGCCTCTTTCCACTGCCGCCTTCTCTTCACAGCCACCCACATATGGAAGATATCGATAACCATGTTACCCTCAAAAGAAAATGAATAGGCTAAAACGAATATTTACGTGGACATCTTTGGCTATCAATTGGACGCTTCCAATCACCTATTTTTCACACCGCAGCTATAAATCTCTACACTTCATTTCATAACATTCAATAAAAAATTGTTCAATAAAAAGCTCCGAGGTTTTTAATGAAATTACTGTGCCTAGTTTTTCCACCAAACTTCATAATACGGAATTTCACCAAGTTAAGACTTCGACTATTGAAATTACTGAAAATGTTTATATCTCCTTGAACATTGTTTACACCTTATATGAAAATAGATTTTTATACCGTTTATCAACAACGATACAGCATCATCAAAGAAGGTTGTGATGCTCTATGAGAATATACCCATTTACTCTTCCGATTCTCCTGTTGTATGGGGAGGAGATAATACACACTAGTATACGAAAGGAGAATAAAATTCATCTTAATCCTGATTTAAATAATATATAAATGCTTGTGATTGTTCTCAATGTTTCGACAAGGTGGAATGAATCAAATCTCGGTCAACCAAGGTGACCCCGGTTAATATACACAGATCCTGTACGTTCGATCGTAAATGTTGACACTCCGGATTTCATTTATGCGTAAAACTATGAAAGGCTATCATCAGTACCGAAGAGGGATTACTGATGGGTCCATCAGGAAGTACCCGTTTCCACTCGATTCGATAGTTGGCAGGCCGACAGAATTCCGATAGCCAACAATCCCTTACTCTTACCTCATTAATTCTCGGCTATGGATTCTCACAAAGACCACCTCGAATCTAATCACCAGTTTATCTCATATTTTCATTATTACATTTATGGGAGAAATAGTATTAACTCAAGAATTTCTCCAAGGTCTGAATAATAATAAAAACTAAATTTCCAAGCTGTAAATGAAGTCCGCTTTTGGCTTCGCTAGTAAATTGAGTAACACATTTCACTGACAAGATGAATTCCATATATGCTGATCTTTTTTACTTAAATTTATGAGCGATTACTGATGCATATCTTTTACTTACCCTCTGGATCTAGAAGTTTTGTGACGCCGTATTCTCGTTCGACAATATGGAAGGCAGTCTCTAACCTTTCTCGTACATGTCTCGTGCGAATGGTCCTCCAGTCCACAAGGTCGGGTCTGTAAAGGTTGTCGGTTGATAAAGATTAAACACGGTGAGAGGAATATAATTAGCGCTGAAACAGTTTTCTCTCATTTAATTCAAATTAACTGTTCATCTTCTGTTTGTTACTTGAATGTGTACTTTCCTACATAGAAAACCAGATGATAATGATTATTCGTCGAAACCTGGTCGTTTTTTATTGTAGAAAAATATTTTTTTGCGGAAGAAATACAACATTTCTCTTCACTCTACGTGAGTATTTTCTTAATTGGGTTCTAAATCAACTTTCTAGGAGAGATTTCAACCGTAAGACAAAACGAATTTTAAAATATTGTAAGATCTTCGAAAAAAAACATAAAATGTAAAAGATCTTAATATAAATACAGAAAACAACCCGGTGGACAACAACGTAGTATAGTTTTTAAGCTATCCTTTCGATAAATTAATTTTGTGAATTTCCAATACAATTTATGTAAATATAATAGCACGGAAATTTAGTAGTAGTATATTATTTTTGGTATTATTTATATTATAAATAGTTAACTAAGGATTGAATTACAATATATTTTTAACGGTCTTTGGTAGCTTTACTTTTGTCTACATGGCACTATATTCTCCCAAAATGAAAATAAAGAAACACCCCCTGGATGATCGATTGAGGCAAATTAACAAGAGTAATGTATTTTAACGCTCTCAGAACTAGATCAGCTACTGGCAAGGCTGATTAATTAGCAAAGAAAAGAGAGATAACCAGATTAAGTGAGCTGATTTCGAATTGGTAAGTTATTGTGAGTAAGATTAATGGAGTTGAAAAATTTTTCATCTTTCTTAACACTATGATAGCAGTCAAATACAAATGTGCACACTGTCATATCCTGAGGAATTTTGGGTGCAAACAGAATTAAAACCCTGATTCAACTGAAAATATATTTCTAATAAAAAAGTACATGAGATGATTTCATTAACATTAAAAGTACATATAATAATGAAAAATTGACCGTTGTTTCCACTCAGGGATGTAGCTTAAGTGCTGGTACACTAACTCTACCCACAGGTAGGAAACGACAAAAATTGAAGTAAACCCTACCTGTTCCTGTGGATGAGGGCATTGAATGCGAGTCCATCCCTCCAAGAGGTTGTGAAGTCCCTGACAGCGACGCCGGGGTACTTGGCAGTTGATCTTTTTGCCCATCGTATGAGAGCCTCCCTCGCAGATACGTTGGGTTCTTGCCCCACAACAATGTCCGAGATCTGCAATTAATCAAAGAAAGAAAGAAAATTTAGTGCACAATTTAAGGTAAACATGGAATTAGAAGTAAAAATATTTAACTGACAAAAATTAGTGTTAAAATAGAGTAAGGACTTATTCCTTATAAGCTCAAAAGCGATTATTGCAGTTTCTGTGAATTAACAAAAATCCTGAAGGACTTTTGTTAATTAAGCACGTAACAAAACCTATACTTAGATTCCTGAAGCTGTTCTTCATAAGAAGCCAGAAAACTGCATTACTTCTTTTCTAAATAAGCTTGATAAGGACCGTAATTTGTTATGTATAAATGCCAATACACGAAAAACAATCAGGTAAACATTATCTACACTCAACATGCAGGGAAACTGAAGAGGTTAGATATAGTATCAAATATTCGAATACCCACAATGTAAATAAGAAAAATAATACACAAAAAAAACTGAAAAATTCACCAGCTCTACTACAACCATAAATTAGGTCTGATATCATAATAAAAGCTTCTGATTTAGGAACGTAAGTTAGCAAAGCTGACATTTACGTCGAAAAAGTATAAGGAATCACTTTCGGTGAAACTTCCACGCCCACTGAGAGCTTATAGTGCTTACTTGCGTAAGTACGTAAGGAAAAGAATTGCTTAGGGGCAATGCGAGTGGTACGAATATCCGTAACCCTGAATTCTAAGAGATTTGCTATGACGCCACTTACAAGTAGTTGATTGATCTACTAAACGTGAAAAGAATTCAATTTCGAAATTACGTTATGATCAGAACTACAGAGATAACTCTGCTAAAACTTTCAACTGATTAGCTAATATACAGATCAAGTGAAAAAACTAAGATTAAGAATTAATGGAGAATTTCATGGTATCTTAATCAAATAACAAGTTGCGGTTTATCGAACCTTATACAGGTTCCCATATGGTGAAGCGTAAGGTCTTGAAATCGCCACAAGTTTTCAAAAATTTTCTCACATTCACCCTTGTGATTCGGGAATTGAGGGAAAACAGTCACATATTTACATCAACAGAGGAACGTCAGCGATATCCGACTAATCGATTTTGGATGCATGACAAAGTGCCGGCACACACAAAGCCATAGTTGCATTGCGGGTTTTTTCACACCGAACACTGAATGCTCCTTTTCTGTATGCATTCTCGACTTCCCAATCAATACAATCACGGGCGCAATGGAATTCGAAACGAACATAAAATAGACGTATGCGTAGCTCACTCGGTCATTCCGTTGAGATAAAGAAAACTTACGTGAAAACCATTCCCATTCAGATTCAGTCCGAACTCATCGGGATAAAACCACCACATGTGCTTCGATGTGTAACAAACTCATAGTCGCAAACTTGGCCACATTTTAACTACGCGTTGAATGAATCTCGTCTGCTTCCGAAAGGCAACCGGAGCACAATCGATTGAAACATTGTCTCGCCGTCGTCCTGCACGTGATTTTCCATGACGTGAGAGAACGGCTACAGCGTTTGCTAGGACACTGAGGAACTTGTCTCTCGTACACCGACCAAATAATCACTGAAGGCTAACTTCGCAGTATGAAGTCCAAGTGTTCTATAAGATACCGATGACAGCACTGCTGATAAGCGTTATCGGCGACAGGATATCGTCGTTTAATGGGTGATAAATTTTTAATTCGTGACGTCTTGGAATCAAAGTAAGACAAAATCAAACATTAGCAAGAACAGACACGAGGTAAAGACGGTCGAGAAACAGTAATGAATGCCAAGAGAGAGGACTTATTTACCCAAAATCAAGAAGTAAATAAAATTGTTTTCAGTTCCATGGAACCGATTCTAGCTATCAAAAATCATTAGCTCTGCAATTCTTCGATTAAAATAAGCTTTGTATTTGAACGGATTACTTAGTAGAGGTAGGAATAATAAATATCTGATCGCCAACCAAGTTCATGTAGTACAATTAAATAATACTGGCTAAAATTCATTCATCCTAAGGTAGCAACGCTTTCAATAAACAATCGAGTTAAAAGTAAAGAAAAGCACGATCGAAGTAGAACTCACAAGGTCTCCTTTACCAAATATCAAAACAAAGTAGTACTTATCAGTCCATCCGCAATTGATAAAATGATTTTTCTTTGTTGTTCGCACACATTTTTAGTAAACATGGCTTATTACCATGAATAATATAAATGGATTGCATTAAGGTAATGCGCTGTTTAAGCGATCGGAAGTGCATGAAAATGTATCCATTGCCTCATTTCACTGAAAACCTTGCATCAGCGGCTACCAGGAATAATTTTTAGTTAAGTCCATATTTAAAACTTTTATCATCAACAGGCTATGACAGTATTGTTTTCATTCCAAACGGAGATATACTAGGCCGTAGAGATAAGCCAACAGTTTACCTATAGAACTTTATTGCGATAAGAGGCACAAATTTTTCTAGTAATTAACATCCATATACTTATTCTCACAGTAACAAACATGAAGCAAAAAAGAACCTACAATTTTCTAAAAAATACCCGATGGAGATTTCCAACACTGATTTACAATATTACGAAAAAGAGCTGTAACAATCCTACTTCATTGCTCTATCAACTGGACAAGGAAACTAGAACAAACTGTGTCGGAGAAAAATGGTGTGAACAAAAACGAAAAACAAGAAAAGCATTCTCATTAAAGTCCTCACCCAGGGAGAGCACAGGAGTGCGATAAGGGTGGCGTGATGGAAAATCACTTCAGTTGGCCCATGAGATTTTATTACGTAAGAAAACGAAATGTACGTTTTCCTCTCGGCTTACGCTCCAATTCTGTCACGAAAGAATGAGCAAACCATTTCACCGACGTTAAAGAAGAAAAAGAGTAGAAAAGTATATCACAACTGAAGTGGAATAGATGATAGATTACCCTTTTTAGGTGTACGCCAACGCGCTATTGTGCTTTCAAAATGAACCGCATGGGCGAATTCACAAAGTAAACAATTTTATCTCCAAAACAAAATCTAAATGGATTGGCTTCAAATGCATTTTTTGGAAGGGCTTTTCGCGGGAAATTTTTCGGGCAAAAACGAAAGCTAGAAAACAGGAATGAATTTGTGACCGCACCGAAACAATTGAGGTCATATAGAATAAGAGCTGAAAGCGAAATGATTTTAGACTTGAAAACAATTTTTCTCCGTAATAGGAAAACTAAAATAGGAAATAAAGGTTTGAATCGTACGTAAATTACATATTTTCAACACAACTAATCAATTATTTGAAACTTACATGGTATCACACAAAATGACCAAATAATGCATCATAAGCATGCAAGAAAATTAAAGTTAATTTAATTAAATGTTAATACAGGATACAAATACTACATTTTCTATTTAAAAAATCAGAATGTTCGTGCATAAAATATTTTTTCATGACATTGGCTGAATAACTTCACTAGCATATCTATTATTCAACATTTTCTTTTCTACAAATTTAATATTTAAATTTTTGACATGGATATGAAAGTGTCTTTCTTTATGTTTCTAATCTTTCCTTTTATTCTTAAAGAATTCAACATAAATCTTTATAGGTACACACTGATAAAAATCAAGGAAGGAAGTCCACGGAAGTTCGAAATATACCAGAATTTAAAATGTTTTTATAGAAACTGTAAATTCGAAACCCCCCTTATGAAAAATAAAAAATAAAAATCCCAGAAAAAAATTAATTTCATTTTTAACCTCTTCAACTTGAAATGGAACATCCCATTTTTATTATAAGATTTTAAGTCTTTAATATTAAGTGTATTGTCATCATATAAATGCAAATGCAGAAACATCCAATAGAGATTGAGGCGATCCCTTGACAATCATAAGCTGCTCATGCTCTTAGTTTAGCTCGATCGTCTCATTGAAAGAAGCTGTGAGAAGAAGGAATAAAGCAAAAAAAAATCCCAGAGTGTAAAAGGGAAACTGAATTCCACACAAGTAATTGGGTTCCGATAAATTAATTACAGTCGAACCGGATAGATTCTAAGAATAGAACAAAAGACCAGCGATCGATTGAATCAGACCTGCGCGCTTTGTTATTGGATGATATAAACCAGAGGAGTACAGAAGAATGCGAAGACAATCACATGTAATTGAGCGTTTAACTGTAAATAATTTACGTCATTGGATTCAAGTGCATAAATAAAATGAAGTATGCCATCGACTAATGTGCTGCTTCATCTAAACATTTCCTGAAATGCCTCCACCAGAACATCTACCACTGAAAAAGGCTGTAAAGCCTGCAGGACAGTCTTGCAGGTTACAAGAAAAAAAAAACAATAAATAATATTTTTTCATATCTTAAGAAAGCAAATCTCGAACGAACGTCACGTAATTTATTAATCTGCTAAGTCATAAGGTAAGGAAAAAAATGCATTAGAGGGAATAAAAAAACTCCGACTGAAAAATTTCAGAGGAGACTAATTCGGAAACTGAAAAATTACTTCTTGTAGCTAAGAATAGATATTATTTTACATAATTTGAAGTGGACATTCATTGCTGAGACGGCATACAAAGAAGACGATGAAGAATGGTATATTATCTGAAAACCAAACCTAAGAGACCTAGTATCGCTACAAAATATGGGAAAATTAATAGCTAATTCTCTCTATTTTAGAACAGAAGAATTAGAAACACCTACACGATTTCAAAATCGTATGAACACCTAAAATGACGCAACGCATACGTTAGCACAATAGGAAAATGTCACAACTATAAACACCGCCTAATGAGAAAGAATATGTTCACTTTCCGTGACGACCTTCAACAATTCTAGTGAGTTTCTATGGGATTAGATAATTATCCTTTATCCGAGTCCACTTAAGAAATAAGAAGAGTATGTGGGCGAAAAGGTACAGTGGTTTAGTCTCTATTCCAGAAAACGCACTTTCGTTGACCTCCTTACATTCTATCGCAAGAAACTGAGTTCATCTTCGTGACCGTAGCAAAACCAGTCTACGAGCAATTCGTTCGAATTCTTCCGCGTCAAAGAACATTGTGTCATAATCTTAGGCAGTTCCAAATACTACGCTTCTTCAGCCAATTCACCTTCAATAGATGCACTGACGCGAGCTGATTTTCACCAAGTTCACTCGTTTGTTAGGTATCTCGTAATCAAAGCTAAATTAAAAAACTTAACAATCTGTAACGGTAAAATTTGCTCGTTTAGCATGGTTGACTTGCAAACTGGAGGCCAACGGGTTAGTAAAATAACGGAGTTCAATTAAATACAATAAATATGGACTTACTTATAGGTAAATCACATTTACTTAAAAGGATTTTTCCCAATGTAGCTAAGGCATATTGGATAGGAAGGGTCAAGAATTCTTCCCAAACAAGAGATTAACATACATATTATATATGTATGTATATACATATACACAAACCTATACTTTATAAAGTAAAATGGGAGTTTTAATTCACAATTGGTAGACACTTCTAATAATTTCTTGAGTAGATACACATGATGAGTCACGAAGTAAATGGAATTTTATAAATGTCAAAGCTAAAGGATTGACTATACTATAATTATATATCCAGATACACGAATATGAACAATGGCTACTTAAAAATAGCCATTGATTTGCAACGTGGAATACAGAAGGCAAGCAATGCGGGTGATCAAGAAAATGAAATTTCACACTAAGCTCTTCCAAATCACTTCTTACGAGCTTATTAACAACTGCAGTGGCATCTATCTAGCAATAAAAAAAACCATAGCCCTCCAAAGTGATTGAGCTGTACGAGCAATTCTTCTGCAATTCGCAAACTTCTCTGGACTTATGAATATTGTTTGATATATCAACATTAGAAACAAATCGTCCTAAGAAATAAAGAACAGGATCTCAGCTTCCACTACGCCTCGATATAAAATAAATACAATAGAAATCTCTCCTCTGAAAACAAAATAATTACCTCATAGGAGATTGACGATGTCAAAGGACGAAGTGAAACTCAACTATCTTTTAACTTTAAACGCCAACAAGGCTCACTTTACTCTAAGAGGATGAAAAAATGCTAAGACTTGACTAAAATTACGCATTTTGTCCTCGTCCTCGGGGGAGAAACTGACAGGGATAAGTTAAGCGCGATCGCGCGCGGAATACAAGACCAATTTAAGACTCTCTCCGGAGATAGGATTACATGAGAAGGATATGAGGATAAACGAGTAGATCAGGGTATGACGAATCCCTGCACGTTCTTACTAAACACTCAGTTGATTTCACAAAGTCCTTACCCATTTCAAAGCCTTTAGATAGCTCATCTGCGAAAAGAACTTATAAGGAAAAGAAAATGCGTTATTTAACAAACTTATTTACGTAATAACGTCTCTAAAAGATTTTGAAACCAACCGTCTCTTGACAGAGCTTTTGGAGCGTCATCAGTTTCATCTAAAGAACTCTCTTATATACCTCAACCTTAATAGATTCAAAGAAATGAAATATTCTCCCATACTAGAGTGAAAATTATTACAGATTCATAATCGCTATGAAGTAAAATTCATCAGAAGGATAAAATAGCATTAATAGCGGAAGACAATATAGAAAAAATAATACTGTCAGCGTCACAATAAAACACACACGATAATCTTAGGGTAGCTCATTTTGGGTAAGAAACTGTGGAATATATTGCAGTAACTGTGAAATGTATTGCAATACAGAAATCATCTAAGAAGGCAGGATTATAATATTTACGTACTTAATATAACGTGCTGATAGTTGCCATTTCGTTCCTCGGATTTAAATAGAAGAAAATGTGCACCATCTTTAGAGAAAAATCTGCCGTTGAGGAAAAGTTACAAGTGATCGCTGTTGTCTTTTTCTCTACGGCATTTTCGTCGTCGAAAAATACAGCCTGTCATAAAAATATAGGGCACTGTGCAAAAATGAGAAAATTTTATTCCAACTTAAACAGCAACACACACAGACGTTTTATAGCGAGGAAGCAAACTCCCACGAATTTTCCATAAAATAGTCCAAAATTACGACCGATTCTTTATCGAGATTTCCATATTCCGAATCGACGTCACAATCTCCGGAGGTAAATAACTCTCTTCAGCTGACCTACTGAAGACACGCATAAGCCTCAGCTGATGGAATGGCATTTCTTGACCTTTAATGCGCAACAGAGGTCGACTATCTCAAAAGACAAGAGTAGCATCTTCGAAAAACGAAGAGAGATAAGCCCAATTTATGTTGAATCGGGGAAAATGAAAGCAAGGGAGTAGGACATCTTATCACAGAATCTCTAGCTTTAGCCTACGTCAGCGAGGTATTAAGCTCTTGCTTCTCGTATTCAAATCCCTTCGTAGATGTAGTGGGTATTATCAAAAAAAGCGCTAGATTTTGTGGAGGATAATTCGAGAGGATTACGCACATACTTAGGTGCGCAACTGTGTTTACTATTAGATTTACAAATAAGTAATCGTAAAGAAGGTAAAAGCTTGGCCGCGGGAAAGGAAATGAAATTCGAGCAATTCAATTAGATTTAAATTGACCTCCTTACGGGAGACGGCGTAATGGTATTCTCCGAAATTATAATAACAGGAAGAGTACTGAGTAAATTGAGAACACGGATCATAAGTCATTCTTACGTCGAGAAATTTCAGATTAAGCGTTTGATTCAGCAAGAGAAAAAGAAGTCTCAACGAAAGATTAACGCAAAAGCGTAAGGCGCTTTTACACAGCCCCTGCATAAACTCCTATAAGCAACCCACATTGCCTGTGAGCACGTTGGGTTGCGTCTCCGTAGAGTTAGGCGTTGGGTTAAAAAGGCCATTGGAAAGAAACGCATCGAGGAAACGAGTACGCAGTTGGTTGACCAAGGCCACGACACGGTTACATCTGGATTCATGAGAAGAGGACCGGGAGAAAGAGAAAACGACAAGTCGGGCGGTATGGGGGTTAGTGTGACAGCGAAACTTTCAAAGGAGCATTGGGAAATAAATCAGGATTTGCGCCAGCCGCCGAAAAGGATGACAGATGTGCGAGAAGATGAGTGGAGACAGCTACCATTTAGCTCTCACAAACACTAAAAGATGAGTGATGACAAATGGCTTCTACCAATGAAAACATTGAAACAAGCCAGTGAAGTAAATTATTGCTTTACTTCCAAAACATTAAATTCTTCATTTATGTTCCATACGAATTTATTGCAACTGAATCTATACAGTTAGGAAGGATGTAAATTAAACGATGGCCCGGAATTAAACGTGTTTCGATGATTACCGGTGCAAGAGTTCGTGATTTACACCTTACCCGCATTTTCTGAATTGCTTGTAGAATTATCCAGATTTTTATCACGTATTTCAATAATCTAAAAGAAATTACCATAAAAAAATCTGGAGTACCATTTTAATTGAGGTAAATAAAAACTTCTTATTCCAAATAAACGAAAATACTGATCTCGTAATTATTTTATGATGATCGCGTCGAAAATCACATATTTGTTTAATAACTTTAAATAAGTAACTTCTAAATTAACAATTTTGCAAAAGGAATATACCGCAAGTAATAGAATTTTCCACGTTTTGCGTATATTACATACTATATATTTTACCTTCTTTTAAGTAAATACTTCAGCTCTGAGATGGATGCAATTTAGATGATTGTATTGCAAGAAAATAAATTATTTTATGTTTTAAAGAGAATGTACTTGGCAGGTCATTTCAACTGACAAATTGTACTTAATTTATAATTTTACAGTTCAATTTCCGTCATAACGTAATGCCTTTCGAATTTTCAATTTAAAAACTCATATTTATTCGATTCTCATAATAAAATTAAACCATCACGATAAACCTGGAACTTTAATAAACAGATTTACAATGACAACAGAACACTATCAAAGAGTAAATTCATCAATATTTACTGGAACTATTAAGCATGAGACATAAATCATTAAAACACCAATTTGGAAAACCAAGAAATTCATATAGAGAATAATGCAGTACTATTGGCAACGATCGATTGCGCATGACCCCGAAATGCGAAATTGAGCTGAAGGTAGGGCACGAAGGTCATCGGGCAAGACTGGAAACACGAGATAACTTAACCTTTTCTAGGAAGGAGACGACGGCGTTAACGATTACTCAACCTTTTTGGACTATCAAATGTTACGTAATATTTCAATGAATATGTAACAAAGGGAAAGAAAAACAACAGTAAAAGACCTCACTCAATCTTGCGAAACCTGCGGTTGATATACGTCCTTGAACCAAAAATCGCTGTCTTCACGGTGCCATATGGCACCCGTTTTCGTGGTAAGAAATTAAGTCTCGAGAGAAAGCGGAAAAATGAAACAAGGAAAATTGTCTGAACGGAGGTCTATTTAGGGATTCATGGGATAAGCCATCGATATACCCAGAAATATTATTCTTCGTTCATTTGCGCCAATATGTAAGCCATTAAGTAATATGGGTCACGAGGGAATAACAAGAGATAGAAAAAGCCACAGGGTATATTTCTAGCTTTTATAAGAGCATAAATTAAGAAAAAAGGTTGTTCAGAATCACAAAATAAGATATACTGCAGAAACAAATCAAATACTTCCAAGAGAGGTAGAGAAACAAAAATATCGACCTTCCTTCGGATGCGACTAAAAGAAGTTTATTACACTCAAGTGAAACGAACAACCGCAAAGAAAAACAATGCCAAAGGAAGACTTAAAAGAGCAAAACATGTGAACTACAGACAACAGAAGTTAAAAATACTCCAGTATGATAATACTGGAAAAGATTTGAGCGAGGCTGATATCAAAATATCTCCAGAAAACTTGGATCTCACAGATTTAGTGGCTTCCTTTCCTATTGAAGAAACACAAAATTTACCCCAAAAACCACTTCATCTTCATTAAGAATCCCACGTCACAGTTCTGGGTCTAATTCCATTTTCCTGCTTAACTCCATTCCGCGCTTTATTCGATGGTTTTTATCATCCAATCGCAATTTTTTACTTTCATCTTGTCATTTCCCTTATCAACGCCGCTGGCACCTCGTTATTTACTTTTCGCAAAACTCAGGCCTCCTGACTGTGAGCATAAATATCACCGCTAATCATCTACACCGATAGTAATGCTCCACGGTCTTTCGTTGGTTTAGTCAACCCCTTGCATTACTATGTGATTCCATTAAAATAGAGGATTTTAAATTAATGATAATTTACTTCAGTCAATAGGTGCGTGTCCATAGACGTCCGATACACGTCGCAAATCTCAATCAACGCCACCATGATTTGCAAATGACTAGGTCTGCACCATTCATTCGCCCACTCATATAAAATCATGGCCAGTTTCCTTTTATCGAATCTTCTGCAGAAGCAGCAATCATAGGATAGAAGATCACGTGGTCAACGAAAGGGAACTGTCGCCAAATATGGCCACCACACGCAACAAAGGGTGTGTCATCGTCGGGTCGCCCACACGAATCTTTCGAGAGATAATACATGCAATGTCCCTCTCACCTATTCACTACGGCTTAAAAGAGGAAAAAAATCATACCTGCGAGCGCTGAATCCCAAATGGGTCAATTGAGAGAAAAACTGAAACCAGAATACGGGACACAAAGTGTTCGTACAAAATTTCCTTGCCTTGGCAAGTTGTGATAATATCTCATCCAATGCTTTAAACGCGGATAATGATATTAAGGCCTAACGAGAGTGAATTCCTAATGAAAAGACTTCTGCTGGATATCTCGTTTCAGTAACAATTACTCGGTTATTTTGGAAGTAGTCGTCAACCATTTTAGCCTCATCAGTGAGAGGACGTCGAGAAAGTTGAAGGGACAAATAAGGAGGGAGACGAAAGAATCCGCATAAAAAATGAACTCAGCAGAGATGAGAAAAGGAAAGTTTCAAGACTAAGACAGATACGTGGCTTCACACCAAAACACAGTTACAGCGAAGTCAATTATAAAGTAAAACAAACCGAATAATGATAAAAACATAGGCGTCGCTAAATGAAGCGTAAAACAAGGATGCGCGACAATTTTAAAGACGCCGACAGGAAAGTTTACAATGGGCAGGGTTTCCTGTACGAGACTGAGGATAAACATCAAACACATCCGGGTGATTGCCTTATCTTGGAAGAAAAAAACAAAATTTAAGCATTGATAGATCTTCAAAATCTGCTTCTGCGTAGAAACATTTGAAGTACTATCGATCACTGCCTCCACGTAAAGGACGATGCACAGAATAATGTGGAAAGAATTTCGTAGCGAACCTTTTGGATAAAAGATGAGTATAATTCCTTATGCATGTAAAATGATTTTATAAATGGAGAGTCGTTATCTTAAGGTGTTTCGAAATCATAGCGATGGATGATACTGAATGCTTCACAACGATATTACCAACGAAAACTCCAGGTATTACTCCATTAGAAAATCAAGATGAACTTTGACATTCTGATTACCAGTCAATCGTGGCTAGGTTCCACCTGTGCTAGGATTCATCCAAGAAGAATAAATCAACTCACGATTAAAGGTTAAAATTCTTTTGATCGTAAAATATCGCCTTTACATACACAAAACTGAATATGAGAAAACTGAACAGGAGAAAAACTGAATATTTAAGTTGAAAGACATAATCAAATTACCTTACCCAAACTTCTTTTATAGAAAGCCTTTGATGAATGAAAACATATCACCGACAGTGAAACGGTTATGAAATCAAGGCAAAGCAAAATAACTCTTAAGCATATATATTTTATGGATGGATCCCGCGTTTTCGGCTTATTGCATCCAGTATTCTATGCAAAATTAAAATGGAAAACAAATTTAAAATTTTTCAAATGAAAGAACTTGGTTTTGATTTTTAAGATTTGCTAAAGGGTACTAAATTGGTAATCAGATCTCTCTGAGATATAAAAATATAGATCCGTGAGATTGTAGGAGTGAAGTCCCTTTTAGACGATTTATAACAAGAATGAACAGCAGGAGGCGTTTTTTTCAGTTTAAAACGACGAAACATATTCTCAATACAAAGAGCGCAGGGCTTCAAAGATAACTTTCAATATGAGCCGGAATTTCTGGATTTGAAAACATCAACTACAATTTCTAAGATGCATGCAGCTTGTTTTGCATGGTATGAACATGTATTAACTACATTCTTGAAAATGTATAGAGGCTTCTGTTGTATCTACGTAGGATGTTTGTTTTTGAGATTTTTGTAAAAATCAATTACTGTGATTTGCTACGATTATTGGCTTAGCTAAAGTTTAGATCTAGCTAAATAAGACTTGAGGGTTTGCTGAGGAAGTGCTTCGCGGGATACTAACCAGGTCCCTTTACGGTGGAGAACCAAAGGCGGCTATCTCTGCCACCATCACCTATCTGCTTGCTATAAATCAATAAATTATTTCTAATTGTCCAAGATAAACATAAATGACATAAAGGAGATGTTGGCCTTCCGTAAAATTACTGATCTATAGAATTAAGCATGCATCTATGCATTAAGCATTGAACTATTAACATTATGGAAATTACAACTCTGGATGTCTATAAATTTTTATAAGGTATTTTTATAACCTAAGCGAAAGATATGTTCCGCAGAAGAATCCACGAAAATTCTTAATTCTAATCAGGGAACGCCTGAAAGCTAATTGCAATCATAACATCGCGGATTCATACCAACACAATTTAAGTTCTTTGAGTTTGCAATTCCCGCATCGAAGTTGACGGGAAGAAGATGCAGTCACCACTTTGGACGGGACGGAAGTTAATAATTCCTTCTCCAAATAAACAGAGACGGCGTCATCCTGCGCGGCACGATATTCCTTTCCCCCAACTCGTTCGTTTTCGTGACGCTATGCCGCGCTGCCTTTGCAGTCACCTTGATCAAGGACGGAGAGAGAGCGTCAACGAGATACGAGTTTGATTTCCATCCATTGCGATTGCAATAAGTGACCCAGGTAGAGGATCCTCTCGTCATTACACGTGTCGACGTCTCCGGTAACCCTTTCCAAGATGAGCTAGAAGAAGATATCCCTCGCTAAAATCGCATAAATTCAGCGTTATCTCGGCTAACGAGTAACCCGGCTGAAAAATTAGCTTCTGTTCCTTTTTACTCTTTTTTGAATTGGCTAAAAATATATTTCGTGGATGATAGCGCTTACATGCGTGAACGAATTTTTTTGGATGGGCAAAATAAAATAGATGCTAAATATTATCTCTTGCTGGGGCAAGAGAGTGATCGGTTTTGCTAAAATTTGTTTATTTTAGGAGATTACTCTTTTCTAAAATTTCTTCCCGGCTAAAAAGCAGGACTAAGAAAGGAATAATCATAATTAGACGTAGCTTAACAGTGCTTAAATTTCCTTGCCTTTACAATTGTATAGATTGATAGATTACATAACTAATTACGCCACAAAATGTATGCAGCGGAATAAGTAAAGATGAAGAGACAGGTTACGTTATTAATCTACCAAATCCAACAAATTGTAGAAGTGGAGCAACATCAACTTCACAAATTAATTTTTGTTATCAGATTTTACTGCTACAAAGACAGAGATTATCCTCAAAATGAATTGCGCGAAACACTATCTTCAGCGCGAAAAATTTCTCGCGAAATATCTTCTCAAACTCAACGAACCAGCAAAATCTCCACAGAGAAGCACTCCCGCTGAGGAATTGGTTACGGACCATTTAACGCGCCTTTCTCATTATCGGCGGCAGCGAAGAACAGATGGGAAGACTAGAAGATGAGAGGTTCGGTCGCGTGCTTTCACATAGTGAATCACAACCTCTCCTACTCACTTCCTCACCAACGCAAGACGTATGACACTAGCGAAACCTTAACAGGAGATCTTCCTCTAAGGAATGAATCAGAGTAGGATTTCTCTCCTCAGAATCGACGCACTTTTTTCATCGAACGAAAGTTAGAGAGAAAAATTTTCCAACTGCTTCCTAAAGTAACGTCTGTGAGGTTCGCAAGCTGTCCGATCTTTTGCAAACCATCTGAGGGCACGATTCTGAGCATTTTCGGTCAAGGTCCCAGGAGCGCTGCTCTCGTTCGCCGCATTTGGGCTCATTAGGTTAGCTAACCGGCAAAAACGTCAAGAAGTCGAAAGAAATAGAGTTTCTCGGTAGGAAACTACAATCTGATTCTTTCCCGACGACGTAGATAAGTAACAACTGCTTGGAAAATCATGCAGTAAATTTTAGTGTTTGACTGCATTTGAAAGATATTTAGTAGAACACCAGAGGTTCCATTTAGATTATAATCTAAAAGGTAAGCCAAAATTACTCTTCTAAAGTGGAAGAGAAGAACTACGCCATTTCTTGTTATTTATACACAATCAAAAAAACTTAAGTATTACCTAAGAGAGGAATTTTGTAACAAAAATCGATTATATCAAATCAGTGAAACATAACTCCTTGAATCCTTCGCTGCTAGGAAACACAGGATTCTTCTCCCAGTGACCAAGGCATATTCTCACTCAATTTTCACAAGAGCCAAATAAAAAATACATGGAAAAGAAGCATATTTCCACGCTCTCTCTCTCGCCACCTGCATTCCCAACGAAGAGTAATCAACGCATCTACTCGGCCTTCACACTTTCCCCAGTCTTTAACACGAAGAAAGAACTGTGTACTAGTTTAAATTCAAACGATGCAGTCTTGATGTTGTAGAAGTCCATCATCAAGAAATATAAAAAAGGTATACATAAATAGTGATTCTTCTGAAAAAATTTTATTCAAACGATCGATTGATTTTGAAGTTTCATCTCCACCTAATCAATAACTGCGCCATTATTTAAGAACAGGACTAAATGACGAAGACTTGAAGGTTCTGAAGCGAAAATTGAATTTATAATGAAAATACTTGTAAATTAAACCGTGATGGCTACCCTAGGGGTAAGACCCTTTAATCTACCATAAGATAAAACACATATATACAGAGAAAACGGCAAGTTAACTTCAACCCTAAAAATATCTTCAATTACATCTAACACATTCCAAAACTAGAAAGAAATATGGCAGATAAAATCATTAACCTCAAGTTATACACCTATGTCTACCTATCATCGTGGAGAATTGCATAACGAGGTCTCGAATTTTAAAACTTGTGCGACTCCTCACCAAGGATATGACTTCATTCCGTCGGAATGCTAACAAATTTCCAGCAGCGCATATGCTTTCAATTGATAAAAAAAAATTCAATCTGTTTCCCTCACTCAAATTTGCATCAACGAGCCGGTTACTTCATGAATTTTCTCTTCGGCCTCGGGCCTTTCTCAGCTCTGAAATAAGATTACCCCGAGTCAGCCTACGGAGGGACCGGCGGTGATTCACTTCGCGAGAAAATGAGCATTCGGAACAATTACGAAGCCCCCAATATAAAACGAAAGCCACGAAAAACGACTTCGCCCTCGCCATATGGGTCTTTTTATTGAGAGAAAAGCTTGTCCCACCATTTTATTGTGCTCTCTGGATTAGTCATGATGTTCTAAAGTTAACGTTAACAGATAAGCGGACCGACCAACTACGGAGTTTCCCCCAAAACAAATTTAGCCCCTGTAAAGCACCTTACCTTCGTAGAAATTAGCGAGACCTTTTCCTTAATAATTTTCCTTCCTTTAAATTTAAGGTGAATCGTAACTGTTAACGGTAGAGGGTAATACCCAACTCATTGACACTAGAATATTTTCGTAACCCACAGTTAAAAAAGCGAGGTATGTGTAATATAATTAAAATATTGCTTTAATATAAGATAGCTTTTGGCGAAACAAAGAAAATTGTCTAATTTAAGGCATTTGTCGAATAACATATTAACAAAGATCGAATAAAATATAAATCTTTCCCTTTGAAACATTCAATATATCCACTGCCGTGATCACGCTAAAAAGTTATTAACTTCGAAAATGTCCCAATTTTCGAGAAAATTTTTCGTGCGAGTAGAAAGTTGTCAAAAAGAGAAACATCTTTACAAACACCGAATAAAAATGCGGCAGAGAGGAAGACATCACGAGGTTGCAAAATGCATCAACGAATCACTCAGATAGACCACATTTTCCTTCCGAAAAACGAGAAAACCATAATCTTCGAATTTAAAATTTTTCGGAAACCATACGAATTGAAGGATACTCAATTTTCATCTAAAATTGCAAAAACAACTAGAATTACACATCCATAAAGCAAACTATCTCTGGACCGAAAGTAACTTTCGATGTAATATCTCATGGACCACCAAAAACACGAGAGAGCTTTCCGACGCACGCTGAAGCATTCCGAGCGCCACCTTTTTACGTAATTCTGTCAGAAAATAATAATATAAATAAGCCACACGCAAAAAATAACCACATATTTTGGAGCAGTTCGCCCTTAACGAAAAGCTATTCATCTTCCTGTTTCGCACGGTACATCTGGTGTCGAAAAAGGACTTCTTATGGGATAAAAAAAGAGAGCTCGAGTACTTTTTCCGCAGTTAATGTCCGTGGAAAAGGAAACGTGCCGATGGAAGGAAAGGGAAAGGCTCGGGAAATGGATTTTTATCCGTGAAAGGTGGGCAGGAGAAAAAAGGCCCGGGATGCAGAGTGGGAGTGATATCCATGTAAAAAGGGAAAACGTGGAAATGTATCACATGGAAGAGAGAATGCATAAAGGTATATGAAGATAAAAAAGGGACCAAGATAAGCATGAAGAGGATTGAGACAGTGGAGAAAGGACGGAGAAAACCGCCATGTTGTTTCTGCCTTATTTCCTGCAAAATATGGGATCTTACATCAGAGGATTCCATGTTCCCCAGCGGAGGAGGTACAAAGAAATTTCTACTTACTGAAACAAAAAAGAAACTAGGAAGAGCAAGGAAATTATCTGTAACGCACAAAGAACTCACGGTATAAGTGACAGTTCACTCCTGAAAAAATGCAGCTAAAAAAACCTCTGAGAGCTTTTCATCGGATTATTTGCAACGCGATAAAATGAAGGCCAAACAGTCGCAATTTCAAATTAATATCAAACGGTTTTAAGAGGTTGAGAGGTAAAAATTACAATTTTTATAGTGAAGATTTTTCACATGATATGATACGAGAATTGCAATAATTTCAAATAAGTAGTAATACACATTCGTAGGTATTCATACCTCTCGAAAAGTTCATTTGCCCTGAAATTTCCCATCTATTACCTTTCCATTTATTTCATCATTGGCTTTGCAGTACATTTTTAAATTATATATTCAAACTTCATTTAAAATATTTTGTACACATATTTTTAGAAAACGTGTAGATCAGTGTTTCACTGACAACTCAAAGAGGCAAAGCCTAAACTTCGTAATATTAGCTTTCCCAACTATTTTTGGCTTGGATTTTTCTGAAGGTATAATTTATTTTTAGCGCTGTTACGTTACTTGCGTAAGATCCGAAAGTGACAACTTTGGGTTGGAGAAAAAATAAGCCCCAAATACAGACGTCAATATTTCCAAAACTCTTCCGGAAAATTAATTTCACCAATCAAAATTGTTTACTTTAGGTATGTCACACCTTAGAGCATTCAAGCGCAATGAAAGTCCCTCCACCAATCAAATCGCCGCTTCCTTTGTTTCGAATATTAAGACAAACACTTTCTCATGTGTAATCAATATGTTTGTAGATTTTTCGAGGAAAGTATCCAGCTTTCTTTCCCTAAATGGAGAAATTCGCATTAAGACGTCGAGAGAAAGCAATTAAATTATAAATGGAAAAGAATTTTTGAAACCGTCGCCCATTCCAAGACATTCTTAGAGAAACCGCATGGGAATCGTGGTTATGAAAGACGATGTTATATTCAAGGCATACAGAATTTCGGTAAAATTTCATCGCTTAATCAAACGGGGACACCGTTTAATTTTGAGAGGAATTTAAGAAAGTTTCAACTTGAATATTCTCACGTATTATAAGAGGCACCTTCCAATAAAGGCGCGTTATTAAGCAAGTCTCAGGACCGAAAAATCATATTTTTTCATTCGGCCGAGGTAAAAAGACGAAGAAAAAGGAGTTCTCAGAGCGGAAGGGCCTGGAAAGATATTAAAACCGGCTCAAAGAAAAAAATGCAGTATAAGCGTGCGCACATGACGATGTTTTCTTCTATAAAAGCAAGGGGACTGTCGGCTGATGTTAACTTTATGCGTGAAAGATTTAATTACAATACCTCTATATATACATACATCGAATATACCACCCAAGCTATTTTCCTTCGGGGTAAGGGCGTTCTTTACCATTTTAATTCATAATACTTCATTGCGCTTTCCTATTTTCGAAATAAAGCTTCACCTGCCGGTACATCCACATTCCTTTTCAAAAATAAATCTTTTCATAATTCACAACTTTCCAGCAAAATCCACAGAACCGATACATAGCTAATTCTGCCGTGATTACTTAATTGGTTAGAAAGATCGTCCGGTAAGTGGGAGATCCGAGTTCGAATCCCGGATACGTCAAATTTTCCTCTTACGGCTCTTTCTGTGGTTCTTCCGTGTTCCTTCATTTCCTCTTTTTAAGCATGCGCCATACGTTATCTATAGTTGTACATCCCTGCACACTAACTTTTATCCTCCATAATTGCGTCTTTTCAATTCAGCATCTCAGCTAAACAGCTTTTCCTCTCTATTTATAACAACTCGCATTCTCAAATATATCATCATAGCCATTCTGCCTCATCCATCCGTTCCACACATTTCTAAATCACTATATGCAGCGTAATTCAAGCGATTCAGGAGAAAAGTGCCCCACTGCAGAAACACTACTACTTCCCGTTCGGTGACACCAAAAATTAGAACTCCAAACAGACAAACGGCATGCCTTCGCGTATTCGTGATGGAGTGGAAAATGTTCCGTAACGCGAGGCTTTCTCGCTGTAAAGATGCGACGAACGGAGAATAGAAAAAGAAAGTGCAAATCACTCCGTGGATTCCTTCCATGGTCAGATAAATGAGGCGATCTTGACCCCGATCCGGATGGGTGTCTGAACGCTGTGAGCTTTTTACGAAACTCACGAAAAGCCATTTCTGCTTCCAAGCGGTCACAAAGAAAAGTTATGATCGTGAATTTTTGGGCTAAACACGCGAATCCTTCAAAACACGAAGAATTGTAGAGAACGACATTTCCACTAAATTTCGTCAAATTCTACAAATTTATACCCCAAGCACGTAAAACGCAACAGGTACAACGGAACACAAACGAATTGCCTAAGCATGGAAATGGATGGAAGACTTCTGTGTTTCGAGGAACCAGAGCGTAAAAAAATGAGACTTAAAAAACCTTCTTCGTGAAAATACCTAAACCTTCCAAATGCTGAAATTTGAATACTCAACCCTAGAAGAATAACACTACAGATACTTTTTACAAACATTCAATCATTTCCTTGTTTTTCATTCACATGAAAATTTTCTATCTATATCTGTACTGCTTAGCTTCTTCTAAAATCACTTTTATAAATCATAAAAAAGGAGTTAGGTCGATTACTTTGCTTTATTAGGAAAGATAAAATTTGAAATGGCATGACTGATAAGATTTATGAAGGGAAGAAATGATATTAATAACTTTTCTTTTCTAAATGAAAAGAAAGATATTTTCCTCGCATAAACTAACCATGAAAGTTAAACCCTTAAGAAATGGGAATATGATACACGAGCAGCGAAAGAGTCCACGAATTTACGGCTCCGTGCTTTCATAACTTCGGCCTTTCTCTGACCTCTAGATAGTCGATTATTAAAGGTTAGAATGCCTTCTGCAGAGTGAAATGTTCAGAAGCCATAAAGCTTGTATAAAGAAACCTATATAAGGTAGAATATTTGGTTCATTTAATGATCAAAAAACCTATTAAAAATGACACAACTCAGACATTTTATTTACATTAAGGGTTACACGAACATGATTCCTAACAATTGAGAAAATGATTACAGGCGATAAAAATATTAAATAAATTAAAAATATTTTACCAGTAACACTACCAACTTCTCTGGAAAATTGGAAATCAGACCAAATCACGAAGATGCCCGAAAGCTAATCCTAACGATTTAGTTTAACGGAATAATACAATATTTCCTGAAAGTCATACATAGCGTCATTTCATTTTTATTTCCATTTTAGAGTTCTACACAGTGAACGATACCTAAATTAATCATAAGTGAAAGACTTTCTCTCCTCAAGCTGGTTAATCAATTATTGCCAGGTAGCTATACGATCCTTCTCTTTTTTCTTAAAATAAATAGCCTTATTCATTTATAAAAGTACACCATATAACTTTTAACGAAGATAAAATCATCTAAGACCAATCAGTCAGCGATATGAAGTTCTAACGCAAAGAATAAAAATTCACTCAGAACGGAGAGATATAGCCCGTTTCCCTAATCAATGCCGTTCCGAGAATCACCTCACAGTAATTAGAAACCACGGGAATGAAGATTCAAGAAGAAAACAAGCGATTTCCCTCTCATCGAAAAATATCTCACGTAATCATCGACCCGTATTCTTCGCGAATCCATTAAGGATCACGAACTCGATAAGGGAATAAAAGGGAATGAGGGCAAAGAGGCGGGGTTCCCATTAGAAGACTCACAAGAGGCGAACATGAAGTCGACTGAATAACAAAAGACGACGCCGATGGATGAAAGTGAAGGAATGTCACACCTCTCGGATTCGCACGAATTTCGGAATCCTTGTGAGGTGAGAAGGGAAATATTCTAGCCTTCACCGCAATTTCTAGTATTACGAATAAAGGGGAACGGGAAATTCTTTCAGGGGAATGAGTGAAACGTCGCATTTCTGCGGAATTTCCATTCAATTTCAATGCGAAAAGAATGGAAATTAATTTTGATGCCGAAGAATCAGAACTATTGGATGTGGAAAACCTATTTCTTAGGTTCTTCGACATTCAGAAATGTGAGGGTGTTATTGATAGCAGATTGGTTTTTGTTACGTTTTTAGGGTAATATAGCCACTGATGACAACATTCCCATAAAGAGAGAAGATATCATCATTCCTCAGTAAAAGTAAAAATCAATTCCATTAAGCAATGTTTCTCAACCTACGTTCAGCGAAACAAATGTGTCTTGTCCAAAATATATTCGGTGTGCCGTTTAATTTCCGAAATTTCATCGCTTAATTTCAACGGGTAGAATCAAGATTAAATTAATTATTAGTTACAACAATAATTTTGATTCATCCCCCGTTTTCTGGACATTTGAATTCAGAAAAGAATGAGAAAGAATACGTTTAATTTGCCGCGAAGATACGAAGGTTTGCAGAGAGAAGATATATGGGAAGCAGTGCCGGCACCGCATTGATGATCAAACACACTAAGATATCACGAAAGGAGGTGAATAGACTGAACCTGTTCTGACAAACACTTTTGGTTTGGACAGAGAAACAAAACGAGGTTAACTTCTAAAGATTCAGAACTGAGGTTTCTCCTAAACCTTGAAAGCCATTAAAAATGAGCCTGTTTTTGTCGACAAATTATAAAAATAGATAGTTTTAACGGCAATGCTAAAGAAATAACGCCTTTATAGGAAACGCTTAATAGCTTTCAATTTGAGCTTCGAGTTGAAGCTACAAAAGAAAACCTAAAAGCAGGTTTTTACCTCGAAATCATGATGGCGTGGAGTAACGAGTTTCTGATTTTATGAAAGTCGTACACAAATTCAACATGAGTAACCTCCGTTCACTCGCCAGACTACTTTCGAAGAGATCAACATGAATTTGTTGATAAAGAAAACATGAGATAAGTCCAAATTTCATCTCGCCATGACTACTTGATTGACGTTTTAATCTCTTTTCCAAAATTTCTCACGTGATGCGTCTCGATGATTGAAGTTGCGGCAGTGATACAAAGGGAAAAAGAGAAACAGATTTAGAAATATTTAAAACTTTAAGATATGAGGGTACGAAATACAAAAAAAAACATTCATCAATTTGAAATCCAACAAGTGACCCGTTAACGCAAAACTTAGAAAGTGCCAGGTGCGACTCGAGGAAAAAAATAAGATCGAATTCGCTTTCTAGAGGTAAAATAATAGACATTTCTCCTCTAGAACAAAGTGCACCGAAGTTTTTGTAGCGCCCTAATGATTTACGACTTCCACACCAACAAGCGTTCGAAGGAGAAAAAGTGCTATTGGAATGAATACCGCACCAATTGTAGCTTTCTACCGCTAACACTTTCGGGCTGAATCAGCTAATTCCAGACTTCATTCTTCGACCAATCAAACGTAAAAGGTAAGCACATTTATCGGAGAGTCTCATGAAACTACGCCGATACCTAACCTACAAACATGAACAGCCGTCATAATAGAAGTAAAAGATGTTGTGGAATTACCGAGTATCCCATTGAAAATATTATGACAGTGATCAGTGATTATAAACATCTGGACTCCTTATGTAAACTATCGGTAAATGGGTCACATAACGAACAAAGAAAGGGGTGAATTATATTCAGCAATTTCTAGCAATCTATGCGATTAGAAACATGTTTATGCGAAGGTTTTAGAAGATTAAAAATACATTTGGTTAATAATCGATCATAAAAGATATCACAGATGACTTTATAATCATTAGAAAATCAAACGATTAACTATAATTTGCTGAAATCAATAATATTTGCCAAAAAGCATAAACATAAGAAAAAATTACCAAGGCACATGATGAATCTCTGCTTCTACGAGAGTATTGCAAGAATAATTATGACGAACACTACCAATCATAAAACTCAATCTCGATTGATATAATATTTAAGTAGTCCTGATGCAAGTTTCAATGCCGTGTGTAGACCTTTTGCATTCTCTTGACTTGTTCTGGGAGTATGCTAGTTAGGGTATGAAGTAGAAACGTCGACGAGTGAGGACCGATAAGTAAGACGTTCTGCTCCGCCGTGCGGTCACAATTCACCGAGAATCGGCGGCGAGAGGCCAGAAAGAAGTGGCAAAAAATGCGATTCCCACCGCCCCCATCGCGAGGAAAAGTAATGAATGAAACAAACGACTTCCGTCGACCGAATTATCTTCCATAAAAGTAACGCAGAATCCTCTTCTGTGTAATTGAACGCGTACCGCCCGGGTTCCTTTCCCTAGGGAAAGCTGTTCGGGAAAGAGAAAAAGGGAAAAAAAACGACAGAAGGCTGTTCGATTTCCGTTGGATAATGGAGGCACGTGGCGAAAGGGAAGACTTCGAATGACATTAGCGAGGTATCGGACACCTAACCACACATTTTTTACATGAACGGGAAATTTAAGGAAGTTTCCCATTTAAATATTGCCCTATACGAGGAAATTTTATTCGTCACCTCACCGCACAAGTCTGAATTCCTCGTTGATAGAGAGAGCGCTTTCTAGATTCTTCCAAGAAAAAGCGATGAGAATCTTATAGTATAGAGAAGGAATCAGTATTGTGTAGCATCTCAAATAGAGCATGTTCTCAAATAATTCCTCAACGAAGAAAAATTTGCTTGAATAATGAAATAAACTTGGTAACAGACATCGACAAATTATGGTAACGGGAAACCTTACTTCAACCATTCAAGATTTCGAAACTGTGTTATTTTGAACTGAATTCCAGAGAATCCCGAATTCATTAAATGACGTGATGGATATAATGATGCAGTACTATCTTTATGCGATGCATTCCAACTATCCTTAGAATTTTACTCAGGAAACAATGGATGTCGGCAATCCATAATTCTCAGCATCACCTTTGAAAATATTCCGAGAAAGAGTCTCTTAGCTAATACGTTTAAAAGCATACTACTACTTCAATGCAAACAGCTGACACATAAAGTAATTACTCAATACTCGGGAAACCAGACTTCATAAGGAAAATTGTTTCGTACTTTCAAAAATCTTACTGGTACTTTAATGCATAAATATTATTTCGTGAATATATAGCTCAAGAATGAGTGGACTTACTTGGAAGTAATTGACCTTATCTCACAGAGAAAATTCATTAATAGTAATAAGTGAGATAAGATAATTTCCCAAAAAGTCTCCGTGGAACGTTCACCTAAATCCATACCCGTTTTTAATTTCGATGCACTGAGAGAAAGTTAATGACACGGTAGTTCTACCAAACGTGCAATAAAGAATGCAAAAACAGGCATAAATCATTATACACATACATTATTCTTCCTCTCTTTCGTTTTTCAGGCTACCATACAAAAGGCACGACCGTTATTCCCGTTCAGCTCATGCAATAACAGTGCAGAGAGAGACCTTAAATTGCGAAGACTCACAAAGGCGTCATACTATGGAGAAAGACATAAAGAAGGTGTTTAGGAGAAAAAATAAGGTTAAACTGAAATGTCAATCTTAAGCGCAAAAATGAAAAGATTTTTTCAAACAAAGAACTCCGTACACAATTTTAAGTTTAAGCACGGAATAAAAGTTTTGTATCGTGATTATAGTTGAAGTGAAACGAAGAAAATGTTTGACAAAGTATTGCGAAGATGATGTTACAAAAAGACCTATCCATTGCGTTCAATCACGTCTAACGCCATCGCTTCCAAAACAACTCGCCTATAAACGTATTTTACTTACTGTCATGTCAACAAATCAGGTAATCCTAGCACTGGGTAAAGAATACTCAACGATTACAGTCAAACATACAAAACGAATTTGAATCATACAGTAATCTATATCTTTTGAGGAAATAACTTTATTCTAAAGAGAGTTACATTCCAATCTCTAAGAGGAGAAACCTTTCTCTCTCTAGAAAATAATGAAAATTACAACGTCCTAAACATTCCAAATGCATTAATATCTAGCATTAAGTTTGGATAACTCAAAACAGTCTAAAGCTTACCCAAGAGAACACATAACACTTAATGCCGTACTCAGCAACTTAAGAATACCTTTACGTATTACAACTAAGCCTTCTTCCAATGAACTAAATGTCTCCGGACTAAGTCCATGTTTTCTAAGAAACATTTCTGAATTACTATTGGAGATCGTTAATACGGAGGAGTTTCACATTCTAATAAGCTCCACAAAAATTCAAATACGCCTACATCTCACCCACCGAACCCGCGTTTTCAGGAATTTTCATGCCTGAAACAGTAGTGTAACGAGATGAAATAGATAGAAAGTATGGCTCGGACAATCGGGACTCGTTTAAACTCGCCACTAAAAAGTATAATTCTACCTCGTCCGAATTCCTACCCTTCGAGCGTTGATGGGGTCCAGAAAGAGGGCCAACTCCTGCCTGCCTTTAACGGTTGAAACAGTAACTCGGAACTGACGTAGATTTAATGAGGACAAGAGCCGGACCAAATAAATGGGCCGCTTCGGAACATTTAAGAAGCGGGAGATGATGCCATACTTGCAGCAAATTCCTTGACTTTCTCATCTCATTAGACTTGCAAAATCGTGCTCCTGTGAATCTAAACGTCAACGGTAATAGGTGATACGCGAAACAATAATAGCAAAAACGGTAGAAATTGAACATTACAATATATGGTAAAAAAATATTAATCCGAAACGGAGAACTTCATCACCATATGTAAACAGCAGAAAAATGCGATTCTGCATTTGTTCTTAAAAGAGATAACAATAATAAATGGTGACATAGCCATATTTGATCATCGCTGAATTCCCTTTTAGGAAAATCTGATGCGTGAGAGCAGTACGTGAAAACCGACGATTCGGAAAGCCAAGGCCGAACTTGGCGTTCTTTCCTCGAGAAAGAATTTGCTCCACATACTAAGTGTGCTGAGTGCCCTTCTTGAATTATTTGCATCCGAAAAGCGAGACTACTAGAACTAATTGCCTCCGCGGCACGTGATGATGGTGCGGACTTGTAAATAATTACTTCGCAGTTTAACGGCTGAGAATCATGAGATGACGCTCTGTTTATTCTCACGATGAAGTTGAAATCACGGACTATGCAGCCATAGTGCACTCGCAGAGATCAAAGGAATATGAAATTGGAGCTAGTTTTTTCCGTCGGTGCTATATTTACCTACGGGAATAGAAAGTAAGCTTTGAAATAAGCGAACCCCGGGGTTAATCTAGTCTGAATTCGTAACAACCATTCGTATATTAGGAAAGACCCACTTAAAAAAGCGACCACCAGTTCTTTTAGAATGCATGTATTGGTTTCCAACAATTCTGAAGATCGCGCGACATAATATTTTTGATTTTGTCACAATCAAGTATGACGGAAAATTCCAAGGGTCCGACATCCTGAAGAAACAAGTCAAAAAATCAAGTTTCCAGTAAACCACAAAGTTTAAAACGACGATGATGGGAAAGTTCCAAGTCGCTAAAGATAATTCTGTTTACATTTCGATTAGACCAGCCAGTTCAATAAAATATGACGAAAAGAATCGATTGGACATTGCAACACGGAAAATTCTCGAATTCTTGAAAAGGTATCCCCAACGCGAAAATAGTATACAAACATGTCTTCTGCTAAAGCAGTAATTATCTCGTCATGAAATAACTAATGACAAATAAACCTCCGTATTTAAGTTTGATATAAATGTTTACCGAGGCAATTGAAAAAAAACAGGCGTAAATTTTCACGTTATCGCCTCTCTTTCCAATGGCCAAAGGAAAGTACTTCCTTTTCTCGCAACAAGGTATTCCCGACGCGTGAAAAAAGAAAACCATCGGAAAAAGTTTTCGAAAAGTCTTCCTTTGAAGACTTTTAAATTGATCGCGGTATCTTTTAAGCAACTTCTTTGAATAACTCTCCGGCAATTCTCGAGTAGTCTTCCGCGACGGCATTTTACGCGCCGATTAACCCGTTAAAGTACGAGTGACTTTGCTAAGAGAGTGAGCAAAAGATCTAGTAAGACGCCGAGTGGAAGAAATAAATTCGAAGGAGTGATGACGCGTGAAACATTGAGCGAGTTGTAGGTTTAAAATGTAAATGAGTTCTTTGAAAGTTTCATGTCTTCTAAGAACACGAACAAAAACTCAAAATTATGGAGCGTTTAACAGCCGGAGAGGTTGAATAACTTATTAACAGCATAAGTATAAGAAGAATCGAAGGTTAAACAGCTAAATAATGTAACAAATATATATGAAAATCTGAAAAATTATGCCTACCGTGATAATAAACACAATAGTAATTCTTATTATAGTTTCATTCTCATTTTATTTCATTTTCCAAAAGTATAGGTCTCATAGTTAATTTTTCAACTATATATAAACATAATCCCTTGAGAAAAGGTACATATACAAGATGACAAACGAAACAGCCAAAATTACCATACTATCAAATGCCCTAAGCACATACCAAATATGGTCCTCGTTGAAAGTCACACGAAAAATATCCAAAATTGAAAGTAAATACGATAAAAATTTTACATTTTTTATGAGTGGACATTTTGCTGAATTGGTTTCTTCATTGCGGTTACTTGAAAAACTAACTAAGATTCAATATCTTCGAAATTGTAGGCTAAGTTAGTGAGCTCGCGAAAAAGTAATCGAACCGTACATGGAAAATATCTTCACATCTTTAAGTGACATAAAAATTTATAATTATTATTAAGTATTACACATTTAGTAAGTCATGGAACTCCTATGCGCCCAGTGTGGCGCTAGATCAAGTGATAATCGAGGCATAATTTTCGAGAAAAAGAATGCGTAGAAAGGAAACCTTGTGAAAACTAATGGCGAGCACATACATTCCCCGTGAAATAAAAGGGACAATGAATACGGAGAGAAAGTGAGAATCTTTGAGAATAGGAGGCATTACGATGGAACGTGCGTGCTGGTCGGAGGAACCACTCACAGAAAGTGTTCGCACGACAAAAGAGATCCTTTGTGTGATCTTCTCTTGGGTCCCAGTTAAGATACCGCGCGAAATTTTAATACTCTCTAAAGAGAAACGATTTTCGTCATCTCTAAATCTTATAAACGTTTATATGGAGGCTCTAAGATTTAAATTTCGATTAAGTTGGCTCATTTGCATTTATTCATCGACCACCCCGTGGAAGATGGAATGTAACACCAAAAACGATATTCCGAAATGATAACGAAGCATTGAAAGATCGAGTGATTTGCATCATTTAAATTCTTTTATAGATATCTCATTTAAATGAAGGAAACACTTGGCGGCTCGAGTTCTAAGAAATTCTCCACTGTGAAAATGCCAAGGAATGGTCTTTTAAATTCTACTAAAATGTTTTCTGATGCTGTGAACTTATCACTAATCCACAATGATCTTCGTCCTAGATTATGGGCACAAGCAATACTTTTTATAGGCGTAATTAAGTAGCGAAAAAAGCCACCGAGATACGGCAGTTAATCTACACTACTCCGTCAGCCCGACAGATATGAGGAAACACAAAAAAGTAAGCCGCTCCTAAGTACTATGGAGGAGTACCTTCGTTCTTTGCATGCACTCCATCCAGGCACAAAAGAAAATTTGAATTCTCTCTTCTTTCGATTCAATACGAATTTGCGAGAAAAATACTTTCGCAGCTTTCAATTCTACGACAATATCCTATTTCATTTAACTTACAAGGATTCGGGCATAGAAAGTGCTCCCCGAAATCAAAAGGTATAAAATAAGAGTTATAGAAGTTTTACTTACAAACAAGAAAATGAATACTCCTTTATAGCTAGGATGGCCAATAACTAACTAATAGCTAACAACTATGCCAAATAAATTTCGTAACGGCCTAGGTTTAAAGAAGCCTCTTCAGGCAAAAGTTATTGCATTAGCTAATACTATAATCTACTATGTGGAAATGTATACGAGGAAACACTAGAAGCGCTCAAATTTTAGAGAAACGTCAAATTATCGCCAATTTACAAGGAATAATAACTGGTGGCTAAACACGAAAGGCTTGCTCTAAAAAGGAGAAAGAGGGACATCATGGAAGATTTCCCATCTTTCTCAAGAGAAAACACTTAGAAATCGATCCGACGCAAATCTTAAGTTAATTTGAGCGCGCTTTCCCGTAGATGGAGTTTGTAGAATTAATTCTCAGAGAACATCACAACAGGGAAAGATTTCTTTATGCCTTCTACGACACTAAACATTTTTTTCCTATCGAAATCATAAATCCGAGGTAAGGTTATGACTTACGACCTAAATAAATACATCTGAACCTCACCACAGTACTGATTATCAGGGATTCAATTAAGCGAATTATGGATTAAGCGGGATTCCCTTCAGCAGTAATGAATTCCTATTAATCTATGTAACTTGAACGGTGAATCTTTGCAGTGATCTAACAAAAGAAAAACGGCAACATAATTATGCAGAAAGCACATTATAAACATTCTAGTCAGTAAATTACATTTAGAAAAAAAGCCTTAATTAAAAAATCAACGGTTGTTAGACCTGATTTTATGCTACTCAGACGATAAAAACCTGATAACAGCATTTACCTTTGTTAATACGAATAATGTAAATGCATTTACTGAAATGTGTAACTACACGATCGAAGTAAGTACACGATCTTAAGCTAAATTTTCGATCTATTTCCCGAATTTAGGATTCTCCAGAGATTGGATTTCCGGAAGTATACAGTGCATTTATCTGGATTTCCCAGCATCAAACAGATTGATTGGGCTAAACTGCAAAATCCATCGCAATGCTTGCAACCCAAGTTTCCCGTGTCCCAACGCTACTCCGCTTAGTGAAGCGTGAAATGAATGCGCGCGGAAAAATATTTCGCGAAAAGATTCAAGTGAGACCCGAAGGCAAACATTTCTCCTTTTAATTTTTCATGGGGAGCGTGCATCGTCATGGCACGGCGACCGCGAACAATGCAGGAGGCTGCGAATCCAAGCCGTCAAAGAAGGCGCTATAGGTAGAAAATAATGGATCGACTCTTTCATAATGACAACTGCTTCGAAAACTGCTCCACACGAGTCGTGGAGAGCTGCCTTTTTAAGGAATGGGCCTCATAACAAGCCGCTGGCCTCTCCCCTCCAGACAATTGCGAAACAGGAATCCAAATAAGGGTAATTTGGTCAACGATGCGACGAGGCGCGGTTTGTCTGCGTTAGATCACCTGAGATTGAACACTCATAATCACGTCATGCGGTGGGTATCATCACGATAATGATAAACCACTTTGCATTCTATAACGAGGAAGACTTCTGTGTTTAAATATGCTAGACGAAGAAGCTAAGTCTCAATCTTTGGCGATTCTTTGTTTTTTACCTGCCACTGAGAAATGAAAGTTAATTCCTTACAAAACTTCAATGTATAAGTACTGATTTAAGCTGGTTTAAGCACAATATTACACATATTGTAGTAAAAATTGTTGCAAAAATGCGCAGTTAGCCAGATGCCAACGTGACACTTAGTTCAATACCAGCTTAACCATGTTTTTTTTGCGTTGAGCCTTTTGCTTCCGCAGGAGCTTAGCTAATTTAAAGAGCTGTTTGAGAGCAATCAAAATAGTCATTAGCAGTACATCGTTCCGAGGCACTCAGCTGAAGTATATTCCTCATTAAAGATGCCTTCCGCCAACACCACGAAGAGAAGATTAGTCCCGTGAAGTAAAATGCTCTCTCTCGTGTATCGATGAACGAGTCGCAGAAATACGCCAAGAGTGAGCATACGCTCCTCGCATTTCAGCTCATGCCTCATCGTAAATCTTCCAGGTATACTCAACACACAAGTTCGCAAATGTGTGAGGATGAGAAATTTCTTTCCGCATCCGTTGTCTCCGTGAAAACTCCAGCCAACTCAAATATTATACGATCTAAACAGTGACGCTGCTATGAGACTCACTTTTATATAATCTAAAGCGCAATAAGAAAACTAAAAAATTATAAATATGCATCTACGACTAAGAAGGTCACCTACATGATCTTCGTAAAAGCTAAATTTTGCGAAGATCTAAGCGGAAAATCAAAAGCGTAAAATCTATTAAATGAAAAGGTAAGAAAAAGCCAATTTCCTGAACTTTTAAAATGATAAATACAAATAACTGATTTCTATTATATTTGAGTTTATTTCTATGGTTCTTACATTGAATTCCCAATTCAAAATAAACTAGATTGATATATTCATTATCCGTTCTTTTTATGCTTTCTGGTCGTTATTTCATTCTTCGAGTTTAACAAGTTTTATTTTCGCCTCTCACCCAAATCCCTACGTAAATCAAAAGGAAAATCACGTGCTAAGGAAACGGTTTATCGTGAATTGCGAACCCAAGGGAACTCTTTATCCTTTGCAACGTGTGGGGCTGAAGCGTGGGAGTTCCATGGTGCTACGCGCCAGAGCATCTTTGTGCGGAGAAAGGTCATCACCGCCCAACTCCCACCGGCGGAGGCGCCCCCGTTTCCAACCGAACAGAAAAGTTATAAACCCTAACTAAGAAAAACGTCCCTTAATTGATTTCGCCACCTGCATAGAAATCGTCTCGAATTTTACCGGTAATTCGAGGGGCAGGTTTCCTTCATTAGCTACGAAACTCCTCGGAAATAAAGTAACAAGAATTCCAAAGATAAAAACCGTGACTCTTTCTTTAAAAATTTTTGACCTGGATAAATTTCATTTTTCCAATTCGACATAGTATAATAATCTTGAAAATAATTAAAAATCCGAATTTTTATAACTCGTTTCCCCACCTTCAAAAAGAAATCACTTTCACCGTCCTGAAGATATTTAACGTGTTAAAAACAACATTTAAATCACGGTGTTAAGATATGGGCTGTTTGATAAATCCTACGAGCTTGACGCACATCCTCCAGCGATCTATTTACTCAATTAAACCAAGTCCCCTTATCAAGACGAGTTATCAAGAAGTTTCTCCGTAAAAGATCAGTGAGCATTTATTTATTTTGTTAATGCAGAAATCTGATTCATAAAGTTTCCTTCGAAATTATGTAGTGATCGTGGGATGATAAGGCAACTTTTACCGGAACAGACGACGTTTATAGACATGAGTAAACGGTCGGAAAAGCTTATCGATAGAAAAGATATAATACACTTGTGAACAAGATGAGATAAACGAATACACTTTTCACTGAAAATTAGTCATACCTTGTTAGCTGAGAAAAGAATAATAACTGACGATAAAATAATATCCATCAATTTTCACTAATAGCCGAGTGTTTGCAAGCAAATAAATTCATTTATTGAAATCACGGACCCAAAGCTTCGAATTTAACCGATATTTAAGTATCGATAAATGCTTACGGCCTAACCGAACGAAAAAATTCCGATCCGTAACGATCCACTTTGGATTTACTTTTCATTTACTCAAAGAAACTAAAAAGGCAATAACATTTACTCCGTTGAATAACAGACATGAGCCTATAGAAGTAATACATATATATTGCTAGCCATAGCCAATGAAGGTGGAGAAAAATAGAGATCAACTAAAATTTTCCCTAAATTAAAAATAGGTGATATTTCTATTTCATCAAATCTTTTGTAAATATTTTTCACAACATTTATAGCATTTCAAATGGTAAAGATTAACTTATACTTGTCCGAATTCTAACACCAAATTAATGATACTACACCATCAATCAATGCACTGCATATTTTCATGAATATGTGCTGAGAGCTCCGATGGATGCCTTTTCATTACAACCAATTAACCCAATTATCTATCTCCATAAGCAATCTTGCCCTGATTGAATCGAACGATACAAGATTCACAGGGTCTAAAGGTACCGCATTTAAATTGGATTAATCAGAAGCAAATGCCGGTGGCAACATTTTTATTTAGGGTGTGCCGAAGAGAACTTCCGATTCCCACGCCGCCAGCTAGCAGCAGTCATAACGGGCTCGGTTAACGAACGACATCCGGGCAAAGTTGCGGTCAAATAATCAGGCCTGACAAGATGCAGCGCATACGATCTTTGGCAACAGAAGAATTACGAAAACATAAAAAATAGTACATCTTAAAGAAAGTATGAGAAGGAAACTTTTCGATGCGCCTTCGTGGATGCTAAGAAGAAATGACACGCAAAACAATCATATCGTGTCTGCACTCAATTTTAAGTCACGAATAAAGCAAAAGGATTTTAAAAACCGTAAAGTCTACGCGGAAGAGTCGACATCTGCGCGCTCGTGACCAGGTAAAAAATAATGACCGCGTCTGCAAAAAGCACCTCTGTCGGCTGTACCTCGCTAGCAACCTAACAAAGAAACCTCAATTAAGAAAGGATTCATTAGAACGAAGAGAAAGGATGTAAAAACCCGGCATCGCAAGCGTTGAATCTCCGGAGTAGGAAAATTATCGGATTAGATGGAAGCTACCAGTTTCAAAATCTTCATTACCTGCGCGAGATCAGAGGCTGAGATCGACCTCACGACGCTATATAAAAAAACGTGGAGATTGGCAGTAAATGCATCTTATATATTCGCTGATTCCAAAAGCACGCTGCAATTCACTTGGCATCCTTACCTTTCGAGAAAGCGAGGAGAATGTATCACGAACGGCATGGTTATTAGAGCCGTCATAATGGGTGCCAAACGATTAATTTACTGCACACCTCAGAGGCAGCAAGTGTTACAATGCGGCTCCGAGAGAAAAAAAGGAAGAAATTTTTTCTCTTATTTGCTTCATCTTTAGGGGGAATAAATTACCCACGCGCGGTTTGAGAATCCAAAGAAGGAAAAGCCATAACAGGCAATGAAAACATCGAATGGAGCACTTTTTTTGGGACAAGACTTTCAAACGCATGCTCTCCAGTGTTAATCTCACCATAAAAAGTGAGCGAGATGGAGGTTGCGAGAGGTTTTAAAGTTTTGAAATTGCCTTCCTTGATATCAACGTAACATTTCATACCTTTCCGATTAAAAGTGTATAATTTATGATTCGAAAATGAAGTTCCGCAAAAGGGCAAAACATTCCTATCATAAAGGAAAAAATTGCGCCGACATTTAGCACCCGAAAATCTTACACTAGACTATTTCATATGAATTTAAGTACGAAGTAATATCAAAGTATGAGGATTGGTTAAAATGATACCCCAGCATATGAAGCGATAGTTTAATTTTCTCAATAAGTAAAGAGTGATCGCGTTAAAAAAACCGTTTACCACAATATGGGCCATAAACGGACCAAGATTTTTATGACATTCACACGGAAATTCCCAGAATATCATCATTCATCAATTTGATTATCATTTACCTTAGGTCAAAACCCAATTTTGAAACTCCGTTACACCTACCGACCTGCATACATTTGGTAACGATTTAATACTAAAGCCCTGAGATTCGTTTATTCTCCGTTCCAAGCTCTCACGCCGCGTTCGCATAGTGCGAACCGAAAGAAAAACGGAATTGCGGTACTTTGATGGAAAACTTTAGCGATTGGCGCGATATAACTGTTTGAACGGAAAAAAACATCTCCCTGCAACGAATGAAAATGAGTATTGTTCCATAAAAACTGCTCGTTCCGGCCAGAATTCCTTCCGCAAACAGCGAATCTTGGGTCGTGCACCAGGAATCGACGTGAGGATTACGCTTTGAGCTATTCAGGTGAGACAACTCCGGGGCGAGGAGAAGAGATTCCAATAAAACGTGGTGGAAGAGCGGTGAAGTGTCACGCAGGATTAAAAATAAAAAAGAAATACTTTTCAAGGGCCGAGGACTGGATTTTTTCTGCCACGCTCAATGGGCTATCTCGACAGGAGGGAAAGCGATCGATGCTGAAAGAGATTTTAAAAAGAGCGAATCAAGCGAGCTCTTTCCCCAAGGTAAGGAGAGAGCAATGTTTGAAAACTGCTAATTTGTTTCTCGATGTACGCCCACTTCATGGAGGAAAAAGAAGATGATGACGAACTAGAAACAAAATTCCGTCAGTAATAGCGAAAACCGTCATTATTCAAAACTGAGACTGTGCAAATTCCTGAAGCGTACTTTGACAGCAAAGCTGTCGTCAGCTGAATAAATAACTCTTTTACTGACAGGACCCCAACATATTAATAAATTTACAGGCGCTAAAGAGAAGAATCCACAGTAGTGAACTTCTTTTAATCGCGATCTATTGCTAAAATGCTTATTTAAATAATTTTGAGGTGAAACATGCACGTAGAAAAACATGGAATAACACGAAATAGCTGATATTAAGCAAAGCAGCCTAAGAGAAATGTCACTGATGCAAATAATTCCAGCTGAAAATAGGAATAAAGGAAAGAGGATTACAGATATTCCCATTAAACTTTCACTAAGGATTTGTCAAAGATTATCACTTTTATCTGGTTTTTCATATACTGATCTACATAAAAGCTACGGTTATTCAACTTTATCATTGCATATCACGACATACCATTACTGAAATTAATCTAGTACAAATTTTTATATGTGCTGCATAGTAGAGGTGAAAATTAGATTTTGAAAATAGCTTCAAAATTATCATTAAAGAAATCCAAGATATAAAATCATCAATGTGTAAAAACAGTAAAATCATTGCATTCCTCCATCGCATGAATGTTTGTACTGGAATTTAACATCTCGAATACACTTGTACGCGCAAAGCAATGAATCAATAAGTTCACGAAAACGGTGAATGACTCCATCACGACGAGATTACGGTCCACCTTCACGTCCGGACTCATCCGATCACGGCCATTGAAATGGGCGTAGCCTTGGCAGTGGTCTGCACGGCCATTGTTCCCTAAGAGGAGACAATGGCGCCCCAAACTATGAGTATGCAAGTTGCGTACTTAGACGGAAGTTTCCCTGACGAGCGGCTGAGGTCGAAGTATGAATTGTGCGGGAGGAGGAAAAATAAAGCAAGCCTTACGTGCATTCGGGCGTACCCTGGTAAAGAAGGTACGGAATAATAAAAGGCAGGCACAGAGCATTATGGAGCAACTAAGGAAAGCTCGTTGCATCACACGGAGCGAAAAGACACGGGGGCAATCGACACGGGCATATAAAGAACGCATTCCGTATGTTGTTCGATCCCAAATTCTTGCGTAAGAGAAAATTCATATTTATTTTTCTAATTGTTCTTAGGACTTTTTTGCATGATATTTAGGCACTTAAGATTTACGTGTCGAAAGTTTCCATATACTTCAGAAATACATATCTATGGTTCGTTGGGTCGAAATGAATTTAAAAAAGTGGTCATGAGATGAGGGACATATGATTATTAAGAGATCTCCTCCTTACGGGTGCTGAAAACGAAGGAATTCACTAAATTTACGCCTTTCCTCACCAGATGCTTGCATTCCTGCATCATAATCGTTATACAAATACTCCTCAATTGGTACGTATTTCCGTTACAAACGAAAATGATGCGCTGTCAAAAATTCTTTCGATTTATAATGACATTTGCAAGAAATATCTCTGGGCGAGCCTAATTTACTTCGGTCTACCAATACGGATACCATTTTGAGAACGGCGAGTATAAATTCGATTTCTCAATTTGTGAGACGAAACAACGGAGTTAGAGAGTGAGAAATGTCTCCGAATATGGAAGGTGTCTCTGAGGGAAAGAAAATTTAATTACAAGACATTTCCGTTTTAGCGGGTGCGGTTTCCCTACGAGAAAAACTCAGACGTGAAAATTCGCGCTAATTCGAAGAATATTAACGCTGCGTAATCACTCGCTTTAGTGATGTTCTCATCTTTTTCAAAAAGTAAATTTCTCGGAAAACCATGACTTGTTTAAAGTTTGCTCTTCGAAGATTCATTCTCTCGAATAAAGCACACAAAAAAGATACGAAAATATATTTTTTTAATGTTTCAAACTGGAAACAGGTTTCGGAGATATTATTTTCAATTCGTATATATGCCACTTTGAGCTTCTGGCGATGCCTGGAAGTGAAGGGAAAATTTAATTCTAAAATTGAGCATTAAGCGTCGTGCCTCTCGCATATGTAACTGATTGCCACGTTAACAGTAGATTTCGTAATACAGAAAATAAAACGCTGCGAATGTCGGACAAATTCTACGTAAACAACTAATACACTGACATTTTAATTTCTATGAGACAGTTGATGACAATTTATCAAACAGTTAACGAATGAGGAAACGAACAGAATTTATTCCGAGGTACTAAAAAGAGGATTCTCTTCAAACAAATCGATATAGAGCAACTGAATACCCTAAGTTAAGAAGATTCCGTATTGTGTGCTTCAATCCGAAGCAATTAATCAGATTCAAAACGGCTGAAAACCACTAGGCAAGTTAAAACGGAACATAATTCGACACGCATACATTAAAAAATAATTGTCTGTGATTCGCAATTAGGAAGATGGTAAGGCCTGTAAAAAATTTAATCGGGACAGTTAAGCCCCGAAAACACACTGATGCCTCGAACCATCCATCACTTCAACGAGCCCGTCCGCAGATTACGGGTTGGATGCCGGTTCTCTCGATGACTTTTTCTAACCGTCGCCTGCGGATTTCCCGTCGGTGGCCGATGCACCTACTATGGGTGGTCTGCAAACGCGAAAAGGTTTGCTCCGGTTCTACTATAGTGAAATAGCTTCCAGCGTTTCCTCTTTGAAATTGCTTTAACTACAAATATTTCTATGCCTAATTGTCAAATTATGTCTTTCAAATTTTCAATATAGATTCTCTGCGGGTAATTAATGGTTTGCGTCGTCGAAGCAACCTGACCTATAAGTTAAGAAATAAGGCAATTCTGAGATGTAGATTTGATAACTAAACCAATATATATTCTGTTAAAGGTTCTCAAATCTTACATAAGTTACAAAGTAATGAGGGCATCAAACAGAGATATAGGGTTTGGATTTGTGAGGAAGAGATAATTATAAATCATAAAGAGATATTGTAAATCATAATTTAAATACATAATAAATCTTTTACGTATCCTATTACCCCAGAAATTACCTTTCTATGAGACTAACGGTCGCTCATAGATTCTTTCCTTCAGAGCAAAGGAGCAAGTTGACTGAAAAATGTCGAATTAAAGATAGTAATGTAAGATTTTTCTACAGAAAATGAATCTTATCCATTTGGCTTAAAACAATAGAACTCCCGTGTATAAACAACATTTTTAAATGATAATGAAATAAATAAGGAGGATGAACACCATTTAATTCATTACCGATCTCCAGAGATAAGTCTATTTTCCACACCAGCAAAGAATAACATTCAAACGTAGACTTCACTCCGAAATTAAGATGGAATATACAGCAATCTCCTTGAAGAAGCTCGTCTGACGAAAAAGGCTAAACTTTCACTGCCGGCGCAGAAAAATATATTCAGTGAAACAAGATTGGAATTGTGACTTCCATCCTTCCTCCGCGATTCCATTCAGATCCCCATCCTCTCACTTATCCCATCCCATTCCATCTACGACCGATTAAGGCGAGAACACCGCTTCGAGGCGATGTGGGTCGAGAAGACGATAAAGGGAAGGATTCCTAATCTGGAACTCTCCTTCGCCCGACCTGCTGGAGCCAGCCGATCGCAAAGAGAGATACACCCACGCGAAAAGCAAATTGTTATTTATCGGAGGGTCTCGATTTCCTGGTCCATTTCTCCGTTCCGAAACCGCCCTCTACTTACCCTCTCCTACATCTCTGCCGAATTGGTTTCGTGCTCGCAGAACGAATCTGATTGCCCGTATTATTTCGAAAACCATTCATCCGGGAGTGATTGGAAATTTTGGAAGTACTGCAAAGTATGAATAATGCGACTACATACGGAGATTCGAGTTCTTCTGCGGGAAAAACGATCTAAGATAGCTACGTAAGAGCAAAGAGATATAAAAATTAATTTCGCTAATCGTTACCGATCAAAAGGTAACATACGCGATATTAAGTTATATAAATATCCAAGGAATAAGAGCATTACGTGTACATTACTATTATGTGTACATGATAAAAAATTATAGATGAAAATCACGCTAAGGTATTTCAACCCCTAAAAATCTACATAAATACCCTGCAAGCCGTCTTTCGGCATGCGGAAGGGGGAATAGCAACGATGTTTGTCACCGAAGAGTAAATGTAGGATACAACGCCTGATTTTACTTGGCTGGAAACGGGAGAGTTATTCTAGATCATAACACGCAATAATTTAACATTTGAAGGAGAGATCCAACAAATACAGCTTTATAGAGCGGCATTTTCCTTTCTGCGTATATATTGTCCGATATTCTATTGTAAAACACAGCTGAAGTAGCACATCTTGTAAGAACGTTCCAACTACGAAGGTCGCAAATCATTACTTCAAATCCGAAGGCACATACATACTTCAAGTTACAAGCAGCTCCGTTCCATACATACTAATCACCGACCCCTTTTTGTTGGCAACCTCAAATCGTCTCCGCGACAAAAGACATCCATGGTGGCAAGATCCAACGCGACCACGAAATAAAAAATGTATGAAATGCGCGAAAATCTTCGATCCAATAACTATCTCGTGCGGGTAGAAATATCGAATTCGGAGAAAATTTGGAGACCCCAGCCTTGAGCGAGAAGGGGCATGCAAAAAAGTAACATGCGACATACGAGATGTGACGACCAATAAGTTCCACCAAATTCCTTTCCTGATGGCACCGTTGAGGGCAAGCAGGAGCGAATGAATAATTCAGAGAGTTGCGCGAAAGAAGGCGTGTCCGCTAAGAGGGGCGCAATTGCCCCAACACTTCCTAGACGAGCCACGCCAAAATCGACGGCATTATTCGAGTGGTGTGCAAAAGAGTGAAAAAGAAGATGCCGAAGAAAAAGGGGAATGTCCCAGGAATTGAAAAAGGCGAAGGGAGGCGATCGAGAGAAATTTCTTTCGACGGATTAAGTTCTACTTACACGGTGAACAAACCAAATAGTGCTATAATCAGAATCTTCGCCGGAGTAAGATGTAAGAGGATTTTCCTTTTTTCAGAATCTAAACGTATTTTACCCCACCAAGACTTTCACTTCCAAGTAAACATTCTCAATCTAAATAATTTAAGCGTCTTAACGAAAAAACTTCTCTATAAGCAAAATGTTATTTTCGTCGAAAAAATTAGAGCCATAGCCGTATTAAGTAAATACCAATTTTAAAAGATTCTTTTAACACTATTTACAAATTAGATCGACTATTTGTGATTGAACAGAGATATGTACAAGTTAAGTGTAAATATACCTGACTTTATGGGAAACCTAATTGGTAGGCTAACAGCTCGACGGAATTGATTGCAAATCCAAATCACTTGAAAGGTAATCGAATCGGATTTAAATATGAGTGAAAACAACGCTTATTTAATATAAATTCCCCAAAAGTGACGACTGAGTGAAAATTTGACTCATGACAACTTACGGCACATTCATTGTAGCTCTCGAATGAGGAATTTAAACTTAACGAAATCTAAACAATCAGAAATTCTAAAAGCTTGACTTTTATAATCCTCGTTCCCTTGTAAAATAACGCAACTAGTTGCCATTTCCATCAACGGGATAATCCATTTTCGCGCGGAATTCCGTAATGAAATAAAAGGAACCGAGCGTGACTTCGGAATGTTTGAGGTCGGAGATTCGCGTGACCGAAACGAGCTTTCGGCAGTAGCGGCAGAAATTCGGGAAGGCGGAAATCTAAACAAAGGCGAATCGGTCACGATACCAATAATGGAGCAGCAGGGAAATCAAAATTACGGAATGATCGTGTTTACAAAACAATATCCTGATCTTCAGAATCAACTGCTCCCTATTAAATCAAACGATTCTGTTACAAGAAAAAGAAACGCATAATAATAACAGCTATTCTTAACTACTTCAAGAGATGTGAACTGAAAAGTTTTCAGCTATGATCTAACAACATTAGAGTGAAATTCCAGTAAAGGAAATCATACTGAACTTCCTGAATAAACGCTACAGAAACGCTTAAAGCTGATGATCAAACAGAAGCTACTTTTTATGCGACAGAGAATAAAATTGAAAGATTTCTTATTGAAATAATCACCTAAATCAAAATAATGTTGAAGAGCGGAAAAGGTTGCTATGAAAATGGAAAAAGCTTTCCTGCTACTTTATCGATCATTATCAACACAATTTACAATCCAATCAAGACCATTTTCCGACGCGCTTTCTTAACAACTGCTTTACAATTCATCGACCGGTAATGAAAAATGCAATCGGGCCGGATTCTTAAATATTCCAATCAAAGTGAACGTCAGGACAGATTTGGTCGGCGATTTCCTTCGCGTTTCACCGTCAGACTACCGCAGGAACAACCGTAGAAATCTCCAGTCGCAGACGAGCTCAAACGCGACATTGTTCCATCATTCTTTCGCTCTTTTTTCCTACAGAGAGTTAAATAGCCGCTTAATTCAGACCGGCGGATGTCCATGAAGTTTGCCGTCTGAGAGAGTATGACGAGGCAGATTTACGACTCCGATTGTTTATCTCGCGACAAAAAAACGCTGCGAAAACAATCGGAATGAAGGGAAAAGCCGCTTTCAGAGAACATTTTCTGAGCTCTTTTGATTTCTTTTTGGTAAATGGGTCGAATCCACCCTCACTCTGATGATCAGATTTCTCTCCTCTCAAAAAGCTGAAACTCTCCTAGCTTCCTCGGAAAAAGATATAATACGCATACGGTTATAAATCTGCTCTAAGCTTCATTTTTTATAGAATCCCGAAGACCTAATTCCACGTATGAACATTTGACAGGAGATTCTAAAAGTTTGAATTATTATGGACGTAATTATCTAACCTGACATGATTTTCCATTTTAAATTCTTTGAACGGCTTCTAGATATGAATCCTAACATTTAAAAGACTTAATATAACTTTATACCATCTGTACATCTAACACTTGAAATACGGGGCCTGTACGGAACATATCCCTTTTCTTAGATCAATTCAGACTATTAATAACTATCTAATCTTGAAAAGATGTTTGTTTTTCCAGGTCCCTCAAATTATAAACTCTGAGAATTTATAAACCTTATTTTCCGCATCCGATACATGCAGTCATACGAACTATAAAATTTCTTCCAATACAAAAATTATGCTTTTAGAATGAACAGATATTTACGGTGAGAAATCTCTTACAAATTAAAGGAATCTAATAATCGATAAACGTAATTACGATTAAATGTTTTCCAAGTACTTAATAAAATTATCCGACTCGAGACATTATTCACCGATAATTCTACTGAATCTAACTTTCCAGAATTTACATTCCCCAAAAGAATTCTTACGGTTCACTGAGTTTTACGAAAACAAGGAAGAATGACAGGAAATGACTCCGACGAGGATGAACAAAAACTACTGAGGGGTCAACACACAGACAAGCTCTCCGGAAAAAAATAACTCCTACACCCGCGGATTCACAGATTCTGACGGCGAGATAAAGCGGTATTCACGCACGAAATAACATAGTGAAAACGGACAGGGTCGATGTAACGTTTAGCATTGAAAATCTCTCGCAAGGTCCTTGACAGTGAAATTCTACTTTGATAAAATTTCTCAATTTCACTCTGCCGAACAATTTTTAACTCGAGAGATAAATACGGATGATAGAGATTTCATTTGGATGCAATGCAAAATCAATTTATCACATTTCACGCGAAATAAAGGAGCAGCTAATGATTGATTAAATAACCCATCTGATTAATACAGTAAAAAAATCCGTTATGAAAAACGAAGGCAGTTCCTGGAAAGACATTCCAAGAGGTATCTCACCGAATAGTTCCCAAGAAACGAGTAAAATAAAAGGAAAGTAGTTTTCCGACAGGTTCTTTTAGATTCCACTTCCCGTGATTAAGTATCATCATAAAGTTTCACCTCCGAATATTGCAGTATTGCTCTTACTTTTACAAGCAAAATGATTCATTGCTTTGTAAAATATGTCTTTGTTTTTCGGAAGATTCTCACTTAGAATCCTAACAGTCCCTTCAACGACCCAAACAGGAAATCCGCACCAACAAAAGCACATTCCCGTCTCAATGACCGGAAAAAAATTAACGGGGCGTAGGCTACCGTCACGCCTCCAAGTATACTGACGACCGGCTTATTAAAAAAATCCATTCATCTTCACATAATGAGTCTCCTTTATTGTAAAGAAAATAACCAATCCGTAGCAGCGTATCAGACTATCGTTTACCTTAACCCTCCTTTTCCTTCCCTCATCCTGTGCCACCATCACTGCACCCGCCGGCTCTATCCTAGTGGCCGGCAGCGAACCCGGTATCGCCCAGTCGGGCCCCACGGACGCATCCCGACGCTTTACAAGACTCTCCCCATAAGAACTTTCCTCCCCTCTCGTCACGAGCGTCGTCGTCGTCGTCTTCCTCACTATACGCGTCTTCACGTGCGGCCCACCCTCCTCCCTCTTCCTCCTCTTGGTCGACGAAGACCAATGGGAGTTACCAGAAGCCTCCGTGGTAAACTTCCTCCATGTACTGATCTTCTGCAGATCCACGATTCCATCTCCCAACCCATCCGTAGCCCCCGCCAAGTCATCTTTGTCCCCTTCCTCCCTGGTAGCCTTAACGAAGAGTCTGGGACCCTTCAAGAATTGGTACATGACTGAATGACACCCAACTTTCCGCGATTGTGTATCATCAGAAGAACACCACCGACTTCAACTACGAAACATCACGAGCAGATACGTAAAATGATACAAAGAACACGCTCCGGTACCGTGTTGATACCTCACTAGTCACAGAAACACGCTCAATTCATATAGATCCTGCGGTTACTTCGATGGCACATCCTCTGGAGGCCGTGACGAACTTTACACTAGCAACACATCCTACTCTTAGCGTCGTCCGCACTCGTCTAAACCAGCGACCGCCGTTATAGCTACGACTCTCTCTTCCTCTTTCCCCTTTGATGACTCCAACAGCCTTCTGTTGAGAGGAGTACCGATAGATAGTTACACCAACTGTCCGCCAGGTATCGCCACGCGGCCGGGAGAGAGAATTTTTTTCCTCTTCCCCTCCATTCAAAGGCCTCTTTCCACACTCCCTTCTATGGACAATCCCTTTCTCCCCACATCCTTTGACCCACTGCATTACCACACCTGTCCATCGAGTCGCTGGAGGAGGATGTTCGCAAGGGGAACAGACATCCCTTTTGGTGGAAGGCAGGTGCCATACATGCACCAGTCGACGATAGAAAAAAATCGAAGGCTAACTACACACTTAGGATGAAATTTTGTGTTTCCATTAAATGGTAAACGAGGTATATATATTACGGTATATAGGTTATGGAACGGTCTATGAAAATTTAACTTCGGTGTTTTTACATTAAAAGCAAATGGAGGCACAAAATAGATGCTGACCACTCATAACGAACGGAAGCGAGATTGTCCAGCTATCGATTATATAAGATAAAAAGGAGATAAAAAGAAAATAGCATCAGCAACATCTGCATTAAGTTTTCGATTAGCGATAGTTACAGTATTCTTAAGATAAAATTCAAATTGGAGAAATTAGGAATAGTTTAACGTTAACAGCTTTTAATGAAGGATTATCGTCTTTCAACATATATTCCCTCCTTAATAACATTGTTAAGCAGAAGCCACTGAACTTCATTCGCGTATATATTATTCTGTGATATACGAGAAATAAATCCAATTATATTCCGAATAATTTCCTACGGTGCGAACGTCATACCTTGAGCAATATATCGGAATAAACATTGAATCGATTAGCGGCCCATTTCTAACGCCTCCGCTCAGTGAGCAAACGCTCATTGCAAATAGGAGCGACTACTTCTAAGACCAGCTGATAGAAGTCCTACGACGTTTAAATCCCCTCCTAGTTGAGACAAGATAAATCGGTACAAAACTAGATCAGGATGGTGAGAGAAGAAGCAACCTTGAGAGAGACTCATTCACAGGATTGCCAACGTGACGAGCCAAGACTCCGACCACCTTTTCCTCACTCCATCAGCTTCCGCGTGATCCAGGACTCCTCTTCCTATTTTGTTTCCGAGGAAATTCGTATTTCCTTACCTCACGAAACCGCAGATGGAGAAGCTCGCCACCTCCACATGCGACCTCCGGATTCGCCGAGTCGCATCTCTCAAGAATTCCAGCGATGAAAACCCGTTCCTTTCCTCCGTCGCGAATAATTGCGTCGCATGGAGACCAAAATAAAGATGAGAGGGATAAATGAAAGATGTGGGAGATGATCACCCTGAGGATTCCGCCCACATTCAGCAGCGAAACTGCTTTGTGTCGCTAAATACGGCAATGTTTAGGAATCGCAATTCCTTAAATGGGAATAAACGCCGAAGGGAATGATTCCATTCGCCTGATATTGTTTTTCTACCCGAAGTGACTAATTCACTCGGCGATACAAAACACACGCTAGAGGAAAAGTTACGCCATTGAACAATTCTGGACCGATTCCTGCAGCCATTTATGGCAATAAGAGAGAAACTATGAAGGTGGCGATGACTCTGACAGATAATCTGACGTAATTCAAATTACAGTCTTCAAGGCAATGACGCGCATAAATGGAAGCAACAAACTATATTCTGAACCTATTGTCAACTGTCATAGCGTAGAGTACAGCTTCAATACACTACCATTATCCTGCAACTACATCCTCAAAAAAAATTTTCAATTATTGAGAATTTATTTTTCCAATTCCATTCACTATCAAACATTCCTCTGTGGTGATAACTCCACTTCTTAAGAATGCTGCAAGACCTGTACTGTGCACCTTATCAGTTGAGATATGGTTACAAACAAAGATGCATCGTGATGCTAATTCTTACAAAATTACGCATTAAAATGATAATGCAACAAGAACTACCCCATTTACTAGAAAAATAGTATCGTGGAGATAATACATCGTTTCATATTTCCAGACAAATAAATAATTTATTATATAAAAATGGAATTGTCGAAGAAAATTATTTAGAATATATTTCCCACGCATAAATCCCACAAGCTAATAAAGAAAATTTTGGGTTATGCCATCATTTCCTCGATTGACGCAAAAAGAGAATTTGCAAATAAACGCCCTCTGAGAACGGAAAACCAGTATTTATGAGAATATCCTGCGAGCGAGAAGTAAACACCACGGGACTCAAAGATTACATTCCGCTTTACTTAAAAATTTCCAACAAATTTTCGCGAATTCCAGAACAAAAACAATCGTGTCTCGACGCATTCCTATCTCAGGTCGCATAATACCGGGTGCATTCGTCCGGTCAAACTTTTTTCCGATAGAATTGGCAACAAGGCTCCCGCGAAGGCACCCAGCACGAGAGATCACTTTCCGCCTTCGCCTCGGCAACATCGCAGGTGCTCCCAGGCATAATGGTGGAGTTTCTCGCGAGACACACTTTTCCCACAACATATTTCCCGTAATTAAAAAGCGGGCAAGTGCGGAAGGAGTGGACGGCGGTAAAATTACACGGGAGTACAAGCCATGGGGTTTATGTAAGAAGGAAGTCGAAGGTGCTGTAACAGGTTTGGATGAAAGGTAACGTCCAATCTTCGAGCATCAAAAAAGCAGCATATTTCCGCGTTGCGCGAAACATGAGATTAGTTCATATCATGAATAATTGATAACTGCCGTTGAGCAAGAAAAATAATGTTCTAATATTTATATCAGAGATCTTATATAGCTAAATGCAAACAAAATTTCAGAACTAATCGACGGAGCTCAAAGAAATTATATCACATTTCATAAATAAAATTATCTTATCTCGCGAACTCATGAAACAGTTACGGCATTTCTTGATATTTTTATTCCCGTGCAGTGTTAGAATTACGGAAATGTAGAAACTAAAAATAGAATTTTAAATAAATGGCCAATTTAAATTACTTGACCTTACATTCGATCAATAAGTAAAACTAAAGTAAAGTACTGGAATGCATACTGTTTATTATTAACACTATAGTTGAAAAAATGTTTACCACGATTCGATTTTTCATAAATTTGCTTCCAAAATTTTAATGTAACTGGTATTTACACGAGTATTTAATGTAATTAATCACCTTATCTTCGTTATATGTACCCTACTGCGGTACTTCAATTTATCAGGTCTATATCTTAGACTACAATATATTGAATATTGTAGAAATACATTTTCTTTTCCAACATATAGAATATAAGTTTAATCTATCTCATTGATAGATCCGATACGATAAAACAACCCCTAGACTTCTTCATATGGCCAGGTAAGTTCTACATTTCTAATCTGAACGTTTTCCTCATCTCAGATGTGTCGAAATTCGGCGCGACACAAGCGATAGCAACTTTTCTCTATAAAATCTGGCTCGAGAAATCTGACCTGTCTATCCCATATGCAGCAACCTTTCGGCCTTCCTACATCTTTGATTCGCACGTCGCGATGTTGGGAAATCTCGACCATATTGGTATCCTTCTTCGGCGATTCGACCGGAATAAGTTTATCGCTGGAAATACTGATTATAAAAGAGCCAAACCCTAACGTCTCGCCTCCAATCGCCCTTTTTGTTGGAATATCATCACACGCAAATGCCCTCATCTGAAAGACGCATCTGAGCCGTCGATTTAATAAATCGCTTTACGCCTTCTTGGCACGGTCAAATGGTTATAAATATCCTTTCCTCGGAGGGAAAAAACACGCATAAAAGAAAGGATAAGTAGTTAAGGAAATGGGCAAAAGAGCCTAAGGGGCACACTCTACAAGATTGGACATTTTGCGTTTAACACTAGGAGGAATATAGAGAGATGAGAAGAGCACATATCTCTCTTAAGTATGAAACTTAATAATCAGGTGCCGTAAAAATGTTAAGTACCAGAGGCCAAATGCGCTGCTCCGGGGACACGACTATTTCACAACATTGTAATTTTGACAGTACATAAGTTAACTGAAACTTTGCGGCTCATTAAACGATACGATTTTATCTTGCAGACCTAACTGATAATACAGAACGCTTTGAAAAGAAAAGATTAAAAATATTCTTCCATAAAATAAAATTAATGGAAAATAAAATAATATAAAGAGAGCACTCAACTAACATAGCATTATATGAATACGATACTGTCGGATCGCCAGCAAACTACACTTTAATCGATTTCAGTGACTCGGGAAACTAGCATTCTCATCTTCTCTCCGCTATCATAAAAAAATAAAGACTTAAGTCAAAAGTTTAAGTTCTGAGTTTTAAAAGTAAACTTTAAAATTAATTTATCGATCCTATATCAGCTAAAGATCAAACCTAGCAGTGAATAAAACTTTAAAAGTCATGAATGAGGCACTCCGCAGAAAAATCCCACAAAAATCAATAAACATCGCGAACAATAATTAAAATTCAACTAACGTCTTATTGAGAGTTCTGATATCTTCCTTAACCGAACAGTGATCACATTGTATTAATATTAAAATGTCATAAATTTGGATAACTGGAGGAACATTTTCTCGAAAAAAAATAAAAATCACAAAAATTTTCAGAAAAATTAAAAATTATGATTACGAAGTGAGCATGAGCTCGGTCCCAGAAAAGAATCCTCGTTGGTGAAGTAACACCCCTGGCATATAGATCTAGGTGAAAGGCATATGCATTGCGTAAAAAAGCGACCATATGGTATGGCCTATCAAAAGAATGGCCGCGGGAGGATGGGAAGAAAAGCAAGAAACAGAAGCTTTTTATCCTCTCCACAAAAACATTTTCCCTTTCGTCGGACGGTTTCGGAAGCTAAACTTTCACAGTTCAAAATCAAATTTATCGACAAACCGTGAAAACGAACAAAATCGAAGATCGAGAAAATTCAGCAGAGGATATTTTAGTGATTTTTATTTCTTGGCGATGAGCCCTATTCTCAAGTCTTAAACCCAGGCGTGCGTAAAAGGGTAAAATGATGCGAGCGCAACGGAAATATTTAGAGGAATTGAAGAGAGAGAGGTAAAAGAGAGGTGCAAAAATAAAGCTCATTGAGGTACGTAAAATCAAGATTTTTAAATCGAAAAAAGTGAATTTAATCAGAGAATGGCATTGCGGTGAAATAAATTTTCTTAACAAACCGCCAGTTACAGAGTATTCCGTAAATGAAATACTTACTCATGCGTTGCTGTCACTAAATCCTATAAATCTGTATCCGACCTAATCCAGGTTTACACCAGGGTACTGTAAGGGGACAGCGAGAAGCTGTAACAAAGATTTATAGAGATTTTCCGAATTTAATTTACTGAAGTCGAGAATTGATTGTTCTTACGTTGCCCCAACGACAAGTACTAAGAAAATCAAATAAAAGTTAAGTAAAACAAGAATAGGATGAAAAGAATTCAGTTATAGAGGAAAATACAGCATAAAACGCTAGAAACATGAAGTTTCGTAAAAGACACTCTAAGAAAGAAAAATATATCACATGATTTGGGAAATATAAATATATCAGCAAATTAATTGATATGTAAATATGGAATGAATTATATCGTGCGATCCTAAGCTCCGAAGATACCACTCAAAACATCAGACGGAGTTGCGGTTCATATGTATCAACTTGTAAAAGAGATAGACATTTTCTGGGATGTCTCTTCCTCTCAATTTTTCTAACAGAGAGATGATGAGGAAGGATATTGCATGACATTTACCATGACCAACGATGCCAAAGTTTATGAAATTTTCTATCCTGATCGAATGAAAGTGAATCCTCTTTTACTACGGAGAAGAGGGATGTTGACTAGACAGAAAATCGGATGAAGATATACTATAATATAATGTTGGATATGATATAAAAACCCCATTCAATCCAGGTACCTAAATTAAAAACTTAGTACGTAGGCTAATAATTCTTTAATCTCATTAAACATGATAAAATCCTATTATGAGGGTCAGATAAACCGAAAAATAGTTGCAATAACATTGCCCTAGGTATGCTGCAGGTTAAATATTAATTATCTCGAGAACTAAAAGAAGCAAGTGTGTATCGAAATTCTGAATCTATGAACAATCCTCCGAACAAAATTCTTACGTACTTTTGATGCCCATTGAAATTACGATACTTCTGATATTTGATGGCCGAAGTTATACGAAACGCCCTCCTCATCCGAACAGTCTTCCGCAGCGGAAACGAAAGAACGTAATTAAAAATATTCCTAATAGTGGCCTTACGCTTGGAATGACATTGTACTACATTCATACATTTCCGTTAAACGATAAGACAGATAAAGTCGACATTACATGTAAAACGTGCTTCATACCAAAGTCGATTCGGAAACCATCATCAATCATAGTTCAAAATGTATTTTTTATTTTAAGGAGAGATTTCTTGCCCGGGGCGATCGCTTGAGCGGTCGATTATTCGGTCCAATCCCCTTGACCCGAGCCTCTTCTATAACGCGAGATCTTAATTAAAGCTGACGCTTCGCCACCGAACCCATCCGGTTTCAATATATCCTAATTTTGGGCGACTAAATTACGTACCCTTCTGCTCCGATGAATCGTAAAACTGAAATGCGGGAGCAGTGACCTCCGTATCAAACTCTCTTATGATCGTCTCCACATTCTACAGTCAATACCCGGGAGTCAACTCCTTCCCAATTTGATCCCTTAGAATTGAAAGGGGATAAAAAGCACCTCTTGCAGATCCGCAAAACAATAATCCCGGATAACGCGAAAGAAACAAAAACGCAGCGGAAAGACTGGATGGAGAAAGGGTATCATTTTCTTTTAAGAGACGATTTCCGTGTGTTAATGCGCCCACTAATGGACCATAGAATGATGATGATGAAGCACGAATGAAAAGCAACAGGAAGACCCCACGGCCAACGGTAGACTAAAACGGCTTTTTTTAAGTCAGATGATTCTGCGAAGGTGGATCAGCAGTGAGGTAAAAGGCTGCATGAGACCCTACGCTTTTGGTGTCTGCAGTCTTTCTCAACGAAATAAAACGGAAAGCGACCCATGTCGACACAAATCCATCCGCCGGATACGCAACATTCCACTTCTTGCCAGAGAATCTATCTTCAATATCCTACTCTGACGGTCCGAATACGGAGAGGAGGATAACCTCTCCGCCTATTAGAAATGGGGAGAACTGCTTAAGGTAAAAGGAAAACATGAACAGTATTGGGAAAGGGAAGAGGCGGACACTTCGATTGATAAAGTGGAAACAAAAGCGTAGGTTTGTTTGGACAGGAAGAGAGATTGAGCAATGATAAAATGCCTTCAACTCGGCGTTGAGAGGGAAATGGATGAAGGCAACGCTAAAGTATAGAAGCGTGACGTTTGAATTAAATTAATATGAATTGAACTACAGTAAATGAGCAGTGCCTTGAAAGTTCGAAGAAGATAAATGATCTCTTGGTCAAAGAAAAGGTTCAGATAAAGACGACATAATGCAGAGACATCGTAATGAATAACCTAAAACGAAAAGAGCATCAGAAAAATCATTTCATCGTCGAGTTTAATTGAAAAGAAAATATGCTGATATTAAATTATTGGAATTCCAGAAGTGCCACCTTTATTTTTCACTTGTGGGAAAAAGGGCTATATACGCAAGAATATCATCCTATTCATCTGATAACCACGACAGTCACATGGTTCTCCCAAACATTAAAATCAACTATGATCCAAGCAAAGCCAGATATTCGTTGCTCCAAATCATTCTAATAATAGATATTCTACACTGATAACCATCATCACCACCGATAAAATCATCAATACAACTTACACTAAAAAATTATCGTTTAAATAATTTTGAACGAATACTTCACTGGGCGAGTTTAGAATATTGAGAAAAAAAATTCTTGAAATTTGTCACATAATGGACGAAGAAACACCTTTCAATGGAGATTTCCTCGCACTTGCATAAAAAGTCGAAGAAAGAGTTAATTTTTTGCACTGTGGGAGCGACCCTTTCAGCTCGGAATTCTTACCGTCTCGCGGACAAAGACCGCTTGATCCTAGGCTCAACACAGACGAGAGGTCTTCCAAAGCGCTTCTTAACTACTGTTTGTGCTGGTTTCCAGTTGAATTATTCCGTCGAGAAGAGGCAAACAAGAAGGAGCTTACAAGCCTGAATAGCATTGCTTAATTACTTACATCGCCTCGAGAGAAGATAACAAGGCTCTTCACCAAATTCTAATTAAGGTTGAATTCACGGACTCAATGACATGGACGCCGTTTCATTCCCATTTATTAACAAATTTTAATTTTTATAAGGGTTTATTTACCTATTCAAATAATTTATTAGTGCAATCAGAAGGTGGAAGGTACTCCGCCTTTTTCATTCAACTTCTTTGGCGACCATTTTTATCTTCACACTTCTTATATCCGGATCATTGGAAGGATTAATAGGAAACTTACGGATGTAAATACCTTCATACTGCTTACTTTTGACCTGAAACGGGAGTAGTCTTGAAAAAAGCAAAAAAAACTAACTATTATGCAACGGAATGAAGATGTGCATTTTTCCTATCACACTTATATTGCAAAGAGTCATCATGTACTATCGTAATTGGTGGCGATAGCATTGGTGAACTTTTTACCAAAGGTGGTATTTTTATGGAAGCTAGAACGCATGGTATGAAGGATTTAGTGAACATAAAGAGTACCATTTCTGATATATCCGATACTGTTAGGATCCCTTGTAAAACTGTCATAATCTAATTGAAATTGATAGAAATTATATATTATTGGAACGAAATCGACTTGTAATTCAAAATAAAGATTTTATTTTAAGACGTACTTTAACGTCCCAAAGGAAAGTGCCACTTTCCAAATTACTTAATGGCGTATAGATTCTCCCATAGGACTCTCACATAACATATGTGTGAGGATTCTTCGACATGATGTCTTCATTTTCTCGAAAGAAACTATTTCGGTTCATGTGACGCAAAATTTCCTCTGTTTGGGCGAAAAATTCCCGCTGGAAGCCAGCCACTTAAGTTCGTGACCCTCTTAAGAAAACAATATCCGTATACCTCAATTTCCTAAATGTTAATATCCTTCGAAGCATCAACTCCTAGAGAAATGAATTCGGGATGAGAATATGAACATTTTCCACGTCTCGGTCTTCCGTCATTCAAATTACGTTCCCCGCCATCGAATTCGCTCCATATTCCCCAAAACACGAGTTTCTCCCGCAAAATAAAAAAAAAAACGTACCATCTTTTTGGCCCTTTTTCAAGACTATAGTCACCTTTCTTATTTTCGAATCCGCTCACGTACAATTACAGCGACTCACGCACCATTTTTTCCTCAGTTTCCATCCCTTTTTTGCTTCCAATTTTCTCGGAATTTTCACAAGAAGAGAAGGATGAGAATTTTTGAGCATCTCGCCTCATCCTCTTTTTCAAAATCCGGGAAACTCGCGAAATTTTTACCTTGACTTTTTTTTCTCTCTCTCTCCGCATGCTTTCCTCCCGCTGGAGACATAATTTCCTTCCGAGCGCTCGAAATTTGTCCCCCGGTAATTCCCAACTCTGAGGCAATTAATCTTGGATGCGGGGTCGAGTATTCAATTGCAGCCTTCATAAACAACGAAACTAGAAAGGAGGCTTCTGAATTTCCCTCGATAAAAAAATGACGCGACATTCTGCCGCTATTTTATCACAATAAAGACTCAACCGAGGAAAAGAGTAAAGTTGATGAGTCGGAATGAATACAACAGGAATTTTTGGCTGAATTTTCAACCTCCAGTTTAAATTAAAGACGAAATTTTGCACAATAGTAAAAGCATCGACAGAAATTTACCCAACAGGTATTTTACAAACTGCCTGTAAACAATAAATATTATTAGATATTTTTAACTCAGAAGCCAATAAATACGCTTTTAATTGCCAACAAAATTTAAATATAGATGATTTATTTATTAGAGATGCACATTACTTTAATTATTACTAAAATGAAACATTTCAAGCCAATGTTCCAAAAAATATCTGATACTGTTTTCATTATTTAGCTTACTGTTATGAGGAACATTTTCTAACGAAACAGAAATTAAAAAGATTACGAAGGTAAAATAGATAAAAGCTACCAAGGGTAACAAAAAGAGACCAGCAATTCAACCATGCTTTGATCATAATCCTGACGACAATACATATTAAAGATGAAATTCTCTGATTCTTTAATTTACAACCAAAAGGTCTCACTGTCAACGCCAGCATTCGTCTTAAGCAACAAGAATAAATTAAGCATAAAAACTTCCAATGACATAAATTAATACTACATATTTACCAGAAGAAATATTTTTTGCTCAGGTAGGAATGTTTTAATTACCTAGAGCTATAATTGACGAAATTTAATAAGTGTTCCACAAATATTTCCTTTCGCTTCGGTAAATAGTATAAAAATTTTCCTGCCGCTGTTCTCATTTGCCATGAAGTTCAAGGACAAATGTTTTCTCAAAGACCTGACCGACAAAAAACCCATGACGTTCTTTCCTAGCCATAATGGCCTCCTCGTTCCATGCTGCAGCCCGAAAAAAAATGAACCTACTTTGCCTTTTCGCTTCAAGTTTTTTGGACTCCATTAATTCACTTTTCCTAAATTATGCACTGAAAACAGGAGAGCATGAATGTGTTATGGAATGTGAAAATAGGTTCCACTAAAGAAGTTTTTGCTTTAACCACAACACTGAATAAAAGGAGCGGAATAATTTGACATTCTGAAAGATCGAGATCGTTGCTGCTCGCCAGAAATTCGTTCGGAATCATAACTTCGTATTATTAACTTCAATACCAGTTTCTTTAACGATAATTGGCACATTAACCTACTTATAGCCGAATAGAGATTTTCTTTACTGATGTAGTGCAAGATTTGAGAAAATTTCACGAATTTTCAACGATTTACAAGAAATTAGCGGTCAGAAGGATAATAGGATGCGATGATGATAGAAAACTAAGTTCTATGATATCGTTTAAAGAGGATGGTAAACAACAATAAATTCAGATAATTGTATTACATTGAACTGAAACGATGGATGAAAACTAATTACCAAAATATATCGAAAAATACTCAAACGCAGATGTTAACTATTAAAGATAATTTCCTATTAACTCTGATATGGAACGAGTAACTTGCGCGTTAATGCGATACGGGAAAATATTCGAATACACAAGTTAAAATAGTATAGATAAACTCTTCCAACTCTGTTATGAAACGAATCACTCACTCATTTTTCCAGGAGGCTAATTGAACCAAGCCAATTTATAACAAACGCCCTTCATGTTCACCGCAAGCAAGATCACGCAACGACCCAGCGCGAGTGACAGATAAGTTGGCACCAAGAGAATTGAGTGGATACAGATGAACCTATCAAAAGAACATTACGGAGTAATCTAGGCAAAGGGAAATATGATTGTCTCGTTAACCTTATTCTGCTTTTTATTTTAACTAGATCGAACACAAACAAAAATCTTTCGACTGAAAGAGAATTGAATGCAGATAAGTCACTTAACATTTAGATATGAATAACTGAAGAAGAATTAAGTAGTCGAATCTGCATTTTTGGAGGAGCGGAAGAAAACTTGCAAACCAATCTTGAAGGACGCTGATGGGGAGGGTGTTATCTATCTACCATAAATATGACATATCTCGCACAGATTTACTTAGCCAATTAGTCAACGTAAGGATACATCTTCCTGATGCAATACTTTGAGGGGCTATTAAACATGAACTCATAAGATTCCGTTATAAGGCTAAAAGAGAAATATCGCCGCATAGATGTCATGGGAGAAAAACCATTCAACTATTATGTAGTTACCAGACTAACCTATTCACGTTAGTTCAATTGAAGACCGAGGCAAAGCAATAATTAGAGATTAAAGACAAAATGATAACAAGAGGGAATTGAAAGTACTGAAGTTCAAAAAGAAAGCATCTAAAGAATACAACTAAGAATTACGAGTGGCAGACGGTGACCGAGAAAATGGCTGTTGAAAGCCGTGAATGAATGAGAAGTGCCTTACGAATATTACAGAATTTCAGAAAAAAACTTAAAGAACTTAATGAGATCAGTAATCCTGAAGCAGAAGATACTAATAGAAAGGATAAAAGTAATGTAAGGTAATCGTGTGAGAGGTATGACTATAAAGGTAAGAAAAAGAAAGAAAATTTAGTTAATGTAAACGTAACGTCAAACAGTTTTCATCATATTCCAAAATTTCGTCCGTTTGATTCTTAATGATCTTTAGTAGATTTGAGCGTATTTGAGGCTGGAATCCGAAGTGAAACGAGAGAGAGGGAGAATGAAAGGACCGCAAAGGGAGTCGGCGGTCATCAACCCTTCGATGGACGTCGAAGTCTCCGGTCTCATTGAGAAGAAAGGTTTTGCGGGAAGTGAGGGGACGTGGAGTTGTCTCCACAGAGAAACGAATAAAACCTCTCTCAAGCTACGCGTCGGGTGTGTTGTGTAGCCGCCATCGCGTGTCAAACGTTGGAGGAAGGAAAAATGGGTTAGGTAAGATAGAGGGAGATAATCGACTGCTGCTAATGCGATAAATGGCATAAAAAAGACAAACAGATGAACGGAAATGCTTTATGAATGGGTGAGTGGAATATAATCGGCGATACTAGACGATGAGTAGCATAAATGTTGGTGGATGAATAAAAGTGCATTCTTTTTCTGAAATTGGTTATCCTTGGTCATGCAAAATATCGCATCGCGACGTAATCACGGAAATGACGACGTCATAAGAGAATGAAGTCCATGTAGCACTCAAATATGATAGCTTCAAGCAATGAAATTCATGAACATACAATAAAACCGCTGCATTGGAGAAAGGAGCAAATTCTTGCCAATAGTAGAGGGAACTGCCTTGAAATTTTATCCCACTCATTTTTAACGAATCCAACTATTTTTTTCGTGCAGTAATTCGTAATGTAATACAAATAAAAAAAATGCCGCAGAATTCTACTTTTTATGGAATGAATGATGTGTTTACGAAAATATTGGTTGCCTTTGATTCAATTTCAACGACACACTACCATTACCCAGCATTCCATCGAAAGTTTCATTGATCACAAACCTAGCATTTTCATACACTCCATAACCAACAGTAATAGTAATAGAGAAGTTTCTTCCATTCTCAGAAAAACCACACCCAACACATCCACGCGTAACAGATACGAATGCATAGAAATAGATTTAATGAGAAATGTTGTTTAAGATATTTCAAATACAAAGAAGGTAAAAGCGATTTGGTTTTCAAATAAAATCTTCATTCCTCACTGAAGCCCTAGATACGTTCAAAAACAGGAAATCAGATAACAATACTAATCCTGATTTAAAACACGAACGTAATTCACTCATTAACGCTATCACGAGAGATTAGCATACAGCATATATACATTAACAATAACAAAGGTAACAGATATTCTGTGATAAGTAGAGGAAGTCGTTCTCGAGTTTAGATACAGCGGAAATGGGAAAATGCAACAGACTCGAGGAATGGTTACAACATGAGGAAAATAAGATAATTTCTATGCCAGTGAGCACTCGGAGCTTCCTCTGGTGTAAGAGACTCCTCGAGGTTTGTCCGTTTCAGAACAATAATAAGAACCTTGTCTCTGATTAAAATACCGCTCTATTTTCATTGCATTTAAAGCTCAAGTAGAATACGGACCATTTCTTATTCATTGAAGTAAATTGCTTTACCGAAAAATAGGTGCGAAAAATATAAAAAATTATTATTGTTCATTTTTCAACGTTCTTCCCGCTACGTCATTAATTTCATCAAAATCACTCGGAGAAAATGAAATCTGGTGCAAAAAGAAAATATCTCCAAGAATAACGGACGCATACCTAAAGGAAACAATCACATGGCTTACTCTGAATTCTACAAAACATTTCACTATTAAACAAAATTAAAGTTTACCTAGAGCCTCAGAATGACAACAGTAGACAGAGAAATTAAATGAAAGAATATAATTCATATATTTTCTAAATAAAAAAAGAATGGTTTAAGTTCGCATTCGATCTATCTAATATTTAATCCACTCATTAATCAATACGAACTTTCCAGGCCTTTCCTGTACTATGAAAATTATAAATAACTCAAAAAATTGTCAAGAACCGTAAGTAGCAAATAATAAAAGTATCACATCCTTATCGTTGAAAAGTTTCTCTCTATTGAATACAAAAAATAAAAACTTAATTTCATTACAAAATATTAACATAATACCATATACAATACGTCCATACCATTATTTACACGCGATGACCACTGAAAAAAAAGAACCGGAAATCTTTTTTCTCGACGAAGGATATTTGCATGAAAAACAACAGACGGAAACAGATGACACTGGTAAATAATAGCCTCGGCGTATACATCAGTGATACTCTATTCAACTAAAAGAGCTAAAGGATAGGGCAAGGTTGAACACGCGTTTTGTAAGCTTGCAATTCGTTAGCTTTAAAACAGAAGAAAAATACCTTTAAAGGTCCAATAATAACCATTTTTACATTCTAATATCATTCCTTGAAGCTTTCATACAAAATAACCGATGAATTGTGCGGAAAAAATATTTTAAAAATTCAACTTTATCCTCCACGAGTCGCGTAGTATACAAAATTGTTTACTTTCTCACCGATGATAATCAGCTTATTCCACAGTGTACGCAACTGCGACCTAGTTAGTGCCTTTTTCTCATAGTAAACCGACGATGCAAGAATAAGACTTTCAGAACCATATGAATCGGCAATGTCGCACATTAAACCTGAATTAAAACAAACATTATTACCATCAGTGACGCATTTAAAGGTAATGAATGAATAATTTCTTTTTCAGTGGAAACTTCCAATTAAAATTTTTTCAAATTTTAAATCAACTAAAAAAAACTGGTTGGTGACTAGAAGGGCGTGAAATTCATGAAATGAATATTGACTGAACTATCATTTATATAAAGGCTTTCTCTCAGACCGTTTGAATTTATGTCAGGAAATGAACAAAGAAACTTCGTGTTATGGAAAGGATAGCTTGGTTATTATTTCGATAAAAAGATGGAAAATGAAAACAAATCACCATTTACGACCAATAAGAAAATTTCAAACTACCTACTTAACGTCATTTTCGCGTCATTTCATACTTCACCAGAGAACACGACGATAATCAAGTCTACACCATAAGGAAATCGACGCTGATAAACTCACTATTTCAATCACTTTTCTGACTGAAAACTATGCTTCGTCCAAAACAGGTGGGCTATTTCAACTGTTCGAGATGCAGATAATAGCCGATTTAAGCGTAGTTTCCTAAATCTGGTTTTCCCCACAATCAAAACTAAACAGAATCGAGGAACGAAAATTTAAATTTAAAAATAAAGCGTCGCTAATAAAATTGCAGCCCCTCTCACGCCAAGAATTGAGGAGGCTGACTTCACTTGAAATACCATAAACAAGTGGAAAAAACGTTTCGTAAGGATTAAAAATGGAACAAAGACTTGAGAGTATTCTACAAAGTTTACGCTAGTCAGAATTGAAAGGACTTGCGAAGCCTGGAAGGAGAAAGGTTATTAGAAAAAACACTCGGGAATAATAAGAACACTTCTCTACTCCAAAGACCTGCGATACGTAATTATCAACTTTTATGAGAGTGAAGGAGAATTGCATTGTTTAGACTGGGTTTAGTATATTGCGAAATATATCAAGTCAAATTTTGAGACTTCAGAAAATATAGCATAACATGCCAAGATATGGTAAGTAGGATGAATTTATATGGTAGAGTATACTATAGAATGAATAGTAATCCTGTCAATCTCCTTCGTTTTCAAGATGTATAGTGAGATGACAAGAATGCCGATCGCCAACGTCATCACACTGATGTCATGCGTAAAGAGAATCGTGGCTTATACCGATCCCCTGATAACAAAATCTAAGAATGGTATTTTGAGGAAAAGAATAACACAGCTAGTTAAACTAGTTGACAATGATTAGAAGAAGTAGTAAGAAATAAAATAGTACCCGATGAACATAAAAGCACTTATTCGCATAAGACGATTGTATTATCAAAAAGATGTCAATAAGTTAATACTTTTATCTCGGGTATTGTAAAACGATTTTTATCAACAGTAAAACGCGTTTATGACACCGAGTGTAATATATCTCTTAGATATGAATGCCGCAGATACTTAGAAGTGTAGACTGATAAAGTTTTCAGCAACATCTTCTACGAAGAATCCAATAGTATACACCCCTTTCTATGATCACTGCCAGCATTGATCAAAATTAAAGTTCTTGTCATTTTCATGCGTTTTTAAGTAAAAGAGCATTTTGTGCGTTTTTCTAAATGTGTATAGGAATCCGCGAAGAGCTCTGCACCATTATCTTAATTAACTATCACAATATCTCCTTCAATTTAATAGTAATTCCTTTAGAATACAAATATCGTGTTAAAGGGAATAATAAAACATTCCAGATTTCCAGAGTGGAAGCAATCTCGGCAGCCAAGGGAGTGAAACGTTTAAAAAAACTCCAAACCGACTTACACTTTACGATAGTCGTATAGCTATATTAGTATCCCACTGTCTTTAAATAACTACCAGCTGAGGTCTATCTGAACTTAAGAGAGCAGAATTTACATTCGATAGCCTCATTTCAGAATACGATAAATCGATCACCGATGATCTCTGAATTTTGAAATCTCTTAAATCTAGAATACTGAAAAGGCATGCTTCTTGGAGAAACTGATAGGGTGATTACCACTGAGACAGAGATTCTCAAGTACTCAATTTTATGATACAAATACCGAAGAGAAATAAATGTATCCAATATTGAATTTGAACAGAAAAGAGTGGGGTAGATTTCAAAGTAGACAACGTAGCAAAAAAAAGCAAATGACTTTAGTAGTCAGATTTAAGTTAAATCTGAGAAAATTATTTCTAGTTCCAGCTAAAATAAAAACTGGATAAGATTCTCGACAGAATTTGATTCAAGAATGATTATAGTTTTTGTAAATTTATATGAACATATATACTTCTAACTGTATATAATCTAATCACTTCATTATTATGAATCTTTATACTCAATCACAAGTATTACGAATGTTTTAAACGCGGCATTATAAGAGTTTGGAAAAAAAATAGTAGGCGGACGGGACTTAGAGTAACTGTAAATGATTCCTGAAATGAATACATTCAATTGTATTTTACTAATTTCTATATTTTCAACTGTCAATTTATTTATAATTTTCCAAAACATTTTTAATATTGCGGAACTATACGTCGACATAATTTCACCCGATTGTCAACCTATCTGTAGGATACACTATACTAATAATAATGACAATTTAACATTTGTTGTGATACGCCATAAGTGTGCCATAAGCACAGTGGCGACTTTTCGCATTATTTTCAGCTGTGAACTGCCTGCAACAAAACAAACGGAAATATCAACGAATGTAATTTCACGCATCTCTCACCCCCAGTCCTCCGACGGCTCCCTCCTCCGTTCCGGGTACGACACCGGATGCATCCGAAGGCTGCGCTTGATGTATCGCGTGGTCCACCACCGCGAGCACACCCAACGTCTTCTCCCAAGCGGACGAGAAAAATCGCGTCTGAAATTTCGACTGACCTCCACCCCCGGCACCTCCGCCGCCTGCTCTCGAGGGTGAAGCAGTGAGACAAGAGGACATCCTTGGCCTTCGACATGGGGGCGTGTGGGGGGGCGTGGGAACCGGGGATCCAGGACCCGTCGTTGGCGGTGTCGGTGCCGAGGGTCTCTTCGGACTCGCACATCGCGACTTGCGGGACAATAGCCACGCAGTCTCCAAAAGTGTCTGTTTCCACGACATTACCAACCTATGCCTCCACTAACCACTGAAGCGGACTTACCGCTATGCCTTTCCGTTTTTCTCGTATTGTTCGAATTTCCTCCACACGAAAAGAGAAGCGTCTTCCGTACACATATTGCCCGTGTATGCAAGCGTTCAATGAGCGATAAATCTATTCTAGGAAGACTATAATACTTGGTACGTTTCAATGTTCTGCACGCACTTCCACCGAAGCCGGCTAGAGAAGACTGAATGATTTCGTCACTACTTCTTCAAAGGTTCCCATTCGCGATATGATTTTTCGCTTACCGACTCGGTAATGGCACGAAGAAAAGCGAAAGAGTAAGCAGAGAATGTGAGTACGCACTTACAAAAATAGATTCTTCCTCCAACAGACCATGAGTATAACCTACTCACACAACTAAGCGAGCGAAGCAAAACAAATGAGACGTTTCGACGTCACCAGCAGGCATAAACACGAATCAGAATCTCTCCCTCCAAAATCCTTATCGACACCGGGAGCTAATGAGAGCGCCTTCCCCAACACCTCAGCAAAACTCAACCCTACCACACAAACAGAACGTAAGAAAAGCTGCTAATTCTTCCGGGCGTCAAAGAGCGAGTTTATGCGGACACAACCTCTGTTCTTTTGTGTTTTCTTAATTCGGATTTCAAATTTTCTTTCTCCATCATCGTCGTCTTCGTTAGCATCATCCTCTGGCGAACGCATCCTGTGCGAAATGGCGCGCGAGTGGAAGCCCTCGTAACGCTTTGTGCAACGATTAAAAAATATGAAGCGAGATAGGCACTAATCTGGAAAATTCCTAGGCTAGCTGTGACGTTTCCGCCTTCCTCAAAACCTTTTGATATCTTCCGTAGAAGGCGTGAATGGCGCGCGAGTTCCGCCGAACTTGATGGAATGGACTATCGTCTTTTCTCTTCACGCAGACTTCTATTCGAAGACAGTGCGGAGGAATCACGGGAAAGACGGAAATAAAGTCGATCTGGGCGCATGCCCGGTGGATGAAGAAAAGTTGAATTTTTTTAGCTTCCAGCCCGTTGGAGTGAACGCAGATCCCCTAATGTTATTAAGAGCGCACAAAGGATTGGCGATTCTTTCGGATCGTTTAATGCAATTAAGAGCTGCGAAGAAGAGGCGTTAGAAACCGCTGGTAACAATTTCAGGCATAATAGTCATCTTGCAGGAAAGATTCGCGGACCTCTTTCCCTACGAAAGAGGGCGATCTCCAATTATAGGATAAGGTTCGACAATTTCTGAGGTTAATATCGTCTGTTTCCTCAGCAAGAAGCGATTCCAAAATGGCGAGCATTAAAAAAAATAATTAAAAGAAAACTCGATTAGGAATCACTTGGTAAAAGTTTCGACTTTTGAGTCTTACTTCGAGTTAGTTTTCCGAGTTATTCCAAGCCTTCGATTGATTGGAAAAATGTACGCGAAATACCTCGACGCATTCCTTAGATGCACTCAACCTCTCCGGGAAGAGGTAAAGTCATCTGATCACTTCCTAAATTTAGTTTCACAGTATTTCAGTTCAGATACCAGTAATTTATCCAACTCAGGAACTTTTTCTGCGAAAACACTTTGAGAGGTAGTAGTGTACAATATCAACGCGCTAGTTATAAAGATAGTTCTTAGCACAAACATATACATTATATAGTAAACACCGAAGACGGAGAGAAATATGTATATCAGTAAGTAATACGACACCGATTATTTTGATCGAAGACTCACCGTGCATAAGAAAGAATATTAAGTGTTTGGAGAGAGTGATAATTCCGTTTTGGACGCAATCTATCGCGGGAAGCAAATCCTGCAAAGGCATTTCTCAGTGAGGTACATTTTGATTCAATTTATTATTCATATACATCGAAAGTGGACATTGAGCGCGTTACAAAGCGACACACGCGTTATTAAATATTATTACAGAGAAGTTAATGAGGGAGACAATGAATGCTTTCAATGGATATCACCTAAACATCAATGTACTATGCAAATCGTAAGATGTATCAGTTCAAAGAACGAGAGCAAGACGTCAAGAATGATAAAAAGTCGCAAATACGAGCAATCGACAATGCGTTGGAATTAATTATCTTAAACTTCAATTCTATACATCAAAGTTCTCAAGAAGAAGACGTTTCGATCGAGCATCAGAAAGAATATATGAAAATTAGTTTGACTAGAAACGTTAGAGATATTACATAAAGTGCAACAGTCAAAGAGAAAAATTACTCTCAGGTACTTCGACTACTTTTGATTTAAAGTTATCACTAGATAAATATAATTACATTCGCAAAATACTTCATAGCGTAGAAAAAATATTGACGCTACTCAAGCGAGGTAAACCTCATCGATACAAAATACCTTTATTTAATGATCCGAGATATTTTCTTACGGATCCTTTCGCACTTGAGATGTGTGAAAATAGAGAAGTGGAAGCGGGAGTCGCGAAAGAGCGATTCGCTGCGAGGGATGACCGCACGATGGGTATTTCGCACGACCCGCATCCCAGAGAGAAAATTTATCTACGTGGAATCTTCTCGAACAGAAAAACAGTATATTATAGCAGCAAGCCTTCAAATGAAAGGATTCGACACTCGACGGTTAGCCTCTTCTTCTGTCACCGGATAACCCAGTCGGAGTGCTAACTTTTCTGGAAACGAACCGAATCAACTGTTCCGACGAGAGTCCAAGCAAACTCCATCTAGCACATCATAGGAGACCCCTTCCCCACCACAGGAAACTTCGCACAGTCACTGAGGTCACCAGATGCAGCGCAATACCTCGCTACCTCGAACCTCGCGTGCGCGGAATTCCGCAAGGTCACTGTAGGTCGACAAATATGAAGAGAACCCTAGCTGTTCCAATAACTATAGCGAGGGGCAGGGGGGCGTTCCGCGTGATTGAATTCTAGCGCTCTATCCGGGAAACCGATCTTGGTCGATGAAACCGAAAAAAATCCCTGGACACTATTGCCAAAGAGATCGAATACTTAACTAGAATAACAAAAATCGAGATTAACAGGATACCAGAATAATTAACTATAAAAATATCCGAATAGTAAATCCTTCCTTATCAGACCTTTAGTCTGAAATTAAACTCGCGAAAATATTTTCCGCAACTACCTTCCACTCCACAGATACCTCAAAGCACCCCGAATAAGCGAATGAACTTCCTGGACTACAATAATCCTCACAATAACAAAGCAAATCCTCGACGTAGGAAAGGCGCCTTCCTCCCCTCCTCCTCCTCCTCCCTCTTGGCAAAGCTCCACACGATGGAATGGAGGGGGTGGCAGCGGAGGAGGAGGGGAAGGGGAATAAAAAAGGCGGCAAAGAAGAAATATGAATCTGCGGAGGAATGAAATGCTCTGTTGGTAGTGAAAGGCGGTGTACGATGTGCGTGCAAAGGGTGCGGAGCGCGGCAAACGGGATGCCTTTGGCACGGATGCGGCTATCGACTGACCGTGAGGAGTGTGCGTTGGAGGCGCGGAAGAGAACGCGCAAGCGCTTTATAGCTGTGGAGGGAAAAAGGGTTGAGAGGAGGGAAGACGGAGGAGGAGGAATTCCAGGGCTGAGGACGAAATAGGTTAAGGAGTTGAAGAAGAATTCAGGAAGGCAACTGTCTTGGGACTCCGGAATTGGGTGAAAGGAATAGTGAACGTAAGAGTAATTGGCAATACCAGAGGGATTCGGCACCGCAATGTACATATTTTACGGCAGGCCTTTTTAACTAGGAAAAACTTCAAAATGCAATAAAAATAATTCAGTCTGCACAAAGTTGTCCAGATTTTATGTAGAATAATATCGTATATAAATCATCTTCGGTCAGATAAAATCAAAGTAATCAATGATCCTAAGTGCAGAGGCCTGAGGAAGTGAAAACAAAGAAGCGTAATTAGACTAGAGTTTATTGGGTTGAAATTGCTAGAAAGAGTAATCCAAAGAGATAGAAAAGAAAGTATTAGAAATGCTAATTTATAATCAAGAAAAACAGAGATAAAAAAAGATTTATGGGTTGAAAAACTCTAAAAATAAATCCTAATCGACAGAGTTAAGGATTCATAATAATTCCCGCTCATTAAAACGAATTTGTTATGCAGATAGTTACAGTGTGTTAATAAATAATAACAGAAAAAATTCTAGAGACTTGGAAATAACAAAGAGATATTTGATGCACAGAGCGAAAACCTGTAATATGAAGCATTGATTATTGGTGTGCCAGAGCATATTTTTCTGAAATCTAAGTTGCATTATCAGGTAAAGGAAGGCTTAAGAAACAAATTAGAGTGGAAGAAAAACGTGTTATCTACATTCACAAGAAGGTGAGCTAAGAATTCGGAATTCGCACGTATTATCAGGCGTTCAAGAAACGTTTTGTAGATAAAACATTTAACTTTGCTTCTTCTGCGAAAGAGCGTTATTTCTGAAGTTTGAATACAAACACGGCGTCATTGGCGCAAACGAAACAGAGTCTACACATTATCATTAAAAATGCACGATGCTACATTCCGTCTCCGTTGAATTTAGTGCGTGGGAAGGGACACGAAAGCGCCCTACTTTTAGCAGTTATTTTGTCTCAAAAAGGAAGAAACCGTAAGAATGTTTTCATCCACCTTCCCAACAAAATTTTACAAGGAATTTGTGTTGACACATTCAAGTTCATTTGTGTTGACACATTCAAAGGTTACAATTTTGTAGCGTTTTCTTAGAAATGCTAGATGATTTTCTTAGTCTTATCTAGATGAGCCCAGATTTCTGGAGCACCCCAATTCAATCATGGTGAGGGTGTGCGGCGCCTTAAAGGGAACGTGAAAATGGGACGAGTAAAGGGGAGAAATAGAGTGGTTTCGAGAAAAAAATAAAAAGGATCCCAGAAAAAGACATTTCAGGGGAGAGATTCCGGAGAGGAAAAGGCGAAAATTTAAGGATATGGAGAAATATAAAGAAATCCAAGAGAGACGTATTACAGGAAAACGTTTGGGAAACTGCTTAGTGGAAAATCGGATTATGTTTGGATGAATACGGTGTTGATTTGAGAAAATATTATCTCGGAGACTATCTCACTAATTTCTGTGGATAATGCAATTGATTGAATGTATTAGGAATTCTATTAGATATGCGATAAGCTCTCTGATCCCACGCATCAATCTTAAAAATTCAAAAAAAGCGAGAATATAATTCTTAAAAATCGGGCGCTAGGGAACTGATATTGATATTCTACTTAAGGGTTTCCTATCCTTAAGTCTGAAAATATTGAACGCATATGAAGATTAAAGGCACAAAGATATACCTAGAAATCTCTTTGCAGTTTTCAAGCAGACTGAAAGGGGAATGATTCTCTCCCAATAAAACGAGACAGTGAAGACGGGATAGTAAAGCTGAAGGGATCAGAACATAAAAAACAGGTTCCAAAGGGACACCGGTTGATGACGATGACTGAGGTCCCGCCATAATCCAAAGCTTTCCAGTCAGTCTAAAAGGTTGTCGAATCTGAAATAGGTTTCTCTAGGATGGAAAATAGATTCCGAATACTTGGATGTAAGCATCTTAGATAAATAAGATCCTTCGAGGGAGATACGACTTCTTGAGAGTGTCCAAAGAAAAAACTCTCAAAGGGCCAAATTATATCCGGATAAAAATATTCCACAAAATGGAAAGGGCACTCGAAAGAGAACATCTCGAGATCCGAAAACATTCTCAAAGTAACGGAATGTACCCAAAGGAATAGCATGGCAATATCTTCTTTCTCTTCAATCTTCATGATTGCGACCTTTTCAAGAATCTCTACGGTCACGGAATATTCGACAAAGAAAGACAATCCGTCTAAGAATGTGACGGCGTCTTGTTCCTTCAAGGTTTGCGTCACTCATTTAATCTTCAATTACCGGAGTATACACATTATCTATCAATATCACAGCATAATGAAGTGATCGATTAGATTCTTCGTAGAATATTCCTGGTGAAACTTGCATTGCAGTAAATCATATTTATCGTACTACCGAATGGACCTCACAGCATCACACATGATATTTTAATTACAATCTATGAATCTAAAAATGAAAGACATACAGTTCTCTAGGTAACTTAGACCCCCTGGTCTTCGGTAAGCGCTATGAAGCCAATTTTTATGCATATAATTTAGCAAAGTATGAGTAACGATAAACACAAAGTATACTTGGAATAAAATTATATCAATTCTTACATCGGAACTACGGCTGGTTAATGAGGCTTAGTTTCTAACTAAATAAAGGATATTCTTTATCAGATCATAAGAATTCAAGGAAAGAAAGAATCAAGAAGGGAACAAGTACTGAAACTTTCATTTCCGAATTCAATATCCACTTTCTTCAGACGAACTGGTCGCCCAACACACTTTAATGGACATAGCGAAAAGTTTTATTCCTTCCGTATTTCGTCAATGTTTCAAACCAAGGAATAAATGCCCAACTCTTATATAACCCCAAACGTGTAAACGGAGATTCTGCATTACACATTATCCTAGATCTCTGTAATATTATCTGCTTCTTACGGGACAGAATTGAAGCTCTAGGGTGCTCCAAAGCGTTTCGATAATCCTCTTATACATTATTACCATTTCCACGTTTTTCAGGGTGTTTCAGCCTCAGCAGGAGCCATGGTGTGAAGGACTTACCTGAATGCATGAGACTTGAGGATAAATAACTATATCTACAGTATATGATTCAGAATATACTATTAAAAGTTTTCAAAAGTCCGATACGTGAGGAATGTTCGAAATATTACTAATGACGAAGAAAAATTAAATGATTTTGAACTATTAGTAAATTGTTTTCTTTAAACGCTTCTCGCCTTAAGAATGAAAACGGACGTAATTTGGGATTTAAAAACGAATGTTAATATTATCAAATGAATGATTCAAGAATCCTGAAAACAGTATCCCAAAGTGTCAACATATCAATATTACTTGACACCCCTACTTTAATTTTTATACACGCCTCAAATTAATATCGAAAGAAGTCTCTACTTCCGCTTTGTAAGGTCACATGATATTGAAAGAAGCCTAAGTTGAAATTAAAAAATGGTACGAGCTTTAAGTATTCTGACTATAAAAATTCTTTCAAAATCGTCACCAAAGTAAAAGTACTGTTACTTCTCCGAACTAAAACATTTCTGCCGTTTTCATGAGTTTGAATGAAGCATCACGCCACCTCTCGGCGAAACACTGAACTTCAGACATAAGATTGACTACTGCTACCGCCGCACGGTGAACTAGCAAAGCTCTGCGTAAGAGGAGGATGTGCGAGCGAGTAATCATAGAAAAAACAGCTGCTTCAGTCATCAAGCTCATAATATAACAGCTTAATAAAATTGATAAGAACATTTTCTTATAATTCTTATACTTTTTGTTAGTTTCTAAAAACTCAAAATGAACATAACTTGAACTGTTATCGCCGACTTCTCCCTCCTTCGATAAAGTAATATAGAGCATTCTCATTAACTTTGCGCTAATGGAACATCATAGGTTATTTGAGTCTTTCATATCCTCACAAACTAGAAATCGAGGAAGAGTTTAGAACTTATCTGAGACAAGCACAAACAGATAAGAGTCTTGCTAGGTTAAACATTCAAGATAACTAATGTCTTATAGACATAGTGTGTGCACAGAAACTCTATGCAACACGAATAAATTCGTCTTTAATACAGTAAAACAGTATGATACTTGTAAAATAAGCTTTATTTTTCAGATATTTCAGCACATAAGTGGTGCAAGAACTAAGCATAAATATGCTGTGATAACATGCTATACCTTTTTGATAATGTACATACAAAATTACTATAATCAAGAAAGAACTTGGCGTGCAGCATGCAGGATCAAATGATTATAAAAACATTCCAAAGAACGCAAGATGTTGACACAATAATTTATGAATAAGAATACAATTAGTCCAAGTCATAGTCTTCGTATAGTTAATGTTTAAGCATAAGGTTTGTGTGTACAGTTTATAAAAAGTAAAGAATTTTAATTTCACATTGAGCAAGCCTGAACATATTGGTATTCGTACATAAACGATTTCAAAAGATGATAATATTCAAAATTAGAAACAGAAAACTGCTATTCTTTATGAAGAGAATGCTTGCTTGAGAGTAAGCAGCAAATCGAAAGAGAAGTAAGTAGCACGTTTGCTGAAAATTAATTATTTCAAAAGTTAGAAATAAATCAGCATAACCAAACATTAAAAGCAAGTAGGGCTATCACATATTGAGGAATTGGAAAGATTCTTGGCAAAAGTTCACTACATTTTTAAAGCACTTTTGCATTAACAAAACGGATGATCAACAAATCCCGAAAATATTTTAATATTTCCTTTCCTTAGTTTGTAAATTAGCGATTCCTATTCCTTCTTAGCAGTTCACCTAAAATATCATTTAGAAAAATTGCTTATAGATATACAACCGATAGCTTAATAGCCTTCCATCCAATATAAATATCTTCCATAAAATCAAAGCAGCATAAAACGAGGGAGCTTAATGAAAATTAGTAAGAAATACCCAATCGTTTCTTACAATAAAATTCAAATATTTTTTGAACTGCCGAAATTGAAGGAGGATTATTGCTTACTTTTTGACTTCGGTTTCAGGATTCAAAAAAGAAAATATGATTGAAGAAAGAAAATTATCACATTTACAGTGCCTTTGCTTATTTTTAACTTATCAACATTTCAATAACAGCAATTATGTACCTGAAACAGAACTGCGAATCGGAAAAAATTATGTTCGAAGATTAATTCTTCACAATTAATTTACTTGAGCCGAATTTATAGAAGAAAACACGCATAATTAATCTAAAATCGTACAAACCGACTAGAAAATTGGAACTGTGATAGCGATCCGTACACACAACCGTAGAAGGCCAATTGGAAAAGACGACAGGGAATGAATACGCGTCGGCGTATTTTATTGATGATATTTGGTCTATGGAAGTAGGGCTGTCTGTGTTCTGTTTTGTACTTTTTCCTTTCGTTATAGAGCGTGGCTTACCTTTTTTTCCTGCGGGAGGAACGCAGGGAAATGAGCAGAAAATGATCATTAGTACGAGTCCAAAAAATACATGCTGCTAGGATTGAAAAAAGTCAGTTTCATCAAATTATATCAATTTTTGGCGGCGTTTGAAGGAAATCCACGCCGTACTTAAATTTCATTCCACCTCAACAAGAATTTATAGATCAGAAAGTCCTGGAGTATCAGAGGCCTTTCTTATGATGATTTTACCAATGTAAAATACAGTCTCGTTACAGCGTTTTAGACTTGATTTAGTAGATAAAGGAAGCTACAATTAGGAATAAGAGAGAATAAAATCGTTACAAAAATTTAGGACGCTCATTCTCTTTTGCAAAAGCGCAATTAAGCGAAAAAACAGTAAATGCAGGACAGAAAAGACACGCTCTATGAGAAGTATTTCTAATCGAAAAAGAGGAAAGTACGGAAATGGGGATAGTCAAGGTTGCCACGATAAACAGCGACACCCTTAACGTAGATAATTACGCTTCTAAGCATCAAATGACTTGATTGAATACACATCAATCAGCTTCCGATTTCAGTAAATAATAGAAGCAGCAATGGCGTCAATTAACTTATATACCTGCCTTAAGCAAGAAGGCTCTTTTCAATCAATCAAGTTTTTTGCTATAATCAGAGCTAAGCTACTCTTTTGCTATTGGCAATATGGATTGAACATAATCCATATCAGCATTTATCTTTAGTAATAATTTTATGAGAGAGAACATCAACTTACTAATATATATCCACACTACATATGCAGCCAAGAAATCGAAAAGTTTTTCGAATTAGTATCTAAAGTCTAAGAAATATGTGCCTTAAATAAAAAATGGTGATCATGTTACAATATTGCCGATGAATCTGAATCAATGTGATGCATAAATGACAAATGAAGTAATCTTACAAAATGAAGTTCAGGGAATTGAAGTTACTACATTACTTTCAGGGACTGAGCTTGAGGTTAATAATGATAACGGTACTTATTTGAAATCATACGTCGACGATAAAAATCGTTCAAGAATAAATTAACAGCAAATTAATAACTATATATGATAGCATAAACAATTAAACTTTCACGTTTAATAAAATGGCAATAATATAAATTACATAAAATATTTTTTTCTGAATTAGGTTTCGTACCCTATTTTCTCCATCAACGCCAAATAGACTTATATTTGTTATTTAAAATTAAATTTTAGTAAGTAAACAGAATGTAAGAAGGGAATGTCTTACTACGATGAAAAATCGTTAACTAGCATTTAGTCGATTGCAGAAAATGCAGATCATCAAAAAGCAAATCAACTTGGGGTAGCAAAAGAATTCAATCAAGCATAATTTGAGAAAAATGTTTGGGTGGAATATTGAGTGCGTACAAGGGCTACATTGGTGAATGGAAAGCATACATTTTGTGAAAAGAATGAAAAGAAATTCAGAAGTGCTACCTAGTGGAAGTTCAAAGATTACTTTAGCTTTTAAAATACCGTGGAGATGTTGGCTTAAATGCTATTCGAACGATACGTCTACATTGGGAAAAGATGAATTGAATTGATATATGAAGAGAATGAAAATGGGTGACCTATACCTAATGTTTGGAAAACTAAATGAAAAACCGTGACTATACTGTTACAGAAATTACGCGATAATGTCACTTGCAAAGTTTAGGATCAATGATCATTTCTAGCGAAATAAGTTCATATATAATCAACGAAATTGACATCTGATATTAGACTTCATAGTAATGAAAGCTGAATTATGATTCAACCTAGATTTCACCATAATGAAAATTTTGATGTTCTAATGAGCTATGTGTATGACACGAAATCTTGGAAACTTATCAAGAACAAGTCATTTCATTATGCTTTTAAAGAGAAGAAAGTAAAAATTTCTTGAGATAAGTCAATAATGGAAATCCTATGGGGAATCTACTTGAGGTGCATTGCAGAAATGGAATCCATCCACTTACCTGGAAGTGCAGGATGATGGTCCATATGAGCCCAAGAGTAAGTTTTGGATTCCCATCAACTATGTCTTCTGCTCGGATGTTGACCAGTTTGATCTGTAAAGAAAAAGAAAGGAAAACATAGGTTAGACCAAATTACATAAAGAGGACCTGCATGGGTTTATCAACAAAATGAAATAGGCAAGCTATAAAAAAATTTCGATTACTATCCTTTGAAAATACCCGACCGCGATATACTGTAAATTGTATTTTTCTGAATGATGCTGAACTTGCAGGCGATAAAATATTTATCATCCCATCAATTTCTGGAAAATTACAGAGGGAAGATAAAGGAAAGCTATTTCTTGTTTTTATAAAGTTTGCAGGAAATTTATTTAGAAACTTCGGTGAATAGATGGAATTTTCAATATAGTGGAGTTATACGGGGACTGCTTATGGATACATACACAAAAATGAATGAACAACCCTATCAATGCATATTTGAATATGTTAAGTTGTTTATTATACATATTGTTGAGCAAATAAATATGTGCATAGGGCATTTACACCAAAATTTATCTAATGATGGGGGATAAAGATAAATACGGTATATCACTTTATTAAATTGGTGGAAGGGCAACTGCGCTATGTGCATTCCAATCCGTTTAAATCATAAATAAATAAAAAATACATTTAAAATGCATCCCGCTAAGATAATCATAGCTTCATATAAACTGCAATCTCAACACTGCTATACAAGTGTTATATCCAATAGCACTGTAACCCAACACAGCCATGTGATCCGATGGGACGAAATTTAAATAAACTCACGAAGGGCATCATGGGAACCTCTAACATCGGAGTCTGCATCCTCAAACTTTGATTCAAACATTCACTTAATCAGACACTCCCTACATACTTCACTAGCCGCTATCAACGCATCTTTGTAAAAAATACCTAACAAATTGGAATGTTCGTGGTTCCAGATCCCCTCTCTCCAATCGCACGAACAAAAACATTGGATTTAAGACAACTTTTAAAACCCTCCAAGGAATAAGCGAACAAAGCATCTCACGAAATCTGTTTCGTCACTCACTTAGGTATGCATCGCTCTCTCCAGGGGAGAATGATGTGGGTTGGGAGTGAGACAGATGAAAAAATGAAGCTACAGAGAGATTGAATGTCCCTCAGGGAAACGTGTAGTGAAAATGGCGTGAAAACATCGAATCAAGGAGAAAGAGGAATTGAGAGGACAAAGAGGCAGATTCAAGAGAGAAAATATAGCCCTTGATGTTAAAACATTTTTGAGAATCCACAGTTGCTTACAAAGCTCAATCGAAAACATTATCTTAACTTTGAAAAAACTTTTTTTAGAAGATGCGATATCATGCATACTCCCATATAATCAATATCATTATACTTTTTATTCTCACAACTCATCTCGTCACAAGGAAATCATAGCCAGATAACTTGCCCATACATTATTTTGTGATACTGATTAATATGGAGATTTTAACAGAATCGAGACACTAGATATAATTATTCGATGTTATGCTTATACGTAATCCTTAATTCATCTACTTAATACACCCCCTGCCATACGCTACTGGCGTCTAGCAGGGTAAGCATTCAAAATCATTTACGTTCGATTACATAGTTACGTAATTAATAATATAAGTAAAGAATGCAAAAATCAATGGCTATTGTGAAAAATTTCCTATAAGGTCTGATTTATAACCGTAATTTCGTTAAATTCGGAAGACGGGCAAGAGATCATCAACTGAAGGAATCCTACAATCAGTAGAGAAACACGGGGGACTTAAAATACGCATGTAAAACTTACACATTACTTTATACACCATTCCGAGGCGGCGATACAAAACAGTGGGAAAGGAGAGAAGGGACTTAAGTAGATGAGAAGGGGTGAGGAGAAGCTTGGAAAAGTGCCGTAGTGATAAGAAAGATAAAAGTGAGTGTCGTTTGTTGACACGTCGTATAAAGAGTGAGCAGATAAAGGAATGTGTGCTGAAATGTATAAAAAAAGGAGGAACAGAGGCATTAAAAGAATGTAAGAGCTCAGAAGATTTGAGGCGCGGATCACTTTTACAAGATGGGAGAAAGATAAGTCTGTAAAAAAAGCAGGATGAAAGCTCTCTCTCAAAGTCAAAAAAGGAAAGTAATTAGCCGAAAAACTTACTGTAACAACTAAATAATTTGTTCTAATAATAACAATCCTACAGAAGCGCTTTTGTAGCCACCATCGAAAAATCTTTGCGAGCACTTTTCAGAAGCAATGAATAAAAGCAAAACATTCTCATGTCATCGTTTTATCACTTGAAATATGACTCAAAGAGTAATGAATAAATAAGATATTCATTTGATCGAGATTAAGAAGTCTCCCCTTCTCATAGACTTCTTTCCATTCAGAACCCAGAAAAAAGGTATCAATTAATAAGATATTATGAATTTGAATACTTGAAAGGATTCATTTCAGTTTTTCTACATTTTAAGATTTGGCGTAGAGAATGAAAAATATCTCAAAAACGTTTCAAATAGAAACAGAGGTATTGTCTTAAATTATAAAGGACTTCCATCGGTAGGGTCTAAAAAAAATTTGGATCAGGTAACAAGTAGAGAAAGATTTTTCTACTATAAGCTATCATCATGCATGAACATTTCAGTTTCCACAAAAGCACGAAAAGTTTGTTTTTATGGTGATGAAAATATATAAGTAGGGTGTTCTGTTTCATTATAATCATCCATTAACACTACCTGCAAACGAAACTGTTGAAAAAACAACAGTCTTACAGATGATGATAATCTTAATAGAACCAGCGAGAATCAATACATCTGAAATTTCACTGTACATGAAGCACACCTTTCTCTAAAGGTGGGTGATCTGACGTCTTCAGAGCCAAATACGACCTTTACCAGCAACCTGTGAGAGCCAATTCTCAATAAAAATATTTTTAAATTGTTTTATCCACTTCTTCACATAAATCATTCATAAACTATTTTGTCTCATCTAGTCCAGTACACACAAAGAATAGAAAATATTTTTCTTAGTTTTCGTAGCGGTAAAATTTGTTTTCAAGTACAATCTATGTTTCAGACTATTAAAATATAAGTGACTCGCAACCCAGGTTCGGCATAATAGTTTTACAAGTGGCCTTCTGATTAAAAGTATTCTCATATAATATTCTGATCTTCACGCATAGTCTGATGCAGAGCGACTCCTACGAAAGCTCCTCTCCGCGACTGGAGCACTTTCTTTTTGTGTAAGATGATGAAGCCGAAAAACATTTACTGTCGTGCTCTTCTAAACATTCCGTCGCTTGCAAAAATATCAGCGACAAAATATCGACTAGTGAGTATTGAAGAGGCGCCCAAGAGCTTCGCCGTGGGCAGTAAATCAAAAGAAATGGAAAAGAATGGACGTAAAGAGGAATGGCGGCGAGACATGTCTGGAAGCATTTGGAGAAGACGATGAGGAGGAATATTTTTGAGGCGTATCCGAGGAGTGAGCTGGCGGTTAGGACTTAAAACGCCGTCATTCCTTATTCATGGCCTCGGTTGTTCTGTCGTGACCGGATTCCACGAAGTGCACTCGGATCTCTCTCCACACTAAGTAACACAATGGAATGAACCGTTTTTCCTTTTCTGCGTCTTGAGAGAAATTGCAAAAGGCCCGAATATATGTACACGCTGTCGAAAATCAAAGGGGAATTTATCAATTCTAAAATCGAGATCTAACAGGATGGAAAGTTGCTAATGCTATATAACGTGATACGTGTCTCCTTTGGTGTTGGACCTTTAGTATAGAAACGTGTATTTTCAATTTCTAAATCAGATTAAAGGTTACACAGATAATCAATATGAAATATAATTACTGGATGATATTTCAATATCCATCAACTACATAAGACAAGTTTTAAAGGATACACATTAATCAGAGGTTAAATTTTACTTGGAATTCTTAAACTCGAGACAGGAATAATAGAAATAAAACTATGCAGATAATAGATTAAATAGTGCATTCAGATGGCTAAATTAACCTGGAGAGAGGGGTAGCACGAACATAAATTGCAATTTTTCACCGCGTACACGCCGAGTCATTTACACACGTTTGAGGTGCATTCTCTGTCAATTTTAAATGAAAAATACAGACAATATTTATCACAAATCCAAATTATTTAGATATATTTTGGAAGGCAACCAAGAATCATACAGGAAATGAACACTAGTAAAAACAAAATAAAAACATGGTAGCTTTTTTAAATATTCCTAACACAGAGCTTACAAATCTTTCTTCAAGAACAAATTAAAAATTAAAATAAAGATTCTTTTACAAGCAAAGTACTTTGATAAAATCAAGCACATTTCGAAAGTGAGGCCACACACAAAGATGCACGTTTTCGTCGATTTTACGAGAATACAGCAAATCTCCTGTTTGAATTTGAAATTACCGCAGGTTTTCATCGGCAAAGTTCCGAGAATCATCGAAAATTCCGTTGGAGGGCATAGCGTATGGTTGTTACAACGATCGCAGGCATTTATCATCTCCCGGTTATAATAACTATAATTTGAGTTTGAGTGAAGAGGAATGATTTCTTATTCATGAACATGCAAATAAGTATGACGACGATGGTACGTCACCCAATACCGCCCCAAGATATGTTCGCAAAAAAGTAATGAAGTTTTCCCCGCAATTTTTCTTGCATTACTAACGTATCAATAGTTAAGTGCGGGAAGTTATTGGAAAGTGGCGGCCACATGCTGCGGAAAGCGCCCACCCTCGAGGAAGAGAAATGTCGGATCGCATGTGAATTATTTCGAGGAGAAATAACAAACATCTTAGGCGTTCGTTGGTGGTTCTTTTGCAAGTATTCAAACAATAATAGGCTTTGATTTCTCTAAGCGAATATCGACAGCAGTTGTCGCCTTCGAAAATCATATGAATAACGCAAAGTAAACATTAATGTTACTGAAAAAGTACCATGTGAAAGGTTGATAGTCACGGACAAGAAGGAGACTTTTTTGTTGAAAGTTTGTTTTGTTTTTGTTTGTTGTTAGTTTGAAATGAAATTAATTTCACTGCTTTGAATTAAAAAATAGCAATTTAAAGTTTAAGGTGCTAATTTTCTGCTGCACTCGTGAAGATGAGATAATTTAGCATCCTGGTCATAAAGTTGATATCCCCATTAAGAAGATTACATTCATTACACTATTAATTGAAATTAAGGGGGTAAAATTTTTAATATAATTAAAGTATGATTCATCATGCCATGGTTGAAAGTGAAATAGAAACAGAGAAAAGGAAAACTCTAGTTCAACAATATAACGGGAAAAATTGGTAAAGGGCATCATGAATACAGAACACTAAAAGACGGTAATATTACACATTATGGATTTGGAGCGAGGTAATCTTATTTCTTAAAAGGAAACACCATGTGTTTTAATTACCTTTCTGTAACGCAGGAAATCCAGGGCAATCTGTACATTCTGCAACATGTGGAACCTCATCCTTCCTCTCTCACGAGGCTGTGGAAAGAAATGAACGAAGATCAATAAAATGAAATCATAGTAGAATATAAATTAACAGAATAATTTTATTTAATTGAAATTACCATCACTATTCAAAGATGAAAACAGATTTTTGTTGCCAATACATGAATATTCTGTTTAGTTCATAGAAATTGAAAGTTCTTCGAGTAAATTGATCAAAAAGGTGCATTTAAATCAATAATAACTTTAACTTATAAAAAGTAATACCTTTTAAAATTTTATCATCAAAATTAAGATATGCTTTTATAATTACTGTAAAATCTAAGTTGAAAAGCCAAAGAAAGAATCTACCGCCATCAAGACAAATTCGTTAGCAAGTGTTAAATCCAAGCAAGGCATTTCTAATCCAGAGAGTATTTTCAAATCAAAATTCGAAGCAATTTATTCCATTCAAAAAGTGAATCGCTTATCCCTTGAGAATATGAAATTGATATGGAAATACATACTAAGTTTTTCTCTTTAAACGAATTATTTCTAATTATCCCTTCCTTCATATATTATCAGCCAATTTTTGAATTCCGCTCAAAACTGCATTGATTGTTATTGTTGACTAATCTGCTGATAAACAAGTTAACCTCCAGTCCTAACCAAAAAAACATAAGGGTATTAATATGCAAATTGAGATTAATCGGAGGGAAAACATATCAGAACTCTACACGATTTACACACACTACACCAGTCTGTTGGAAAATCCTTCAATCACCGTTTGAGTAAAAAAGCTCAAATTGCCTTTGATTGCGATCGACCAAATAATCATTATTATCAACGAGGAATAATGAAACCACCATCATTATGCGCCTATAATGGTAAATCTGCCTCCTTAATGAGGCAGATCAAATTTCCTCGCCATCTTGCAAAGTACTGCATCGCCTATTTGCGTGCGCTTTCTCGCTCTTGATGTAAGAGAGCGGAACAAGTGACCCATTTGACTGAGGGTTAGTACTTCACCACAAATCACCGAGGATCCACCCACTATCAATCCGGAACATCTCTCGGGAATCGTGCATCGTCAAATGGATACTCACAGCGGAATTTCTCCGAAGAACGTACCATCACACAAGCATTTCTTACTATTCTTTCCGAATCGATTAGCAACCTGTTGTCTCGCTTTTATTGTCTGCGCTGAAAGGCGATAAATCACCTCGACCTTTCACTTGTCACAGAACTTGTGAGCGGAAGGAAACAGTTGAAGGAACCACTATCCTCATTTTTAGACATTTTGTTTTCCTTTCTCCAGTTCGCAAAGTTTTGATAGAGAAGACATTAATTATTGAGGGAATTCATGTCGTTCGAAACATTGCAGAGGTAATATCAGATGAAGGATGAGACATAACCGTGCGGGAAAGAAAGAAATTGAACGTCTTACAGCAACCACGGCCGTCAGAAAGCGTCAAGTTAATCACGCGTGGCAGAACTATCCATCATTCCCGCGGATAATCTGATTGGGCGTTCATAAAACATGAGTAAAAGACAAAACTACATTATATGTCAGAGGATATTATCAAAGTTAAATTTGAGAGATGAATATGTTATTATTAATACCCATTTAATGATTATTACGCTCTATGGCTCAAATTCTCAATTTTCACGTACCAAACAGTTTATTTATTTAGTTTTAGCATTCAATATAGAAGCGAAAAATTTCGAGCCTATCTAGTTTCGATGATTTTTTCAGATTTTTCAGAGAACCCTAAAAGCAAGCCTATCAAAGAAACTACTAGGAAAATATTAATTAAGAAGTTATATAAGATAAACATGACTTGACACTTGGTGACTCGCTATGTAAAATACGAGATGGCGAAAAGAGTATTTGTAAGCCATGTCACATATCTCTAGGAATTTCAAAAAAATAATTTTAATAAACACAAAAAATCTGAAGGATCAATCAGGCCTAACTGATAAAAGTTAACTTTCGGCTGATGAGATGATATCTCTAAAGAGCCGTCGTTTAGTGTTTATGAGATATCATCACAGTCATCTCAATGCTATTATGTATTATACTACAACGCTATAATATGAAAGCGATTCAAAGAAAAAATGAAAAAAGAAAATTACTTCATTCCATTTTAGAAGCTTGAGGTGAATTTCATAACTTTTCAAGAGGATATATCAATACATTTTGCAAGTATCCTCGAATAATCTCCAAAATATTCTTATAATTAATATCATATAATTCATGAAACGAGGAAACAGTTCAATACACGTCGTCAAAAACTTACATAAACTTCCGAACGGCGCCGCGAATGAAATCCTGCACAAAATTACATTAAGAGATGACAAGAACGAACAGCGCATCTCTTCTCATTCGCAATTTACGGCCGTTACGGAACGGCGCATTTGGTCATCGACCAGGGAAGATAAATTAATCCAAGCCATTACTTAGCCCGACAAGCAACAAGAAACTTCCTTGACACACGCGTCAATATCACTCAAAACTTTTCGCCATAAAATCAAACAAGAGATGGCGCCCACCCTTCTATAGACGAAAACTCCGGAGATGATATCCCTAACGCCTTATAAGGCCGCTCTCTTTCGCAGGACCGTTAATCACGCAGCGTGCACTTCCATCGCATGCCGCAGTAATGCTATCAGCGCCCTCTCTTCGCCGCACCGCAAGCGCACCCTTGTTTTGACCCTCAGAAGCGATTGATTTTGCGCGCCACCGGAGGCGACGGCCATCCGGAACCCATTCGGCAGGCATTAATCAATGGATCCTGTTTGAGAGAAACCCTTCAATCCTCCATGCAAAACGTCTTCCTTTTCCCATCCCAGGAGCGATTCTAAGAAGCGGGTGGATTCCAAACAACTGAGGGATTTAAGCCACTTTCTTGGAGCGATGGAATGATCGGCGACACTGCCGGCTACTTTCGAACTCGCATCACGAAAGAAACGCGAAATTTACATTCGAAGCAAATATCTGAAACAAATTCCTTTCCTAATACATGTTTATTTCGAAGATTAAGCGCGAATTTGTGCTGAGATAAAACGTAAAAATAATTATCTTAGCATTTTCCATTTAAATTTTTATTTGTATCGTTGACGAAACAGATACAAAGGAAATTTTATCGAGAAAATGTTAAGATATTTTTTGCATCAAGATTTTCCCTTTTTTAAATATATAAAGATTTTATTCCCCTGAATCCGGCATTGAGAGTATCATAACGATATGTATGTGCTAAATTCCTTCCATCATTCTCGTTGAGGAAGGTCGACAAGATGTGAAGAGACCATCCGATCTTACGACTAAAAGAATTAGAATTAGGAAAAAAAATCAATTAGAACAGAGGCTTCTAATTGACCGAGTTGTTCAAATTCAAGGCAGTTCAAAGAGAATGGTTTTATTAAAATTAGGAAGCGGTGATTATCTTTCAAAAAATGAATCGTACTTACTAAGAAGCGATTTTTTATCGTTAATATTGTTTACCTTTGAAATTATCCATTCGCATTACTCGGATGATACATTTCTCAACGTAAATAAGTCTAAGTCTCTTATGGAGTAGACATAGCTCCACTTTTAGTGCAAAGAATACTATTGTTTGAGACTGTATATAAGAATTGTGCTTTTAAAAAATTTAGGCTTCTCTTTTCTCATAATGCATACAATCGCTATATTATAACAGTATTTCAATACTTGTGCAGAACCCTTGGGTTGGCTGATGCACGCAGATACAACCAAAAGATTCAAAGACATCCCGTGTTTTCTCAATGAAATTAGGGCGAACCGCTTGTAAATATCTAAATTAAAAACTTACATTTTTCTGCGACTCCATTCAAAGACTGAAGAAATATCACACCGATGGGGGACATTTTTTTCAGATTATTTATATAGAATAAATGCGGAAAATTTTTCAAGTTGTTCGATCAGAACCGGCGGAGGACTGAAGGGAGTAATAGAATTCTAACTAGACAATAACATTCTTTGATGACTTGTTATCTTGCACTTAGAAATAGCTTAAAATGTATTAGCCATTCTTAACTAAGTTAACCAGAGTATAAAGAAATGACGCCTTGAAAAACTGTCTTTGTGCGAATTTTAAAACGGCGTTAATGAAAGGATGAAGAAACGCTTACATTGACATAACGAAAGAAAAAATTTCACTAATCCAATTAAATGCATTGCTGAGCAGATGAGTAACGAATTGATGTAAATTAACCCAATTATGAGAAAATATTAGCCTTCCTGAAAAGTCAAATTTTGAACAAACTCTCGCAAGCTGCGAAAACTACTTTTATTACAATAAAGGCATCTTCCTTCTTACTCCCTACTTTTAAATGTAAAACAAACGAAAAAATTAGCTCCTCCTTCGGCCTAATTAATTAAGGAATGAGACTCACCAGATGTTCGGCCGAGAGGACCTCAAGGAGGGATATGAGGTTGTGGCCATCTCGTAGATCTTCGAACAAGTTGTTGACATGACGACTGGCCTGAGAAAATAAAAAAATTAAATTAACTTCGGGGTTGACACAAAAATTAGTTGGCTAATACTACACAGCAGCGTAAAATTAAGATGGGTGGTCTAAAATTAATTACATTTAGGCCACTAAAGGCTGAAAGGTCATAAGGCACGATGGCTGTTTAGTTTCAAAGTAATGAAGACCAATCATTTTAGATCAAGAGGTTACGGATCATAAAAAAGGAAAAGATTTCTTTAGAAGACTACCATTAATGAGATTTTCCTTTAAGTGTGATATTATTAGGAAATATTGGGAGGTGAGAAGAGTTATACTTTAATGCTTACAAAAATGCACGACTACACTCGAACTTAACGATCATATGAATATTTCAATCACAAATGACAAATCACAGGTGTTAGAAATACTCTGGATATAAAGCTCTGAGTCAAAAATTTGTCACACTAATAAGATATCAACATGCACAGAACACAATAAAATCAATAACAATCAATTGCATTAATCAAGTTAAGCGTTTACGTACACAACATATATATCATACTACTCTCACAAACCAAAAATAAATCATTAAAATAAAACATAAATTAATAAAAATTACCGAAATAAATATGGCAACTACTATTAAAAAAAAGAAAATCAACACAGAACATTGCACAATAATTACGACAAACACAAGCAGTTACGAGGGACTTTTCCCTAAGATACACGACTTACGGTCGGTGAACAGCAGGACGATGATGAACCGGAACACACGTGTAAGCACGTGTATGTCTGCAGGCATGGAGAAACAAAGAGAAAAGAGAAGCGATTGTAACACAGATATTCACGATTTACCCCACACACTTATGAAGCACAACAATTAGAATGAAGACAGTCATAATTTCTATTTGTAACTGTATTACTTTAATTCAAAATCAAAATGGCAGGCTTTACAAAAACATATGCCATAGTGGAGAGGAAAGCTATGCGTTCTGATATTGATAGTATTAAAAAAGGACTGTTGTCATTGGAAAGGAAAAATTTAATATAATTTGCGAAAATGTACACTTTAGATCGGAGTGTCTTGTTCTGAAAGTTAGGTAAGGTGAATAACCATCTTCAGGCGCGCACCCAGGATTTTCGCTCGTAGAGGAGTTGGGCTCAACTAAACGACTTCAATAAGAGTATAATGAACATGTGGCAGAGGAAATGTACAGATATAACCATGAAAAGGTGTACTACAATTTACTTACTGTATGTGCTACAAAATTTTACAGAAAGCTTGAAGGCGATTAAACTAAAGATTTACTTGAGAAGCTGTAAACTGTCAGTCTTCTCACTGAGTGCGCGCCTGACCATTCTTATGCATTTCTATGAAAAAACCCATTTATTCATTCATTTAAATAAAAAAACGTGTACATTTTTTATTTGCGTATGCCAGCAACCCAAACTTAGGAAGAGTACATTATTACTAACAGAGTAACAGAATGCTTTCCCATTTTAAAATATCAACGAGAACAATAAAAAGACTTCAAAACACCTTTTTAACATTTTATATGTAAAGATGAAGTTGAAAATTACATAAAAGCAGCTCATAGAATAGTAAGTCAATGCAGAACTGTTTGAGTTGAATCATACCCATAGTCTGGAGAAACATAATCAGAGGGTTGAATATAATTTTTTTTTAATACCAGAATTTCAGTACTTTAAAATATTTAATGAAATTATTCCTTAGTTTAGAGAAATTAGAATAGTTTAATATCTAAGGTTCTTTTAAGATGTCAATATGAAGAGAGAAAAATATTGTTTTATAGAACAAGAAAGAAAAACTGGAAGAGTGAAAGCATGAGCTCCCTAACTATTAATATTATATAATTTTCAGAGAAATCGCTTCATTGTATTTTACTTTAAGATTCAACAGTTCATATCGATGTCAACTTTACATCTAAGTAGTAGAAATTTAGTAGTGGTATCTCTTCAAAAATCGAAGTATAATTATTTGGGCGAAAGTACCCTTAATATGAATATGGAGACAAAGGGAGAAAGACACACTCACTATCAATTCTTAAATCGTAAACACTACCTAATAAGGTTATCTTACATTTTTTTAAATCAACAGATTGTATAAAATATAATAAACAGATTACAAAAAGCGAATCTTATTTTGTATTCAATTGCACTATTGGAAGGATCTATCAACTGTAACAATTGAAGAATTGCATATATCACTAAAAATGCGCCTTAAAAGAAAATGAAATAATAGGAAGACTTGCAGGATCCATTAGGACATAGGCTGAACTGTCAGAAGGCTGACAGCTGATGAATAAAAGTATTCAAGATGAGAGAGTGCGGCATGGTTGAAATTTTAATGGATTCAGATTTTCAAATAAAATATGCATTTAAGTATAAGACTATTAGCTGTGAATATAGAAAAATAACCGATTTGATTGCAAAACTTTCGTGCTGATGGATGAAGAACAAATTATCCGAAAAAGTAAGGAAACCGATGAATTGATTTTAGAGATGATCGATCAGTTTTAATCGCCCGACCTAATCTTTTAGCTTTTATCTTCAAAGAAATAACATCTCTTTCAGACAGCAACTTGTTAATAATGACTTTCTAATCTAAAAATAGATATGCGTCAAACACCACGAGCTCACACTAACACTGAAACAATAGCGGATGATTGATTACTTTATACTTATCATCAATATACTAACCTTGATATACTTCCAATGCTAAAGCGGCATGTAACAAAGGAGAAAAGAAATTTTAGTAAAACATCTGATCAATTTAAGCTATCGAAGGCTGATAAATTTCATGTTTATCAGTTCCGCAGCTATATTTTATGCGACATGATACCTCTCGCTAACAACTTACCGTGAGGAAATTAACGTTTTGCTAGAAAGAAAATTAGAAAATCAAGCTAATAACATAAAATATTCCTACAAATAATTCCTAAAAACAAGGTTATGAACTTAACTTAAGGATAAAATAATTTTAACGTTAACACACTGGCAATACAAGGTAAGTAGGAAAAAATACAAAGAGATTAATCAAAATTAGAAATTTTAAATGCGATAAGAAGAGTCTTCAACCTACGAAACATTGACAGTTAACCTGACCATTAATAATTTAAGCAATCAGCTTTTTAGAATCGATACTTGAAGATGTGGCGAAAACGCTTCTCTAATTTAAAAATTTACGTCAATCACCGAATAAAGTATAAAGATTAGCGTAGGAACTATGACATCAAGTCTTAAGTATACCTTCAAACTTGCTTTACATCAAACAGCATTTAAATGATATTTAATCAATTACTGAGCATTGATGTTCCCTAAATACAGTCATTTTTGGCTTTGTGAAGTGAAAATAAATTTGATATATTAATATATATTTGATAAATTGATTTGATCGATTTGATAAATATATCATTATTAGTGGAAGACTGTATATCTGGTTTCTAAATATTTTCAAGAAGATCCGAAATAACTGATTAAAATCGAAACCTTCTGCATTAACTACAAAGTATTTATCTACAACTGCTTCATATACATGTAATGTATAATCTTGGCCTCAGACTAAAAACCATCCAAAGAAAGAAACTTGATTTTTTTCATTCAATTTGAGCATAAGAATGCCACGACGTATATTTTCTATGTGAAGAGTTATCCGGTGACTTATCAGGAAGAAAAGGTCATTCTTGGGAGTTAAGCTACAGGAGCGATAACTATCCTAAGTTGACCATTCTGCACATATCACATCTGAAAGAATCGCTGACCTCCCCTGACTGGGGCAGCTATGCAGCAATCTCGGACGACATCACTTTTTGTAGTGACCTCGATCACGGCGCGACAAAAGATGAAATAGGGGTTAAATGCGAAAGAAAGGCTGTCAGATTGACTGAAGAAAGAGGTGTTGAAGGGGTATGTGCACAGCGTCCTCCATGGCCTCGCAAGGCAAAACTGAGAGATGATCTCAACGCAAGACACCGTGTTTATCGCCGATGATGAAGTTTGCTGACGCTCCGCCAAAACAGCATTGTAAGGTTGCCAAAAGATGAGATGCCCTTTGAAGGTAGAGGAGCTAATGAAAGGGATGACCCAGTGGCTCAACTTCAGAGGACCACGCTACTAATTAGTCGAGGAACACTCTCTTATGTAATTCCCTCTTACGGTAAAGTATCGTGGGAAGGAGAAAGTGAAGGTGAATATGCTATTCAACCATTGGCAAGCCAACAGCGAAATTTCCTTTAAATTATTATAACATTATTCATAGAGGATACACAAATGTACGGCTTCCTTTAAATAGAGAAATACCTCCACTTTTTGGGGTATCCAACTCTAACTTTCACATTAATTTCCTTTCCAGCATCTTCCCATAGAAAAACATTAGTCTCACTTTTGATCTTACTCACTTCTATTCCACAGAAAACTTTCTCCTACATTAAATATAAAAAACAATCACGATATTTAAAATATACACAAATTTATTCTATGATGAGTGAACAAGAAAGATAGTCGAGCTATAAATTAAATTATACACTTTCCGTGAAAATATATAAGGTAAAAATAAAATTAAAATCAAAGTAACTTAATATTTGCTAGATGCGCACAGAGAAATGCGTGATTGAAACCTCGCGTCGACCGCAATACTTGAGGCACGAGAGTCAAGCGCGTGTGAATGAAAATGAATCTCGAAACAAAAAAACGAGCAGCTCCGGAAAAGGCAATGATGTCATTGAGTCCGAAGATGTTTAGCTCCGGATGGCATTCATTAGTGGCATCACCTCAGCAAGCAACGGATGACGGACTTCTCAGTTTCCCTTCACCGAGAGTGCTTTCCAAGACGAAATACAAACGAGTCGGGGTTTCCATTCACTCTTACCTCAGGCATTCCTGCCTTTCCTTTATGAAAGACGCACGAAATCCAAAGTAATATAAGGTATTCATCAGGTGAACTTGAGTTCAATCTCTACCGTCGAAAGTAACATAATTACTAAAAACGGAGATCATCACGAAAGAAATATGAATAATAAAATGACACGTCGTTCAAAGCATAAAAGTACGCATGTACGTTTGTTAATGTAAAGATGATGGTGTCACTCAACACCGGAACCAGGGTTAGGAACCACCTTTTTACATTGGATGGCGACATTAATTGTGCAGTCATACAAAAGTCCGCGACCATCCGGCCCCTTGTGAATTGCTAGTTGCCTACTTTTTAAAGCATTTAACATCGAAATTTTTCGAAAATTAAAAGTACGAATTCTTTTGTAGAATGAACTAAAGGAGAGCATTTCTTAAATTAATTCCCATTACGCAAAATGCAAATAATTACTTGGTGATTAGCAGCCCCCCCGAAATGGCTGCAGGATCCCCATCTTTGACCAGAATCATGGCCATTTCAAATGATTAACCTAAGAACAGTATATAATTCTTGATTTATTACATTAAATAGGAGTTTTAGAAAAAATATGGTTTGATTAGACAATACTCACTCGCTCGTCTTTTGATAGGTCATAAAACATTGCGTACAATACAGGGGAGCGAATTCAGCGTATAACCCATATAAACAAGAAATGATAATTTATTGCATATTTATAAGAAATCGTGGGTAGTAAGTAAATCACGACGCTTTGCTAATTTGCAAATTCATCTCATTTTTGCGGTTTATCATGATTTAATTGTAAGTATCATCAAATAGCAGCAAAAATGCACAAATGCAACTAAAAAGTAAATTAACTTTATAGTTCATTTTGTCATCATTTCCCTGTTAATTAGTTTTGTTAAACAGCATTTCAAAATTATCTTGTTTCAGGATTTGCATGGGTCTACACAGGTCAATGACTGAAAGTATGGTATTCAACTTAAATAGTTCTTCCCGGAACTCAGAACAAATGGCGGGTCATTTCCTAACCTTTCCCTGAGAAATGGAACACTTTTCTTAGCGCCGACAAAAACACCGTTCATTAAACCAACTAAAAAGAGAAAATCCCGCTCTTGCAAGCAACTGAATCGAAATGCTTGCCCCTGGGGATGCATCCTTTGTTTCGCCACAGATAAAGTACATTCACGGGTTAAAGGAAGGGCAGAGATAACATTCCGGATCTTGTTGTATCTAGGGCTTCGTAAATTGAAAGGCGCCCGCCTGCCTAGTCTAATTAAAAGGCGTCTTGGATCCAGACCAATCAAAAACTCGTAACCTCTTAGACGGGTGGGTTTATAGTGAATTACCGCGAGCCACGCGCGCCGAGGGTTCGATTCATCGTGTGCGAGGGACTTGTCAGTCAGGCTTAAAGGGAAAACAGGAAACGTTGGCAGAAGATCGAGTGCGCACAAACAATTCTTTGATGAATCAGTTGCGTCATTGTCCTCAGAGATTAGTGCGGAAGGATTGTTAGCTGAGGAGAAATGATATCATATCAGGAAATGACGCGAACTATGAACTTGGCTTGCTATACTGTAGGGATACGGACGCAGCGTGGCTGACCTATGTCACTACAAATAAGTGTTTCCTTTCGACGAGGAGCCAAAAAAATCGAAGCAAACACTGAACCTTATTTGAATTCAAGCAGCTTAAAATATGTTTACTCCAACAGACTTTGTATATATATTTTAATAAAGCTCTTTGAAGAAATAAGCTCTGCACTCTGCATGAATTATACATTCAATCAAGGTAAAAAATTAATGATTCGAATTCAGGCATTCTAATCTCCTAAAACACTAGCAAAAAATCACAAACGATTTATACCTCAGTTAGATGAGAGTATATTTAGCCTAAACAAAAGTGATGAAGAAAATTTACCCTTAACTTATTTTCCGAACAAACATTAAATTACAAAGATTCTGAGATAATTCTCTGTCCACATTGTCAGCTCTCTTTGATTTACATTCATAAAAAGTTGGACCATTTCATGCCTTTGCTACATTTTCAATGGTCTTCATTGGTTTGCTGTGATTATTTACTACATGCTAACACTACTATACATGCAAAACTAGAAGCAGCTTGTAGGAACTGCCAGATTCAGCTGGCTGATGCTGGACGTGTTGTGTTGCCAAAAAGAGAATTAAAAGCCTCAATAAGTATTTCGCAGTACTTCCTTCCCTCTAAATGTCCTTTCTACTTTCCCACGGCGGCTTCTATTCGTATCTTTGGAAATCGTCCACAGAGCGTATGAAATTGATCGATGAAGAGAAGGAAAAGAAAGGAGAAATGGTGAGAGAGAGAATTCTCCGTTTGGTTTATTTCCAATTGTTCAGACGTCTATCAGCTCACGAAGCCGAATGCCCGAGTCGTGGGACTTCGTGCTCAACTCTCACGAACGTTGGCAAAACAAATCGGGCGAAAGAACAATCGATAACGTTTCTCTAAATTACTGGAATGCGAGAGTTGCATTTCACTCACTGACTTAATCGATACTGTTGCGTACTCTATGACTGTGAGTTACATCCAGCAGTAGCTCATCTATCACAAGTGTAAGAAAATACTCGCCCATGACTTTCCACAGGAAATTCAAATAAAATACTAAAAAAAGATTAATTCTCGTGTTTTCATGGTAGGCATAACAAGCTTAATGGTTAGTCCTTTAAAGCATGTGGAACAAGCTTATGGTAGTTGTGTTGAAGTTGTATCGACACCTATAGTGAATGTTGAAGAAAATGAAATTAAATATTTAGGGAGATAAAAATTAGATAAGAAGCTAAGAATTAAAGGAACCTCCATTCAAATACGGAACATCTTCACTTGTAAATGGGATACCAAATTTAGGAAAATTTGATTGTAGTCACAGCATTAATTATGATATAGAATATATGCTCATTAATTCCAATAATACAATTTAAGACATTCTATAATATAATCTGATTTTCTCATTTTTTAAAATTTGACCTGAAATCTTGTGTCCCATATTCCGAAATGTTCTTTTCAAATTTTGTACGTAATAAGGCAGATCCATATATACTAAAAGTTCTAAAATGGTCTGATGGAATGAACGTAATGGTTATTTATGAAAAGAGAAATCAATCATTTATGAAAAACCAGAAAAAATAAATTGATTTGACAAAGGCTCTCAAGAAAACCTTACTACTATTATCAGAAAATCCAGTTTAAAAAAATCCTCCCCGTAATGCGTTAAACCAGGACTAAACACTTCAGCGCAACGCTTTCTAAAGTGATTTTGCTAATGAGAAACACTTCTTTTGGAAGAATTTCACCTTAGCTCAGCATTAAGAAAATCGCGGGAACCTTAAAAAGCCATTAATACGATATTTACGTAGGCGTAGCAAGTGGCACGAGAACAATTGTTTTGATCTCTCCTTTGAAATCGTGAGTAGACTATCCTATGCTGAAAATCGGAAAGTACGGCGGAATGTCTTTGACATTAACTTGGAACCCTTTCGCCGGGAAGAGAAATTACAGAACAGGAAGTGCTGACGGAGAGACATACACACGACAGAGGGACAGGATACAGGTGTAGCAGCAGATAGGGCGGGTGAGATAGGCGAAGAAGGGAAAGTCCTCTAGAGAAAATATTGAAGCCGTACAGACTAACTGGAGCGATTAGGCAGATATGAGGTCGCGAAGGAATTATATGTAACCCAAACAACAAAACAGGTACTTGAAAATTTCATGAAGGCTGAAATGAATAAGTATTTACTCCTTTTTAAGCTATGAGAAACAGGACCGCTGATGAGGTATAGAGAGATTCTTTTTCTGGAAAACGGGCTATCAAATTCATATTCATTCATTCAAAAGTCACTGCCTCGAATATACATGCCAGCTTTAATAGAAAAAGGTATATTGAGTGGAAATCAAGTTATATTCCTCTAGGTCTATTTATTTGAAATATTGAAAAAGAAGAGATCTACGAAAAAATCGGGTCATATTAACAACTGGACGAATTTATAGTGATAGTGATAGATAGAACTTCGAATTTCGAGATAATACCAAATTTAGAAAGAAAAAGAAAATAATTAATCGCCTTATTAGGATTGATGATTAAAATATAATATTAAATCAAATAAATTAAAATACATTAATAAATAACTAAAGAATGTAAAATATTGGAAAGGTTTTTATTAACGATTGAAAATTTTTAGTAATACCACAATGGAAGAGTTTGATGAAAAAAACGATTTCTTAGCGGCTCTTGCATAATGGATTAAAATCCCAGATGAATAAAATTGATTCAAATGTAGGAAAAAATTAAGAATAAGATGACTTTGGAACAATGCCCGTAATTCCTTATTCCAAACATTCTTTGTGTTGACATTTCACACCACATAATAACGTAGGGCGTTCTTCAAGATAGAAATATTGACGGTTATGTTTAGCTGCTTTTTTCTCCTTTTCCAATATCCTTGACATTGCGGCAAGGAAAACATTCCGAATGGCAAAGAAAAGAGAAAGGAGGAAACAATACATTCATTTATTTTCTCACTGTTCACTTTACAATTTACTTAGTTTGCATACGGGCGTTGTTAGCAAACAAAAAATTTCGAATCTAGCCGAAACAAGAGAAACGGATTCCTAGATGCCGTAAAATAATAGGAGAGGAATCAATCATATGAAGTTAACGGGAAAAGCGGTGTTCGAGAGAAAACAAAAGAAAGAAAGACAGGAAAGGAAGATAATGAGTTTCCCATGGAGGTAATCATGAAACGTGACGCCCGATACATTAGCATCTCATTGCTTGCAGTAAAAATACTTCCCATATCCTTCCAACGAAAAATTGCATATTCTCAAGCAAATTTTACCAGAGCAAAATAAAGCCATAAAATGAAACGGTAATGTATTATATACGGAAGGCAGAATTAATACAGAAAATTGTAGAGCATGAATGATGAACCTTTTTTGGCAAGAGTGCATAAATAAGAGTATAATAGTAATAAATATAAAGGATGTAAATACGGTGTCATTGAGTCAGATGCTAATATCACCTATTTTATTATGTTAGCGATGCGATTGTAATCGAAATTGCAGATAATTATTGATTGTCGCTACTAATTAATAGAATCCACATCTATTAACTCTAGGGCTTCATTTTAAAAGTGAAGAATACATGATAATAATAGTGAGAAAAAATCGTCGTGTGCCATTTCGAGCACGCGTGCCATGGGTTCGTCACTTGTTACAGAGAGAATCAAATCTCATCTGATCAGATCTTATGCAAAAATAAGTCACTCCAATAAAAACAGCGAAGTAAAGCTAAACAAATAAAATTATATGAAAGAGCTCGAAAACAGCTTTAACAAGGAAAACTTTTCAAAAATAAAAATTTCTTTAAAACTACTAGATCTTAAGTTATCTGTTACAACATATGAAGTATCTCATTAAAGAACTTTTAATATTTAATAATAATAAGTTCTTATTAATATTATTAAATATTAAAAGTTCTTTAATGAATCGTTCATTCCAATTATGGAAATGAAATTGCGGACATCAGAGTGACATAAAAATGTATACGAAGATAAAGAGACGACGAAAAACAATATCTTGAAACTATTCGCGGCATTATAGGAATCTCGGAAAACAATATTCATATCAATCTCCGCAGATAACCACGAATAATCGAATTCTAAGTATAACAAAATCATAATTTCCCATTCGCGAAGAAAATGATTATGAGAAGTTAGCTATCGGATTTATCTCTATTTCATCAATTCTATAAAAAACAGTTGTTCATTTTCTATTACATATCTAATTTCATAAATGCTTCTAAAAAGATTTTATCGACAATCACGAAACTCAGATATTACCCTACATCGCGAATGTTTAATTTTGAAAAATTTACCAATTTCGTTCTACTCCTGAGTAGGATAGAAGTCTATCACCTGGAATTAACACCAAGCACGGCTGCGTTTCATTCGGGACAATCAACTGCCTACATTTAATAATCAAAGACGAAAACAAACAAAGCCCAAAAATAAAAGCATCCTAAAGCAACCAATGCGGAATCCCACCCCTTGAAAGGTAATGAAAGGAGATACGATGAAGAGTATAAGCGCCTTGCGCAGTGACAGAGGGATAATGGCTTTTTGTTTAAAGGGGTGTGTGCGACGGTTTAGATGGTATAAAAACGACCGCCCGCAGATGATGAAGTGGTTTGTACAGTGGGTGGGAGGTGACGTCACTGGCAAAAGAGGGCGCGATAGATGGTTGGCGGAAAGGGAGAGGGGGTTGGCGGAGAAAAAAAGACGCTCTACTTCGGTAACTTGAGATAGTGAGTAAAGAAAGATGTGTGCGAAGAAGTCACAGTCGGTGGGTACGGCAACTGAAGGGATTCTGGATGCGAGAATGAAAAGAGCAGAATCTTTGACATATATCAGAAGAACTGCCGTCTAATACACGAATAACGGGTGAAAAAAGCTTCCGAATGATAGAAAGGAATTTCTTGTGCTGATAGTTTCTATTTCGACTATACATCATCACACTTCTCAATCTCGCCCGAATAAAGAAGATTTATTATTATTATTATTACTTCTCGAGTAATCAATACCTTACAATCATTTGGATATCAGTAATGGTGCACAAAAATATACCAAAATCATCCATGCAGGTTTATAGATTGAAATCATCCATGCAGGTTTATAGCTATAATGTCGATATTTATAATTACGTTTTATTCTATGTAATAACTATTTTTGTCTCGAAATTAAAACGTATACATTTCTTTAAAAATATGCTGAAGACATTGATAACAATGCCTTTTCGAGGAAAATTACACTGTAAATACTACATGAATTATTCTATTAATTCTACTTGATAGGGAACAGTAATTTGCCGAGAATAAAGATCAAAGTAAACACACCAAAATCAGGCGGAAGGCGGTTAAGGCTTATAATTAAAACTTCCCACTAGGATCTAGATGCTATGAAAATAAATTTTATGAGAAAAATTATAATGATAAATCTGACTCTATAATCTTTGTTTACAAACCCAATAACCACATGAGTCAAATTAAGATTATTCTTCTCAATAAATACACAGATTTTCGGTCGAGTAGACAGAAATAATACAAAAATATCGTTTTTTGTACATTTGAAACAAATAATAGCTATATTCTAAATTATCGCCACTGATTGTTTTAATCAATCAACGGAAAGCATATTTTTAACCACTCTGAATTAGCATATGTTACTCAATGCTTAATATAATTTCATTCACTATTACTTTTAATAGAATCCTAAATGTATGACCGCTTACTCTCTTAAGCATAAAGACTTTCCGATAAATTCATTTTCAAGAGCACATAAGAAGCATCTATATCGATATCGGAAAAGACATAAATTTTTACATTTTTCTTAAGAATATGCTGTTTAAATCCCAAATTAACTTCTCTCATTGTGACTTATCGCTTCGATCGTGAAATCCGCGCAAAAACTAGAGCTTAAGCTTCTGCCAAACTGAATCAAAGTCACACCTAGACCAACTCACTCTGCAACTAATGAAGGAAAGGAACACCTACTTATAGTAGATGAGATATTGAGCAAGGATGTGGAGGCATATGGTAAGCAGAGCTCACCTGTCAAACATGGCGAGTAAGCGACCACAGATCTCGCAAATCGCGAGATGGGGGCGAGTGTGAACGGTGCACGTTCGAGAGCTCGTCATTAGCGACACTCACAGTCACTCTTGTCACGAACATCATTAAAAACCAAACAAAGCAAAAGAAGGAAAGGTTAGTTTCCATTTCGACGTGAAAGTTGCGTAGCGTTATGGTTTTATTCACGAGGAAATCGCTATGTGAAGCCATGCCTATGAGATGTCGATGTTCCTCGCAGAGAGAATTTATTATAAAAAGATAAGGCGTTTAAATAATGGAAAGACGGTGAAAAAGAAAGTTGAGAACACTCTCTGAAATATCATCGGAAACATACCATCTGTTATAAGAGATTCTAAAGAAAAATTACTTTATAAAAGGGGAAAATGATATGAATTATGAAATAGAACAAGATACACATCAATCTATTCTACAGAATCTGCCGAAACTATGAGAAACATGAAAAGGGGTAATCCACATATTAGCTATTCCCAAACATTCCAAGTGTACGTATCCCATTTAAAAGATACACAAATATAAATTACAAACATGTACAAAATGAAATAAAAAGCAAAATCAGATCACTATGAAGCACTACCATAGAATCAAACTTCGTGATTTAAAATAACTGAGAGTACCGGAATAATGTATCAGCTGAGAGCCAAAAACAGCAGCAGATATAAGACTTTCAAGTCCACAAACGATGATCGTTGATACCTTAGGAAACGGATGATTACATTGAGAATGAATTAATTTTTACTCCTCTAATTTAACAATTTATTTGATTTAATTATGTCATATAATGGAAATTGCTTTTTGCGTTTCTTAAACAAAGTTCATATAAAATGCTTATAAAATATTTAAATTCAATTATAAACTATCATTTCCAAATAATGAAAACTGAAAGGAAAAAACAAGGGAAAATTTCCTCCAATTTACTCTGTGTAAATTGGAGGAAATCCCATACAAAACTCGGAAGAAGGGGCCACTAAGACCGCGATTTCTTATGCTCAGAGAAAGTACATACATACTCATAGATGGTATACAAGTGATATTAAAAATAAGATGTTTAAGAATTTTAATGGGGAAATTTCAAAATTAGTGAAGGGCATGATAATTGGATTGATCAAAAGATTTTGAATCTGGGAATGCTTTCAGAGGTATTTCGGTTGATTAATATCGAGACGATTCAGACTATATATTTCTGAGAACATTCAATTAATCCAGGCCTTTAGATACATTGACTCCATAACAATCGCACCAAGAAACAAAACCAGCCACTCTTGGATCTTCTGAGATCAAAACAAAAGGAAAGAAACGGGAAATTCAACCACAACCTCTTAAAAACACACCCGAACACATTACCATTAAATACGACGCACCTCTTCAGAGGCTTGCGCGGTCATTACTCAACCGAGGGATCGTAAAAAAATCCATTCGGACGAACAAAAGATCCAGTGAAGAAGTCCAAACGAGCTCTTCCCTTTAGGCCCTTGACTCACCCCTCATTTCGAATAAAAAAATACAAATCAAAAGAACAAGGGACGGCTTCTTCAACAGCCAAAGAAGTTCCGCTGAATGTCGCCGGAGAAAATCAGAATGTTTTTTTTCGCATCGAGAATATTGGATCATTTTATTCATGCAGAATGGTCTTCACTGATTGCAGACAAAAAAATACGGCGACCCCTTTCACTAATCGAATCACCTAAGCGGATACAATGGTGGGCTGTTTTTACGACCGCGTCTGCCAACCGCTTCATGGGCGATTCCATTTGAAAAGTCGACTAGTCTCAATACATTCGCAATTTTCTTTTTCGAACTATTCTGCGACAAACACGCAAGCCTCTTGATGCATCGACCACCCACACATCGCCATAGATCGCGTGGCGAAACGTTTAAGAAAAAAAGAGTAGAAAAACATCAAACAGACGAAGAGTTACTCTGCACGTGGCGCCGTCTGCCGGCGATATGGGGAACCATTCCTCAGACCGATGTGTTTTTTGATTTCTTTTCTTCGTCGCGGGTTTAAGTGCTTGAATAGCGAGCAGGCGATAAAGACTGAGCTGCAAGTTCCGAGAACCCATTGCCGAGGAAAAGAATGCGGGTAGTCTCCGAATCTTTGAATACAGAAGGGCAGTCTCCTTATCCGGAAAAATTAGCATCGGGAGTGTTTAACATAGCCTCGTGACATGCAAATGAAATATTTGAGAAAGGTTATGTGATAAATTAGGAATTCCAGAAACTGAGCGGAGAGAAGTTTATATTTTATAATACGAAGAATTTTTAAGAAGATATTTAACAAGCTCCATTACAGTCCATCCTTACCTCACGAAAAAATAAATAAAATATAGCTACCATATTCATTATAGTTGAACACACCCTTTAACTGTGACTCAATGAGGAGGATGCCATATTTACTGACATTATTTATTAGGTCTCAAATCCCATGCAGCCACAATACTCATCAATAAATCATCGTTTCAAAAATACCATACGAAATCATTTTACCTGACTCAACCACTTGCAATTCTCAAGAAGCAGTGACTCAACCGGATGTATTAGAAACCAATCGGATAAGGAAATGATTTCCCAGAATACGAATCTGTCGATCTTGCATAGTAAATCTTTAAATGAAAAAGCATTGCGGATTAGCGATTACACTTGAAGAGGAACGAGGTGTAAAAAGCAAAAAGATGAAGAAAACGGATGACAACGATTATAACAGAGAACAATGAAAGGCATAAATAATCTTTATAATTCAACTTTAGATACTCTGGCTCATAGAATGAAATATTTTCACCAAATAACTACTTCATTAAATTGATAGACAAAGTTCGTACTTCTCTCGTACTAGTAGAATTAGTAATTTTAAAAATGCATCGACTGCTGAGGCCATTTCGCAAGTAAGCCTCCACCGGGAATCGAGTTTTGGACCGCTTCCACCAAAGTCGACCGCGCTGACCACTATCCGGGGGGTCCGTACTTCTCTATCGTATTTATTCCCAGACAGCGTGTTCATGTAATTCTGATTAAACGATTTAAAATCGAATACAACCTATAGCGATAGCATTCAGTAATACAAGCAAATATCAGATCATCTATTAGATAACAACGAAAATTGGATCCATATGCAGTATTATTAATTTTTGGGAACGAATATGAACATCGACTGAAAAACTGACTCAAAAAAACATGAAAGTACGGCACTGCATTTGATGCAAATCCTCGAGTCATGGGTCAAGAGATATCAGGACCAAGAAAGAGGAATGGGATTCAAACTTTCGGAAAAATTAGGCCGCTTCTCTGGTATGTAAATGTACACACCGAAGTAGACATTCGATCCAATGCGAAACAAATCATACCACCGGCGATAAAACAAGGGGATTGGAATGACTACCTTTTTAAGCATGCAAATCCGAGCCGACGCGATCTGTCTCTGATACGGCGCGCATGCATCTCGTTTTGAGAAAGACGACGGAAGCTGTCGGAGTAGGGGCGAGGCTATTATTAAAAACAAGATTATGTCGATATATAAACGCCTGTCGAGAAGATGCTGCAGAAAAGTTTTTGGGCTTAAGCATAGAACTCTGAACTAAAAATGAGTAAAGTTGCAAATGCAAATGGTTTCAATCCTTACATTACGGGACAAAATAATGATCGTTAAGAATTGAACCACATTTCTGCAATGCTGAAACGCGAATGCAACGCTAAGATTGTGAAATTTTACAGGAAAAATGAAATCATTGTTGATGAAGGAGAAATGTAGATCACAAATAAATTTCATAGGAAACCACAAAACAAAGAAGAGGAAGACATGTCCTGAAAATTTACGACGTCACTTGTTACGTTTTAAATAAGTATTTCTAAGTATGATAAGAAAATCAAAGCAATCAGACAAATGATATGAATAAAACTAAACATTTTATTAATTTGAACGACATAAAACGATTTAAATCGATCGTATGCCTGAACAGAAGTATCAATTGAATTAGATAAAAAGATATCTTTATTAATGCAGTGCACTTGTAAGTGGTTATACCTAGAGATAGGTTATGGAATGATAACTAGCATTAAATAGATGCGCATATACGATAGCAATTCTTCTCGCGAAACAGATCTTATCTTACACCAAAGGAGGAGATCACCGGAATGAAAATTTCGAGAAGCTATTAAAGCTATATACAAGAATAATGTGCCATGCAAAATACATGAGACTAGCTCAATATAAAGTGAGACAAGAGGCTAGAGTTAGAAATAAAGATGGAGTGTTCAAATGATCTCTATATAAATTGCTATCGTGATTTATCGGGAAGTGCTACCGCGGTTATTTCTCTTCTTCATGGTTTCCTAGACAACTGAACTATAAAGCGTGCGAAGAATATCATGAAAATACAACGACGAAATCTATTATGTGCGCCAGCTTCAGTGAATCTCTTTTTCTGATTAAAATTTAAAATTACGATCGTAGATAATTCTATATTGCCATCTTGACAAATGATATTGCAAACGTAACAGAATCAGTATCCAGGATAACATAAAAACTCAAGTGAATCTAATTAGAATCCGATATGATGAAATTTATTGAGGAAGTCACCGTCAACGTTTTCTATGTTATTCTAAATTGCCGAATTCAAGCATTGCTCGAAAGAACCCACTCCGCGGAATGGACATTTCCTTTTCCCCAAGACCCGAAGGAAATTTTCATTTCGACCATTAGATAAATGAAATGACTGTTTTCGAATTAGACATATGAAATAAGTTTGGCTAAGTTGGGTCGAGTTCAACTAAATTGGGGGCGCGGTACTGTATTTCGAATTGTTTAAAAACTAGCGCAAAATATGACTGAAATTCCTCACGCTGAGTTACCAAATCATAATGTGTTAGTTTAATTAAATGCAATTCAAAATACAATATCTTCACCAAACCAGACTCTACCCAACCCAGCCAAAATCATTCCAAAATGGTAAATCGAAAACCATTCGGGCAGAGCGAAAATGTAAATGCCCATTCCTAGAAGTCCTTCATTTCGGCAATGCCTGAATCAGGCAATTGTAAATAAAATATAACAGGCACCACACTGTGAAACTAGCAATATTATCCCTTTAAATTCCCTCCATCAAAGGATTCTGAAACAGTATTGGCAATATTTCATTCGCAGCTTTGCAATATTTGAAACGAAGTGATTTCGATCGGATGAGTCGAATCTTTTGAAAATAAACTGAAGTTCACCGGAACCTGTTAACATGTTCTGCTGACAATTATCTCCGGAAAAGGTCAATATTTCTCAAAATTTAACATTATTCAAATCGAAAATAGAACGAGGAAGAAGATGAACCGTGGGTTATACATATTCATGACCAGCACGTCAGGTTCCGTGCTGGCTTTCGACGATACAAATGACTTGTAATCAGGGCACGCATAATACAGAATTACTTACATAAAAAGAAACAAAAAATGCACTGAGGATACATTTAGTTTTTCCAAAATCAATATTCTTCTCAACCAATCACATGCATTATTCATTAAACGAAACCTGTCATTGACCTAGGCCGAAACGCTTCGGTATCCTCATTATTAATACTTAATTAGGCTATCTGTATGTTCATTAACCCTTAAAGGGATATTCAAAGTAATTAGCTCGTTAATTTATGGGTGAAGGCGAAGCAGAAGAATTATCAGAATCATTAATAAAACGCCGTCATATACGAGCAGCTGTTCATGCAACTTTCAAGCTCCCGGCTCGATAAAAGAAAAAAGTCAATAAAAGTAAACCTTCATCCAACATCAAATCTGAAGAAGAATGTTCCAGTGACAGGCAATTTGCGTTAAGTGCACTAAGCTAAAGATGAGATAGAGCGGAAGGGTGATCGAACTGACTGGTGATGCACTCTTGGCGACAACTAGTCGGTTTACATAAGAGGATCAGCTATTATTTCGTATTATAAAGAAGTCAACGAGGAATAAAGAAAACATCCCGAGAGGGTAATAGAGGAAAAGCAGAGAAATTCGATTAAGGGTTATATACCCCACACTGCCCTACGATGGCATTTCCTTCTAGATGATCCCTTCCTTCAATTCTATTTCTAGCTTGACCCCGTTCTCTTCATAGATTTCAATGTAATCTGACATGCGTCCCACTTGATTGTAACAATCAACCATTAACTCAATACACTATCAAGTTTATACCGAGTGTGTCTTTCATGAACAACAACAAATACAATACGTCTGTTAAATAACTCCCGCATAGGACTACTTTTGTATCAACAGGATGAAATTGGAAAATCAGATATTGATAGAAACTATCTTCGAAAATTGAGAAAAACGTCAATTTTTGCAAAACGTTACATGAATTCGAGTTTGCACTAAATTCCTGAACCAACTGCATAAATTTTGATCCGTTAAGTGTAATCCATCATAGCGCATTCACAGAATCCTCATAAGAGGGATACACACTTAGGTAAGTTAGAATTTCCGACCAAATGTATGCGGAGTCACCACGGAGTTGTGAGGTAAACTCAATAAGTTGATTTAGACAACATGCGATTGACAAATAACATTTCGATGGAGGAAAGGAGTATTTTAGAAAAAGAAATGTCTTTTAAATGACTGAAAAAATGTACAAAGAGAGGAAAGAAAGGAAAATTTTATTAAGTTCATGGCGAGGGGAGGGATGGCTTAACCAAATGGGAAAAATCAACCTACTTCCGATGCAACATGCATACGAATTTTTTCGTCATACATAATTTCTCTACGCATTATAAATTTCACTAGAGGAACAGAGAAGAAAAATAAAACAATCACGAAAAAAGGGAGCAATTCACAACATAAAAGGAAATCGAGCTCCCTTGTTAGATGAAAATAGTCAACAGACCTTGGGATGACGAGACCTAAATCCGCCTACATAGCAAAAATTCTCCCATCCATTCCAAGAACCATCAAATCATAGTTCCTCCTATCCTCTCGAGATATCTACAGTGACTCTAGCCAGACATCGACTAAAAAAGAGACTATGAGTACCCCAAGAGCACACGACGAAGAGGAGCAGAAAAAGATAGCAAAATGAGCGAGAATCACGAAGGAGAGCATTCATAGGAAGTCTTTCACCACTCTTAAAAGTGCTCATCACATTGATGGATGCATGCATCTCCTTCACTTCCGAGTGAGGGCGCACGCGAGAATCGCAAGTTCATCGGGAATAATTGCGTTTATTGTTCGGCGAGAGGATGGTCACGTTGGGATTGCAGTCAGACGAAGGGGGGAAACGTCGGACTAAATTCGCCACTAATATCTTTAAAAGGGGGAAGATGTGGAGGAGGAAGAAAATAGAATGCAGTCGATGCACCGATTTCGAAGCAAAGGACAATAGGGAGGAGACAAGGAAAATAGGATGCAATTCACGAATATTTCTCAAAATGATTATCTCTGGATGATTGATTAATTTCCGAAAAAAAGATAACGAAGTTTGTTTTCATAGAAATTAAATCTGGATTCTTCTACTGTTACTATAAGGTATTTGGCTATTCTCAGCGGTCTGGGCTACCCAATGAGTATCTATTTCAAAATAATAAATAAATCTATATTGGATTATAAATTCAGATTCGACGCCGATGGGATCCTACTTTTAATAACAATGGTTGGCGGCAGGAAGGTCATCTGGTTATAAAAATTAAGACACAAAATTATCATTGTAGTATTATCATGAGAGGACATCAAAAATGGGAGAATGGATGAGTAGAAGAAGAAAATAAATAATTCACATTCTATATTGAAAGAATTACAATACAAACTATTAACCACAGGATTAAATGAGAGAAATTGATTCACACGCTCACATTTTCTTATCGATAAAACAATCGATATGAGTCAGGAAAAAATAAGAGCGTGATGTGCTCGCTAAGCAGTAAAAGAAACGTCGAAGCGTGAGCAAGTGACGAAAGTTCATCGAGAAGAGCAACGATTCCCCGAAGAGCTGGCTTCGATCCATGTATGGACAACTTTAGCAGATGCCAAAGTCCCCGTCACTCACTCCAAGGGAAGTGATCCGAATCTTGGATGAAAATAATCGCGCACTTCTGCAAAGGTCGAGCGTGATAAAAAACATACGGAAGCGGAGCTTGAATATCAAAGTAACTGACACGTTCTTACAAGATGATTATAAATATAGAAGGCCATCGAAGTCTATTTATAAGTTCGCGGTGCGATAAACGCTTCCAAGAAAACAACTTCTTTTTCCAGAAATCGAAATTAATTGAAAAACTTGCATCAGAGCGCTCTGAGTGTAATTAAATTGATAAAGAAAGTATAAAAACTCAATTTAAATTCCTTCATGTAACATTTTAAACATTTAACAAAATAAGGTATATTTACGGATGATTGACGATATTATTCGTTCCCAGATTTAATAATAGATTAAAAAGACGTGATTTTCAATACGAATAAAATATAACACGGGAAACATAATCATTTATAGTACTTATCAACTTATGAAATCTTTGAAGTATTAACTTTAACATAAAGAAGCGTTGAAATAATTAAGTAATATATTTATAACTCTAACCAACAGGATTGGGAAGGACCAACATCCCTTGAAACAGAATTTGCAAACGTCAATGTTTCGAATGTTAGAAGAATAAATTACTGTCGTTAACATGAGAGTACATTTTATATTAGACCAGATTTTCCTCCTTTTGCTTAGCCACCAGCTTACAGGCGACTAGAATTTTACATTCATCTATGTTTATTCTAAGACATTAAAAACTGCATAACTGTAATTTAAGAATGGACATTTTTTGCAGCATTATTTTCTATAAAAAGTAAATTATTAGAAAAGAAACATCCTAAAATTATACCATGATGAGTACGTAATACATAGGGTGACGATCAAAATCACCTCTTAAGGTTATGTATGTCACTCATTTAAGACCAAAAGAGACCCGCTCTCAAAACCACTGATCTTGTCTGAAAAGCAAACAAAAAGCTTCATGTTCGCATTCGAATCTCCGATCCGGAGGTCAGTAACTCATCGGACGAGAACCGTCTGCCAGATCTCTCGTCGCGAGCGAAACAAAGAAACAAAAGTAGCCGCTAGACAGAATCCGCATTCCGACCTAATGAACCCTTTTTGTTTCCCGATCGAAAACGATGAAAAAATAGCGAGTCATCTGGCATGTGCGAACGCAAACATTTCCCATTTCTTTCCAGTGATATCTACTCATCCCCTTCGTGCTCTTACGAGATGGAGTATTGAAAAGGGCGGGCGGGATGAAACAAAAGAGCATCTCCGTGACGAAGGTGAAACAGACGTGGATCACACTCGTATTTTATTGGAACGAAGAAAGACGTCTGAAGGCGGAGAAATGGCACCATGGGGTCAAATGGGGCCAACGGTAAAGGAAGGCGGCGGGAAAGACAGGCAAAAAGGCGGGACGAGATGAAGAAGGGCGTGGAAGTTCCTGCACTCACGTTCTTGCACGGGAAATAAAATGATAATACATGTTCGGAGACGAGAAGAATACCCATCGAGTTCATTGGAAAGTATTCACGTGTCCCCTATAAAAGAGCGCTGAGAGTTAATATTCTATTTAATGGTAGGAAACCATAAATTATCGGCTGACAGATGAGTTATGAGGTAATACTATGCAAAGGAATGGAAAATGCGGCATTTCTTAGACAAAGTCATTTTTTTGATGTCCAGAGAGTCGATCCGGACAGAAATATCTTGGGAATCCTCTGAAGAAAAAAATATTTTTAAATAAAGATTTTATGCTTTATATATCAATACCGTTTTTTATTAATCATGGTGAACTTAATTAATTTTCATTTATTATTTTAGGAAAATAACAGCTAGGGTACCAGCAGGCTTCAATGTTAATCTACAATAATTCATGATAAAAACTACTTTAGTGGCTAGTACTAACTCAATGTTACATTTAGGCATTAAAATTCGCAAGAACTAATTGACTTAGTAAGTTAAATAAGAAATATCGAGAATATAACAACAATTCTCAAGTTGGAGTGTTAATTTTCTTTGATAAATTTCTCCGTTAAACGAACGAGGAAACTAAATAATCAGCTTAAATTTCCAAAGATATTATCTGCGTACACAAATGTAGATGTTGAACAATACAAGTCATCTGCTTTAATCTTATCCATAAAATCGTGGAGAAGTTAATTTAATATTTTCCGGAAAATTTCAATTAGCTCTAAGGCGTAAATTGCTTGAACCTTCAAAAAAAACACTATTCATTATGACTTGGAATAAATCTCGCCTTCCTTTGTACTCTATAATAGAGTAATGAGTAAGTTTAATGCTGAGAACGAAAATCGTCTTGGGAGATAGTTATCTCAAAGAGACCAAGCGCTCTTTCCCTTGAGAAAAGAGCGAAAAACATACAAAAGAAAATGAAAAAGTTTACGGGAACGAGGCGAACGGAATGGCGAAGACGGAAGCCCTGGAAACTCGTTGGCGGCAAGGGGCGAAGAATGCAGGAAAAATGAAGAGGGAATAAAATGAAACCACAAAAGAGCACTTTTTAAAAAAGGGAAGACGTATTGATTTAATATAAATAGCAAGCAAGAGTAACCTCAGTAAATCATTTCCTGGCTTTGTATAGCGAATAGAGAGAGTCACAAACACAAAGACAATTGAATCATCATTATTATTAAAAATATTGGCAGGTATAGTAAAGAAATTAATTGAAAGTATCTCTGGTTATGAAATAAAGTAAATAAGATAAGAAAAAGTGCAAGGTGCTTTCTTCGGAAGAGCATTCTAACTTTTGAATATATGAAATCAAAGTGCAATAAGTACAAAGCTTTATCAAGCGTCTTTTACATCAAAATGATTATATATTTATTGGAAGAATTTCAGTTTAAAATAAATACGGTAAATTAGAAACATATAAATGCCCTAACCGGGATTCTAACCTGGGAACCGGTGTTATTAGGCTGGTGTGCTAACTATCTTATTTCTGACGTCAGCAAATATACTCGACGGGGCGAATTTATAACAATATTAATGACTAGAATGACAAAACAAATTAAAATTACCCAGGTAACTTAGAAAAAGCCGCTTTTCATCTAAGAAAAAGAAATATTGTAACAGAAATATCATGGATAATTTATGATCAAAATATCTTCAATGTATCGTGGATATCATTAATCAACCCCTCATGGCTCATCAACATATTTATGCTTTAGCCCCATGGGTAGGTAAGCATCTCGCAATCTACCCTCTCATTGGTTGCTATAGTATATCGCCAGCTGACAAGAAATTGAAGCGATTAGTATCAACATCAATCTCCTAATTGGCACTTCAAATGACCCAAAATTATCGCGAGGCTACTTGACAATCACGATAAAAATTATGGTTCCCAAATTCCTCCATGAAGCTGTATTGATGAGGAGAGAAGCAGAGAATACGCAATAGGACAGCGGCACCGCCTTTGTTTGCCAACCAATGATCGGGAAGGAAAGGAAGAGAAGAAAGCAGACAGGAGAAAGTGTGGGAAAAACGGAAGAAAAGAGAAGGGGTTGAGTGCACTCTTGGGATGGGAGGAAGCGTCATTTCCGCTTTCCGGCTGAAGGACAGAGACAATAGAAAAAGGCATGAGAAGTGATAGAAGGGCTTGGCGTAGCTACTTGGACGCGCTGAACTTGAGGGCGCTGCCGTCTTCAATTTTCCCGCATTCAAACCACTCGGAAATGTATTACGGAGGGAGTGGTAGCAGCCATTTCTAGCGAAGGTGACACCATTGAATGGATCGGAAGCCATTAAATTTTCACCTTCCGTGAATCATTCAGACTCGTCAAACCATCTTATGCATACATAACATTAATTACGACTTATAGGTTTGGTGGCCACACTCACGATGAATTTCGTAGAGCATTTCCCGCGTGAATGAAGGACCCACGAATGGCTGAGCGTAAACTTATGCAAAATTAAGTTAATAATTGGCTGAAAATTGTGCGACTGTGAAAATTCAGAGACAAAATATTCTGAGGTCCAAGGTTTGAATTGGGATAAGAGCACGGATGCTTGTGTTCGCATGTTATTTTCCTTATCGTAATTGACCAATTTTGGCTGCTTATAGTGAACTGCATAATTATCATATAAATAACAAATAAAAATTAATCGAATCTGTTAATTCGATTTTACGTTAGGTCTCCTTTATGATGAAAACTGCTAACTAACTGCTTTCTAATCTTATGATTAGAAAGCAATTAGTTGGCAGTTTACCACCAATGTTATATTGGTGATAAAGATGTAACTTATTTTTTCAATAAAAGTTAATAAACTTATTGATAAATCGGTAATTTTATTATCATTAGAGAAGCTACAGAAGTAGAGGAATATCATTGGGAATAATCCGTTCCGTTCAGAAAACACCAGTATGGAGGACCAATGAACAATTCTTGAATGAGGAAAAATAATCGACCAGAATAGCCAGAAAATCAAACGAGGGAGGTCTTCAAATAAAGAAAAGCGAGAGAGAATATTTCCTGCCCTTGGTGGTCCTTAGGGAAACATATTATCCTAGGTTAGATGCGTCATTCTGAATCAAAAATAACCCGCATGCAAACATTCGCGAAATAAAAACCTATCACCGTCTTCTTCGCCTCGATATTATTAAATTTAGACTAAGCTGCTGTTAAACACTGAATTCATAGAGCAAAATAAACTCGAATAAGAATACTTTAAAGGTTTAATTGCCGATGAGAGAAAAATCTGTGAAAAATAGAAATAAAAATATGACTTAAGCGAAATCTTCTGTCAACTTTTACTTTCATTATAATCGGTGGCATTAAAAATATTATAGAGACCGGAAGTTTAGGTATATCTAAAAATCCTTTAAAACTCACAATGAAAATAAATTCGTTGATAATGCTATCGTAACCTTCTCAAATTGACAGGCTTGCTGTCAAATATCCTTCACGACTACTCCAATACAAGCAACGTTCACCGACTAAAAATTGATACAAGAAACGGATAAAAAAGAAAAACAGATAACAAACAACAAATATAACAGATAACAAAGAAACCGAAACGTTTAAGAGCTGCTTAAAATATGCTCAATTCCAACACATTTGAATTCTTCTATTTACTATATTATTTGAAATTTTAATGCATAGATGCAGACAGACAATACAAGTTCGAAGCGGCAAAATTTCGGGGATGAAGATCTGAATTCGCAAGAAAATATCCTCACTCTGTTGCTAACACAAAATTATAGATAATAATATACCCGAAACACTTGAAAAAATATCTTGGGACATTACTAGATGTAGAAACTCAAAATATAAACATAAAGTTCAATGCTGAAAACCCATTTCCAATATTGTTAGAGAAAGCTCCAAAGATGTGTAGGTATTACCAAAATATAACATATTTCTTTCCGTAAAAGGCGCAAGAAATGCAATTATCTCTAGCTAGGAAAGGCTTGTATTCTGTATAACCGTGCCTTCACGCTCGAATGAATATCCTCTCACCATATGCCTTCGCATGTATGTGTTTAAGGGTTGACCCGACTCCATAAACCACCACTCGCCACCCCCGCACACACCTTCAACCCCTCCAATGCGGATCCTCTGCAGCTTGCACCGACCACTTCCGCTTTCAGAGAAACGACACCAGCCGCTCTTTTCCCATAACACGAGAATACCTCCAATAAATCAAATTTCCAAGAATTTATGTACCTTTGAAGCATAAGATAACAGCAAGGGATCAAGGAGAGAGAGAAGCTCAGAAATTGTTAGATCAGACTGTTAAACCTACTAAAGGAAAACTGCAATGATTACTGTAACATATTAGCCAGTAAATAAAAAATACGAACGCGCAGCGTAGCTCGGCTGTCCTCTAGAGTATTTCCGTAATAGATAAAAAGTATAAACAGAAAAAGTTTCCTTTCATTGATAAACAATTGGTTATAACGATCATGCTGGTGTACATATAAAAGAGTAGAAAATGGAATAACGATCATAATCTTCAACCAACTTAAGGAACTGAAATACAATCACTGAACGTAACACGCAATAGCCTAGGGGTTTTCCTGAATATCGTTACGTTGGAATATTTTTTTAACTTCTCTGCATTCATTCCGTAAACCATACCGTATGAAAAGGCTTTATTTCTAATCACCGACAGCGTTTCATTCTTTGGTTCTTTATCTTATTTATTCGAAATGCATAGATTTGGAGAAAATATTTTACTTATAGAACAAGTACGACCATTATCAGCAGGAAAACGCAAGTATACGAAGATTAAACTCCAATGCTAACAGAAATGTGATGGATTTTGATGGCTTTATCCACATCAACTTATGATTTTGATTTACGTTTCATCCTGTTATTCTTTGTTTTATGTTTATCTGTCTGTTACTTGTCTACCATCCACTGTAAAAGCCCAGAGCTGTTTCTAAATTTTTTTGATAAATGACAAATAGACATAAGATTGTTGCACTCTTCTATGCCTAACAATGCCAGATGATTCAAATTCATGGTTAACTCATTTGAGCTTTGGTTCTCTAATTCTTCCGCGCATTTCATAAACTTCTCAATTAATCTATACTTTGCTAGAAGATGTATCAATGTGACTAGATATGTGTTTCATATCGAACGGTAGCCCACAATATCGAACGGATGTCCTACGCCATAAATGCGTTAGGCGTAGGGACACGAGGCAAGGCCTTTGCTTCGATAACGGCGATAATTGGCACTAATCAGGCACTGCGCACCGATGCGGTCATTTCCGTAAACAGACGCATTGGGTGGTTTCGAAAGGTCAGCGTGGAAATCGACAGTAACACCGTTTCAAGGAGCCCTTCCGACAGGCCGACAACGTCCAAAAGACCGATATAGAGCCGATCTGACGCATTGTACGCCGCGAAATGAAGTAGAAAAACGACTTTTTACTGTTAGAACTAATTAATTAAAGCTGCGCGATGGCGGAAGTAATTGAATGGACGTGAATCAAAACACGCAGGAAGATGCCTTGTAGTTTCGCGCCAAACACGATCATGATATTGAGGGACTCATTAGGGCATCAGGAATAATAATTAATCACCTTCTGTTAAGTAATACACTGCTATATCTTGTATCAGAACTGTCTTGCTCATTAAGGCCTAGTTTGATCTAAAAGCCTTGATACCGTTCTTAGAACTGCTTCAATGACAGTGTATCGACTTTTGGCAGAGATTACCGATGTAACAGAGATGGTGGCGAACTTCCATCTGGGAAAAGGAAAAAATAAAATCGAAAATCGAAAACCAAAGGGAGAAATGATTTTTGCACATGAAATGATTACATAAAAGTCAATATATATTCCTGAAGTGAGAAAAATATCAAAATAAAAATGGTTGCGCAAGGGTTAAATTCACAGGAAAGTTTAACATTTGGCCGATATTAGTTTATTAAGACCGTTTATTAGTCTTCAACACCTTATTCCATTTATATCCACGAAAATTTATACCTAATATTCATTTGATAGTGCAATAATCTCAAAATAAAATCCTCGAACATCAAAGTTCCTCATACATATCGTAGAAATTATTAATTGAGTAGCAAAAATTAAAATTTGCGGAATAATGATACAAGCTAGCATGAGAGGGCAGTTTGATTGAAAAATTGACTTGGCCACTCTGCTCATCCTCCGAAACCCAACTCAACCCTCTGTAAAAAGAAAAACACGAAATCACAAAAGAAAAAAGCAACTCTTCCCGCTGTTTAACCTCAGCTCCGACAGAAACTAGTATCACCTCGCCTCCACGCTTCGAACACGCGACCTCTTTAGAGGAATACGCAAGACCAGCATGCCCCAAAGGATAAGCGGGACACCAATACTACCCTCGCTGGAAACACCCTCCTTTGAAACAAAGGCGGAAACCGCACATGTAGCGAAGCCAGAAAAAATCGACAGCCATTCCCCGGCGGCTGCTTACTTAGCTATTCAGGGGGCGTAAGCATGCACGCACAAGGCCGTGGGTTCGGGAAGGAGCAGTCCATCGAAGATTCAAGAACCGTTTGGAGGGAAGCTTCATCCGGACAAAGGACTCGGCACCCTGAATGCGTGACGCCGTGCAAGGACTTACGCTTAAAAGGTGACACGCCTAGAGTGACAAAACGCATACAAGCCTTGCTTTACACTGCAGACATGATACATGTCAGAATTATCCACTCCATTTTTCGAATTTCACTTTAAAAACGTCTTCTTAAGGTGATTTTACCTTCATTCTGCTGTCTTGTAGTTAGATGAAGGAATGAAAAATTTGGACAGTCATGGAAAATGATACAAGTCCTGCTAATGCCTTCGCTACTCTAGTACTACTGGAGTAGTCAGTAGATAAATGACTCTAATTGTATCGATTAGAATTGTAACCTAAAACGTATTACGAATACGAAAAACCAAAAGTGAATTTTTTCAAGTCATCGTTAAAAGGTCAATCGCGATGGCGAATTGAGGATAATCAATAACTAACGCTTTTCGATCGATCTGTAACTCACCAAAAGATTATAGCAAAAGTGGGCGGAAGTGACGCATCGCTGTGTGACGCAGTCCTACAATGAATCACGCCCCCTTTAGGAGTCAATCGCATTAAGAATCAGCCACCTCCGAAGGAATATGAGGGAGGAAACTCGGTTAGGAGTGCACGCGAAGCGGTTTCTATCTCTGCGGGAGATGCGACGCACGACGTCGCTGAAAATTATGCAACTATCTTCCTTGCAGACGCACTGCGAGGGCGTTCCTAGAGGTCGACGGGCGATAATGAAGCTCCAGGACTCAGCTAGACGTTTCCTGTCCATTCCGATTTTCCACAGGGCCAAACATTGGGCGCGGTGCTGAATGAGAAGGCTCTTGACCTTCGGATGCGATAACACCCGCTGAATCAATTGCCGACGAGTCAAGAGCGTTCAAAGATTCGTCTGCGTTGTTCAACCAACCGTTACTGATAATGGGTTGGATTCTAACATTCACTTCTTCCGAGAGTGCCTGAAATGCTCATGTACCCAAATGAAAACAAAATGCGAGGGAGGAAAAAAAAGAGAATTTTTTTACTTTCAAAGATGGAGAAGAAAATATTTCCGACTCTCCAACTTTGTAGAAGCTTTTCATGGTTATTTTGAATTTAACGACAGAGTATTTTCAAGACTTTATAACAAATTAATCAGATTCTTCGTCATCTCCAAAACAAAAGAGGAGAACTTAAAAATTAGAGAAAGATATGCGTATCACAAATAAAAGGAGCCATTAATGTTCTCAACCCACCCTTTCCCAACAGGAAAGAGAGAAAAAGAGAGAGAAATCAATTTTTGGATTACTTATGTGCGTCAAAATTTAATGATAAAACCATGTATTACTTTGCAACCATAACTAAGCACTTGGCATTATAACCATAAAGATAATGAAAGGAAATGGCCACAGAAAAATAAACTTAACCCTTGGCTCCATCCATTCTCATAAATGCTTAAAAAAGGAAATATGGATAAAAGTTCAACATCGCCAGGGAAACACGAATCACTAAGCTGTAAAAATTTTATTTACCAAAATAATTTCGAAAATCAAGACGGACAGCGGCCAAATACTCAGTCAGAAGACATTCTTGAAATTCAGGCACAACCAAGGACTTCTCGATATCCATTGTCCATTGTTGTTTGGTAGAACGACGAAGGTAAAACTCCAAAAAATAAACTTTCTGAGAAATCGGTTCCGATTTACTGGCAGGTGGGCAGATTCCTGAGGTGTTGATAATTCTGTTTTGCGAACATTTAGCACCTCTGACCATTCTTCAGATTTTAAAGCGGGAAATAAAAATGATAGCGATCTTTGAGTTACTGTGGACGTAGCTCCGACTTTCTGTTATACCCACTTTGAGCCTAATTTTTACTAGCAAAAAAGTAATAAATCCGAAAATTTCATTTCTTTAAAACGTGAATATAAAAGGAATTCGAATACGTTTCACTGGGGAAATGGCTAGTAATTCAAAGCCTAGATCTTGGGTTCGAGTCCAGGTCGATCCTGATTAATCGGTCGAACCTCGTCCATCGTTACAGCCTTCACTGTAGTTTCCCTATGAATGCATATTTTTGGTCTTTCTTACATTTTAAATTTATCCAAGAGAAATTACTTCTTTAGAATAAGTTTAAATCCTGACTTAATTAATAAATTAATTTTAAATAGAAAATGGACACATATCAAATGATGAAGGATACAAGGAAGATGATACAAACAGGTGTAAGAAATAAAAATTGATACTGATTATAATGAAATAACGAAAATTTTTGATAGGCATCATATTCCGTATTCGTAAAGGTGATATATATTTAGATTCTACTGAACTGAAACTCTCCAATCCAAGCGCTTCTTTTTCTAAAAAGTTCATACATCAGTATTTAACTCGGTGTTCGCAATCTACACAATCCGGAAACCTCAACATCCCTCAAACCTTAAGTATTTTCTAGCTCCACAACGAGGCACATTGGAGAGAGGTGAAATGACCATGTCTCTGAGCAACGTTCCTACAGAAAGGAAGTCCGAATCTTTTTCTCTTTTTGGCACACAGAATTCCCAGAGAGCACAAAAGAACTCACTTGTCATCCCCGAAAATCCTTCCCTCACAATCAAGCTCCTGTTATTTATTTTACTCTGTCGAGAGGAAACCAAACTTCCTGCGGTGGTAGCTTTTTTCAGAAAATTGCGTTTTCTATCGAAAGTGCAGCTCCCAGAAGGAATTGCTTGGCTAGTCGGAAGGAAGAATGACGATGGAGATTAAGGAGAGAGAGCACGACTTGACCAGACGAAATCAGCGAAAAATAAACAGAAGGAAACATAGCGTGACTTAAAAATCTCAGGTAAAATAATTTTCAATGTAAATTCTAAAGTTTTATTCCTAAAATAACACATTTCATTGCTAAATCAAGAAGGATTTATAAACTTTGGGGAAATACTCAATTTAAAAATATTTTATTTGTTGAATTATATATACGAGTAAATTAAGCAATTTGAGCTGAGATAAGCTGAAAAAATCTCTCCTATACCCACAAGTCTTAAAAAATTTAGGAATGAGGAAGTACTAATTATTCTGCGAATGCGTTTTGCCTATAAGATTTATTTGAAAGTTATGTTATGGAATTTAAATCATGAGACGTCAATGCAGCGAGAAAATTCCATTTCCTTTACAAATCAGGCTAACTGATAAGTAAGCGAGGCAGCATAAATTTGGAAAGTAATAATCACGGGAAAAGAGTTAAAATGAGTTAATCTATATTGACGAAGGTTTTTTTGGGAATAACTGAACTTACAATGGGAACTTTTCACTTCGCATGTCAAAGGGAAGTTTTCTTCTCGTTAATATTTTTTCACTTACGGTTCCACAAGACAAAGAAAAGTGTCAGCAACCGGAAGACATACGAAATTTTTCTAGAGACTTACTAGTAATGTTTTAAAAACAGTGGAAATGATACATAACATTCTTTTTATATTATAATTGGATCCTCAAAATGAACGAAGACTGCTAGCCTCGTAAAATGCTAAATTAAATTTCCTTTCAAACTATAGTATCATCATTTAGCACAAAACGGGATTCGTTCGAGATGATTTGCCCTTAGCTTAAAAAATACCCGTTAAAAGCTATCAGCATCTCACAAGACATGACAAATTTATTCCTCCCGACGTAAGCCACTTATTATGAGTAAAAACATAGTTAATTTGAATAAATATATAACCCTAAAATGGCACTGGGTTTAATTATTCGCCAATTGTACCTATGTAAGAAGCGAACGAAGACTTCTTAAGGACAAATAAACAAAACGTTTCGTTAAGCTTACGTCAGGAGAGGCTCATTATTTTTATGCGAAAAAACTTCGCGCAGAAAAAGGACCAGGAAAAGAGATGACATCGGAGAACCGCTACGAACGAAAAGTTTCGACTAATTCGAGTCGCGGAAGGAAAACAAGCGATCCTTCAACAGGTCTCTCAGAAACACCCGAGCAAAAACATTAAGCTGACTTAATGAATGGAGAGAAATGTTTACTTTCTTGCGTTCTCTCCAAGTATTCGCTGTCGTGGGTTTTCGGGACCGGAAGTGACGCAACGATTTCTTTTGGAAAGGATTCCGGCGAACGGGTCCATTGGAGAGGTAATGAGGATAAAGTGAAAAAGAATGGAACGGAAAGGAGTGAAGAGATGGTGCGGAGGGATTGGTAAAGAAAGGAGCGGCCGTGATGCAAATTAGTAGTTGACGAAAAGGACATAAGTGGTGCTCGTACAAGCTATTAGAGGAGATGTTTATGCAGAGGGGAGGAAAGGGGAGCCGAGACAATACGCTGTGTAACGCTCGGTGTAATTGTATCCTATCCTGACAGTAGTGGATTCATCCAGGAAACATGACGTTCAGTTCAATTAGTTCAATACTATTGTCTTCCATTTTAGAGGTCATGTTGCACACCATAAGCATAACAAACTTACAGGTTTACTCTTCTGCTAAATTTGATGAGTTCGAATAAGTTCAGAAAATGTTTTAATGCGCCGTTTTACCAAAATTTTACATTTGTTGGCACAAAATTCTGATTATTTAAGGTCAAAAAATTGTTTTCCTAAAAATGTTTCACATGAATCGATAGAATATTTGCTTCTTGCTTATAGGCAATAAGAGAAAGCCATTCTCATGACACGACGCACAAATCTTGGTTGCATCATCTACATTCTGCATAAAGCGTTTAGAGACCTCGTTCACTTCTACATACAGTTTCACCTGTATGTAATAAGCCTTTCCACTGGGTTAATTTTTTATTTAACTAAAATAAAATATTAAATAAAAATAAAATAAAATGTATTGAATTTAATAAGAACGAAGAATATGTTTTAATAGCGAAAAGTCTTGTGTATTTTAAAAATTTATCGAACACTCAAATCGGTACCTGCATACATATTAAACTTTTGTTTAACAGGCATTTAATATTTCTCACCATAATGAACCTCCAACTAGTATTATGAATAAAAATCAAAATAACTAAACAGCTGTCGAACTGTTTTAAATAAAAAGCAGGCGTGAACTTGTACTGAGGTAATCGATCTTGAATTTACGACGAGCGAACTAAAGAAGATGGCAATTTTATTATTTAACGCCTCTTAAAATCAGAGCTGCTAAATTATATCTTGTGAATAGGAAGGGTAACGAATCGACCGCAACGGGCCATAAATATTATTCGGCAATTTCCAAACCGTCACGTACGGGATAATTGCTCCTTTGCGGATTCCTTACGAGGCTTGAAAAAGTCATTTAGACAAATTCCAAGTCCCACCTCTGTTTTATTCCTTTCTATCCAAGGGATAAGGACCTTAACCTCACAACTCACTCAAGATGAAGTCATCGCGGGAAGCAGGTTAAGTGACGGAGAGAATGATTTTTACAGTTTTTGGAATTACAAAACAGAGGCGCTGTCAGAGAAATAAAAAAAAACAGAGATCGCGATAAGAACTTTCATCATACCGTCACCGATGACGGAGTATATGTATGTTTATTCACAGATACGGGACGGATTTACGAACTCCTTGGTATGTATTGACCTAAAAATACACAAACAAAACATGGGAAACGAATTGGTACGCGAATTCGACAATTATCATTTAAATAGTTTGCAAAGGTGCGCCATTGGGTAAATTGATGGCCAGCATTGATTAACATAATTCACCAGCTTAATGAAAATTGCTAAATAATTTTTAAGTGATACACTTTCCATTGTAAAAGAATATATTACGGTAAATTAATGCTGAGTACCTAGTAGTTAGAGCTTAAAAATCCAATAGAAAAACTAGAGATGAGCACTAATAATTCCTGCTAGATAAACAGCTTATTCATTCAGGACCGAATCCGTTCGGTTTCTATGAATGAAATGAAACTGAAAAAGGGAGGATATGGCAACAGCGAAAGATCCAATGGCAACTCGAACCTTCCATCTGTTTTCATTACTATATGTCAGAGCTCAATTTATGTTGCGAAGACTATAGGTTAGTGATCAGGAGCATCTGGCCCTCGGTTGTATTTTTGGAGCCAGATTAAGACTTCATGGATGTTAACCTTTTCTAACATATGACAGCCAGGCATCATAAAATTTAACTAACACAATAATTTCCAAGAAATACGAATGAAGTCAGATAAGAGTAAAACAGGACAAAATTACGATTAAAAAGTACAATTAATTTCTTTTAAAAGTTGTGAAATCAAAGTAAAGGAAAGAGAGCTATAAGTTTTCCCTAAGACATAACACGAGAATAAAAATGCAGCAAATGACAGGAAATATTACTGCATTAAAGCCAGTCACCAACAGAAAAGATCTCTCAAGACATCTCATTAAAATTTCAACATCAGAATTAAATACCTGACCTGGCAACCAAATCACTTCAGAGTAAAATAACTCGGCAGAACAACGATTTCACAACGCAACAATACAAATTTCGACGGGTGGCAGCATTAGGCACACGAAACAGCTTGCCTAAAGATGGAATTTTCCGCTGCAAAAATATATCGCACGAAATAAAAAGTAACGCGTACCGGGATATGTAATTCGATTCGCACTCTTGAAGAAACTCATTGAAAGCCTGCCGCGTAATCCCACGTATCGTAAACACCATCCTCCGGGTCGAGGTGACCAACTTTCCTTCCCTCCCTCACTCTCTCTCTCTCTGAACCCAAGACATTTTTACGATAGAGCCACGGTGAGTAACCTCGATGCATTATCGAGGAATACGCAACTTGCTGCAAAGGCAATTCATCCGAAGGATGATAGCGGAATCGGGAGAAAAATGCCAGTGCTTAAAATAAAAGAGCCTTATGAAAGGATAGTCGGCCAAGGATCTTGGGGTGTCAGCGAGTAGGACCTTTAACCGGGCAATTAATATACAGCCCTCCGAGACATGTATTGATGCCTTATCTCACTTGTCTGTCTCGGCCACCACGTCTGGACAAGTACAAAGAACTTTATGGCCCTATTCAGCAATTGCACGTCCGGATAAGCGAATTAGAATTCACGATGAATGCCTCGTTCGATTAGGAAAGAAAAAATCAGGACATATCAATATAGTTCAGTAAAAGTCTGCGCATAATATTGTAATAAAGATAGGAACAATAAAATAAAATTACTCATCCGCAAATTCTTGATAAAGGACATACTTGAATGTAATTAGGAGTTCGCACGGTATTAGTGAAAATGGAGTTAATTGCCATCTCTTGATATGTTCAACGATCTGATATTTAAATGAACAAAATCAATCAAGACAGCGCCCCTCAGAATACGTGCATTCACATAACATTTGTATTCTACGATCGTTACACAGTGAACATGAATAATGACGAATCGTTTATTGAGATGTTATGAAATATAATAAAAATGATGAGAGGGAGCGAGCAATTTACTTGCGCAATTGTAATGAATAGGAGATATCAAAAGAAACACTATATAAAAATTGTGAAATAAGGAATCGATACGATGTATCGATTATACTATGTAAAGAAAATATTCGGTGCTGATAGAAAAATAAGGGTGTCTATGGCATAATTTAGAGAAAAATGCCACTGTCATCTCATCAGTACTATATCCAACGTTTAAGAGACCAAATGCTAAATATTCTATGAGATGAATAAGTTGTGACAAAGTCGATACCGAAGCTTGGAACTCTCATTTTCCGGAAGGGTGGTCTCACTAATCGAGACATCTCGCACAATTATCTCGGTGAACGTCAAGATTAGTTATTCAGTAAATTAAATACATAAAAGAATAACTAGACATGAAAACGCTTTTATCCTTTATTATCATCCGTCTTTTATTATATGTCCAAGATTGATTAAAAGCCGTAACCCAACCGGCATCTTTTAACAGACACAGGTAAATCACCCCAGTTTTAGAATAAAAGTCATGCACTTCGAAATAAACCGGCCGTGACATAAAAACACGAACTTGTCATGGATGTTTAATGGCGATCGAAAACAAAATAAACAAATAGCTTATCGATAATAAAGCGGGGCGCCGGCGTGAGACAGCCATTACGTAAACAGATATGCGAGTTACAACACGCATCACTCTCACTGACAGGAATGGAAACTAATCCGCCATCGATTTCCGTCAGATATACAAGCACATATTTACACCTTTATACGTGTACGTACAAGAATGATAATAAACGCATATCTACTGGATGAATTTTTGACACAGTAAACAAGAATAAATTCAACCGATACGGCCTTGATGTGTAGCAGCAAAATAACTCCAAAGAATAATAATACCTTCATTATAAAGTAATTACACTTACAATTAAATTAAGCAAATCAACGGATACAAACAACTATGCTTTAGCCATTATTCGTAATAAGCACCTCAGCGCTGATATGCTAACAAGCTAATCCTACACTATCGGACAAATACATATATTTGAAGTTATGCATTAATCAGAAGAGAGAATGATGGACCTAAAACTCTTTAACTTGTGCAGATTCGAATCGACTCGAGATTTTCGCTAGCCCAAGAAGACTTAATACATCACTCCTTTGATTCTCCACCAAAGCAACCGATAAGCCACTCGTAAGAGGAGTTCGCGAAGGAAACATTCCGCACGATAGCATCTCCTTCGCGTGATATTAAACTTGCATGAGTAGGAGTTACTCTGGCCACTCTTTTTATAGAAAAGAGGAGATGAAGCGACTTGGACTCTGATTCCAATCGCTTCTCTACATATGCCAAATTGATCCCCTGATGGCGTTCTTTAAGAGTCTGTTTGCTATCTAATATCTCATTCTGCCTAATCGATCACGAAAGATCGGATGAAGAGGGACTCTTTCTCATTTGCTTTAATGCTATGCTGACTTATGGAAAGGAGAGAAGGAAAGGTTGATCCCATTAGATGTAGGACATAAAAAAACCAATAGAAAGAAGTAAGATTCCGCTCCGCATACCATGAATGCGAGTAGGAACACACCCCCCTTACGTGAGCCATCCAATCCACTTTAAAGTGTACTTTCTATCAGAAAAAAGAAGCTTAAGCTCCTTTTATGATAGAAATAAGATTCTTAAGACAGAAAGCACACGATAAATTGACGAAAAGAAAGTCGGTTTTAAAGCATAAATACTTATAGACAAAAATACACAACCCACTCCTACGGACTGAGATTTTCACATTTTCATTGCAACTCCACAAGTTTATGGCATCTATTATTTTTTTAACATTTCAAAAATCTATATATGGAATTTTAAAGAAGAACTAATACTGGGAGCAGAAATTAAGGTTAAAAAAACTTCAGAAATGCAATTGTTATTTACCCATGCTATTCATGGTTTTCATTCCACTTCGAAGTTCATGACCAATACTGAACATAAATTCGAAGATAATCCAAGATATTAAAAATAAAATACAGCAATTATCAAATTCTGCGAGAGAAACGGAATAACCTTACATAAACCAGAATAAATCCGTAACTGACGTAAAATTAAAAATTAAAAAATAAACCTAACATGAAATCTTGAATGATGAGAAAGTGATAACCAAAATCTGAGCGGTATCGTTCCGAAAATTCCCGGAAAATATTTTTTGATGAAAAACCAAATTTTCTGCAACAATTGAAAGGTAGGAAAATTATCTACACAGAATACGCAACTTTGGTATTCAATCTCTACTTAATTTAGCACAGATGTCTAGACAAACGAATGAAGTATCAAATCACCACGGCGATTCGAGATGAATATTCGGCGCTGATGGTGGAAAACAAGAAAATGAATCAATCCGAATACCTCCAATAAAAATCCCTCCGATTAGCATACGCTACGTTCGACTCGTAATAAAACGAGTTTCGTCACTGAAAACCCACGCCGACTTTTCAGAAAGAGGAGTGGCAACCTTGGTGCGGACCGAGCGAAAAACCCTAGCCGAGGAAAAATCCCGCCAAAGAAAGAAAAGCGGTCGAGACGATGACGAAAGACTCGCCCACGCGATCACTTCACGCGCGTTGCCGGTGCTTCTGCCCACGCCTCTAGGCACCGGAGAATTCCATGTAAGGAGCACTCCCCTAAGAGCGTGGCTGGAGATGAAAAAATAAAACCACAGCGATGATGCTGCTTTTATCTCCGCCGGCCTCGTTCGCTCAATGGACGCAGATTGGCTAAATGCGATAGCCCTCCATTAGGAGGTTGCGGATCATGCACCTGTTAAAGTCTCTTGCGGTGTTACATCTCCCGCCCGTCCGAAACGTCATCAAAGAGTTACTTCTGAGGGATTATACGACAGGGGTCAAAGTAGTGCGTGACTCACTCAAAAAATGAAAAAAAAGAAATCGCAGAAATTACATCTCGTACGTGGATAGTTACGGATTCACGTGGAAAAGAGACTATAACACATTAATGGGATTCTTCCTCCAGCACTTATCATGACAATTTTTACGTATGATACATACGCATTTCTGAGAATTTAACTTCTTCCTACAATATTTTGTAAATTTTTCTAACTTAACAAAACCAAAGCCCAAAAAATTATCCACAGAGATGCGAAACATCACAGAACAAATTCTAAAATGCCAATGCAGCTGATGGCAGTAGTTGCAAAAATATTGTAATTAAAAACAGTGCTCGACAAGAGATGAGCGTACAACTAATGGCATTCGAAATATTTAGTGATAAGTATATTACAGGTTAAAGCATTTCCTATTTAAAAATTATAAAAAAATAAGCATCCGTAAGATATAACCAAAGCGCAATCAGGAGTTTCGCGCAGTTTCCATTTTAGCGTTTCCTTACGCGAGATGGAAAAAGGTGAGATTCGTTCTTATATTTAATCGGTAGAATATTGCAAGTTACTGGAATAAGATCGAAAACAGAGAGCAATGCCGACCTAAAAAAACCCTTCTCATGAAAAATAGGAATATTAATAGATTCCTTAAGGGAGATTGTAGCCATACGATTACAAAATCTACTGATATAATATTCTTGCAAATTCTTTTGGTGAAATACTTCTACAACTGTCTGGTATAGAGTAACAGCTCACGGTTGAATAGAAAGAAAAATACCTCTCATTAGAATTCCACTTTAAATTTAGCTACTCTACTGGAGAGGATGTGCGTGAGGCGCTGTTTTCCCTTTTGCATGCGACGCAGTTGCGCGCTTTTTCTTTATCAACGTCCGACGGACTGCAGGATTATGACACTATCAGCAAGGCACGCCGGTGCATGTCTTAAATCGTACCGACACAATCAAATAACTTATTCAGCACTCGTTCTTAAAAAAATACGATTAACAGCGTCGAAATCGTACGAACCCGCTTTCCTAGAAAACAGAGTTAAAGAGCTTTCATGCGCAAATTAATTCGTGAGCAATCCGAGATTGTTAGCAAATACACCGCTTTTCTTTGACAGCATCTCATAGCTGATGCTAATGACAAATCACCGGCAGCTAATTCCGCAGTATTTGTTACAGCTGCAGAAGATACGGATCGTTGTTCACAGGCCGATAATTACTAATGAATAAATCACTATTAACTGCGCAGCGGTTTGAAGATATGCCCTTCGGCTGACCAAAGAAGTTCCTCTGACAAGCGCCTGGATCATATCCAGCTCGCGTGATAACGCATAGACCATAATTTTCTCTCATCGACTATCTCTTTCAGAAAATAGCTTGTTCTCTCTCCGCTTCATTGCGTACTTTCAACTCTGAAAGCAATGGATACTATCGTTTCCTTTCAAACTATTACAGGATGACCCGTTTCAATCTCTTTTCCAGCATCTTGAAAGTTTCACTCAATCGAGTGCGTTGAGTCCGGCAGTGGATCGGATCAACACTTAAATACGCCTTTTATCATCCGTATTTGGAAAGTTCCAGATGTAGAGTACATATCGAACAGGATTTTAAAAATAGAGCTCCATTATTTACACTGGTCTTCCTTTTCAAACGATGGTAAAGATAATATTGACAACTGATCTCATAATTTATTGTGACAAACTCATTCGTCATAATTTCGCAGCAAAGATGAGCAGTCATCATACTTTAGCTGCGACTTTTATTTTCAATAAATTTCGAGATTAGAAATGAGCATTTCATCTGCCATGCAAGGGAATAATGTTTATTAGAGCGAAATTTATGCTTCAAAATCAAAGAATACATCGAATCAGAAACAAATTTAATTTACCTATAACAATCGATATCAAACCGAATCATAGGATAGTAAAGGACACCTATGAAGGCGAGATGATTACTAAAGAATTGCATGTGATAAACTACGCAAGGATAATCACTATAGATTAAAGCGTACCAAGCTAGCAAGAAACAATAGAGTTCATTTTAATCGAGTCATGTTCTAAATGGTTCCTCGACCTTTTTTCATTCACAAGACATACATATGAGAATTAACGTAAAATTCTTGGAGGACTTCATCTTAAAATGCCTCTATGTTCCGAATTGCAATAGCTAAAGAGAACGCAAGCAGTTGAATGAAACATTCCGCGAAATAAATCCATTGATATTTCGTAAAGTAAGGCGCGAGCGTAATATTGAATTAGAAGCACAGTGGAGTTTTTACATATTATTTGATACGCTTTACATTTGAAGTGGTACAAGCCTTGATGTACGATATAGACACCGATAGAAAGAGGTTGGAGAATCCGTTCATTAACAGAATGCGGAATCATTCATCGTAGATCACTGGGTGAGCGGGACGTAGAAAAGCATGAATGAAATCAGGGACTCAAAAAGAGAATGGCAGAGAGAAGGAGTTGCGAGAGATTTTTACTGTGTCCATCCATGAGGTTGATGACGAGGCCCAAGGGTCAAACGTGACGTCAGCCTTATGGGAACCAAGATTGCGAAACTTTGGTTTTACGAAACTTTCAAACTTAAAAGTTTCCTTTTCAAAGCATTAAAAAAACTAGCATAGCGGACTCTAAGCAAGGACGACATTGTCATGTCGCTACCGGTGAGAAATGATACGCCACCGAAAGATAAAATAGCTTTCCTCTTACAAAACTTTTTAAAATGATTATAAAATTGGCGAGAGTTATAGACGCGTAGCTCTCGAGAATTTCAAATTATACGGTGGCGAAGTAAATAATGAGCACAAATTAAGGCTTAGCCTGTGAGGAAGCTTCAGAAGTGAGTTATGGGAAATATATATGAGGAAAATGATTAATTTTAAGTCAAGTCGGTTAACCAAGTTTGCATAATCTTAAGTTAAGCAAGCGGATGAAAATTTATCCGTTTCAAAGAATAACGCAATAACTTTGTTGCCTATACCGCGGTGTGAATAAAAACAATGTTTTTATGCAAACCAGAGAAGTTATCTCATCATCTCCGCATCCATAGTCTCGTTTCTTTCGCCACCACGTTTCACTACCTCACCTAAGGAGATATTTATAAATACCTTATTTTAGTATCTTAAAATTTATTTTGCCATATATTCTGGAAAGAATTCGAAATTAGCGAAGGAAACCGATCTCAAAAATATCCAAGGCAATTAACCTCTTAATAAATCTGAGGTCACTGCAATAAAAAAAGAGAAACGAGGACTGCAAAGATTGAAACATTAATGAGATTCGTTCCACGAGCACGATTTGACTGATAACAGCGTCTTTTTATTTAACCATTTCGGATTTCAACTCACTGTATAGTACGAAGCACGGTAAAGCGGGACTCCTTTGAAGTCATTGGGTATGCAAGAATCCTCCGGGTTCGAGTGAGTGATAAACCATAGTTTATCTTGAATGAACCTTCATCTCAGGCATGATTTAGGTATTTTATAACATAACATTTATGATAATTGGCGTAATAAGATACCAATATCCAGCGGGGATTGCAGTGCAGTGAGAATTCCACGCTTAACGCATTACATACTTAACTATGATAAAAGAATTTAACATCTATACGTGTGTAGAAGATGAGCAGATTTAATTTAAACTGAAACTTCATTACGCGATACTGTTTACAATTATATTATTAACACTAAACATAAATTAAGTCATCTTATACACATAACTTAGATAAAAGAAAGCCTAGTAAGGGAGTGTTCGTAAATTTAACGTAGGAAACCAACAGTTTGAAGGTAGAAGATTGTTCCTATATATACTGTATAAATTCATAAAATAATCTTATCACGGCGCGACATTCTCTCCCAAGTTTAGGAAAATGTTTCTTGAGTTTCACATCCTTTAGTCTTCACTTGGCGCAGGCAACAATGAATCAAGAATACTGAAACCACGAAGGACAAAAAAGGCGTTCTCTCACTCCGAAGAGCAGAAAAGAAATAGGAAAGTGTAAGTCTAGCGCGATTTGATGAATTACCATTCCGCCCATTCCGTCACCTTACTCGTGAAAAATGAAAAGCGCTCTCAGTACGACTGCCAACTAAATAAATATTGCACAACCGATACACGTTACGAAGTCTGAAAAGGATTGGCACTATATAAGCGTGTAAACCATTGAAATAAGTTTCTAGACAATTTTCCTAGCTGCCCATAAAGCAAAACTTCTATTAAGGATTTTGATTGGAATATAATTATCAAAATAATTTTATTTTAGGTAGACTTCCGGTAAATGTGATTCAGGAGCTAGCTTTTGATGGTTAAATACAATGAATTTATATATATTTATTTATTTTTCACCTAAAAATGATTGCCAAATTTTTACTTTCCAATTTCAATTTTAAATTTAAAAAGTATTAATGTTGGCACTTTTGGAAATTCACCTTGAAATTTTCAGGTGAACCATTTCATTTTTCTACCTCGAATAAAACATACAGACAACGCCCAACATTACGCGCGAGAAGATAGAAATTACTCTTCTTCTAAAGGATATCATTTACAGGAAAACTTATTCATACTAAAATTAACAAATGGGAGGACTTTTTCCTTTTTCTCCTTATCTCCATGCAAAATACATTCCATAAGCAACCTCTAACGTTACCTATAGTATCAAACTTAAATTATCAACCGTAAATGAATGCGAGAGTCAGGTTTTCCATCCAATTTGTGGATGTTCCAACCATCCAGCTTTATATCATCTGAATATTATAAGATGAAACGTGAATTCGATTTCCTGTTTGCCCATTCATGAATATAATCAGCCTGCTATTTACATGAATTCTTTCGCTCTCGAAGGGCCAGATAAAGAAGATCAAAATCCAGTAGAACAAGTTACTACCACCAAGAAGTAATCTAAACTACATCATTGCTCCTTTAATTGATTCGCATCGAACCAAGTCTTCACAGACAAAATATAATTAAGGAAGTTACTTATTTCTACAAACCGCCAGTCTCGAAATAAAAGACCTTTTAGCTTCTTCAGATACCGAATCATGTTTCTTATCTGCTACCAGCAAAAAATATAATAGTTAACAGGAAAAAGCAGATGAGAAAATTACACTTTTATAGGTCAAAGCGTTGAAGAAAATAAAACGCGGAGGCATACTTTTTCGTTAACTTAGGAGATCATTTGGAACCTTGGTATAAGGAAATTGCGGTATATTCTCTAAACCTCTGGTCAGCATTCGGGAGAGGAAATACTTATGATGAGCCACTGTTAAAATTATTATAAAACCTTGAACTACTGAGTTTAAGACCTGTTCTAAGTAGCAAAACTTTTGTAACGCTATTTTGTAAAAGAGGATTTCTTTACAAGCTAGGATTCATTAATTAAGATACATCTTCTCTGTTCATTTGAGGAAATGAAAATTTCTCGTCATCCTCACGCAGATTCACCGCAGAAGACAACGTTGGATGGGAAAGAAACTCATAGAAAGTATAAAAACGGAATTTTGAAAGAAGGATAAGAGTGGAATATAAATTGGGCCCAGTTAGATAAGACACCATAAGTGCTGTAAATAATGAATCGCTAAGATAGTTAACAAAGTTAAGTATGTGTAACAGAGATCTTAGGGGTAGAAACGTTTGACAGAACACGAGGATGCAGAACACATCGCTGGTATATTTTTCAGAGTCATTACGAAAACTATGACCGACTGAGACGCGTGAAACTTATTAGGTGTCGCTCGAGTGAAAGCTTACGGGACCGGAAATCCAGAAGCGATAAGTTAATAAGCGGAAACTTTCGCGTACATTGCAGCAAAAAAGCCTAGATTAATGGATAGTTTCGAAAGACGCACAGGAAAATATAGCAGATTCTCGAAGGAATAATCAGCTAAGGATATTCTGTACAATCTATATAAACACTTCGCTTGCTGATGTTTAAATAAAGTAAGGCCCAAGCATATATTTTCAGGAATAATCAACAGTAAAAATTTTCCAAACACAGATGTTGACTGCCGAAAATTTTCTTAAGTTCGACATTCAAGCAAATTCAATAATCTCTGAACGGGAAGAATTCAGCAGTTTTTTCCTCTAGAGATGGTAATGATCGCAATAAACACAAAATCCAAACAAATACACACATCTCTACTACTATTTTTGCTCATCACCAATTCCTGTAGTTATTTTCTCAAGTTACAGTTGATACACGCATGTTTCGAGTCCGGAGATTTTAACGGTCGAGGTGCTCCAATTGCTGAGAGAGGCTATAAATTCGAATGGCCTGGTTCGTGAGATACTTAAGCAGCCACTCCGATTCAAAACATTGATACGCAATAATTATTAATAATTCTACTCGGTCCTTACGTGCGTCTATCTCACATCTTGATCTTATTGTTTCATAACGCACCGCCTAACAGTACTTATTAGGACATAAAAGTTCCAGGTTGAATGTGAGGGAATTTAATGTAAACAGGGCAAGTACAAGCGCTCGAGCTTGCTGAGTGACTCAAATTTCTATCATTCGAAGCATCGAAAGCGTAAAAACTGAAGTTACTTTCCGTGAAAAAGAGAAAATGAACGTGGTCGTTTTATATAAAGATAGTTCTAATATTATTAAAAAAGAAACAAAATCGCATACTATTATATCGGTGCTTTATTTACATTAGATAAGAGTTATACTTTTAATCTATTTACGATGTATTACCAGTATATTAAAACTATCAATCTATTTAATATTCTACTTAACCATATAACACAAAACAGGATTTAGAAGCCGTCAACAGGGCAGCACGTATTACCTGCAAAAAGAGAAAAAAACATTAGAGTATTTATAAAATTCAATATGACGAACTATATAAAATGGATCAAAGAACTAACCATATGAGGGTGGTCTGAAAAGTTTCCGACCCCAGATTTTTCAGAAAACATGTCGAGAAATTACGAAATGTCGGAAACTTTTCAGACCACCCATGTAGATTATTCTCTACTAAAATAGAAAAGTACACTAAAAATCTACACTTCTTTAAATACAATAAACTCATTACTTCTAAAGTATACCGTGTTAAAACTGCGATAAACAAGTAATGAATTAATCAAAGACCTATGTCGTTCCGAGAATTTGAAAAAATACAAATAGACTTACATACCGCCACAGAAACCCAGACAAGTTAGTCACCGCCTTCGCTATCACTTCTACGCGGATTAATTCATATCGAAAGCTGCAAAACAAGGAAGCCGAGACAAAAGCACTAAATACCTCCATATAAATTAGCTCAGATTCAAACGCAAACATCCGCAAGGAGATACGTCCAAGCGCAATCTATATTCCACCGGGAGGCACTCGATTCGAATCGGATAGTAACAATGCACTCTCGTAGGAGCGAACGCGGAAATTATGCGAACGCATTTCGCCTTCAAATCCTCTAATAAAGGGACTATCCAACGACCAGATGTTCTTCTGATGTATCTATTCCACAGCATTCCTTTGAGATGCGATGGCGCAGAGAGTTTTCTGCATAATGCATCCAATCGAGGAGAGATCGAAGATTAAGTCGTGGGGAAGGCAGGATGAAATATTGCCTATATAAGATTTAATATTCAAGACCCTCCGATCCAAAAACGGAAAGGCGGACATGGTGGGAAGTTCGGTTGAAATTATTCGATGGCAGGAGTAATTGAACGCAGATTGCGAGCTTTAAAAGACAGATTTAATGCATAAAATACAGAGATTTAGTACAATTCTTTAAGGAGAACTGATCGAATTATTGGACTACCTTTTCATATAGCAGCTAACACATACTAGCAACTCACTTACGATCGAATAATATTTGCATAAAAATCTTTCACGATTGGGGCTCCTCTAAGAAGTTTGGATACAGCAATGTGACAACGTCGAATAACCTAATCAGCTACATGATTTTTCACAGTCGCAAGTAATTATGAATTTCCGTGATAGAAAACAGTGAAAGTACCTTATAGAATTACGCGAATAATAATGAAATAATTTAATACCGAATTAGTCCGCTGAAACAAAAATGTAGCTCGTAAGTTTGACTTTATATTTCATTTCATATGATGAAGCATATATTTATATTATGAATTATATTGCATAGAGAAATCTTCTATGAAACTTAACTTTGGTTATAATTATATTAATAATTATATATATATAGTTATAATTGACTTGTAAAATCCGCTAACATCACCACCGACTCACTATCGCTATTTCCTCTACGATCAATTAGCAATGGAGAGTTTACTCTAATTACTAGTTTGATCTTATGTTAGAATAACGCGATTTACGCTGAAGACACACTGGGAAACACTCTTGCAGACATGAGGCAGACAGTGTTTTCATGTTCAGAAACTAAACTTATGCCTTAGAAAGGCAAAGGTATGAGGAAATGACCAGTTGAGGCAAAAAGAATACTCATTTCGAAGATGATAATGTAGAAATAAAAGGAAGTAACAAGTGGGAGATGATGGGTTTGAGCCTCGCCCTATCACGTCCTACACACCATTGGGAACGTGTAAAGGTAGGAGTTGAGATCTGGGCTAACTCCCCACGCCAAAACGCGGCCCACATCTTCTTCTAGTTTACCTTCCTTCCTCTCCTTTTTCACAACTCCCTTCCCGTTTACCTCACACCCACCACTTCTTCCTACGCTCCCACTCCTGGATATGACCCTAAATGGAGATATGGAAGGATATTCCCACTCTCCCCGATCCTTCACCCCACACACAAAGCTAATCGACTCCGTATAACAACGGCATCGCCAAAGATTATACACTTTCCGCATTTTCTTACCTGACTACTCAATAATATATGACTGGCTCCAGAAGGTAAATCCAGAAAGGGAAAATTTTAGAGGAATTACCCTTTGGATAATCCTCATTGCAATTTACTCTTTAAAAACCAGTGCATGAACACCTTGACGCATAACTGACAGGATATTTAGGTAGTCTTATGAAAGAAGAGGAGGGAATATTCGGCAGAACTGTTGAAAGAAAATTGTTTGTTACACCTAATACGTCTAAGAATGAACACTGATTTAATTCATTGAAAGCGGAAGAAATATGGAAGGAATGATTTTCGTATTCTAAAAGCTTTAAAATAACGACTCGTTTCTTTAAGGATACAATATTTTTGAGAATTTCTCTGATGCTCAATACAATATCACGTCATAGATAGCGGTAGCAAGTCGATAAAACTAGGAAAGATTTAAATTACGATACCTGGTAAACTGCAGCACTATCTTACATTGAAGAAATACTAATACCGTAAGAGAGACGCTGGAATAAATCCTAAAACGACATTAACTAGATAAAAAAAGCGTCCTTGGAGTGAGACGAAAGGTAATAATATAAGAGCCTTACTCCCACTAACAAATTTCAAATTTTCACATTGGAAGCTATGACTAGAAGAAAAATAGAATCCACAGCTTCGGCCGTGACTTCGTGGTAAGTCGCCATCAGGAACAAATGAAAATGGTTGGTAAAAGTTCGACTTTCATTTGTTCCAGAAGAAAAATAATTGAAATAAACGCATCAGAAGAAATATTGGAGAGATTCAATCCCTTATAGGAGGCCACAGAGGCGTTAACACAAAGTGAAAATGAAAGAAATTAATGAAAATAACACCATTTTTAGCAAGTTAATGGATGTTTCTACCCGATACGATGATGTTTTATGAGCTATAGGAAACATTTCCCAATTCATGTGAATAACCGCGGAAGAGGCCCACAGATGGGAAGAGAATTTGTAAAGCCGTTTTTAGAATTGAATAGCCTATAACTCGATTTCCACACGTTTAGTTTTTGTTCCTCGAATCTTCTGACAACATAGAGAAGTTGATACGTAGGCGCTAGAACCGTTGCGTTCCGACTATATTCCCATCTTGAAAGAATCTAGGAGATCAACAACACAAGAACGCACCTGTCAAAAGAGAAAAAATGTTTTCTTCGCCCTCTTAACTATCGTTTACAGCAAATTGTTCAGCTCAGGAGCTTAGGAATGTAGCGCGGTGGATGAAAAAATATAGCTTCACCAGTTGCAGGTATGCGTTTTTTCATCTCAATAACTTTTGAGCGGGAAGACCTGTTTAAGGCAATTTCGAGGAATGGAAGCGCGAGTTACAGGACATAATTCATTTTCTATGCGCTGCGATGGAACCGAAGATATCAACTTTTATAGCTTTTACTCAGAAATGGTCATCTTGATTAGTGAAAGATAAATCTTCATTACGGAATCAGAACGTCATTCAAGAGCCTACCCATTTTTTTAGCTCGAGATAAATTAAGCACCACAAGATTAAAGCTAAACAGATGTTGATGCTATTAAAACCACTTATCTCCTAAAAACGTGGATAGATGGACGAGGCACATACAAATAAGAAGGTCTGCACTCATGAAATAATAACAGCGCACGGTGTATCTTTAATTTTGATAACGACAGCATTAGTTAAGCAAGCCTTAGATCACCATAAAAAGATCGACTTGCAAAGCGAACTTTTCGCAACAACTACACCGCCATGTATGGCTTATAATGTTTACTAATAAATCACGCTCGTGCTCTCACAACAACCATGTTCTCCGCATCTCCTCCGCTATGAGACGTCTCATTATCTCGCATTCATCTCCATAACTCATGTCTCGACTCTATTAATTACCCAACATCCCCATCTGGAGCGCAATCAATTCATCCGAAAGACTTTTCGGAGCGATAAATCGGACGACGGCCACTTTTGATCTCCTCGGAAAAATCCGCGATGAGATGAAAGATCGCTAAAAGATGAAGAGAGAGTCATTCTGGGTCAAGCCGAAGTACAGACATTTGAAAGCCGTCGTCCTCCGCGAAAAGGGAACGCCGTTCGTTCCTATGGGAACAAAAAGCCGCGCTTTTGCCGGGTGCGATGCTCCTGTCGATCGATCACTTCGCATTCTTCCGCGGATTAAAAAGCGCAAAGGCGACTCCGTCGGAAGTTTATGGTCCTGTTTACGAGAGCCATTCTTGAGTGACACATGCCGACGTATTACATCGGTAGCTATGCGAGAGGCGGGTATTGCCTCAGTGGCCACCCAACCTTGAGAAAAGCTTCGTTCGGATTGATCGGAATGAGATTCGAAGCGTGTGTCTGGCTACGCATGATCCCTGCTAATGGTTCGAAGGGAGAGGTGCGCTTTACTACGGCCACAGGTTGACGTGAGTTATCGTGCGATAGTGGCAAAAAGTGGGTCTGAGGATATATGCCGCTGTCACAATGCGCGACGAAGTCATTTGGGAATGAGAAATAACGGCAGAATGCAACTACGTACGTGTAATTCCATTCACTTCACGGTAAAATATATAAATTTATTTATTATTAGTTTCATTCTATGACAATAAATTACATTTCTAATATAATTCACCGTTTAAGGGGTCTCCGAAATTAATTGAAATAGTTATGATAAATGCCGACCACAATCCACCAAGGACCACAAAGGACGAAAAATATTATATTATCGTACATTATGGGTAAAAATACGTATATAAAATTCACAGAGTCCGACGAAATGTGGTGGAAATCCATCGTAGGAAATGATAGAATAAATCTTACTTTTTCCACATAAATTTATTTGAACAACTAGTTTCAACGAAGGACCGTCATCTTAAGGTGACTCTACCTGAAGATGACGGTCCTCCGTTGAAACTAGTCGTTCAAATAAATTTATGCGGAAAAAGTACGATTTATTCTGTCATTTCCTAAAAATACGTAAATATTAACTGAATATCCCGCTAAATTATTCCAAAATGTTACAGTGATCAAACAAAACTCTTTTATGTCTCTATTAAAATAATGGAAAAATATAAATCAAGGATGTAAAGTAGTTTTCATTCGAAAGCCAACTACCCTTATCTCGTTAATTATAAAACTATACCTAAGTTCTAAGATCACCATCAATATAATTCGCACATAAAGGATTTACGTCTCAAGAGAAAGAAATCGTAATATTGAAACATCTCTGCATGTAAAAGTTAAAAAAACCCTTCTTTTCCTTCGATATGTCTATCACTCGGAAGCATTCAGTTTCCAGAATGTCAATATCACTAATAAACAAGTGTTTGTAGTTTTATAAAATACTGTCAGTTGACATATCGCGTAGCTGCGCTTCCAGAAGTAACTATTAAAAAACAATAAAGTCATAGAGAGAAACAATACTTAAAGACATTTGATAAAAAATAAAACTTCATTAAGAATTCCTGGCAAATTAGCAAAGCTATAAAATATTTCTCACAGTCGTAATGAAGAAAGAATCAATTATTCCAGACTCGATAGAGGCATTTTTCTGCAAGGATAAATAACATAGTCGAGAAGTAAATATGCAAAATAGAAAGCATAAATTGCGCATGAGTCACTTTTACCGCAGAAAGAATAAAGATCACATAAAAAAAGGATCTAAACGACGCATAAGGCTTCGAAGTATGCATAACACCCGCGCTCTTATTAGAGATACGACGGAGAGATGGGTGGCTGATTTTGATGAGATACTACCGTTTGCATTCTCCTTTACATTCGAGAAAACACTACAACTTAATGATGCAAAATTAATAGACACTTAATAAAAAAAAACCTTCCGCTACTAATGATTATATTTTCCGTAATATAGCTGTTATGATACGCGATAGTACTCGTAAAATGGATTTATCTCACTAAATCACAAAAATTATGGTAAAATGGTATGGTAGACCAAAGGATATGATAACGAGAGATCGACTATTTTCTCTAGTACAATACAGTTTGGCCGTATAATTAGGTAAAACCAGTACATAATGCGAGAATAGAAATGCAAGGATATCCCTAGATATTTTATTATTTAGTTTCAGAAGCAATTTCTACTTAAAAGAATTTCGAGCTCTATGAAACCTTAACTACTTTTATTACTAGATTAACACAAATAGCAGCCGTCTAAGGAGTAGGCTACTTGAAAACAAAGAGACATCCAGAAAACGACCCGCGTCTTTCCAAAATAAACGTCTGCTTCGTCCTAGGAGAACTTCAATGCTCATTTTAGAGAGGATCGTTATCGACAAGTGGGATGATCTCACCTCGTGAAGAGAAGGACGACTGCAGTAAAAGAAAAGTGTTGCGCAAAGGAGGGCGTGTTCCATCCACGGGAATAACTCCGCCCTCTTCTTCGATTGAACAAAGTTTAATCCGGCGGAAATTGTTTCTCGCGCCATCTCAATGGCGGGTCATGGTGGCGCGATAACCAGCAATCATCTTCGATCATTACGGAGACGATCGAACTTTTTTTTCGTCATTACCACGACAAACGGTTGTGTTCCGGCGAGTTGTTCTCCTGGTGTTATTTACACTTCCTTCAGCCGGCCGTGCGTTAAGCAATAATTTAGCTAATGATTGGTAGTTTTCAGCAAATGACGATGCTAAGAGAGGCTGCCCATGCAAACTGCGTATTTGTCTTTCTCGATGACGAATACCAATACAGTAGTAGGAATATCTTGCAATGGGCGTGAACCCTTATCAATGGGGGTAAAATGCCAATGATACTCATTTTGGGACGCCAAAACGTTATCGCTATTGAAGGTATTGTTACAAACGGAAACAATTGCTGGGAAAAAGTTAATATCGTCATTGGAAGCTTCATTAATTCCATGACCCTAATAGTTCATTGTGAAAATATAGAAGATGGAAATAAATTTAAACTTCACGTGTAACTTATGATCAAGCTTGCAATTTACTTCAGCGGAGTAATTACCTACATGAGTATGAGAATATTTATTTTGACTGTAAAAGGTAAATAAAAGACCACTAGAAAGATTTCACGATGAGTAGAACGAATGCCACCTTACGAAACGTAATTAACTATAATTATTTAAGATAGTCAGCATTTCTTTCTTAACACCAAAATGGGATAACTTTTGGTAGATTTAATATTTAGCGTAATTAGGCTGCGGAGGAAAAATATCTGCCTCAAAATAATGCCTCAAAAGTATATACTTTTCTAATTTTTGTTAAAATTAAGCTAACAACTTCTAATTCTTCATTTCCAAATATAAAATAATAACATGATATAACGCAACAAAAGTTAGTAGGTAAAACGAAGAAACGATGTAAGCACGTTATATGTATAACCGACCAAGGCTTCGAATTTGGGACCTTTATGTTAATGGGTATTACCTTCACTAACACAACTCGTAGCAGTACGATCTAAATCTTAGGAAAATTAAAATTTGCATACTTAAATGACGTCGTAAAGACGTTGAAGAAAACATTCTTTTGCAAAATAAAGAAGTCTTCAAACTAGTAAGTTTTCTTCATTCGTTATTGATACGTATGAAATTCAATGTAAAGGAAAGTCATTTTAAATATAGAACCCAAAATTTTTAAGCCACAATCAAAGACATAATTGACAGCCCCATCTGGTAAGAAAAAACCGGCGATGAATTTCTTCTGCGAGAAATTGAAAGATGCCGCATCTCTTTACCCTCTTTATATAGGGAAAGAAAGCCCATTCTAAGAATCTGTCTGGTTCAGGCGATCAAAGATAGCTTCGATGAGAGTTTTCGAACAATGCTATCTCTCCTAAGGTGAACACCTGGAGATTCGCTAGTGCTTTCATCCGCAGGAAACATTCGCACCTGCTACACGACATTCGCGGATTAAAATAAATACTCTTTTCGACAGCTCTTCCTTGTTCGCCTCTTGACATGGTGGGTTTCTTAGTAAGCGCATTGACTTTTTCTTTCAAGGGGCCATAAGCTCATCCCATAAACTGCCTTAAATTTCCTCGTCCTTCACATGATGCTATTTACTTCTGTTTAATCCAAGCCAAAACAGAAACTTGAAATATGAGAAATGCCCGTGATGCTACTTTTCAATTCTGATGCTCAACGCCAATTATTTCCCAAAATTTCTTTGCGAATTTACCGAACATCTATATTGAATGAATACTAAATCCATCGCATTACTTCTATCATACCTTAAATAAATCACAAAACAGAAGCTTACAGAGAATAATGATTGTTTCGAGTTTATTTGCGTCTATCTATTTAAGACAATAGTTTCAGTCCAACATCTCGCAATCGTTGACAGCAAGAGAGCGAGCGGTTTATTCATAGCCAATCTAAGACTATTAAAAAATTTAGAAATTTGAGTGAGATAAAAATTCATTGATTTGTTATTTAAAAACTTAATAAAATAAACTAATAAAGAGAGACATCTTTAAAATAAGATTTCTCAACATATCATTTAAAAAAATTATAAATAAATATTTTAGAGGTAAGCAAGGAAAGAAAGGACGCTAACACCGCAGTTCTCTCTCTGAAAAAAAGTATACTACAAGATGGGCTGGGTGGGTAACATTGCTCTGGATCCACAGAAAAGGCAACAAAGCTTCCTTTCAATATCAAGTGAAAACATCGAGGTTTCCTTTGATATAAATTGATTCACACAAATAAGAAAACAGACACCATGCCGAAATAGCAACTCAAGGAGAGCTTAGCGTTATCTACGTCGAAGTAATCTCCACTAAAATATATGACGAGTTTCTTCTAGCAGGGACTCTTTCAGAAAGAACACACAGCTATGCAATCCGTTTAATGGCAGCACATCTGTCAAGAGAGAGGAAAAAAAGCTCGAGAAATAGCTCTTGTTTAGACATCTCCCGGTAACCTATCCGTTCACAGCGAGGGCAAACCACCCAAAATGTGCCATAAATCAAGTGACCTCACCGAGGAAAAAACCAACTAATAGTATAAACACACGACGATCATTATCAGACGATACAAATCGCCACTTGTAGAGGATGAATGCAGTCCATTCACCGCATTACGCCAAAAAAAATTATCTAAAGGATAAAAAGTTCTTTATCCGGTTATTAGCTAACCTGGCGAATCGCTAACGTTTCCGATTTCATTATCTAAGATACTCAGCTAGTTCACGGAAACCCAAGGAAAAAATTGAATATGATTCCAAGGATTTTTCATCTAAATCAGTGTGTCATACAAAATTTCTCATATTAACAATAGAAATATTCTATTTTAAACATAGGAAAATGATTTAGAGGCTCTAGATTATGCACTACGCTACGGTTATATACTACGTAAATGGTAAAAAAAGCTGTTCTAATAAAACAATAGTTAATATTGCAAATGAAACATTCTGATAATCACTTAAATCCATCCGTAACCTAGAAAAGATATTTGTCAGCGATGCTTATAGAACTGAGCAGAAAGTAAAAAAGAACTTTTACAAATGATTAAATGCTTTTTTAATCACAAAACATTCAAAAATAACTACGAGAGGAAAGAAAAGTTAAATACTGGAAAGCTTACTGAGCAAACATTCGTTAAAATAGAAAAGTAAGCCGAAAACTGAAGGCTAAGGATAGCGAAAAAACAGCAAGGCAAATCATTTCCACAAGAAAATTAGAAGTTGGAAAGGAAAGACGATGCCACACGATGTTTTTTGCGAGAATTCTACTAAGTCTCGATCCTTGGAAGCCGCACTAGTCATAAGAAAGCGACACATCCTCTTCTAGGAAATACTGGATTTTTTCTAATCGGTAGCACTCGCCTGGAAATGGCGAAAATAGCACAGGACCATTGCGCAAGGAAAGAGATAACTTCACGGAAATAAGAATGATTCGAACGGAAATGAAAACATGTAAGAATCAACACCACAAAAACCACTTGTAAGAAATTCGACTAATTTTTTATCAGAGAAGAACTAAGACTCTAGCACAAGAACCTGTTGTTCCTTCGAAACTATATCCTGACAGTAATAGGGACATATAGCATATACAGCTGTTTCCTGCCTAAAAAACCTTACTTACATGAAAACTGACAGATTTCACTTTAAAAATGCAACAGAGAGGTGTCTATAAAGATTAGCGATCGGCCTGAAAAGTATTACTGTGAGTGAGAATCGAGAGAAAGTAAAATTCAATATATAAAATAAGAAAATGCCTTGTGCATTCGGTGTAATCCGCAAATCTTGACTTTGGGAGCAAAAATTTTCTATACAAATTGAATTTCATAGAGGTTAGTAGCAGAGTTAAAATGTTTAGTTTTTTAGTGGTCTCTTAAAGATAATTTCAATAAAAAGGAGGGAACATTTTTTTAGAAGGATTTTTTTAATAGAAAGGAGGGAAAATTCTCATATTATTATACGGTAAAATTAGCGAAAATTTACGTTTAGTGAATTTTAAAATTGGGTATTTAAAAGAAATGGACTTTCATTAAAAGTTGCACAAAAATCAATGTATAAAGAACAAGAAAGCTAAAAATGCTGCAAATATCTCTAACAGTTAAGTTGTTAGTTATCTACGATGTGACACACAAAAGCTCAGGTTCAAATATAATTTTTATCAAATCTTCTGAAAAAAGAGCTAAAAATATTGAAAACGGTACAAAAAGGTGACAAAGACGAAAATTACTAAAAATAGAGGAAATCCACAAGAGGACAAGTTAATTAATGGCGAACTCAAAACAGATCGTCTGCAAGAGACGACAAAAATATCCAAAGCCGTGTCGATGAGAAAATAATCGCGCCTGTGTCAAACGACCATAAAGGGAAACAGCGCTATAAATAAGGGAATGGAATAAGTAGTTCTAAGTACTTGGCGCTGAATACAAACAGCGTAATTAAAGACGACCGTGGCACATATATTTGAAAACATTACCGAATGCGCAGTAAAGACGCGTGCGGTCGACTTTAAGACGATGGTTATGGAAGAGAAAAAGCATTACTTCGAGGCGACGATGAGAGGGACTTCTTAAGAAAAGATTCCCTTCTACTGACAGCTACACTTCTGAGAAAAACAGCCCTATCCAAGAAACTTGCACTAAAACATGTCAGGGATTCTACTGGAAGGAAAAAAAGACCCTCTCTCAGTAGGCAGAATATAAACTGACAACAGTATAAAAAGTATTAGGTTAAAGCACAAAATAAACACACTTTGAAAGGGAACTCACTCTAAATGTTTCGATAAGTGTAGCTATAACAGTGACAAGAGTTCTACAGATTAAAGAAGAGCATTCAGAGAGCTGATCGTAAAGTTATCTTCGAAAAGTACAGGATAGGAGAGGGGACAGTAAAATGGGTCATGCAAGAGATTGGAAAATAAAAAATAGCTTATTAGGGGATCTTTTCTTAGAGGTTATTTAAAGGTTCCAAGAAAATGGTTTCATCTTTTGATAAAATCTTTTGATTCTTCACAAAAAAGATATGAGTCCACCTCTTGATTCAAACGGTTAATGGAATAAACTGATGCCGAAGTAATTTAATTTTCATACATTTCATGGTTACATGTGTACTACCTTAAATTAAAGTAGCAAATATAACTATTCAAGATGAAACATTAACAGTTATTATTACAGCTATGCATTTGCAAATTCGCTAAACTGAAGAAAGTATCGTTAAATGTCTAAAATTTACCCAATTTCTCAAAACACCACACCTTTTAGTACATGTATGTACGCTTTCCAATTAAAAATTATTATTTTTTTAAGAACCATCTTTGATATCTGTGCCTTCGAACATCATCGGACCGAAAACACGGAAACTGAAGTCATCTTAGAGCGCATTGCCAGATAAGCCCATTTCTAGCATAAGTAAATAAAAAGTATGCGTAAACACTGACACTACCTTATAAGAAATCCTCTAATGGTACATCATACTATTTACTAAAAACTAAAGCAAAAGGAAAACACAAAATAGAAAATCCCGCCATTTGATGGCGAAACAATGGAATCTTGGACCCATGTTTTCTCAAAACTTAATTACAAAATTTTACGAGAGAGCATTATCACCTGACAATCAGTTCCGCAATAAAAGGAGATTGAAGGAGTCGTAAAATGAATCGAAGAATAGCATATAAACAAAACCTATTTAGCATTCTGTGAAAGACGCGGTGGGAATATTTCCGAAATTGGAATCAACCACGGACGGCATACCGAACACCTACGGTGAAACGCAACGGTAACGGACTCAAAGGTCAGAGCCTCATATGTGACTGATTCAGACACAAAATAATACATCACTACCCACACATTTTAAACCTACGGAAAAATCCGGATCTTAGAATGGTGGACTTTACGTACCGTTTGAGGAAGACGGACTACGCTAAAGCAAAGCTAAAGGAATTGTGTGAATCACATAATGGTAAAGAAAACAAGAGAGGGATGAAGAAATGAAAAATTGATGAAGTTTCCAACGACTGAAGTAGGAAAAGAGCCGAATGACTGAAGGAATTCCGACGAGTAGTTGCCCCGTTCGTAGATTTTACGATCTGCCACGACTAAGATACAAAGAAAAAGAGAAACAAAGACGGCCTTTTCTACCTAGAGATCGGAAATAGGCAGAAGAAACGCATCTCGGAAGTATTTTATCACGCACCAAATTTCTCTCTTCTTGACTGCCTCGCGCCCACGTTTCAAACTTTTATTTTTTACCCTAAATGGCCACTCCCTTCTCCTCGGCTTGTGACGAGTTAGCAGGAATTTCTTAAGGCAAAGAAAGTCACGAGAAATGCGCTCAAGTGGGCGGCCGGGGAAAGGAAGGGGACGCCCGAGATGACGAAAAAAGCGTTGCAAATGTAATGTAAATACAGAAACTGGCCCTTTTAATTGCGGAAAAAAGTTTTCCGTTGCTGAGAATCAATATCTAACGGCAAAAAATCGATGTGTGAGAGCATCTGACGAAAAATATGCCAATAAAAAAAGATAAAATTCGAGAAAATACTGCTAAGCCCACGCACGTATGGATGGAAGCGTTACATTTTTTTGTTTAGAGATGGAACGCCTCTGAAAAATTTAACAACCAACCGTGACAAGAACCTTCCATAAAGAAGCAAAAAACACAACTAGGCTATAAAAAGAACAAATCACACACACTCTATACACGCTGCCTAAGTACATCAAGCTGCATCGTTAGGGAAAAAGTGCTTCACATTTGGGATTCTGACGCCACGAGTATTCAAAGTGTTTGCGCTCTAATGAAAGTTTATTCTGAGGGCGGTGGTTTCATCGCTCGGATTGTTTGCCAACACCTCTGCAAAACTTATTCATCAAGATTCCATGCGGCGCAGTCGATGTTTGTGCCTTGGTTTCTTTGGCTCTCACGTTTTGACGATTCATTTCTATTGTATTCCTAACGAATAACTTATATACGTTTAAAAGGCGATGTTTAAGGAGGTCTGACATATCAAGGAGAAAATTCCTTCGGAAATAGTCAAAGCAGGAGAAATGAAGGTGATATCATCATCACATACACTTTCCATCAAAACAGCTACGGTACGAACTAAAACTGTTATTCGTAACTTACTACTAACTTAGTCATATACAACGGAAAAAAGAGATATTTTAAGACATACTTGAAAGTAATTCACGCTTGAAAGTGATTTCACACTTAAAGTCAATAAGATTCTAGTATTTACAGAATTTAGAGTATAGATATATATAAAACTCACAAGTTTATTAAAAATTTCCTCTTTGCTTACATATTAGGAGAAAATAAAACATCAAACAAACATCTTTGATGAAATATTTTCTACTTTAGACTTTCGTCGAAGGCAATTCCTGCAAACTTAAGATGAATTCATCCAACTCATGAAAATATTGTGAACAAATTCAAGGATGAACAGCACGTAAGAACTAAAACAATATGTACATTGGCATCACCAGGTTTGTGTATCGCTTCGATACCGTTCATTGACAACTTCATTAAATAGGATACGCAACTTCGTTATTCTGACAGTCATCCTAATTCAATACCACGCTACTCGGTCCCGCGAATAGAAATCGAAATTGAAACTAAGACAAACACAGTATCATTTTGGCTAAGGAAAATAACGATACAATCGGCTATTCTAAATATTTGACGGGAGAAGAATTCTCTATAAAAATATGGCCGTTCTGAATCAAACCCAATCCCTCAAAAATCGACTTGAGCACGATCTCCGTGTAGACCACACAAAATGATATAAAAGGACTGGAGTCCGAATGCCTTGAACAGCACCTTTCAAAGCTGAATGCTAAGACATTCAAAATAAAAGAAAATGGCGGAAAACTAAAACCTAAACATTTTTTGGTCCGTCTTGAGTCCGCCTCGCCGAGACGTACAACGGCGACGGGAGGAATCGGGTGATGAAACAAAGGGAAAATCGTTGAGTGAAGTCACTGCACGCAATTTCGTGACACGAGGAGATGATTTGGATACTTTTCTTGAACACGAAATATCAAGTCTTCTCATGTCATCGATTACAAAACGATGACCTGGCAAAGTGTCAAGCAAACTAAGAACTCCTCCTCAATCTTTGGTGACGATAGTGATTGATATTAGTGTCACTCGTTTGATTAAATCTACCAGTGTTTGATGTGTATCTTATGTGGCCTCGATAACCACTGAATTAACTCGATGATTCATCTTGATAATATAGTTTCGCGTAAGCAAACGGATGGTGAAATAAGGAATGGCTATGGATCGATACATAAAAACAAATGAGGATATATAATCATTATATATGTATATACTTCGATTGGTTTCGCGTTATTTAAGGGAGCCTGATAGAAAATACTAAGAGAGGGTTCCTTAGCATTTATTTTAGTCTATCATACTTTATAACTCAAAATTTTCAGATCAAGACAAAACAGAAATTCTTTTAGTGAATACTTGTACACGGGCGTAAAATACCCAATATTACGAAAAAATGAATTAAAAATATAACAATAATTTTCAATGGACTGAAGTAATAGGGTGGTAAATTAAGAAAAAGTAAAGGAAACCAAAACTCTAGAGAGGATTTTCATAGCAAATGGATCTTCTACGAGGGAGGGACACATCCGTTCGAAATATACTGATGTTCAAAAGATTTTGTAAATTTTTTATAGTAGATATTTTTTTAGCATTTACAATTCCTCAAACAATTTACAACGATAAAATCTCTTTGTTCCTAAAGAAAGCCTCTGACACCAACCCGAGTTTCAGCGTACACGCAAGGATACCCCGTGAATGGCTGCAACCAGTACATCCCTGCTGAGACGACATGCGGCGTCTCCGAATTAGACACGTGCAGCGAGACGGAAGCTGTTTCCGTTTATGCGGCAAAGACTTAAATAAAACGGTTTCGGTGGTGCCTTTTCGTGGACACCTGCGTCCACTTATATTCATGTGTTGTTCTACATTTTTATTCAGCATACAAATGCAGAGTGACTCAGGTGCTAAAAATCCAAATTTTTTCACGAGATAGTTTCCGGTGCCTCGTGTTCCATCTGTTAGCCCAGTACATTTCAAGCTACAGTGATTAATTCGCTTTATTATACATCACAGAACAATAAAATGTGATGACTAAATGCCAAATACAGAGCTCACCACCATGAGGCACGACGATGACCACTTTCTTACACAATAGTTTCAATATCTGCATCCATTTTGTTCTACGAATTGAAAATGGGAATTTATTTTCTTTTGAAGTCTTCATAGTTACAATTTCAAATCTTGTTTTATCTTCTAAATGCAAGAAAGCTACGATGAGTTCCCCTAACACACAGTTTTTCATGTTTTCCTGAATCTCGTTCTTAAACACCAGCTCTGAAATATTAGACACATTCAATTTAAATGGAGCTGAGGTATTCAAATCACTTCTTCCGCATGGGTAAAAATTAAAGCTTTCAATTAAAATTTAAAATAACAATTCCATCATATTCCAAAGCGTGAGAATACGGCGGAAAATATATCCGAGAAACATAGAAATGCTATTTTAAATACGTATAATTTACCAAACGTTTAAAGGCTTAGTGAGAGACTATTCTAGAGAAGAGGAAATAAAATAAAGAATTTTAAATTACTTATGGGGGAATAAAATCTTCGCGGACCACTAAGATATAAGAAAGTAGTAGAAAGTAAAATAAAGCAAGAAGTGACTAGTTTCTCGCAAGCAAAAACACGACATCTTCTTATATCAGAAGCCCCGCTAAGAGATGTGAAAATTTATCAGCAAAAGGTACTCAAGATTCAACTTTCTCCTACATATCACTTAGAAAACATCCTTTCATTTCCCCGAAACTTGTGAATCACAAGGCAATAATCCGTGGAGATTATCACCATCTCCGATTCAAACATCGTATCACAAAGATCATCATTCAAGCCAATATATCGAATCTCCGGTGACAGGAAGCGTCGTCTTTACATCCAGGTGGAATTTATATTAGAAGCACACGCCCCTCATTTTCGGAGGAAATGGTCACGCACTTTCCTTTTCTTTCGATTCGACACCCCAACCACGATTCATTCCATTCATTTTACGACCTCACACTCACCGGGATCGATTTCCTTCATATGTCTCCATTCCATTATATTCCGAGAATTCACTTATGAAACTAAAGGGATCTGAAATTCCCCACGTGCCTCGGCTACTATCACACGCAGTTAACCATCGCGTGTCCGGATACCATCTTTCGATGCGCGAAAACGGTTGGGCACCGTGAGGCGAATCGCTGAACGTGAACGAATCGTGAAGGCGTTCAAGAGACACCTCTCGTGAACTATGGGACCGCCCTCACTAAACACCCCTCCCACCTCACACTTTCCCTCTCTTTTTGATGAATACTGAATCGACTAGTGGCTAATATTCACCTACTTTAAAGACAAATTCATTTATAGTTTATGCTTTATAGATCAATAGTAAGTTATAGATCAAAGTAAGTAATGATTTTAATGAATATCTCTATACTTGAATATACCTTTCCATTAAAATTCTCCCATTATTACCGTAGAAGCCCTTCTATGTTATCTGTTAATTTTTATCAACACAGCTTGTACTTACAAGCTGATTACTGACAAGACAGGTGCTCTTTCAAAAAAGTATTGGAATTAAGAAGGCAAATATAACGCAAATATACCTCTATATACTTAATCCTCCAAATTCTTTCGATTAAATTTGCTTGATACATTAAGTATTTAGATCGTAAAAGAATGCTTTGAGTAACTGGATTATATTCTCATGTAAAGTTTCAGTTATAATTTGCAGACGAAATATTTTTACCGAGTCGATAGCTATATTCTGTAGATATCTTCCAAAAATTTAATTGTGGACCAAAAAGCTGGTCTAATAACAAAGAATCGCTCAGCGATATCTCTTTATACACAATAGACGTACTTCAGCACGGGTTTTTAAGATGTTAATATTTATGCTGGAGCGAAAAAAAACAAGAAATTCGAGGAAGAGATATTAGTCTGAGCGAATTTTTTTTCCTCCTCAGTATCCATAATACACGCTGCCCACGCAGTGAATCGCCTCGGTGGATACATAAACCTATTATACTCAGAGATTTAGCGATGTCGACGAGTGAGTAAAACCGATCCTCTTCCCAGATAAGAAGCACAGCTGCGCTGGTTTCAGAAACGATGTGTGAATGCATTAGCATAGAGTATGGCCGAGAAGCACGAAATACAGCGGCTAACACATGGTCGATACCTTTTCGATCGGATATCAAGGGTGAGGAAATTCGCCTCTGGAACCGTAAGTATTCATTGGGGAGCAAAATAGTTTTAGAATTCGGAACAGAAACAGAAAGGATTCTAGAAAACATTAACAGAAATATGAGTATCTCTTTCTTTTACATACATATTTCCGAATCGAGAGAGCTTACAATTCATCGGGTACATCACGGTAAGGAAATTGTGCCTTACGGTCATTACTAATAAGACCCTAATTAGATTATCTGGTAATGACTTAGTTGTACCCCATGTTAAACTCGTCTTCTTCTCTAAATTATAGGTATAAAGTAATTTTTAAATGACACCTATACCCCCAAGTCGTTTTCATTATGAAAAAAGAATGTATCTGGCAACGATTTTAATTTTTTTCGACATGTGTACCCAGAAAAATATTTCAACTCTCACTAAATGTGCTCTATGAAATATGAAAATATTCAATTATATTGAATTTGCATGTAATATTTAATTAATATTCCTAATTAATGTACTATGTTCTCCGAAAAGGTGCTTAACGTCGCAGAGCTACGAAAAGAAACGTAATATATTTATGAAATAAGCATATTTCAACCAATGTTCAACATTATTTCGCACACCTTTTAAGAGGATCATGATGGTACGCGGACCTCAGGTTGCTGATCGTTATTATCAGATTGAAATTCCAAAATTTGTAGGAATAGCTAACTAACTAACTACTGTTTGTTAAAAAAGGGTAAGAAGTCGTGTTTTGAATCAATGCAAGATGAAAAATTAGAATCGACCTACGTAAATTTATGACACACAGTTTGACAATAACATAAAATCTTACTTCTGTCAACGACAACCCGAACCCATAAAGATTTGGTCCGAGTCCATAAAGATTTGGTCATATCAGACAGTAAAAATTAAGCATAAAATTTTCGAGTTATCTCGTTCGATCCCATTATAAAATCTAGTACTCCATCCCTTCTATCCATAAACACTTCGTAAATCCTTTCTTAGTTATGCGTAACAGATTAAGCTACTTTGTGGCCTTGGATTGCTTATTATTTCGACATTCTTCGCGAGACATCCAATATAAGAGCAGCGAACACGGAAAATAAAACTCCAGAAAGTAAAACTCTTTATGTGTGGGTAAACCCATTTGTGGATGCCAGGCGGAGAGATAAGGACTGAGACAAATGAATATAGGATAAAATTCTACTTGTTCCTTAAGATAAAAGAGAACGCAATCTCTAAATTATAGAAAATAATTAAGTTGAGGAGGGTGTGAAGCATAAATTTTCATATGAAACCCAAAAGTTTACTATTTTATATTCTAACTAAGTTTTTAGCTAATATTCCATCCAAAAAATCAGTAATATCACCACTGAGAAATTTGCCAAATGTGTAATGGAGCAAAAGGCTAATAAGGAAAATGTAACACAACGAAGATACTTCATTCTGAAGTTGTTAAGATATGAAACTAAACCACCCGTCTATCGTAACAAATTTTCTGATACACGAGTCCTTTTCCACCAGCACACCTCTATAAGAAGGCACCCTCGATCGCGCTGACCATTCAAAGAGAAAATAATGCGACTCTGCTTTTTACTGAATTAACGCATCCCAATGCCGCATGCCGATAAATAGCTTACGGAGTTCCAATTGAAATGTAGACCTAACCACTAGTAAATTTCTGAAAGTAGCATATGATAATAAAACGTATAAATTACCAGTATCGATGTGATTCATTGTTTATGAGGTACCTAGATCCTGAAAACAATAATCAACTAATTTTACTTTTAAATTGAACGTAATTCAAGGGATCTAATATACACCACGGGGGTGGTACCTGCCAAGGAGGGATTAGATAATTTACTGATGAATTCTTGGTCATTTAACTTTTTAAATACCATTTTTCATAATAAATGTAGTAAATGTACAGTGATCGTGAAAACTTCAACATCTTATTTTAATCATAGTTCCTAGTCAAATGCTAGGCAAATTCCTAGTACTACAAAGTAACTCAATTTGGCCTTTGGATTACTCCCTTCGCACCCCCGCCAATGCATTGGAATTGTGGCACTGCAACTGAAGCGAAGAAAGGAGGGAGGAATGCGTCAATCTGGACAACAAAATGTGCAACAGAAAGTTTTCCCGGGGGCCTTTTGGAGAGAATGAAATGACATACCCTCGTGCGTGGGTGGAGAGACGATAAGGGAGACATGTCACTGCGGCCGATGGCGAGGCCCCACCCATTTAGGATGGGCAATGATAAATATTCAATGCTGTTCGATTGAAAGAGTTCTCCCTTACCCTAGTAATGTACCAATCGAAGTTAAGTAATACATTGGGTTGAACCTAGCCTATTAGTCACAGAATTTCTTTTCCAAAGCATTAATTAAGCATTACTCTTGCGTAGAGGTGGGCGCCGCGCCGATTACGCCGCGCCGCCGACAATACAAGGCACGCCGCCGCCGCCGAAGAAAATACTACGGCGCGCCGCCACGCCGCCGCTGGAAATTTTATCCGCGGCGGCGCGGCGTGGATTTAAAAACTAAGTCCCACATTCGAATATGTGCTGACAAGTAGTTCGAAGAGATTCGCCTTGAACTGATAGAACTCATCTCGGGCTTTCCATCAGGGCGCTGAGTTATACGTGATATCGACACGTGTTACGATTAGGATTAATTTTCGCGAGCACGCCATTCTCACTGCCAGTTTGCTTGCTTCGTGTGACCGCGCAGCTTCGGTTGTGACTTCGGCTTGCCTCAGCTCACGTAAAATGAGCTTCGCTTGTGTTGATCTGCAATCACAAGTTTTTCAATATGCCTCGCCGTGTGGCTGTTAAAAAGCGGTTCATTTTCTTTTATATAAGCAGAATGTCATCGGTCCTGACGAATCTATGCCTTCACACTCTCTACGCTCACAGCTCTACGTTCTTGCATATCCCTGCCACAAGCACTCCTATTGATAGGAGTTTTAGTATCTGTGGGCTCACTCTCAATGCTAAGAAAAGCAGACTAGAGCCACAGAGTTTAAATAAAATGGAATTCATCCACGAAAACTATGCCTTGTGCAAAGATTTTGTTCACAGAGTGTAACCTATTGCTGTCCTTATTAATATATTTATTTTATTTAACACTCCTCTTATTCGTTCATTTGCTTATTATTCTTTTAGTCTGTTTAAACCAACATTTTTTGATTTGCGTTAATCATTTATATATTTAGCATTTTCTGGAAATTTCGTTTGAACGTCAATGCCTAGATAGCATACTTGAAAAATAATGCGCAAATGTGATATTAAAACTAATTCAACAATAGTTCTTCCATTGATCGACATTCTACTGGCTGTATGTGCCCAATTTGTGATGCCACTCTTTAAAGTAATGTAGCGTAATTACAATTAGCATGCTTTTGTGAAAATAAGGAATACAACGTATTGCTAAATTTTTATTTGCCAAATTAACCCCTTTACGGCGCACAGCTAGCTAGGATCCAATAAAAGTTGGCCAAAATGAGAAAATATTTTTTTTGAGCGCGGACTTTGAAACTTCACATGTGTATATTCTGTGGTCGACGAATAAGAGGAGTGTTAAATAAAATAAATATATTAATAAGGACAGCAATAGGTTACACTCTGTGAACAAAATCTTTGCACAAGGCATAGTTTTCGTGGATGAATTCCATTTTATTTAAACTCTGTGGCTCTAGTCTGCTTTTCTTAGCATTGAGAGTGAGCCCACAGATACTAAAACTCCTATCAATAGGAGTGCTTGTGGCATGGATACGCAAGAACGTAGAGCTGTGAGCGTAGAGAGTTTGAAGGCATAGATTCGTCAGGACCGATGACATTAAGCTTATTTAAAAGAAAATGAACCGCTTTTTAACAGCCACACGGCGAGGCATATTGAAAAACTTGTGATTGCAGATCAACACAAGCGAAGCTCACTTTACGTGAGCTGAGGCAAGCCGAAGTCACAACCGAAGCTGCGCGGTCACACGAAGCAAGCAAACTGGCAGTGAGAATGGTGTGCTCGCGAAAATTAATCCTAATCGTAACACGTGTCGATATATCTTCACATATATTTCAATAAGTTCAGCATATAACATTCTCAAGCGCCGTCGTCAAATTTTTTACGACGTACCGGCCCCACCCTGTACATACCAGAAGAATTCAGACTTTTACGCTAGCTATCATGGGTTCGATACCAGAAGGTACCAAAAATTGCAATTTTCCCATAAGAATGCATTGCGCGGATATTTGAAAATTTTTTTTGAGGCACTTATCGGTAAGATAGAGGAACCAAAATCTCGGAGGTTGAAGTTGAGGTAGTCTACTATATTACGAATGGAAGAAATGTTACAAAATGACAGTGAGTTCGACGCCAGGTGGGTGCGAAATTCTTCCATAAGAAATGCATTGCTGCAGTTTTTGAAAATTTTTTTTAATGCCTTACCGATGAGATGGAAAGATAAAACCCGGAATCGTAACAGAGGCGTTTCAACAAACTCTTTCACGCGTTTCACCGTTCCTCAAATGGTCCTTGGTTCGATGCTAGAGCGTCATTCCGATTCTACCATGCATTTCAAAGGGGGATAACGGAATTTTATTTTAGGACCTTCCCGATAAGATATTGAATCGAAACTTTGAAACACGTCAGAGTGGCACTTTCCTAACATTCGTATGCCATTGTCTCTCAAGAACGGGTCCTGTGTTCGACTCTAGGCGGTCTTTCGCGCGAATTTTCGAAAATTGTTTCGAGTCCTTTCTCGGAGCGATAAAACGGTGAAAACCACGGAGGTTGGAGATGCCGTGGTTATCTATTGTACTAACTGAAGAAATATTGCCAAATGACCGTGAGTTCGACGCCAAGTGGGAGCAAAATCTCCGGTATAAAATGCATGGCGGTCAATTTTCACAATTACTTTGAATGCTTATCCGGGAACGATATAACATGGAATGTACATAGAGGCAATTCATATGTTTCATATACGCTGTTCGCCGTTCCTTGACGGTTCTTGGTTCGATGCCTGAGCGTCCTTTCTATTCTACCATGCATTTCAAACGGGGAGAACGTAATCTTATTTTGGGACCTTCTCGATAGGATATTGAATTGAAACTTTGGAACAGCTCAGAATGGCACTTATCTAATATTAATATGCAATTGTGTCGCACGATCGGATCCTTAGTTCGACGCAAGGTGGTCTTTTGCGCGAAGTTTTCTAATTTGTTTTGAGGCATTACTTACAGGTACGGTACTGCATTTATCTGTTAGCTTGCAGTATGCAAACAACTTTTATCTACGTACATCTTTTGGTCCGATATAAATATTCCACTTGTTTACGAAGTTACAGCTTATTTCGGCTGACGGTTCACTGCAGCTGTAGGGACGATTACGGACGATCTCGACTAACGTCAACATATCAGCTTACATAGACTTTAAATGGGTCTTTGTTAACTTCTCTATTTTGTTACAATCATTTAACTTGAATCAATGCAAGGTTTTCAGGTTAAGTAAAATTTTTCCGATCTATAATTAGAGATCTACTGATTAATTTATTTGTTCACCTTTGATGCTCGAATAACGCTTAGGGCAGTTTTTTTCGTCTTGGGACTCTCTCCCATTGCAGAGATAAGGTGAATGATACTCAAAACATCTGGAGCGAAAACAGAAAATATCACTTTTCTATGGGAAAGAGATAATTCGCTCATCCCATGAAGAAAATAAAGACGAACGCGAGCTACAAGCACGAAGAAGCACCTTAGCTATACGTAAGGCAGTTGAGAGGTATTTCTATTACATTGAACTGTTAAATTAATAAAAAATATATTGGGATGCTCTTTGAAGACAATGCCGAAAAAATACCACAAGAGGTGCCTTCAGACCGAGAAATAGAAGTGCACTTAACTTCTCGTAAAAGTTAAAAGCAAAGTCATCGATATTGTTGATTTATCACACAGCTTTAGAATATTGAATGCATTGCTACCTTCTCTACAAGGAGTGAATAAATTGTCTGTAATTTTGTGAAGAAGAAGTTCCTAGAGTCGAGCGCACGTGGTCTGGGATTTTAACTGATTATCGTTTGGTATGACTGTAAGATGAAAGGAAATAATTCTTGCCTTTTAATGACATGTTGCATGAAGTGAATAGTTCACCAACATAGCAGTGATGCATTACTGAAATATTTACTTTTGTATAACGGATAAAGTGTGGAAAATTTTTATTCATCTTATCATCTATTTGTATTTAGTTGCTAACATATTTCCTTTAAGCTATTAATACCTGAAACATAAGTATTTAGAAGCGCGTTCGCTCGTAAATCCTTTCAAAAATAAGATCACCATGGAGGGTGGCCATCCACCATCAGGATAAGGCTCTGTAGCCCCAACGAAAAGTTGGTTTATTTATCGGCGTCGCAAATTGTCACAGATTTTTATTTCAATTACTGTTCATAGAGCTTAGATGATATATTGATATAAGTTAGCTCGTGTACATCGTGGTAGGTCACTACTATTTTCCTCGAATTATGTGAAAGTTAACTGTAAAACGAAGGTTCACCATTCTGTTGAATTAATACATCAAATATTCAATTGTGATCACTTAGGCAAATCATAATGAAGCTTAAAGAATGATTTATAACACTGCATTGATTTTTAACCGATGATTGTGCTCATTTGGTTTCAGTATTGGCTTGAAGCTGAATTTTGCGAAAATCAAAAACCGGCATTTTTTATTTTGACACCTCTAGAATTTTAATGCGTAGTCATCAGCGCAAATAATTTGGTTGTAAAGGCAGGATTCATTCAAGAATGGCCAGTACTGAAGTCCCCACTCAAAAAAAAGATTTTGAAAAAGGTTTTTTGACCAGGTTTTTTCGATTATAGCCCACTGTGCTGCGTAAAATTCAAGGTAGCTCTATATTTTTTCATAGGTATAATAAAATTACAATAAAATACTCTGAGATATTCGAGTTATTCATCTTTTTTCTGCCGTATACGAACGAAGTTTTACGCGCCGCGCCGGTTACGCCGCGCCGCCGCCGCCGATTAAACATTCGGCGTTCACGCCGTCACGCCGCCGCCGCCGGCTTCATTTCGCCTCTACGCCGCCGCTGACCAAAATCAAGACGGCGCCCATGTCTACTCTTGCGTCATCAGTTCGGAAGGAAAAATTAATATTTTTGTTTTACTTAGAAATTATTTGGTCAGACTACTTGTACAGGCACGGCAGGAAATTTACGGAAGGCAAATGGTAATACAGAACTACTGGAGACAAGAATAGCACTTGGAAAAAAGAATTTCATCTTTCTCAGCCGATGGAACTGTGATGTTAGATGATATTTAAACTGCTTTAGAAAAGAGATTGCTGATTAGGAATTTAGAATGAAAGAATCGCAATGTAATCAAAGTGGTAAAAGCGCTAATTTTAGTAGCCCCAGAATTGGGTAACAAAACACTAATTTAAGCTCCTAAGAGATAAATAAATTTTCATCATTTTCTTATACACCATCGAATACGGTTAATGCAAAAATTATTATTTATTAGCAAACTAAAGACACTCCTACTCCTAAAATGCATATCGATATGTTAAACAATTCCCTTTTTTGATAAAATATGCTATACTGCATTATTCAGTATAAAAATTTGAGTACAATTGAAAATAAGAAAACTAAGATCGTCGAAAATAAAAAATATCACAGAAATGTTACATCCTTCTAGATATCACGCTTGGGAAAGTTTCGAAACTATTTGCGACAGTAATTTATTCCTCTTCCGTGTAGCACTAATCCAATCCTAAAGATATCGCTACCTTGGGAAATTAATGAAATGCAAGAAAACTTAACAAATTAGCTCCTTCTCATTATAAGCCCCTTACAAACCACAAGATAAACCCGAGAGATTTACGATAAGGGGGACATCGAGATAAACATAGTTTGACACGTAAGATCAGATTTCGTGACTTCAATTAATAAAACTCACGGATTGAGTCTTTAACAATGACTATCGTTTGGGACGAGGGCCGATCGAGATAGAACGGGACGTGAAGTTTGGGCCCAACCGGAGTCCATCCACTTCACCGTACCAAACCCTCGCTCTACGACAAACTCCATCGGCAAAGCCTTAAATAAGGCTCTAAGGCGAAAACAACCAAAGAGCGAGGGAATTCGCCTTTTGGATGAGAGAAACGGAGAATAGAAGGACAACAGTGTAAGGAAGAAGAGAAAATAAGTGATGAAAAAATTATCGGCAATGGCAAAGTACAGGCGATCGGGAAAAACCAGCCGCGAAGTTACGTCCATTAACAAAGGATCGAAATTCAGCATCTCATTAGCGCATGTATGCTATAACCTTTCGAATCTTTTCATCTTCAATCAACTCCTAATTTATGGCAGCAACTCTCAATTCGGTGAGCGGTATCTCTGATTGCTTGTAATGTATTTTCAACATTCAAGGCAGTTTCTCATTTCATCGGCAAATACAGAGTGTGAATTATCACATGTTAAAAGGGTAATATATTTTTCAGTTTCAAAGTAAATTAACTCCAGTCCAAGAATACTTCGCGATTTTTTGTATTCCTCAGAATTTACTATACAGCGAATGAGGTCGCTTTTTCAAACGTCAATAACGCCGCCAGGAACTACGCTATTTAACAATTTCACGACAAGTATACGAGCAATTAATGGCGCTTCTCGATATTTTCTTTTTAAAGGAAGGTTTCTGAGAATGGTTATAAATTTTATTCGCAGCATAAGGAGACTACAGTGTGAGAATAAAACAAGAATGATGACAGGAATTATCCGAATATTTTAAAAAGGCAAATATGCCCGAGGCAAACATGACTAGCAACCAGAGGATGGAAAGGAAATAGGAATTTTCTTCGCATTTAGATAACTAATGCAGAATTGTGGACGCGAATTTGAATGGTTCTAAGAGAAGTTGGCGATAATATTCTTATTCTATCTCTAAACTAGAGCGTAGATATTTATCAAACAGAAGAACGCGAGTGAGGGGAATACGTGAAATTTACGCTTACAGATGCCATACTTAAAATTCTCCTGAAGTGTCTCCAGTTATTCAAGATCTCAAAAAATTATAAATTAATACCTATATCTTACAGCGTCAAGATCTACATAATCAATTTTCTCGAGAATGAAAGCACAGAGGTGAGAAGAGTAGAATGAAAAAAGATGGCCAATAAAAGTGCTCTCGGCCTTTAAAAGTTGTTACTATTTAAGGTTAAAAGAAAATGAAAGGGACAAAGAAAAAAAGGCCGAATATGCGTGGGAAAGAGAAAAAAAGGAAAAGACAAGTTCCTGTATTTAGTCAGAAGAGTAAGTAATGGCGCTCCAAACTTGATCGAACCTTTCGCATCTTTGAAAATGCTCTCAAATTCCACGAAATGCCAATTAAGGAAGACCACTGAATTATTAACATCACTGAATACTATTTACTGAATTCAAGTTCTTTAATTTTAGCAATTCAACCAGGTTACACAGCAAACATGATGCAAGCAATCAATGTATTTAAAAATATGACAGCATTTTCCCTCCTGCGACAATACGTCAAACTGCCGTATCTCTAATGTGAAACAGAACAATAAAATGTAAACATACCGACAGGGGACAATTTTCACAGTAAATTTCATAAATGAATGCTCTTAATTATTGCAAAAAGTAGCCTGTTACAAATGAGCAAAAAAACTTATTTTCGAGAACAGTGAGTCTCGAACATAATCTATTTGGTATACACGCAAACTTTATAGGTATTTAGAGGTATTTTAAGCCCAAAAGAAAACGCAAATGATACTGCTGCATTAGTATAGTTAAAAGTGCATCATCAACAACTGAGAATTTTCACACCTGGAATCGAACCCAGGACTGCCTTTTATTTTTATTTAGTTGGTGCCCTCACAAATATCCATTTATGGACAATTACAGGAGAGGTGATAAGTATAGACGAACATGTACGACCATTCCCTAACGAGAAAAATACGGTTAGCTGGGATTCGAACCCAGGGCCAATGCTGGAGCGGTAGCATTGCATAATCGCATAGCTAACCGAAGCCTTGGTGTAAGGGGTCACTTAGCTATCTGGGAACCCCGATAAAAATGTACCTTGATGGATGGAAATTTCTGCATTAAATGTCGAAATATAAGCAAAAAGTCTTTTAAACGGAGAGGGTAATTTAGCCATCGCAATTTTAATTCAATTTAATATAATTTAATGAACAAATTAGTCATTTTTCTCTATGTAGATGTATACCCATTATTGCCACTAAGAATAGTGAAGGCCGCATAGTAGAAGAGACCCCTTGAGCTCCTATTTGCAATCCAAGAAACAAGAGATTCAATCATACTAATTCAACTATTGCACTATTAATTAATTTCAACCATTATTCTAATAGTTAAAATACAGTAATATGGCTTTCAACCTGCTTTATCTTTCCTTCATTCAAGCAATAAGTCCAGTATAAAACAAAGATGAATAAATAAGAATGCAAAACTTTAAATTAAACTCGAATGTGAAGCGATAAATAATTCGGTAATAAATGTCGGCTTTAAAAGCGACGAGGAGACAATAATCGCGAGACATTTCACAGCCAACTGCACATCACAATATAAATCAAATGTCATTTTATTTGCGTTTCTCTGCTCCTTTTTTCCTATTTATGGCAAACGCAGATGCGTGGGTTTAATGTTTGAGCCAATTCTGCGGAACTCGGGTGAAATACAGAATGAGCGCAGAATAGCGAAGTTCGAGGTAGCTCTTAAATAGAAACGTAAATGTCCTTCGCTGCATCCCAGTTTAGATCATTCGTATGCGGCATTTGAATTGGATTTGCCTATTAAAGGTAAATAGAACAACAACTACATCCGCAGCAACCGTGTAACGGTTTCTTGGATTAACTACGAAGTTCAGTGGGATGACGCGGTGATATGATTAACAGACAATGAAAAGTAATTTCACCGACAGCGAGACATGAACTACTAACCTGTCTGCAACAAAATTAAAAGCGTAAATTTGGTACATTAAGGGTCGAAAATCCGCTTTTTTTCAGATTCGCATGCTAATCCAGCAATACTGAAGTCCTTGGTTTCTTCTCTCGTTAGGTAATGGCTTTTGTGCTTTATAAGAGATTGTACGTGAGAAATATATCATCAGAATAAAATTCGCCGAATAGGTTAGTTAAGTAATTGAAATTTTGTTTTTAATCTCAACTAAATAAAAAGAATTAATGCCAAATTAAAAAAATATTATATCCTATGATTGCATTCAATATCCACCTTTAATTGATAGAAATAGATATACTTTTCATTAGCTTACTGAAATTCGGATAGAAACATACTTCGACAATACAAAAAATCACGAAATGACAAAGAATAGCTTCCAAAATCACGGAATAAATTTTGAAAAAAAATGAGAGATATTTCGAATAGTATGATAGTAGTATGATACAATAAATAATACACGCAGAGTTACCTTCCAATTGTGGTGTAAAATATAAACAATTTATTCTAAGAGTTAGAAGGTTGCCAACCACTGCTCTGAAGAAGCGATGCCAGACATTGCATCGATAGCTTTTGAAGAGCCACGTTAACTTCTATGCTTTCCTTTTGAACAGTCGTAAAAATTGACAGCCATTCTCAGGAATTCAAGCATAAAATAAGCGCTCCATATATATTTTCATTCCAAAATGAATGGTATGAAAGCTCTTAAGGAAAATAATCTTGGAGACAATTCTAATCATAATAACCTATGACTGCAGAAGTCGAAGATAAAGAGAGCTTGAGTGGGCACAGGCTTTCCGAGTACAATGATCAACTTCTGCAGGGAAAAGATGATTGTTTCTGGAGAGGGCACACCTCTTGAAACGCCAGATGGTCCTTCAAATGCCATTCGAGAAACAAACGAGTAACGCCCTCAAATCGAGGATATCCGTAAAAAGAAATATTTCTTTATTGCCTGTGAAAAAGTTAGGTCACAACTACGTTGTGACACTCATATATACAAATAATGCATTCTTTACATATCACGCGTGACGATTCTATTAAGCGAGAAAGCTAACTAGCAGTTTCACTAAGTCAAAGGTTGGGAATGAATAGAAACGCCCACTTATACCGAGAGATTTGGCCATACAATTTCGAAACGATTGGTTTTCCCGGAAAGAAGCTTCTTTCATGAGTAAGTATTTTAAAGAAGCTAAAGTCACAACAGTCTCCATATTATAGTATCTGTTAGCTTTCAAGCTGGAGCAGTGTTACCCTTGACTGCTAAGAAACCTATTTCAGTTCAGAACTTTTATAGAAAGTTCATACTTCGAAGATGATTTTTCTATAAAAGAAGCTTCGAGTAAGAAAGAAAAAGGAAATCATACGAAGTAATAAGAAATCTTCCTAGTATTTCCTGAACGATTAGATAAAAATAAACAGTAATAATCAGCAATAAATTTCTAAAAACCCTAATTACTACTATAATACACACAAATATAATTGGATGGAATAACATGCAATATTATTACATTACATATTTCAGCGCACCGTACTTTCTTAACTCCACGACACACGCATCTACTCAAAAGTCGAATAGAAAAATGGGAGAGTAAAAGGAATAAAAATTATTTTGAATTATTTCGATAATAAACGTTATTAAACAATGAAAAATCCCCCAAAATAAATCTTTAAATGCATTAAAAGTATATTACACTATTTGGTGTCATAAGACCAACAAAAGCTAGATTTAAGTACATAAAATAGGTTACCGTGCGCACTGGTTATGAAGCCATGCTCTAATAACCGAGTTTTATAAGGGCGATCGAACAGTTAAGCAATAAAAATGATTCATATGAGTGTTTCACGAAAGAATGTAGCGATCAGCGAGCTAATGAAATATACTCCAGCATATCAAAGTACCAAAGAGAACCAATAACTTTTTTCGCTTATGTCCCGACCCGAACCACCTTGAGCCGAAGAAAGAGGATATGGTACGAAACATCCAACACGACGTAGCGCACACCGATTTACCATTATCTAATTAATATCGAGAATAGGTGTCAGCTTGCGCTTATTCACATCACCTGACGCAATTTTTAATGTCGCGTCCGCAATCAGAAGATCATTGGTGAGGGACGACGCTTTTTATGAGCCCATGATTGCGACAAGCGGAGCGGACAGAAAGAAATAAATTTAAAAAGAGAGGAAAAAGACGCGCCAGACCGCAAATGGAAAGCCGGCCATCCGGAGTGACTTTTTCTCCGGATCCAAAATGGGAGCTCTTTTTAATGGAAAGTCTAGTGTCTCCATCTGGGGACAAAAATCCTCGTCCTGCCACCTTTTCCTGGCCTAATAATATCGCAATAGGATGGAAAAAGGACATTTAATGTTTGTAATCTGAGCGAAACGCGACTACTTATTCCCAAATTTCCATTGGGTTTTTCATTACATCGGGACATCAATACGTTATTTAAAGGAATCCGAGCTAAAATGTAGATAGTATAATAATAAGATTTCACGTAGAGAGATATTTACGGCAGCGTTAATGCCAGGGCCTTGTTTTTTCGAATAATTTCTTAAATATATACTACAGAGAGAAAAGTGTAATCGGAGGTGATAATTCATCCTAACTTTAAAATTTATTTCAACGGCAGTCACGTTTCCATGTCAGGATATATTAAACGTATTACTGCTATGTGAGCCAGTAAAACGCTCAATCGATTGATAATGAGAAACTAAATTCTCAAATATAATGTCATCTATGATCTTCTTAAGTTTGGGAGTCTTAATTGCAGTGTGAAATGTTTTAAATCTAGACAATATATCTCCCTACGGGACGATAGTTTCGGAAACTGTTCCGGTGAAAACGGTCAACTCCCACGGGATGAGGTGCGGCCGATCCCACCTAATCAGCGCACTGCACTTTTTATAACGAGAATGGGGGTCGAGGACGGGTGAAATGAGCTTGGAAAGTGAATCGGAGGAGACAATGAAAGGAGACAGGCAATCCCTATAAAAGGCATTTAATGTTTTCCTTCTCTACGCCAGGTGTCCTAAGCTGGAGAAAAGCGAGTGGGAGGAATACATTAGAATTTTATCTGGTGGGCGAGATAAGCCCGTTGATAGTCTATTAGGTCAATGGGACAGCTTACTTGAATGGTTTGCCATTCGTTAAATCGTAACCCCATAAAACACTCCGTTAGTTGTGGAAGTTATGGCATAATCCAAAAAGGAAATACATTCAACATTTCAGTGCACACTTCAAAACAAGGTAACGATAAACCAAAACCCTTAGTAAGTTCTGAGAAAGGCCATAAGGCGTATTGGTGCCATGTAAGTCAAGAAAATGGTGAAAATATCATCACTACTCGTTAATTAAAGCCATAATGTCAGAACCACGACCTGAGTCGAACCTTCTTTCCATTGCCAATACTTTGGACCATTTTTATGGCCAGTTGATTTAAAGAAAAATATAATGACGACAAAATATTTCGCGCGAAAACGAGCGAAAAGAAAACACAAGAAACTATTTCGAATGCTAAATATAAAGAAGTTTAAAAAATCGAAAGCTAAAACAGATGCTTTTTTAAAGACGATAAGCAAACAAGTAGGAAGTTGCAAATGTACTTACGAACAAACGCTACTAAGAAGTTGTTACTGAATGGTGGAACTCACCTGAAAAGAAGAGAAGACGAAAATTAATATACATTATATATAAATAAATACAAAAAGATTCAATTAATAACAGTAAAATACGATAATAAGACAATATGTGACGGAAATACCAGTTGGCGCCTTTAACTCTATAAAAGAACGTTAGAAAATTGAAATATTTGAATATTATAATGACAAACTTACTTTATTTTGTTCACATCTTATGTAGTTTTATATGGGTGATTTTAGGTGATGGGTATTTCAGTGGTGCTAATTTCAATTAATTTAAAAACCATACTACAATTTAAAATTTAATAAAATCATGTCCTATTGATTTGCTGGGACTACTCTTATGTCCGATCGTCAACACCAACGATCATCACCTGAAGATTTAACTAATAAATTTGGAGACTACTCGACAAACTGTCGTAAATATAGATTAAAAAACCTCCAGATCGGAAATACACAATTGGAGAGGACTTCAAAGGTGCATTTGGCGATGAAGCTAACCAAATTCTTTCGAAAGTTTTTTTCCATTATTATGTAAACTCAGTTGCTCAAACGACCCGTTAAAGGAGTGAAGAAGGAATGGAGAGTGGGCAGAGAAGGCACACGCCTTTTCCCCACACCCGAATGAGCGACCTCCGACCCACGCGTTGGGCAAAAATCTTACGGCCACTCCTGAATAGGATTGAAAGAGCGGGCACGGGACCAGAATGACGTAGAGGCAAGTGGGCGGATTCGATACATTTTTCCCATTTGATAGCGGCGATGTTAAAAACAAGCCACCTGCTCCATTACCAATGCGTACATGGAGCACGTGCGACTGCTTCTCGTGAGCCACCGATTACCTTCCATTCAGCGATGGAAAAATTACAAACAATCGAAAATTTTCTCGAGATTCTTAACTGTTTTGACAACTCAATCTGACATTCCTCTGTTACTAGTAGTTTATTATGAAATCAACGAAGTCCATTCAAATCAACGAGCTCCATTTTTTCAGACTAAACTTTTCCGTTAACGAATATCGTAAAATCAAACATCGAGGGACGAAGTGTACGGAACTTCTTTAGGATTCTTATGTGCATATTTCGAAGGAAATCTAAAATAGAATTAACGACATTTCCTAAAGAAAATAATTTTTAAAGTATAATGTAATGCATTAAACTTATATTTAGATCAACCGCAAAACAGAATTATTATCCAAAATTCTAGCAGATGAGAAGATATTAACTATTAAAAATACATTATTATCGTAAAAACAGGATAATAGTGAGGTTAAATTTTAGCGATTAACGTTAACGTATAAAATTCTTGAAATGTCATAGCAAAGACCACACATGAAAACAGCTCATCATATACCCCGTAAAGAAAAGTGGTTCTCTATCTGCGGAAATTTCTACTGAACCCTCACCTTGCGGCTAGACAATACACATACTCCGAGCCATAAAAACGCTGACGCTGTGAATTCAAACAAAAGCCTCTCAAACAGCGATAAAAATCGCTGCACATTCCCTCTTTCACCATCTAATATTCCAGCAATAACCCTGCAACGCTACAGGGAAGTTTGTGATATCTCGTGAGGGATCGCTGGGGACAAACGCATCCTTGAACCCGCTAATGGAGGAAACCTCGCCATTTCTTAGAATCAGAAAACGAAGTCAAACGTTCAACAATGGGACGGTGTCAGATAGTCATGCAAATGACGTCTTGTACGCTCTCAGCCAGTGCGGATGCTAACTTACAAAACCAAGAACCTTTCACTCCAAAGTAAGGATCCCGCAAAGAGATTTTCTCCTCTTCATTGTTAAAGATCTGCGGTTTTTCTAGAGATCGACTCTCACAGGCTCGTTAAAGACAGCGTGGAGATAGTGCGAACGAGAATTATGGGCTGAAGATGTGAAGGAGAAGTGAAAATGACCCCCGGCGGGTATCGAACACGTCTCTTCATCTTCTGTAGCGGAAGTAAGAAAAGCGGATGAAAGCTGCTACGAATTCGGGTTAAAAAAGGCAGAGAGAAATCTAGCGGAGCTTTGATGTTATCCTTTCGTTAGATACACGGCATCAGCAATCGAATTAAATGAAAAGAGAGAGTCTGGTAAAGAAATTATTGAACGAATAAGCGATCAAAGTTAGTTAAGCAGAGACATTTTCGGGTACATTTTTATTTACTCCTCTCTATTAGTCATAGACAATCTTCAGGAATAGCAATTCTTACCAATCCACATATTAAGATATCCTAATTCAAGATTACAACTGCGACAGGTGTTTAGAAAAGTAGAATTCCAGTCATTTCCCAATTTAAATAATAAGAACTTGTTTCGAGAAATAACAAAATTATTAAAAAGAATTTTAAGAAAAAGAACTTCCAAAGTTGAGAAAAAATCGTTACTAAGCTTACATTAGAAAATTGTGATAGACACGCAGGAGAGCATCATTAGGAATAACATAGTATAATTTCAATTTCTGTTTTCAATAAAGATAAATGTATGATTTTCCAAAAATGTTTCTTGGAACACAGTTGCGCATTTAAACGATGCCTTGCGAATGCGACCGCTTATCAATCATTGAAAGGCGATATTATCGTTGACATGAATTGTCTCGCTTGACTAAATTTCCATTCCTAAGATTACAAACAGAAAACAGATTAAAGGATAGCAATTACTACCAGCTCCGGAATGGCAAGTTCAAAAATTCATCATTTGAAGCTTGGATAATCTGTGACAGACTCCCTCGATAAAGGCCACAACACGTGACAGCCATAAATCGCAGCGACATATTCCAGTCTCGATGTAAGCTAACTTACAACCTACGCTATAGTTGCTTTAATAACCGTAATGCTTCCGCCACAACCAAATTCGGCCTCGGAGAGCCCATCGAGCAACAGGTGGAAGGCCCAATTTGACTTTAATCAGTCCCGACAGAGAGCGATTCCATCCCTTTCCGTTAGATGGCAGAGTCGCGAAAAAAGCGGCACGGACACACCGCAAACCAAACAAGGAAAAGTTGCGTGCATTTTGGAAAGGGCGCGATTCATCAACGATATAAAAGGGGCGGCAATGAGGCTGATTAGTTGACGAAATCGAGAACGAGGAAGGTGATTAGGAAAATAAAATGTGAAAAATAGGCTGGGATGTCGTCATAAAAGCGCATGGAGTGACATGCCGAGCGTGAAAGTGTGTCCTTTTCATAAAAAGAATCTCGGTTAATGATTGGCGACCGAAAGAGAGAGCGGGAGGGAAAATTCAGATTAATAAGAGGACTGATATCTTTCTTTCTTCGCTTCCTAATGCCACAATGACACAACTTTCCAACTATCGTGATGAGATGCAGTCGTGTATTTATTTCGAGAGTATAGTCGTAATTCGGATAATTGAAGTAAATACAGCAAAGAAGCCTTCGTTTCCAGGAAGCAGCATCTTCCACAAAACCATCATAAACTTAATCAAATATCTATGAATTTCTCATAAAGAGGTTTTCCTCCACTGTTTATAGAGTTGAAATGTTGGTATATAAGGGTAATAAGTGGAACTCTGTAGTTGATTGGAAAACTGCCCTCTAATATGAAACAGTATAAAGGCTTCGACATCGCTCCATTTCCTACCTTCCACATTAAGGCGAGAATCAATATTCCCACATCATCTTTAGTATTTCCACGACTTCTTGAAAAGATATCCAAGAAACGAACAGAAGAGAATCGTGCTTTTTCGACCGCTTATTTGAAAATGAACCGGTTTCATCGACCGAACACCATCGAAAGGACTCCTTTCTGTTCATTCCAAGGATGGATTTTGTTATGTCCTCCCCCGTGAATATTATCCTTAAAAAAGATATTTAAAGATAAAAAACGATTGTCTATAAGCCCTACGTTTATCGCGCACATATGCCAATCAGCAATTTATAACTAAATTACATCATGCGCATATTAAAACAAGCATTCAAAATAAATACCGCATGAAGATGAAAGGTTTCTAATGGAAAAGAAATTTCTAATTTTTTCGTGTCTGACAGTAAGCCAACCTTTGCGACACGACCGAGAAAGCGAGCTAAAAAAGTCCCGACAGCGAGGTAAATCGACATCAATCTTAAGCCGCAAGATTACGAACCCACTCGCGTAAATTACGCATCGATTCCCGATCGGCCTATTTATTGCCCTCTCTACGTCCTCGATGACCTCTAATCCACTGCGAGAGACACTACGACCCATCTTCGATGCCGCCGACGTCGGAGGATCACAGGAGACGATATAGAGTTGCGGCAGTGAAACTCGGTCAAAGGTGAATGGAGAAGGGCAGCGAGAGTCAAGCAGGAGCCGAGAGTAAGTTATGGAAACGATCGAGACACAATAAAGCATCCAAAAGACAGAAGAAAATCAGACGTGCGACTGATTGATAGCGGGAGACCAAGTCGATTGGCTCCATGGAGGATTCTTTATGCTTTCCGCCGTCCTAGAAAATTTCTAATTGGGATGAGGAAACAGTACTAGACAGAAAACCGAGAAGGAACAATTTTTTACTTTCACACTTTCATAAATTTTATGACTTTTTGTACTATTACTGTGCTTTATACGCGGTAATATTAGTATACATGATACAGAAGTAGGACGGATACCCTTTCTTTTGGTAAAATCGTATAATTTCTCAAGCATCTTCAATTGTCTACTACCACCTTCTGTAATCTAAACTGCAATGGTAATTATTTTTGTTGTATGAAATATTGTATTACTGAGAATCATAACTCCCACCTGGTTGTCATCCAATCCGCATTGTTAATGCATTAATAATAACAATAACGATCAAATGAAAATGCGTAGATACATGGAGATCTTGCACATACACCTAAACGTAAATTTCCATCACATCGTTACAACTAAATCATAAAAAGTCTATAGTAATAGAGCGACTCAAATATTCATCTCTCAAGAGAAAAGATGGAAAGAAAAGATGCGACTACACTGATTTTCAACAGAAAAAACACTCAGAGTAGCTCATGAAAGCGACCATGGTGACTAGCGCCCTACTTTACATCATTTCATTTGACGTCCATCAACAAATGTGGTGACATTTTGAATGCATAAAAAAACGAGGCAAAGCCAAAAGTAATCCATTTTGATGAATTTTTCGAAGGAGGTAGCGATGTTCAACCGAATGTTTCCAATCAATTAACGATACGGTAATTGCCAATGTAAAAATAGTAAAGACCATTACGCCTTCAATTTGAAAATCATTTCCAAGCAAAAAAACTAGCAGGATACAGAAAAAGTTATTTAAATGATAAATGGAGAGACGCATTGGAATTCTGCGCAGCAATTCAAAACGTTTTAACCTTTATCGAAATACCGCATTGCAGATCAAACATCGAACTACTGCTATTAGTAAAACCATCAGTCTGCAGATGAATTAAACTGTCGTGATATAATGAATTCTCACGCCATCGCTTACGTATGATGAAGAAAAAACGATCTATGGGCAATATCCGAATGGAGGGAATAATTCATCAACCGAAGTATCCATGAGGCGTTGGTCAATATTAAATAAAAAAAGATACCATTAACTTATTGGAAGGCGGTTCCTAAGGTCTTGAAAGAGATCACACTCATCATTAGCTGACATGCAAGAAGCCGCGCCCATAAATGCTTCGAACTATAACAGCCAAGAAAAGAATCGCCGAAATCGGGGTAAAATTTCATGGGCCGCACCCCGAAATCATACTGATTGCCTATTAGGGAAAATATTACTGAATTTCATTTCGCTAAATGGGTCCTGCTATAGATGAGCACAATTTACAGTGTTATTACCATTAAGAAAACGATTCCAATAGATGAACTGGAGCAAGCTTTCCAGACGGCTTTACAAGCCAAAGCTACAGGCGTTAAAATCTCCACTCAAAACCAAAATAATCTGGTAGTATTACTCAAATAAGGAATACACGAGGTGACATTTAAATAAATTAACATGAGACCTCTACTCATTATCTTACAACCAAAGATGACATTAAGTTGCAGGAGGCAAACGGCATTACAAACCGGAGTAAATTTTTTTCTGGGGATCTGCGCATTTAACATTACATACAAAAATTATCCTAAGTGGAAAAGATAATGTTGCCTAATGGATCACTGAGTTACAGTATTAGGATCCTAAAAGGTCAGGAGCAAAAAAGTGTCGAGGCAAAAAACGTACACCACCTCCGCATATAGGAACGATCAATCATCGCCAGGGAAATTAGTGGGTGTATAAATGAGCGAAGAAAAGGAGGAGGATAAAGATCAGGAGAAGCGATAGGTAGGCCACGAGTCACGTGAGTTAATTAAGCTAAAAAATAATAGCCTTTCCTATCTATGCCCTTAGAAACGAAGCTTTATAACCCATCAAATTACAGAAGATGAAAATGGGATAGAGTGATGCAGCATTTAGTGAGGGCATTTTCATTTACTTTATCTGAGAGAAATGATAAGTGGGTAGGAGGTAGCTATTTCGTAAGCTAGTCAACCTTACCTTCCTAAAATATTAACTTGTCCGTCTGCCGACCCTTTATATGTTGTAGATTATAAATCCACCAGATTATCTCAGATTCAAACTAAATCCAAAGACACCATTTATTGAATGTCACTTTACTTTTCTCTAAAATATATTACGTTTACTACATTAACTGTTCACGGACATTACGAACCATTCCGAACAACGGTGATTCTATCCAAGCTACGATGTTCGACAACGTGGAAAGGTTTTACTGGCATCATTATTGATAGATGATCATTAGGTATTATTTAAGCTAGAGAATCAAACGAAGGACTCAAATTTACTCTTTTGAATTAACTCAAAATAAATTAAAATCACTCAAATGTATCCCAATAGAAGGCATAATCGGTTTTTGTGCAGCCAAATTAAAAAAATAAAACAATTTCAACCCTCAATATCGACCTTCATATTCCTGTATTGGGAAACGTGAGGGTAGATACTGAATAATACCCAATGAGAAATTTGTGCAATCATCAATACTAAAATATAAGTAACTTATGATAATAATACTGAAATAAATAGACAAAGGCAGGGGAACATTATTTTACTCTGGTTGCAGTTGAAATTTGGGAGGAAAGTATGATAGTCGCGCAGGATGATTCATTGCAGATAATCAAAGGAAAGGCCGCTTTCATCTTGAACGAAGGATGAGACGATCGCAGTGACCGTAAGAGACGTCCTCTTGATGCATAAGCAGAGTTCACGTGACTCCGAACGAGATGGAGTGGAAAGCGGAATATAGGGTCGAGAGCGAAGCATTTATCCTGAGGAGCACTTGTCCCATTCAATTAGGACTCTTTTCATGATGGAAGATGAAGCCTTAATAAAAGATTTTATGCCGACGCGATATCTCCTCATCCCATAATTAAGTCATACGTTCATAGCATTGAGCATTATCATTTTTATTAGAAATTATTATGTAAGCCAGATGCACATTTTTAAAAGATAAGTAAATTTTTGTAACATTTATAGTCAATTCATAGCTTAGCATTTCGGAAGCAGTCATTACTTGTAACTTAGGCTGATTGGGATGATACATTCGCAATGGAAAGCATATTCCGTTTGAATGTCCAGACAGAATTCAAGTGCAACCCAATTGCACCAAATTTTGGTTTAATATTAAGCATGTACTCGGAGGCGTCCGTCAAAGGACGAAACAGGCGAGTCGGGCAGTTGTCAGGGGCGCATGATGTTGGGCGTTTCATGAGCAAGTGTGGAGACATTGGTGAATAATCTCTTCTTTTATAAACAAGATATACGACACATTCGACGATTTACGTTATGCCCTGCGTAAATGAAACCTAGGTTAAGATTTTTCTTAAGAATTAACTGATGATTGTTATGGGGAATGTTCAAGTAATAATAGGTATGAGAAATATGAGTTCACGTAAAATTTGAGTGAAATTGTTACAATTAAAGCTTAATATAAATGTAAATGAAGTAATTGATCGTAACAGATAATAAAAACCAATTCTTATGGTGCATTCGTCTCACATAAAATGTTTCATTCTTTGAAATTTTAAAGTTATATCGATAATAATTTGCCCAATGATAATAATTTCATCTTAATAAATTATATTTTTGATTGATTTTAATGAATCTGAAACAATTTTCTCTAAAACAAAGCAAGTCCTTTGAAAATTAATATTTTACTAGTATCTATATGGAAGGGACATCTGCATGACTCACAGCTCGGGGCGTTAATATACCTCACAGCGTATGTTACTACGATATCAATTTCAATATGTATCAGAAAACGAACTATCAGGCAAGAGGGAGGAGCAATTCATTCCAAGAAGAGAAAGAGATGCCATTAAAAATAACCTCATCCCGAAATACGAGTCTAAAAGATGAACTCATCAAATTAATTTTTGAATTAAGTAGTTCATAAAGCAATCCTCAAGTTTCTGACAAACTCAACGACACGGAATCCTGCTTCAACTTGGAAAAGTTTTAATTAGCTCCTCACGGAGAATAACTATTTTATATCGGAAGCCATCTTAGGAAGGGCGCAAAAAAATCATCGAGCATGTGAGAAAATTAAAAATCCGTTCCATAATGAAGCAATCAGACAGCATAAGCTTCATAGGTTGAATCGAATCAGAAGTAATCAGTGGCTAAAGAGATGCCCAGGTGGAGCTCGTGGCTCATAAGCAACTGCCATCATAATAATGATAGTCACGACACAAAAAGGACGTAAGACTAGCAGCCAATCTATCCATGGAAGGCATACACACCCATATCCCACCTCTCTATGTATCACTCTCTCCACCCTCATGGGACGGACTAGCGCTTTCACTTGGCGACCCATATACGGTGCAGATGGCGCTGGACGACAGGATGCGGGAGTGCATTGTGAGGAAAAAATACTTTTTCCTGCACGCTAAGCTCTGCGGTTTCTGCGTCTCTTCCTGTTTCACAATTAAATCCTACAAACATGAGCAGTGAACAGCTTCTGAACTATGCAGCGTTGAGTAGCTCTTGGACTGTGGAGAGAATCTCTTACCATTACCGAAATTAATCTCAAACACCGAGGAAAATTTGTATATTTTTGGTGCGATGGAAGCGAGAAGAGAATTTAGTTTATAAACACTTTCTGATCTATTGATAGAATTCTGAGATGTGCAGCGACGTTCAAATTTGCCGCTGAACAGCTCGACAATATTTGATAGCTCATTGTTTGTTACGACTTGTTATTACGTCATTGCTTGTTACGACTGAGCGTCCCAAGTCTTTTTTCCCATGATTCACCATATTATGGGAGATTATTTTGAAAATCTTTCAGATAAATAGGAAAATACCATGAATAGGGATGGGAATAGGGACGAGAATTTTTCTAAATCCTAAAACTAAGAGTTTCCAAGCATATTAGTCGAAGTATCCCCTAAACAAATTATCTAGAGACCAATTTCATCAATTTCATACACATAAGATGCAGAATCAAAGAGAGGTGAGGGTGGCCGAAATTACTGACATGGTAAGGTTAAATTAAAGTACCGCTGGAATTTCTCATTCGTAAATACAGTCACCATTCATCGTATAGCTTACACTAGGTATTGCTTTAAAATAGATGATGAAATGTTTAATATGTTCAATTAGGTATTTAAAATAATATTATTAAAAATATTGGAAAAGTCATACGTTAGTACACTGCAGGACACTTGCTCACAGAATCTTAACTACACTTGTTGGGACATCGGTGATCAGTGATTTATAGCTAAACGTGCTCAAAAAGAGATCTGTCTCGTAGACATATGTAGATGGTTTCTTTTTCAGACATCCTCACCCTTCGGTGAGAGGATGAATGACAGGTCTACTTCTTTGCTTGGCTTGAAGATCCACTTAAAACGAGCTTAAACAAACCGCCAGGCGCCATCATTTTTGCAATCAGAATTTTTTTATCGCGGATAATGAAGCGGCGGCCATCTCTTATAAAAGTCGCTCCGGGCATAAAAAGCCGATTGCTGAACGTGAGGAATTATCTCGAGACTTTCGTAGAAGTTCAGGAGTAGAGATGTTCCACGTGATTATGAGACACAGTAAAGAATTTTCTAAGGAATTAAGTTAATATTCCTCCTAACTTCGTGATTTTCTAACTCCTGAGCAACTGAAATCATCTGAATGGGCAATATTTAAGTGGATAAATTAGAACAATGCACATTTCCCCAGGTTCCTGCACTCGTATACGAAAACCCTCAGATAAACAACGTGCAAAGTTAAACCTCCGTTTAACTTTGCACGTTGTTTATCTGAGGGTTTATCTAACCTAACTTTTCTATTATAAACGTTTCGGTATTAGAGAAACAGTTTTTATAAAATAAATATCGGCACTCTATGCATAGTTTTGCTAAAACATTAAAAAAATTGATATAGTTATAGCATCGAAAAATATCAACCCCTTCTTTGACAGAAAGCGATAACATAAACAATATTAATTTTAAGAAATACAGTGAGAGAAAGATGGAAGGAAACATTCATTAATGCGCAGTAAAGGACAAAATGGGGCGATTGTACACCTTCCTGTTAAATAAAAACGCTAATCGACAAAATCAAATTTGCTTGCTTGTGCGAAGAAGAACTCTGGAATTCCGTCAGCAGGTGTTTTCATGAATGCAATGTTGTGCCAACTCACGAAATACCCACGCTAACAACGAGAAGATACAACCAAGAATTTCCTAAGCTTCATACCGTCAAATCTACACCACAAAGAATAAACTGATTAAAACATACATCAGTTAATAGAGATTCATTCGGATTAACCGGTTTTACTCTGGGGAATACACGCAAAAGAGAAAAACCGCGGATGCAAACCAAACTTCGTACTCTTCCAGAAAGACATAATGGATTCGGGACGTAAATTGGTTTCTATTAATTTGGCCGAATGCGATCCAGATACCGTAAAGCCTCGAGCATTATCACGGCAGGTTCACATTGTGGAGAAAGTAAATTTGCAATCAGTCATTTTCGCTTTCACTGAAATTCGGAGTGATAGAGCAGAAAGCGGGACGGATGGTTTTGGAGGACAGCAAACTACACCTCCAGGGAATTCGGGATTTCGGGAAAATGGAAAGGAACCACTGAAAGTACAATAATTGGGAATATAAGTTCTTCGGCAATTCTAATTAGGCGGGATGTTAGCGGTTAACTGGATTAAAAAAGTCCGATTTTTTATGCTGTGGCGTCTTTTCTCATCGGAACGCCATTAAGGTTTATTTAAGAGACGTATTGACAGAGGTGCAATAGTTTACCATCAACTTCATACAAAATAAAACAAAGGCAATCTGTAGCAAAATTATATGGGTCTAAATTAGTTCAAAGAAGTGAATAAAAGGCCGTATGTGATCTGAAGGCTTACTGATCTCCACCTCTTGGCTAGACAAAATAGTCGCGTGGATAATGTTATGACCATTGGAGAAACATTTACTCCAGAATCAGATTTAGAAAGGACGAAATTATGCATTAATATGGAGGTTAAACACGCCAACAGCCTAATGGTAAAATGTAAGTTATCTGATCATTCTAAGCGACTCCATATTTACGTAAAAATTTCCTCGATATAGGAATGAGGAATTCCAAGAAAACTGAACGTTCCTCAAATATTTTGAAACATTCCTACGGTAAATGGAATTGAACAGCTGCTTGTGATTAACGGATCACTTCTTATGTCCGATGGAACCATGCGTCACTAACTATTTACAGCACTGAAGGTATGCACAGGTTCTTAATTAATGGATGAATTATCCTTACGTTAAATCTTTGTAAGATATAACAGAAGTTCCGTCATTAAGTACTCAAATTATTCACTTCAATTAATAGCAAGACGTAATGCTTGTGTGCAAACTTATGTGCGAGTTTTTTTTTTGGAAATTCAACTTCTTTCGGCTTAATTTGGTGAAAATTTCTATAACTTTTAAAATTCGTATCAAAAATTTAATTATAATAACCCTCATAACAGTTATGTAGATTCTGATTCTATTTCATGATTTCATCTGCATGAACATGAAACCTTCAACAGCATCTCGTAAAATGTGATGCACGAAGCAGTTGGATATTGGGGTCCTTAATGCAGTGGTATTCCAGCACAATGAAATGAATGAACTAAAACTAATTTACATAAGCAAAAAAATAGAAGAAAAAGCAGTGACGGGGACCAAAGTATCAAAGCTCAATCATCAGGTACAGAGAGTTGAGCTCTGAAGGTAGACTCTGTACTTTAGATAGATCTTTTTGTTTTTTCTTACTCGATGCCTTCGTATCTTTGAATTAGTTTCCTAAATTCCAATATTAAGTACGAATCTTCAATGTCTTAAAAATATGTTGAATTTTAATATTCAAACATAAATATTTAGCATTTAAACATTTTTAGGAATTTTAAGACTTTCATCTGAGGTATGAGTGAATTTCTTCAGGAATGATTCAGATATCACAGATGGAACCATGACTAGATAGCAATTAATAACAGCGATTTACTATTAACGCCCGGGGACCGTTATTAACTAGTTGATTACCCAGCATAAGGACGGAAATGAGCGAAGCATGGCTGATTGATCGCTTTCAAAATTGAAAGTCAACTCTCCGGCGACAACGACCGGACCCAAATTCGTAAAGCACTCCTTTCTTGGCGTTATTAATCCTGTGTCGCGACGCCTTTGGCATGACACCTCTAAGACAATAATTACCCATCTCAGACGCGTGACGCAAAAAGTGAAAAAACGAAATAAATTAACGTCCTCAGAGGCGATAATTACTTGTTCTGATCGACTCCCTCCTCCGAAATTATTTGCTTGTCACGCGGGTTCAAAGTCCTCGCATTCCAGCTGAAACAAGGGAGTTTTCGAATGAAGGAAGAATGAAGGAAAAATGAAGGAAATGGCAAAAATGATTATTCTGCAAAACCTAAGTTCCGGAAAAAGTATCGAGGAAGAAGACAGCTACACTGTGTAGATGTTGGGGTTAGACGTGGCAATGCGATTAATAAATTCTCTGCAGCAATAATAATAAAATTTTAAAATAATAACAGTAATCAAGCAGTGAATCCTAAACTTAGCAATTCTTATCTAATGACGGCGGGCCCTAATTTGCATGGAACCAAATACCGCGGGACCAAATAACCTGTGATCCAATGGTCGGGGCGACAGGTTGGGCATACAGTACGGTAAAATGTACATTTTAGGATTAGGCGAAAATAACATCGAGCCGTGATTTGACTTCGAAATCCCGTTTCAATATGGTCGATGAATACGTACATTCTATGATGAAAGTTACTCGGCACTAGCTGCCAATGAGGCGTCGTATCAACGAGAGCTTTCTTGAGGTAAAAGAAAACTGTTGAACCTCTCAAGAATAAATTTCTCGATCGCTATGGATACTGGAGTTTACCAGAAATAACACTAACATTAATTTTTTCTTTCGGAGGCAAGTTAAATTTATCACAACCGACCGTCGAAAAGGATATCCGATAAAATTACATTAAAGATGGAAATATTAGCAACATGTAGACGCAGGGTTGTGTTTGTTCTATCAAATCAATTTAGGCTATCACATCTACAAATAAATAAACAAATATTTAGAATACAAATCTTAGAATAGAGATATTTTGTGAAATTTTAGCAATAATGATGGGTTTGGGAATAAATTTTAGGGGAGGTAGGATTAATTTATTTCTTCTCAGTGGAAATTACCCCATATCTAACACCAGAAAAGCTCTTCCTTTTTCAAGTGTACGATAAGCATATCGAAAAATTACTTATTTATCCCTATAATTCATATACTTGTTACCAGTAAGACGGTCTATGCGACAATTTATAATATGCTTGTATTACTTTTTTTAATTAGTAATGAACAAAGATGACGTGACGTTCAAACACCATCGTGAAAAAGCAAATTAGTGAGCTAATAGGTAGATAATAATCAATCATGGTCTAGATAAGCCTATAAGGCTACGTGAAAGTCGACAAGCTTACCATATACTCCCTAATGTAACTTCGGGCCCCTTGTAAGATGTTGCGTCTTGGACGGGAACAAATAAACATGTACATACAAATACACGGCAACATGAACAATATGAATTAACGAACTCTTCTGAGTTGCTTTCAAATTTACCCTTTGGTTAACAGATTTAGGTTCCGATTCAACAGATCTAAGTTTATCGTAAAAATGAACCATACCAACCAAAAACTGAATGAAAGGGATTTGAACTTTCTCGTCTTCGATTATCCTCACTCGAATCTAAACCAGTATAATCTCACCGCGTAAGATTACGTAAGGTCTATTCCAACTCTCCTCACGAATTTAAAAATGAATTATTCATCCTTGGCTCCAGGTAGAATGATACAACGAAACCAAGCCATAACTTTTACGAAGAGAAACAACACGTTAGACGGAACATAAATCTAATTCCAAAGGACAAGAGATAGATGCGAAACACGTGGGAAAAAGAGTTGATCAAAATATCTGCACGGCAAAAAAGGCCTGTTGCAGGGACTTCAAGAAAGGACGGAAGTTAACAGAAATCAATTTCTGTCTTCTAATTTGTCCTCCTTTTTTGGAAATACCACATGGAGAGCGATTGAATCAGAAAAAAGCGATAGAGAATCATGCCGGCGATGGGCGGTGCCCCGCTTTGTGCCCAGTCATCGCTTGAAGGGACCGCGCATAGTATTATGAATGAGAAGGTACGCACACAAAATAAATACAGGGGATATTTCAAGTGAAAAATCGGAATATTTTAAAATATTGATCACCTTAGGAGATTCAAAGACTGAGCGGAAATCGCTCTTAACATGTTCATCTTAAGAATATTTTTTAATACGGTTACGTAATACCTATGTTAGATATATATAGTGCCTTCATTGGTAAGGTCAGGCCCAAATGGGCCTCTCTACTACCTAAATTACTATGTCATTAGAGTATGTACAAAGAATACTTAAAACAATCAACCATTAAAATCTTACCTACAAATTTATAAGAGACACTATTCATAAGATAATCCTTAATATTAAATCTATACATACATAGATATCATAAATATAAATTTTAGATAATTTTTAAGTACCTTACACCTATGAATAATATAACTGAGTTTTTGTGCCAGACGGATATCTCATTGAACCAGAAGTAAAAATTAATCCGAAATTTATTGTTTCATAGTAAATATTGATGAATGAAATAAAAATAGCCTCCCTTATTCATTGAAATTATGCTTTTTTGCATTGACAGATGGCATCAAAAGAGCAGCCAATTACGCTAATTCATAAATGTTTCAATAAAAACATAGATTTCACCATCTTACAATCAGTCTGTTTCAGCACATGATTAATGAATCTTAAAAAAAATAAGTTCCAGCTTTACATAGACGAATGAATTGGCAGAAAAATCTATTCAATCTATATCTTTCAAATGCGGTTTAGACTTTGTACGGCGATAATTAGAGCCAGCCTGTATTAGTTCCATTATTCGAATTACGCCGGTGTCGAGTACTTGTGAACTTCATTTACGTGAAAAGCTTTTCGTAAAGATAAAATCATTCTGCGGGCAGCAGTAAATTGTGAAAGTAACCACATGGTCGCAGTTATAAAGCCATTGTATACAGCTGTGGTTTCTGACCACAAGCCACGACCCAAATCAGGGTCGCGTGTGCTCCTGCTAGGGTCATTGAAGATTTCGCGGCGGAAGGATAGGTCTTCAGACAACCAAATTCAGTTCTCCGATGTGTGAGCAATTGCTTCGAACGAAAAATACGGAAATATCTGCAAGATCGAATAACAATGGCTATGCTAATTAATTAGATATTTTTAGTCAAACAACAGCATTGTCAGAATATTCTTTTTCTAGACTCCAGATGGAGGGGGAAGAGAGAATGAAATTAGGATCCCTTTTTAGGAAATCAAAAAGCATAAACTCAATTTATTGCCTTCAAAGGTATAGTTTTTCCCTGCCTTACTATATGAATGCTATAGACATTTACATTCAAGGTTATATCATTGTTTTTCCATTCAATTTATCTCGTATTCGTGAAGTAAGGTAGGATAAAGCTATCCCTGCAATTGAGTTATCTCTAGTGGAGCAATTCACAGAAAACTAAATAACTATTTCATCGGTTAAGGCCAATATGTTGGGAAGTAAAGGGAGGGCACAGTATTACTCTTTTAGAAGATATCTCCCTTGTGTAGCTGCAGCATTAAGGATTTCAGTTCGGGGTCTTGAATTCCATCAAATTACCATACCGTTTTATAGCATGGATCAGAATCCAATGCAAGATGCCATTAGCAAAAAACCTCGTTTCGTAACTTACAACGACTCTGAAATTAAATTACAAGGATTTAGAGCCCAATTCACAAAATACACGGGCACGTGAATGACAACCAAGAAAAACCCTCGGAGCTGTCACGAAAACTAGTTTCAATGACGGTTTATGATTTTACATCCTCTCTTTCGAGTCGATACTATAATCATCCACGAAGGCGGAAGAAAATTCCACAAAATATGGAATGTGGTAGGGCTATGAAGATCGATCTACCGGGGACGTTAAGCAACTGGTCATTATTCGCAAACCTAGAATCCGCCTTAAACCCTTCATCAAGTTATTATCCGCGATTTCACGACTACGGGCCAACTTTTTTTCGTTCGTGGAAACCATTTAATTGGAAAAGCGCGCCTTCCCTCGGGAGCTATACGTCCACCCGTTGCTCATAATTGACAGCAATTCGGAGGAAAACAAGCGGCAACGCTTCTGACGAATGATTACGACTTAAAATTGATAAACATTGTCGATTTTCATAAAATGGCTCTTATAGAGCAAAAGTAATCAATTACTAAACGCTATTCTTGACTTTCCAAAGTCCTAATAGAAAGGAAAATAAAACTAATAATAACCGGTTTGTGCTCTAGTAAAACATGCCTTGCTAAAATGCTGTGACGTGAGCTGCTGCAGGCAAACTCTTAATATCCGGGTTCAAGTTAATCAATTTTATTAGCCAGGAAAAGTTAAACATAAAAATATTAAACTTTTCCTTGCTAATGCTTCCGTGGCAAAAGTAATATGAAGAAAGGAAACAATCTGGAAACGGAAATTGAAATAACCTTTTGGACAACAATCCCCACTTTAAAAACCTGAATCAATATTCGATTATCTGCTTTAGACTTATCTGGGTAGTAAATTCTCAGTATAGGAAAAATGATAACTTCAAGTGGAAAGAAAGCACACAGGAAGCAAAGGCTCAATCTTATCGAAACGGGATTCAGAAATTAATCATAACATTATGTCACAAACGGATTTCAATTTTGTAAGGATGTACTAGTTTAATTTGTAGGATTGAATATCATAAAACAACAGCTAGAGAAGTCCAAAGAGAAATACATATTAGCCTGAGAATGCTAAGTGGAAGTTAAATTTACAATAAGTGTTATGAATTAAAATCAATAAATACCGTGAATTGATAGAACAGGTAGCAGGTTAAAAATATACAACATTTTTTTCCTTTAGTAGAAAGAGAGGACAAATAATTTCACAAAAGTTAAAGTTAAATATCAACCAATTCATAAACATTTGAAGGATAAAAATGTTTCAGCTATTACTCGTCTATTCTGACATTTCTCTGAGATGAGCACATTTCATCCATTCACGAGGAATAGGAATCTGCTGAAAGAAAAGAGCTCTCAAAGAAACGTACGCTAGTACTAAAAGGATGGAATTCAAACATAAAGAAGGTTATTACATTAAATTAATTCACGGTCGAATACCAAGAAACAGTAGAAAGATGAAATCATTGGGTTGAGGACCGGAGCGTCAATCCTCTCTTATCCACTGGAGGAGAGAGAAACGGAATGGGCAATAAAACCCTTTTAATGAGTACCTCTGGAAACCGATATCGTTTACATACCAAACTTGGGGAGAGCGTGACGCGGAAGATGAAAGGGTGTATGATATCGGTGGAGAGGAATGAGACTGAAGAAGATGCTGTCAACGAAATCCCCCTAAGCCGCCTGAAATCGCGAAGAATATAAAGGTTATGGCGGCAAAGGAGAGGATTCGAAGGAAGACATGCAAAACGAGTTTCGCCTCCCTTACTTTTTTCTCAAACCCGTTTTCCATCCTCTCCTCCATCAATACACCGCTGGAAAGAAAGGGGAGGATTCATTTTTTACTATCCGGAATGGAAAACATCCACCATTTTTTATCCACGCACCAGATTGACTCGGAAAGCGTGCCAAGTTTGCACATGGCGGCACTAATGAGGCACAGAATCCGAAAGAGGGCTTAATTAAAAATAAACACCCCGAGAGCGATGCGAGAGACGGATATGATCGGTTGTATTGACAATGTAAAGATGCCGACGCGAAATGGAGAGAGTTTAGATGCCGCCAACTTGCTGACGATTTGGAATCCAAATTTGGGGATGAAGTTTGGACACGGGTCGCTTGAGTGAGGGAAATAATCTAGCTCTTGCAGAGAAAATTTCGTGTCGCCTCTCTGATGGCATAAAGTTCGGTTTGCGATGATAATAATAAAATGCTTTTCATGAAAATTATTAGCTAAACCAATGAAATAACTTCTAGGATCTTTCCAAACTTTCAGCTATATATACCTCGGGAATTACTTCTACTACCTAGTTGAAAGCACTAAAACGTGAAATCTAAACTGTAGAATGACTCTTTGTATGTACATGTACATGTATGTACATGTATGTACATGTACATGCATAAAAATATGCAAATACCCTAATTATATAATTATTGCTGAATCCAAAATTACCGGCCCAGGGGGAGAAATTATATATTACAGAATTATATACGAGATAAATATTCTTAAAATTTCGAAAGGCATTACGAAATTCTGGGAAAAAACTGAATTTTGAATTTATTTGATCTCTTTTTGATTTAGTACATTGGAATAAACAAAATGAATTATTGTGTTTTAATGCAATGTGTAGTTGAATTACACTGAGAGGAGAATAATTGATATTTAACCTTTCTAACGAAAATAAAATGACAGAAATATTAAGTATGTTTAATATACACTATATGAAAATAATTTACTGACATTCAACAGGTTACTTAACGAGTAAACAAAAACTTTTCGATTCATTACTTTCCGCAAAAATATTTTGCCACCCAATTGACTTGTTTAACAAAGTGAACAGCTATCCGCTCAAAGGGACATGAAAATTTAAAAGACAGGTTATCACTTTTACTACATTCAATTCGTTTATTTACACATTTGACCACAATGATGAACAACAGTCCTATAAAATTCCTGAAGCGTATTTCAAAAAAGAGAATAAGTCGGTGAAACTTGGCGTTGGATATGGATTGACAGATGAGAACCGATAGACAAAGCAAAGCCACGGAGAGAAGGAGCCAAGGAATGTGGAAGAGAGGATGAAAACGTACAGTTCCGTTGGACCAGAGATCGAGAAAGTTGACAGTAAAAGATTAAGACGGGCACTCTCCCAGAGGAGGAATTTATAAATATGGAACTACGTAAGATGCATACAAAAACTTCGGGTGGGTGTGATGACGTCAAGAATAATTAAATTAATAATTTTCAAAAAGTTCTCCATTTTAAAGCCTAAAAATTTACCATCGTACTTACTGAAGTCCAATTAATTAAGCGGCCTACACCTAAAAGTTATCTCACTCGCCATATAATTGCAAAGAATCTCTGACAAATTTTATGACCAAAATCAATTCTTTTTCAGTCCGTAAAGTTTATGCGCTATATGCAATAAGTTGCAATTTTGAAAAGTTAATAAGTCGAGAGGTAGATGGGATCACGCGAAAGGTAAAAAAAACCTTGAATACTAAGTTATGTTGCGTAGTGATGTCTCAAGCGTAGAATTGGTAAATATGAACCTCTATACACAACTATGAACAACGTTCGCTTGGGACAAAGGGCTTACCTGAAAGCAACGCAGAAAATAAGTGATTTCAATAATTATAAGACATTCTAATTACAACGGCGGGTAAATAACTTTGATCACTTCAATAAGAGCTGTTAGGGCACCTTTTCGTAATGAAAACAGGAAGTTGGGCATTTAACTGAATCTCGCGATTATAGCTTCCACTGATAAATACTGCACACAAATAGAACAGGTTTGTGAGGGCGGAAAGATAAAGGCGTCGACCAGGGTCATTAAACCTAAACGCTAAGTAACAAAGGAAGGAAACGATCGTTTAAAATCGAGAACTGTCTATAAAGAAAATACAATACTCATTATTATGTTATTGCGATGTGAATGAGAAACCAAAGATCAAAAGAAAGGTCATAAAGAACCAGCGAGTTATGCACAAACTAACGAAGTCTCCTCCGCTGCTATACACAACCACTCCTCGAGGACGTGAACTAAGCACCAATTTGCATTCATAAATCCCCACACACAAACTGTATAAGACGAGGTTTCTAACCGTAACTTTAATGCGCCTATGATTGCCTTAAAAGAGCTCTTATGGCAATTGTTCTCATTTAATTGGCGAGTTGGGAAAGAAAATCAGCGTAAGCATTCCTCTTGTGAGTGACCTTTAAGAACTATGCAAATGACACGAATATTTCGCATTATTGCAATCATGAATAATGTTAACAGCTGAAGTGTGGAAAAGGTGACAGAAAACAGACCATCGTCACTTGAAATTCAACTATTTTCGACGCAATAATTAAAAAGTGTCAGATTATCGCTGTTGAACATGACATTCCTGTTTTTCAACTCCCTGATATTAAGTGTATCGTTTATATTATTTCGCTTTCGGTTCTTCCACTGAAAATCCTCGGAAAAAAGATAATCTAAATGAATAAATACAAATAATTAACAGGCACATCCTCTTATTAATAAAATTTGTAGTGATGGAATAAATAAAAGATTCGAAGACCAGATGACAACAATATTGATAATGTAAGAAAGCCTTCACGACAGAAATATTGGTTATGCTCGCAAGGAATCAAAAAAATGTCACTGAAACATTAAATAAAACCGCAATACCTAGTGAATTGAAATATTAATTAATACCCAATATTCATTAGTGTTTCTGATTAATGTTTTTGTATGTAGAGATGTTCTACGATTATTATACTACAGGACGGTGAGCAGTTTGAAAATAATAAATTTCTCACAGTTAACTCATCAGTTTCCAGCGACATTCAGAATCATCTTCCTATGCAATAGTAAATTATAACTATATTTGTTTCTCACTCACAAGATAAGGACATCAAAATTTCAATTCCTATCCTACCTACCCGCATAAGCATGAATAGGAATGAGTTTTCCAAAATACCCTGGCTCCCCTAAGGTGGAGAAGAGATGCAGAATTAGCATACCCGTTAATGATGCAACAGAAATTTTAGAGCTATGAATAATCAGAGAGTAAACATGGTATAGAATTTTCCACTCTTCAACTCTAAGTTGATTATACGTATGCATTCGGCTTGAAGAAGATATTACACCTCAACAAACGAGTTATATTTAAATGCATGCTTCATTAGGAAGGAATGTAAGCTACGAATCTCCACTAAACAAGCGTCTCGGAATATCTAAAACGCCTCGACTAATTCTCTTAAACCGTTTCCTATTTTAACGGCACGAGCTCATTAAAGCAAAAGTAAACGTACGGCAAAGGCGGAGAGGAATATCTCCAGGAATACTGATTAGTTTAAAAAGTCAACGCAATGAGGCGAATAACGGAAAATCGGGAGCAAGGAAAAAATTGCCTTATTTAGAAACTGGAAGTTGAATCGCTTACTTCATCTGAAAGCTTAAACCAAGAAAACAGCTTCGCCTCCGACCGAATTCGAACACATTTCTTGACTTTGCTATTCCGAAAGAGCACATCTTCATTCAAATCACTAAAATTAATCTCCTGACTAAGGAGTGATGAAAAATAAGTTTTAATTCGGATCTACTATCGGCATATTTAGGATACAATATAAATTAAATATAAATTATGAATACAACGTCAATCAATATGATTACAACGCAAAAACTAATTTTATTTTCACCTGTATATACATATTCCGATTATTATAGATAAAAACGATTAATGTTAGAAGACAAATTCCACTGGGTGACAAAAATTCACCGACGCAACTACAAGCTTATTTATTTCAGTAAAAATATTTCTTTGCTTTAAAATTTATAAAGAACTTGATCATTGATAAAAATGAATTTTTGTATACGTAGAGATGATTCTCCAAGCGATATTATCAATGTTGAAGGATAATGTTAAATGTAGGGAAATCTTTCAAGGTTATAATGCCTGCTAATAAACCAAGATGCAATGTATCAGTTTATTATGAATTCATGATAATTCCTTCACTTAATATCGTCTCACGAAAACGAAAATATCTTCCAGAAAATAGTCTTCAATGACGGCACCAGGGCTTAAAGGAATAAGAAATAATGTTCCAACGGAAATGACAACGGAAACAAAAGCGATAGTGTTCACTTTTCTTTGTTAAAAATTTCCGGAATTCATCAGCATTCTTCACGGAATCTGGTTTTGGAGAAACAACAAAAATTTACCTAACGTATTCGACTAAGAGAGCTCAAAAGAAAACCAACGTCACGTACATAAATGTAAATGTTGTAAATGTGCAGGCACATTAGATTTGGCGAAAGATGACTAGACACGCCCCTCTTTCTCGGCAATACTTGAAGAAAGCGGAACATATTCCTTCAGCTTCTTAATATTCGGTGGACTCTCACCGCAAGGGAAAGGTGGGCAGTCTCCCACGCAGTCCGAGTTCAAAGGGGATCGTGAATAGGGCACGAGACGAATTCGCAATTCGATGAGCCTTTCTCGATAAGAAAAAATGTCAAATGAAAATCTTTCTTACTTCCTTGCTCACCGTTCTCCGCTATTGTTACGTCGCTTACATGCAAAATTCCCTTAAAGAGATTTGCGAATCACTTCGGGAAAAGGACGAATGGGCGACCACCTCAACGTTCGAAAATGAAAGTTGACAAATGCGTCCCGGGACTATCGCAGTTTATTTAATTGAAAGCACTGGGAAAATCGAGCACTCTAGTAATTTGCTACTAAACTAGAGGCATACAAAGGTAATAATTGAGCCACCAACAAGTCCATGATTCCAATTGAACTTCCATAAAAATAGAAAATAAAAATAACCCATAGGAATATGCAGATACGTATCTCCCTAAAAAAAATCCGTTACTGCCAAAGCAGAAGGCCTGAGAGCGGTGTTATAAAATAAATAGAGATATTTGCTATAATGATCCCTGACACCTGCTATTACTGCTAGTGAAGACGATAGTTGAACATATAGTAAGCAAACAGATCATATCATTTCATCAAAAATATTGAAAAAAAATATGCCAAGCTATATAAAAAGTAATTGACAAAGAGAATATTTTGTGCTACAAATAAAACAAGAAACTGATCGCAATGATTCCGTAACCAATGGCACCGACAAACATAGGGGGAATGTCTATCACGATCCTTCAAACGAAAACTACCAATCAGTTTCAATTAAATATATGGCAGCATATCTAAATATCAGATTTATACCTGATATCATCATACAGGTGGTCCAAAGGCAAAAAAAGCATTTTCAAGAAATCACACAGGAATAAAATGGCTCAATGGAAGGGAAAAACGTTTCGTGACCGTTAATAGTTATTTTCCTCCCAGATTTGTAACCCACGAAGAAACCACTAGAAAGCGGTTTTGGTAGTAAAAAAAGAATTCCTTCCTAATAGTACCGATGGGAGGGATTCTCTCGAAAAATATCGAACCTTGTCCACACGTTTCGACTATTATCGTTCGATCGGACGTCCGATCAATAAGAAGCTCTGCGTGAGGGCAATGATACAGCATCGAAAAGCCAATTCCCGTAAGTTAAACTTAACGTAAATACCGCACTGGACGGCGGGAAAACTTATCTCTAAGACGACGTATCTGCCCACATAATCGGACATTCACATTCGTACTTCCTTTTTCAACTAAAGGTAAAACTTATAATCTTATCTCACCTAATCTCCGCACCTCACTTCACTGATTTCTTTTTTAAGCTCATCAAATAGTCAATTGAAGGCGCATCTTTCAAGGACTTGGATGCGTAAAATGAGATTTTCTCAGCTTGCCAAAGCGATATTCTTCCGAAAATAACAAAAATAAAAAAATGACGTTATTTAAAGAGAAAATTCTTACATAGTCTACGCACTTCAGTTGAAAACTTTTTAAAACACATTCATAAATACGATGAGAGCACGAACCTATAAAAGAAGTATAAACGATAAAAGAATTATATTGAAAAATAATCAGTAAAATAAACCGATGTGGTTAAATACCTTTTATTTTGAAATAAAGGTAATTATCTAATCCTTCATAGCTTAAGTGGTAAGTAAAAATTTACTTGTAACAGGAAAATAAAATAAAAATACAATATTTAAGCATAGGGACGATAGACTTAAATAAAGTTTCACATTCAAATTTTCGCTCAAATTGTAGCCATTTACTTTTCAACGAAAATATTAAAACTTATTCCTGGAATTTTTATCAGCATTGTAATATGGTGATCAGACAGATGATGTCTTTTTAGCGCAAATTTTCGTTAGCTAGCATGAGAGTTTTGTTCAATTCTACCGTTCTAAGCATACGAGCAAAATAGAAGATGACCACTAGAATCCTGTGTCACGCTAAAAGTATGTGGTTGACTACATTGAACTCTTTCTCCTCCTATATCAAGAGTAAAATTAACTAGATATAGTAACTGCATACGGAGAGGGTAAAGTCTCAATTTAAACAGCTCCTTGAATTAAATTAGCTCTGTTTTCCTGTCCCAGTTCTCAGACAATCGTAAGGAAAGTCTTCTAAGCGATGCCCCGCAGCCTATAGTCGGCATGGATGAAAGCAAATGGGGATGTCAGAGATGGCAGTGACAGATTCCTCCTCAGTATAAGGTTCGATGTAGGAATTGGCACACGCATCCCAAGACTACTCCCTCACTACCTGTCCCGACGCACTCGCCCAGGATGTCACGCGCTCCCCACGGAGTTTTTACGACTCCTAATGAAGACTGCACATCGGTCGAAGTACATGACTTTTAGAAGACACAAATCAATCGAATGCTTGGAGTAGTAAAGAAGCAAAAAACAGACTTCTGCAAAATCCAAAGATGATTGCATCGATTCCTACTAAAACAATTAGATAATTATTCTTTCTTAAAAATATCTCCAACAGCATGCATTTTTCAATTTATGAAATAAGAATGATTTTTTTTCAAACTATGCAGGATATTTCCATCAGATATCTGAAAGCTTTTCAGGTCCTCCCATCGAAGGAAAGATTTTTCCGTAGTTCTGTCAATCCATGTCCTATTCCATTTGTTTGAATTAGTTCTTATGTTAGATTCCTAAATATACTTACTTTACGTTGACGATAGTTTGGGTATAAAGTACGTTTTTAAACCTCGATCTCACCTACATAAGACGCAATTTATTAAAAATCATTAAAAGTATTTGCACAAAATGCTTATTTTTAGGAGCTACCCATGGACTTACTTACGAATGTCCGCATTTAGCAGGTAATATAACCACCGAAATGACTGAAATTCTCATCTTTTAGATCTTCGAATCATCAACAACTTCTTCCTCAGAGCTCGACTTTGTTAAGGATCAACTAAGTGTGTCAAAGCAAACCGATCTCTCAAATAATTCTCACGCCGCCTATAATTATGAGGAAAGTTTCTCAGAGTTTCCCCGCCGGATTCGCGCACCGAAAATGACGGAAATCCCGCCATCTCTTCTCGACCAGCCATCGCCACACAGAATAACAATGAGGTTCCCATCAGCGCGATATTCATGGTATACTTTTATACTCCGAACGCAGCCGAGTCTGGCGCCAGTGACGGGCGCCCACAAGACCATCACGATGGATCATTCAGTACCAATTGCCACTCCCCTCGACCCTCTACATTAAAGATCCATTCACATCCTCAGATCCGCATTGTCAGCCTACTATTACCCCAAAGGCATTCTTCGACAAGTGAGCAGCGGGAATAAAGATTAACGGTATTACATAATAACGGCAGATTTATTGTGATTAAAAGCGAACATGAAAAATCATACTTGCTTACATGGAATCGGAAAACACTCGAAAGAACCCCAGTTCCATCAAGACCTCAAGATCGGATAGGTAAAATTGCCGAGATAGCTCAATTAGTTAACCAATAAGTAACCGTTAACAATAAGTAACCGTTCGGAAAGTTGTAGATCCAGTTCGAGCCCTGGATACGTCAGACTTTCTCACGAATCTCTCTTTCGGTTCGATCCTTAAAAGCATACACAAAATCTATATCATATAACAAGGGCTTATTTAATCATATGATCTCTATTGACATGATAATACGGGCTTACAGTACATGTACAAACTTCCCTTATCGTGATTAAAAAGACCCCAACAAATTAAAGTCAGTGAAATGTCACACCTTACACCAAACTATCTGATAACGACAACGATGAGGAATAAACAAGAGGTCCTAACAACTTCAAACAGGTTAAAACAAACTTTTACCATATTTACGGTGGTCCCTGTTAATCACAATAGCAGGCAATTTGCGTCGTACGATTTCCGAATTCAATCATTCCGATTACCGAGTCATTAGTCTCATTTTGATTTCTGAAAGGAAAACAGAAGTGATGACATGACTGAGGTCTCTCACTTCCCGAGTAAGTATTCTAACCAACAAACGCTGCGTCAATTCCACTCTGCAAAAGGGGAGCTTCTTAATATAAGTCAGTTAGGTGCATGTCTTAAAAATCGTCATCGATTTCGAAAAGTTGATACCAGGTAAACACTCTGACGTTTGATTTGGCCACGATGGACAAAAAGCCTTCCATCATCCAAAGTTTGTAGAAGAATCTCTCTGATCTGACGAAGGACTATAATCTTGATAATTCGACGTGTCAATGGCTGGGCGGTCGACTCATCTCCTCCGAGTGACAGAGGCAATCCTTAATTGGCATTCAGCAACACGAAAAGAGCACGGCGAGAAGTGCGTTCGGAAAAGGGCGAGAGAAAGCAAAAAAAGCCAACCCGTAATTTCCGGTAGAACATAATGAGGTTGAATGGCCAGAGCCTAAAAAGAAGCCGGCAGTAAGGAAATCCAAGATAGCCACCGAGATTTTTCTTCCCTTCCCTTAGTCTTTATATGGATATGCAATCAACGAACAGTTGTCAGCGTGTCATTTTTACAAGATAAAAATACCCCACCGTTACTCCGGAGGAGTAGCTTTTTATGGGTTCTTTCGACCGAAATAGCACAGGCAATGTTTTCGCAATACGCAAAAAGTCAATTTGTTTTCCACAACAGGTCGCTGTGTAACAAAAAAGGAAATAAATGCGTTCGCGACTGTCAATTTGAGAAGTGGGACGAAACGTGAGATAATGCGATCTAGAGGATTGTGATAAAGTCTGCTCCTTCGAATCCATGAAATACATATTATTTATTTGAGTCTATACGAGTTACTTTAAAAAATTTCATGATTAAACTTTAATTTATCCTTACTGAGATTAAAAATAGATTTACTTTCATGATTGCGAATCTTACCGTACAACTGTTTGATGATAGAATAATTGAGGGATTCAAGGAGGAGATTTCACCGATGTTTTAGCAATTTAATTGGGAAAGACGATTATCTTAATGTGAAATGCGAGGAGAGCAAGATTACTTTCCATTTATTGTATTTCTAACTAATAATGATAAAAAACAGCTAGTTAAAACGAATAAAGGCGTATTTTTCTTATCTGATTCCTCGATATCAGAGAATATTCCTAGCTTTCATTAAAATGGGAAATGTTACACTTACTACTTCCATTCCTTACCTGGATAATGAGGTAATTTTTTTGTATCATAAACCATATAATATTATTTTCAATATCTTTGCATTTAAATCTCAACAATCGAAATAACCAATTCCTTATGGAACCCAGTTAAATACAGTCGCTGGGTTACAAGCCGATAAATCTTTAGTGATCTACAATTATATCTTACTACTGGATACATCTTCATATGAAACAAAGCGTATTAGCCAATTTCAAAACTAACGATTTTCCAAAACTTCCCATCGCAAAATGACGAAGCAAAACCAGATCCAATAACGAAGAATCAGTCGGCTATCTTCAACGCTCGAACGAATGGATTCGCTTAATTTAACATAAACTTTGAACTGAGAGGATAAAAACGAATTTAGAGGCATTCCACAATTATCGACAAAATAAGTAATACACAAAGATAGAACTGAATGATCATAATTCCTGAATTGCGTACAGTAAAACCCATCGGAGAGGCATAAATAATACCGCTCTTAAATATATCAGGTAATCGGATGCATTTATGGAGTAAACCTGTTCCGAACCGAAAAGCCTGAATTAATACAGGAATTAAGAAACCTGTAATTGTATCGCACAGCTTAACCAGTAAGTGGTTTTTATAGACGAAGTCCTGCATCTTCATGCAAGAGAGGTCGATGAAAGTTTTTAGGGTGCAGTAAACGAAGGAGATTGCAAGAAGCCATCGACTTTTGCGGTAGAGAAGCACTTAGGATAGCTCGCGGCCCATTATAGACGACGAAGATAAGCCGGCTCTTAAACTTCTCTTCGTGGGAAAGATACAGAATTTTTAATCGTAAGGGTTTATGGGCAGCTGACGGTCCAAACATTTGATTTACGGCTACGTTCTTCTCGTAGAAAGGCGGAAGCAGCTTGAGAACTGTAATCTGGCGATTTTAAGGGATGGCTATAATATGAATCCATAGGGTTAACAGTCTAAACCGAGAAGGCAAACGACGCCGCTCAACGGAAATTACTCAAGAAAAAGCCATATCCGAATGAAGTGGGAGGATAACAAAAATTAACAAAAATAGCAACTGGAGCACTCGAAACAGGAATTTATTTGTCTGGATCAGAAAGATTGACAGCTATTTTCAGAAGAGCGGTCAGCAGTTGAATACAAATAAAGATAATAAAAACCACTGCATTTACGTCATCGTTCATTTTATTATGGCTTACACTAAGTAAAAATCGACACTAAAGATTTAATCGACAATAAATTAAAGAGCCAATATTCCATAAGTTGGATATCTATGGAAGACTAGCATACAAAGAATTAAATTCACGCAACATTAGCTATGAAATAATGAAAATCACGAAGAAAGATTTAAACTGTGGTAATTTTTAACATGTTACTCGTAAAACATCTGAAAATGTGCTTTACTGTGGTACAGTTTCACCGACCATTTTTCGTTCAAAAAGCCACTGAACGAGTGAAAAGGATCGTAACATTTATCTATCTTTAAGTTTTTGTCCTGACCTATCAGCTTTTTCCTCACCATCACGGTCTTCAATTAGACACTTACGGTGAAGAACTTCTCAAAATTAAAGACGGAAAGAATGGAATTAGATGTAGATAAATTGTGACATTTGGCGATGTTCAAAACGACAAATTTAATTCACAACCAATTCCCGCATAGAAAATCACCAGTCCGCAAATGTCATGAAAGAAATACGCGACTCAGTGAGAAGAGAAAAATTATCTATGAAAGTCTGTTGATCTCTTAAGAGTACTTTGAAAAACTCCCCCTGAAAAATAAACAAGGTGAGAATCTTTAGAGAAATTTGGCAAGGAGCCATTGAACTTGTAATCGGGCATATCGAGCTGAGGTCAGTGAGCTAATGTAGACTCCGACGCCCACGAAAAGCGCTATAGCTATCTTATTTGCAAGGAAACGGTATCCCTGGCTGAACTAACACTGAGAGCACACAATGTTGGTTCATTGCTTAATCATTCAAACTGAGGCAGTGAGCAAAAAATGAAGGGTGTGTCCCTATTCGCATTCCGCTTCTGAGTCTAAATATGTCCTGTGTCTTTGACAACTAAAAATTATTCGGAATAGTTGGTATTGAAATTATAGAGCTTCTTACGTGGCCGATCCTCAAACTAATCCTTTTAAAAACCATACTGTTAAACATATAGCAAAGGCTGAAGTACATAAAACTCGTAATTGTACCAAACCTTAGCCTGATGCTATTTATCCTCCTAAACTGGTCATAATAAATGCTCAAAAAACTGAAAGATGCCTCCAATTAGACGAAAATACTTAGGCTAAAATAGCAACGTGCTTATATTTCTAAACTTAAAGAAGTAAGATGGACACTACCCTTTCGGACAGTTAATCAAGGGATGATTTCGGCAATTTAAACAGGCTGACGAATAAGGGAAAAATTTCCTTCTTGAAGTGCTTAAATAAGTTCAAGAAAAGCAAACGCCTAATTTTTCACGCTTATCTCACCGGGTTTACTCTGGCGCAAACTTCGTGGGAAGCGGAGAAAAAATTTCCAGCTCCCAGTGTCGAGTCACGAAAAAGTTTAAATCCGCTAAAAATGAAAGAGAATTTTCATGGAGCAATATCCTCCAATAAACACCAGATTAAGCCTTCCGAATGGAAGCGATCACGTCATCTTAACCAAACCTCCGTCCCGCACAGGCGCTCCGCTAAATAATCCGACGGGAAAAAACGGACATAAATCCGACCGAAAACAAACGAAAGAATCACTTGGGCCGCCGAAAAAACAGTACGCCTACAAACCGAAGAGGTAAGATAAGCGCTTCCCGCTTCTTTTACGACTGGCATGACATGCAAGTTCAGTCTTCTTCCCCTGAAATTTCACGCTTTTTTTTACCTTTGAGCTTATTAGCGAGGTATATTTTGAGAAAAGGTAGCAGCCTTCGTCTGTAAAAACTCCATCAGGTACTAAAGTAAAGTTGAATCGAAAATTTTCACATTTTCTTTTTTCATTCAAAAAATGAATCTTTCCTCATAATCTTCCTTCGCGGTATTCGCCCTAACAATTTACAGATGTTATGTACGAGTGGTTAAGGAATTTGGATAGAAATACAACTGGAGAAAGTTCTAATCCAATTCGCATGGTGCGCAGAATAACGAAAATTAACTTATTAAATGGATTTAATGAGAAATGTATGTGCGTCTAGTTATGGTGAAATAAAATAACTTTCAGTATACCTTGCACGAATGTAAAACTAACTAAGAAGAGGGAGGTTTCACACCTCCCTTTTCTTTCCGAGCCCTTTTCTGCTGTGGAAATATCTTTCTCCGTTAAAAATGTCTTTTCACCTAAAAAATCAATTTCTTTCCATAATTCCTTTCTATTGCCACCGTACGTTAAAAATCGGTATTCATTACACTTCATATACCTGTATAAAATACGAATTCATTGTACGAGTATGTATTTTCTGTTACATTCTGACTAAGGTCTCTATCAAATTCCAATGTCACCTAATAAAGATAAGTTGGTATTTAAACATATCATTTAAACATTTATTAAGGAAGAAAAAATTGTCTTGACCAGTGGCTTTCTATCTCCTTGCGACAGATTCCACAGTTCGCAATTCTCTTCATCCCTTCTTTTATTTGCTAAATTCGGATGCCGAGATAAAAGCAGGGCAATCGATCGACTGTTTTGGCTCGGCCATGAGTCACATTACGGAAGAGATAATACATTAAGCTTTCTCCACAGTATACCCAATCGCCCCGGAGGCCATTGTAAAAGGCACGCCTTTAAGAAACCTGAGCGATCGATTATTTACATCAGTTCCCTCTTCGTCAGTAGAAGTACGTATATGCATTTTGAAAGTTTCAGAAGTGGAAGAATTGTTTGCTGCCTGAATTTTGGAATGATAGAATCTCGTAGGAAACAAAATTTTCGATAAATCCTTCCAAAACATCCGACTATTTGTCAACTTACATCTTTCTACAAAATAGAAGCGGCAATGTTTTACAGAAACGGTGAAATTTCTTTCTTCCTATGAAATAGTTAAGGGGTATTCACACTAATGAATGGCATTTTTTGCAATAGGAAAATCTAATCCTAAGTGAAAAGGTGTACAATTGGTGCAAATAAGACAAAAATCTATCTTCAGAATTATGTTAGGTATATATTTCAAGTAAAACTTACATTTAAATGCAAATATCAGTTAGATTATGCGATATCCGAAAAGAATAGAAAATTGTAATTTGAATGACTGGACCCTTTCCTAACGGGAATTCAGTATTCCTAAGCTTATATTTCAACAAATTCATTAAGAGAATAAGTGAAAATCTAATTTATCGCACAATAGCCAATGCACCACCCGTTCCGATGAGAAATCCCAGAGACTTGTAAAGGGGAACAAAGTCTAGAAAATTAATCCACATTAAAATAACATCAAAGGAAGATAGTTTAACATCTAAACCGCGGAGAAAGTGATAAATTGCGAAAAAAGGGGCGAGAGATAAACCAATGTCCATACGAATACCACAGCGATGACTCACGTTGCAGACACTGTTTCGCCTACCATGCAGATTCTCAACCCTTTTACAACGAAGACCAAAGCGCGACCTTGAAGGAAATAAAAACGCATTTGTTTCCAGAGAGGCAGAAACACAACCTCGTTGGGCGATCCTTATCGAAGTGGGGGAGCAGACTCTCCCACGCATGCATATATGTATAGCACGGCCAGACCTATCTTTCCCCTCGACAGGTATTCCGAAGGGTGACTCACCGGGATAAAATGAAGTGGAATAAAAGGCCGATGTTAGCCTTTTAGGATCGAAAAATTCCATCGCCTCTCGTATAAATAACGGAGATCGCGCAAGGGTAAAGGAGAGAGCCAGACAGAGCGTCCGAGAAACAAAAGAACGCAGAAAAACAGCCTCTTCGTGTTTTCTCGAGAGGAAGTTTTCGAAAAGCGGTATCCCCGTCGAGATGACGTGTTCTGGACCAAATTGGGTCGAATGCCGACCTAATGGGGGAATTCGCTGCGTGTCGGAGTGCGGTCGACGGTAATCGCGTCCCTCGGATGGAAATTAAAAAAACGAAGATCGAGATGCGAGGCGGTTGCACTCCGATTACTCACTTTCCCCGAGAAATCGCATTTTCACGATCTCAGTGCACTCTTTGTCGTGTGAAACAAGCCACATAAGGAGAGATTCAAAATTCTCTTGCAAATTAGCGAACAGGCAATGACCTAAATAATTCTCTCGCTAAGTCTTAGGATACGTCACTGAATGTTATAATAAAATACGCAGTTTTCAACTCGAAACGGCGGATTTTAAATATCTCAATCAGATTATAATTAAAGAAAGGAATAAATTGCAATACAACATTAATCTAAATTGTCATTGTTATGCTGTTACTATATAATATTGCTTTAATCCATTTTCATACGATAAAAAACATCTTTCTTACGAGCAGGTCATCAAAAGCTATGAACAATGTGATTAAATCTATCTCATTCTATTCGATGATGTATTGAAATTCATGAGCATCGTTACTTCTTTAAGCAGATCAGAATTAATCATCAAAATGCCAAGATGCCTTAGCTTCAACTAATCTACCACTGATTTCCGAAAAATAGAATTTAGATTAACATTCAGTCTGACGTAATTGATAGAAATATTAACCTTTTATGATAACGCAATACGAAAGAAATTAACCGAATTATTAACAAGCTCCAAATTGACTTCGAAAAATGATTGAACTTCATAAGATGAATATTTAATATTTAAGATACAAATCAGCTCAATCAATTGTGATTTTCGTGGGGATATAGCCAGCCTGATAATGGGACACCGAAGCGTACTATCTCACATAGTTTCTCAATGAAAAAGATGCAGATGGTATGACGCCTACGTTAATGGATTAAAATTTCCGATAGAGAGAACAAAGTCTTGTTCAGGGGTGATAATTTTTCAATACAAGAATTCATGTCTGCACCCGACACAATGAAAAATCGGTATCCGAACCGAGATTCGCAAACAACTACCAAACTTGTTCGATGCAAAAAATAGCAAGGCATCCCTAAATGATTCACTTGTGCAGATTGCCTCACGCAAACCCTTTCGAAAGGAACGACGCCAGCAGAGCGAGACTTTCCTTCGATTCTTTCTTCCATCGATAACGAATGACTTCGTTCACGTAATACATTACCGCACTTATTGACGCCTCAACCTTTCTCATTTTCTTGCTCAGACGAATGCGACTTAACAAAAGAGACGGTTCCCTTTAGCGGCTAACTTGATGACTTCAAAGGAGAAACGTTTTCTATAGCGGAAGAAGTATTCCCCGAAGTGGATGCTTTTCTACAAACGACGCAGTGCACAGAAACGCTGCAAATAAAAAATGATTCCTCCTGGCTTCATAAAGATAGGAAATAATTACATTTGAGTTGAAATAAAAGCATCAGACTGCATCTGGTCCGATAACGCAATAAGTAACAAGATTAGAGAAACAGTACCTCTTCTAGAATTTCTTTTAAACTAAAAGATTTTCCTTCTAACAGAATATTTCATTTAAATAAATAATAAATGGAATAATTTCTTCAAATTAAGCTTCTTAAGGTTAGGATACAGAATGTGAAATTTTTCTTTCACTCATCTTTCTTAGAAGTACTTCCCACAACTGAGTTATCACTCATAGAATCCGTGAGTTGTATGTTTACAGTCGACAATGTACCGCAAGAAATTATTATTAAAATAAACGATCTCCAGATTTGAAAAGCTATATTACACCGAGGCGAACGGTCGACGTAAACGGAGAAAAGGATAGTGGACATGACTTTTATTGAACACCTCGGAAGATATAAAGGAAAAAGGAATGAAAATTAAAGGCGGAGAACACCTTGTAACCATGTGAGAGCAACTTAAAGTCTCCGATGGTCTGACCTGCGAAGGGTACAATTACCAAACTTTCTCCGACGCTTCTTGGTGGCGCATAAGTTAAAAGGTTAAAAATCTAACAAGGGAGGCTTGTATTCAACAAGGACCGCTTTTCATCCACCATATTTGGTCCAGGAAGAAAAAAATATCGGTCCAATTACGAGGGACTCACGGTTGGGCTGATAAAAAAATAAAGACGAAAACAAGCGTTGACTCCATTAAAGGGCAACCTATCGAATCTATCGTGAGCCGAGAAAGTCGCGTGATTTCCCTTTTCAACCCAAGGCTAAGAAAGCGTCGACACAGCCGTGACAGCTTCGTAGGAAAGGACTATGGGCGAACAGCATACTGCACCTACGCATAATTGCCATACAGAAATTTAAGGTAAATCAGAAATCTACACCGATGAAATGTTATCTATTCCAAAAAATTACTTTGAATCTTCATCGGAGACAATACATCGCATAAACTGACCAAATAATTTAAAATGATTCGGAAATAATAATAATAATAATAAATCGTCTTTATTCGGGCGAGATTGAGACTGAAAAGTCTCTTCTTACATCTAACCCTTAGATAAGTACTGGAACTGAAAAACCAGAAGAATAAATCTTGAATATCCAGTTTTATTGGAGGGAATTATGACGTTTTAGAATTTTTGGAGATCACTTATGATCTCGGTGAGATAAAATTCAATAAAATATAAAGAGGTGCACTTTAGAAATAATAAGTAACCGAAGAAAAATAAAGACATTCTGCAATAAACGTAAAGAAAATAAACTCTTCATAATTAAAATCCAGAAAGGTAAAGGATTAATTGGTGCATCCAATCTGCTTAAATACATATGAAATACGAGTAAAATCTCCAAATTTATATTTTTTATTTATTTATATATATTTGAATCCAGTTGAAACATACGCTCCATCTACCAAATACAGACACCATCTTATGCTCAATAATCACACAATGAATGTATTGTATATCAAAAATCAGCTGGATAAAATGGATACTTTGCCACAAATTTTTACCATTCTGCAACTCAACTAATTTTTACGTTATACTCATTCTGTGCAGAGTAACATTTCTTCTCATTAGCTTTCCCGACAATAAATTCATTTTGAAAAACAACTGAGCGAATCCAACTAACTGTATATTTATCCATTTACTGTTAAACTTTTCATGGCATCGTCTCAACTATTTTCAAGTTTTTTCACGAAGCAGGAACTAAGGTTTCAAAGATTATAGCAAAGAACGAGAAGCAAGTAATGTTCATTCAACATTCTTCTAATGATGACAGTGCAGATACTCTGAATTCTGCGCTGCTTAGAATACAGCGGATAGTTAAAGACATAAAAACTATTTAAAGAAATGAGATTTATACGCTTGGCACGATTGGGAGTGATCACTTCGGTACTAACTCTCAAGAGAGTACATAAAAAGTTCATGCGCTGTAAGAAGCGAAGCAAAATGTCAAACTTGAAACATTTCTTCCTCATATAACGTAAAAATATTCTAGAGAGGCAAACCAGTATATTTTATAGTAAAACGGAAACTTGAGCAAGAAAATACTACAAAATTACTTCTTATTCCGAACCCATTCAGCAAATGCATATAAAATTTCAAGTAATCATCGATTACACCGATGAAACTAATTCAAGCACACGCTTGAAATATAAAATGTTTATGTAAATGTTTCGTTTAGTATTGGAAAATACTCCCACTACAAAGGCCTGCATCCGATCCCAATGTTCTTTAGAAAGAAAGTTAAAAGGCTATTATTAGAAGAGAACAGCAAAAAAACAGCCTTGGTAGCGCAGGGGTAAGCGAAATAGCAGAGCAATACTACGTTTTCCGGCTAGAGAGACAATTTTGACATAGATGTCTACGCTTAACATTTAATGTTTGAATTCATCCATGTCATTACAGCGGATAAAACTGTTGTTACAAGGTTTCGTCAAAAAGAGAAAAGCCGTGAAAAATAGGCCATGAGTGATGGCAAGAAAAATATATGACGAAAATTGCAATACGAGCGATGGTTATCAAAATAGAACAAACAATAGTTTTTAGCTCAAAGATTGCCTTTGCGACGGAATAAAGATATTCTGTTCCCACAAACTTCCCAAACTTCATTGGAGTTCTTCACCGTCTTCAGTCATAAAATCCACTCCACACACAGCACAGATTATTCAAAATATTTAGGAGAAAGAATTGCCTTCAGTTTGCGCACGAAAGACTTCAATGCGCTCACGAACAAAGGACATAAATATTCATACTTCTACTACACATTGCGGTCCTACAAACAACAGCAAATCCAACGCAAACACCTGTCTTCTTCGTGGAATTATAGCGACGTAATGCGGCGATCAACAAGTGAGTGGAGGACATCCGTCAGCCGACCTTCGCCTCCCACGCGCCATTCAATTATATTTCGACGCGATGAAACGCTCCTTTCTTAAGAACATCCTAAAACTGCGCCAAATAAACCTTTCCACGGGCAATTCAGCAGATCGTAGCCTCTTTTCCATCTAAGTATGCTCAACATCCCACAGAGAATGAAATGGGAAGAAAAAGCAACGGTGTGGAGAAATAAAACACTACGAGAGGGTAGAGAGATAAAATACTACGGTACATCACGGTCGATTACTATGCGAAGATTCTCTTAATTGAAATTATTAGGACAGAGAGAGGGCGGTAGCAAGAGGCATCCAACACTAGAAATCAAAAATAGTCTCATTGTGGCGGAAAAACTAGAGATAACATAGGTAAATCGACGACAGAAACCGAAATTAATAGATCTCTGATCTTATAGACAAATTTGTATTTTCACAATTGTATTTTTACTATTTTGTAAAACGGTAGAAAAAGTGCTAAGAGATATTCGGTTTTTGGTGTAAAAATATGGTTCATATATTTGTTACGCATTCGTTAAAGCTGTAGTTCATTTCCTTAGAGGAAAATATCGTATAAAATATTTATGTTATACGTAAATTATAAATTTCCTTCCGCAAGGAAAACTGGATATTTCTCACATTTCATATCGTGAGGCCTTAAAATGTATTTAAAATAAATATTATACTCAAATATTAAGGAATTAGCACTGATTATTATCACAAATTAATAAACCGAAAGGAATTTTTGCAGAATACATTCTTAAGTTTAATTTCCTCCGAAATAGTTCTGTAAAATAATTGTGATTTAAAGTAACATCGAGGTAAGGCTCAAAATTTCAACCTCGGGGAAATCTTGAATTAATAAATTAAATTCGAAATAGAGTGAATGAGGAAAGACGATGCTGGACTAAATTAGAACAATGGAGTTAAAGTAAGATGAATTGATGAGAAAAAATGCGCTCAAAGCTCTAGAACAAGACATTAAAGGAAAGAAAAAAACTACACTTAAAGAGAGAGGAATGGGATTCATACATCTCGGAATGGACTTTCAACCCTCCTAGAGTGGAACCACCCGCTATTCCTCGGACTCCCCTCTGAGGACATCTCCATAAGCAGCAACCAGAGAACTGCTCATACATTCATAAACAAAACAGAAACGATTCCCACTAAGTTCGCACCATTGGCTTCTTCAGACTTAAAAATATATCGCCGCATCTCTAGGGTGAAAACGGACGAGTCTTTAAATTGATCAACTAGTACGCAGTGAATAAGGGGATTTACACACTCTTTTAAAGTAATGAGGTTCTAAACGGAGCAAGAAAGTATTTACTTCGACTTGATATGAATAATCAAAGGAAGTAATTTGTTGATATTTAACTCTCCTTTATGGGAACTGATTTTCGACATCTCACAATCACAACCTAGGATATGAATGCGTAAAAAAGTTATAGTTCCGTATTAGTCGCAAGATTATAGAAAAATTGGATGATACCTAGCTCAAATTTGTACAAAGGTGCCTTATCTATGAAATCTTATGATTTCCACCCGCAGATTCCTGCTAAACCTTACACGAAACAAATAGTAATAAACATGAAAATTACATTTTTCTCCTGGATAAGGCAATTATTTTTCCTCTCTTAAAGTAATTTTCCAGGCGTAATATAAATTTATATTTATATAGCATTTATGCCAAATCAGTGTCAATTTCATATATTTAATAAAACTGCTATTACCGTAGATGATACCAGTCAAATTTGGTCATCATTACTCACAAATAGGTGTTACAGAAATTAAACTATTTACTATATATCGACAAGGGTTTATAAATCTGATATAAGATGAGCTTTGAAATGTACCCAAGATCTTTATCAATTCCTCAAAAGCTTTGAATGCGAAGGTTTGAAGCACTAGACAGTCTTATAAGCGACAAGGAAACTTTACATAACAACACGAAAATAAGAGATTGGAGTGAGAAATATTTCCGTTACTTCCTCACCTTTAAGCATTTCCCTCAGAGCGAAGAAAACACGAACAGAACTTCTTCAATCGGTCGAACGCATCGAGAGACTTAGTTCATCAATCTAAGAAAGCTTTTTTTGCTTCCGAGGAATTCACGAGAGATGCTCCTCAGCCGATAAAGAAGATTAATTTACGTTCAAGAGTAGCTGGAATGGGTACACGGCATCTAAAAAGAAAATTTGCTCTCGGCGCTATCTGTTCGCGAGAAAACCATTGAACATGTTTTAACATGAGATTGAATCATAGGGTATCGATTCGCTTGCTTATTGACTAGATGAATGTCGAATCATATCAGAGATGAAGGAACCAAAAATGGAAGTATTAAAATAGAATGTAGTAATACACGAGAACGACACATTTCATTAGAATTCAAATTTGGCATTTATTTCGTTACCACAACAAAGTAACTCGTAACATTTACTATAGTACATACATTAGAATGTCTCTCATACTATCTGTGACGTGATTTCTGGTTTTAAGCATTCTCGCAAGATCGTAAAATCTAATTTACTTTTTAACGATGTAGAATACGCGATATATTAAATCCTTGTTTTGATTAAAACAATAGTAAAAGTAAATAATACTTTACTCAGTTAAACTGGAACCTGACGAGCACAATGAGAAGATCTCTTACCTGTAATAAAAAGAAAGTTATGATTAAGTAAATATATCTCAATAAACAATAAACATTTAGCTTAAATTACAAAAAAGCGAAGTCATCATGAAAAATAATCTCTTTATCATATCTGATGATATCTCTTTCAAGAGGAATGATGTCGTTAGAAAGTTATTAAGCAATAAAGCAGTAAATTCATTCCGATCGCCAATCACGAGTTGCAAAAACAATAGAAGAGAATGTACATGAGTAAACATTCTTTTTGTACACCACGATTCATAGAAATGCATTAAAACTGTTATTTCCAACGAATGAAATATATACTAACAGAATAGTTTATTCAAGAAAGCTGAATATAATTCAGCTTACGCAAGATAGTTGAAGGAAAAGGGAACTTAAAATACTTTTTGAGAATACTTTGACGCATAATTGCGAATGCTATGCTCAAGTTGAAATGTTAGGATTGATAGCGCAATAATAGGAATGATAAGCATCTGATTTCTATTTATAATTACAGAAAGATCATTGTATCATTGAATTCAAATGAACAAGTTATCTGGAATAAGAGTTCCGAATAACAACTGAAACACTGTGACTGAAAAAAATTCTTACGTACTTACTGAAAACTGTTACGATCACTGTTATGATCACTGATACAGTAATGCAAATAAAACGAAATGAGAACTTAAAATTCGAATGTCATTTAAATGACGATCGCTTTTAACTTATGGATTTAATCGCCGAATAATAACAATTACTTACGATAAAATAGATCATAAATTGAAAAATTACGAAAATGTCACGATAAAACAAACATTTTTCGCCATAGACTTCTCTCTTAACATAGAGGTTTGAGGAAAGAAGCAGTAAGTGTTTCAGGACATCAAGAATTCAGGACGTTGAAAGTAAATGCGATTAGTACGATAAAAAAGAAGCCAAATGTGTATAAGACCTGCACCAACCATTAACACCGAGAGAGGATCAATGGAATATTTTACTGCAGTCAGTACACCCGTACGAATTCAAAGAAATTTTAACCCAAATTCATACTGAATCTCTAACTGAAACGATGCAGACATTCTAAGCAAACTAAGGCGAAACATTTCCGGCACAGAAATGCAAGTAACTACCGGCGAAGGAAAAATGAAGATAAAGTCAAGCCAGTGGTTGACGCACGCTCCAAATGCATGGACGAGTAAAACAAACGATTCGGCATTCCAGGAAAACAACCTCAAGGGAAACGGAGTCTATTTGCAAAGGTAAGGAGGATGTGTATCTTTGCTCGCACGAGATAGAGGGATACGAACATTATTTCCAAGACCTGAGTGACAAGGACTACCATGAGATCTAAATTTTGGTATGACTGTGTCTCCTCGAAAGCAACTACATCTGTACCCAGTTGCTCTGTGCGAAGAATATGATAACGAATACATATTCTGCCGCACCTCTCTATGAGTTCGGAGTATTAATTTCAAACTCATATTGTCAGTCCTCTTCCAAATACCATTCACAAGAAATGCCATAAGAAGTGAATCCATTCGAACAATATTATGAGGGCCAAATTTTGTTTCCGAAAGAGACTGATACTGCGAATAGATACACATTTAAAATACCAAATCATCACAATAAAGGATGAATCCGAGACAGATCACTTTCTACAGTTTAATTGATATAATGCATAAAAACCCCACTGGTCGTCATTCTTATAATTCATTACGTTTTCAGCTTACTTCAGATGTTTTTATCAAAAAGGCGAGCATTAAAATCCACAATAAAAAATCACACATTATTTTTCCATTGCTACTGATATGTGGCACTGCATTTCTAGCAAAACTCAAGCCCTGCAAGATTATTAAACGTTCGAGCCAAATAACTCATTCATTCAGTTCTCGATATCTAAATGATTCCCCAAAAATAAGATTTACACCTTAGTTTTCCTGATTAACGAGGCATGATGACCTATTACCCTCTAGCTGATTAAACTTAAAAATATTTGTTCCTTCCATTGCTTCCGATTTCGCTACCAGACGTAATATTTTCAAACATAAATAAAGAACCTGCGATGACGCATTTCTGTAACGGTAGGTTTTAATTTAATAAGTCTTTATTTAAAGTGCCAGTGAAAAAAATCTACCAAAAGCATAAGACATATAAATAACCTGTCAATTGACGGCGATTTATGATTGAAAACTGCGATTAGGGATTATCCGTAGGAGTAGAGATGTGGAGTCGACTTCCGAAGGCGAAAGAGGCAAGGTAAGTAACAAGAGCGAAGGAAGCCAACGGCGGACAAGGGCAAAGAGATTTATCGTACATCGCGCGAAGATGTATAGAGCTGAGACCGGGTTCACGGAGCGGTTTGTGTGGGAATGTCTTACTGACCACTTGCGAAGATCGCGAGTAAGATTTAAGCACATCGAGTCCCAGGAAGCCATTCCGCGTCGTACGAAGCAAGAGGATGATCAAGAGGTAATTGGGGATGATTTACGATGAATGGGAGAGATGAAAAAATAATCCGCTCGCTCCGCACCTAACAACCGGTTGGAATATCCGCGGAAAAACGCCGGAGAGAAAATGGAGGTCCTTACAGTCCTCTTTTGGGACGGCAAAAGTTCACAATCATAAGTCGGTTTAAATAATGGAATTACGAATCCTTTCTAAACTGTAGGTTCTTAAGGTAGGGAGATTTTTTGACTGTCTCATAAACTCAAGTTATCTCACAAGATTAACCCAGCTTTGACACGAAACCATACGTTTCGAATCCCATCAAATCTGGCGTATCCCAATCCATCCCTGCCAAAGAAAACGGTTAATTTAAGAACATTTTCCAGTGTTGTCACTACAAAAAACAATAATAATTAAAATATATACATGGAGTTAGCGATATCACCAAGGTAAAGATATAGAGATCGTCATGAAATCGATAAGGACTTATTTATTTCTGAAGATTTTTTTAATCATTTGTTTATTTTCTTAGATCCTTCGATAACTTCCGGCGGAAACTTGCTTAATTAACTCAAGATATTTTCATAGAATCTTTCAAGTAACTCTCCTTACACTAGCACTCTGTGATCCTCAACTCTAAAATTTTGCATTTAGCAATAAAACAGCAAAATACTTTAACATTTGCGGCCAGGATTGGATTAATAATGCCTAGATGAAGAGGTGAACGACCATTTAAACTTTGGGAACCGCTGCTCTAATCCAAAAAGCCTGACGAGAGAAAGTCGACGAGTGAAATCGTTACATCGACCACATTAATGACCACTGGGGACATTAAGGATTACTCTTGTTATTTTTTTCCATAAATACACAGAGTCATTAAACTCAAGTATGAGGAAGCTGTTGAAACACTCATTTTGCGTGCGTTAAGAAATAAGTTTGTTTTAGTTGAAAATAAAATAATTCGGCCGATTAAAAAATAAGTTGAGCGTGAACTTCTGCTTGACCCCGTAGGTATTGCGTATTTTGTTTGGAACCACCATCTTACATGATATGATGGTATGATCAGAAATATGTATTTATTAAAGGTAAATACAATGACAGTCTTCAAGATAAAGGAACGAAACATTTCCTTTAAACGTGAGATTTGCGATTTGATCAGCCCCTGTGATACTCGTGACCAACTCTTGTAAATTGAGAAGATTAAAGAATCAAAAAGGATCAGTAATCATTTTAATGTGTATAGAGTAAAACCATTCGTTGATATTAACATTTAAGCTAATATTTGTGTGGATGTGGTAAAGGCATTTGAGTAAGGTACCTCTTTCATAGGTAACATTATAAAATTCTTCTTGTTTTCTATGGTGAACTCTTTTGAGTGATTTTATGATTGCAATATTTTTGTGTATATGATGAATAATAAGGAAGGGGAGACTTCTGAAATTCATACTCATCCGCATATATAGGACTTCTATAAACCAAAGTTATTATTTATATTATAAAAATATGAGATTCTCCAAGATCGGGAGTAGCTACTGTAACAGCTCTGAATGAAATAACATCTTTAATACCAAAACCAGAACGATCATCCCACCACAAACTTAGACTCATTTATATGCCCATTAAGGCTGGATGGAAACTGACGATCAATTAATCCACACCTATTTCTTTCCGAACTTTCATGTTATGATCTCCGACCACGCTTTGAAAATAGAACCGATTGCGAAACGAATGTATGTTAACCATTCACGCCACAGCGCATTTTCACGCCTAGTTGATTCCTACTCGGAGAGGGCTAGTGGACAGGTAAAAAAAACGACATGAAAGGGAGAACTGGGAAGAAGTGCATCGCACACGAACCTGAGACACCCCGGACGGGATACAATTAACGGGAGAGGCGCGGTCAGAAAGCGCAAGTGTGTGTGAGAGCACCAAAGCACCACACGCCTTCCGTATCACCAATGCACTCGACCCAATTCCTCCGACCAGAGGAGAATAGCGGCGCTGCCGTCGCTGCGGACGCACGGTAAAGTAAAAGGCACTATGACCACGTGACCGGGACAGGTTGAGAATCTTTATTTGGATCCGCATCGAATGTCGACATGCTCTGCTTATTCTAACCACGAGAGTGTGTGGGGAGCAGAGAGGGGCCCTGGGCAGTCGCAGCCTCTATTCCAAAGCAATCATCGATTCCTGGGTGTTATATTGACAGCTCATACACCAGATAAACGTTCCAAAATATACCTCTTCAGCAATAAATAATTACGACGTTTAAATCTAGTGCATTTAGTAGATAATAGAAGAAATATCTCCTTTTACCTCATAATGTTATTACATCAATAATCCAGTCGGTAACTCGTTTTCCAATTATTGGACTGTCATTATAGTAACATATAATCTTTTTAGCTCCCTATACTAATTTAAATCTCATAATTCCTTCCTCCAAGTATAAATATGGAAAATATATTGCACGCAATTAATCTTTCATCTGAAAACAAATTCGTTACAGTAGACTCATGGTTACCAAAACAATACATATTTACCAAAGGAAATATATTTGAAGTGACCACCGTTGACTTTTAAACAGTCAGAATTAAAAATATGAAGATAAAATGTTTCAAAATATATGTGTTTTAAATAACCGTAAAATGAGTTAATATAAATTTGAATAAGAAAAGCAATCCCATAAAATTTTCTTCCAAGAATTGAAATGTTTAAATTATGAATACCTTAATAAGCGAAGCTAAACATTCCGCTAATGAGAAAACCATGTAAGGAATGATGAATCCCTTTTATTTATCAACATAAGTTAAGACACGACAAAAACAGTTACACAGATTCTTAAATACTCAAATTACTCTTTACTATGCGTGTTCTTCTTGAGTAACTCGTAATGATGTTATTATAATTCGCCGTAAAAATAACGGGAAGTGGAACTGGTTTGAAGAATGAAGACGAAGACTATTAAATCCAACCATTCAACCTATGTAGCGTACGCTTTTCGTAATCAATTAGTAGAGAAGCGAGCGGCTGTAAAGGCTTCATCTGGACCAAAGCAGACAATTGCATGTCGCAGCTTTGTTGACCCAAGGAGAGCTTCACGCGTTAGCGCGATAAGTGGAACGAATGCGAAACCGTCTTAAAAAATAACGACGGAGGTGAAAACAATGGAAATTGCTGAACGAGATTAACCGCTCCCTTTTTTCCTCCATTTTACAAATGAGGGCGTGTCCAAAAACATGTAGAACATGGTTCAGGTAGATTAGTTTCCATGTTTTCATTCACCTTTGTTTACAAAATAATAAAATATATAACTTTATGAGTAAAACAGTTTGACTTACCGAGAAATACATATGAATTCCGAAGGGAATCAATATTAAGCTTTCCAGTCAGTACTTTCCCTCACAATGACTGACGATAAACAAAGGTAATAGAATAAAACGCTTCTGTTTGTAATAGGAAAATAAATTTTGAAAACTAACTGTGACGTTCCATCAATTATTTTATATTTAAAGCTGTAAAATCCATGGTTCATTCAACCAACAATCATTGTCGACTTCCTTATTATTAACCAAATACCAAGGAAAGAGTCCATGGAATTATGATATTTACATAAAGCTCGGCGGCAATAAAAATAGATATTGTTCAGTAGCAAAACTTTCTAAGAAACATGACTGGAGAGATGTATCTACAGATTGGGAACCGCTCATACAAAAAGCAACCCATGATTATATTTAACCTTTCGGTGACATTTGGAGCAACGAAATTGGAAGCAGGTAGGGATTATTCAAACTAAATCAGTGTTCGATTTCTCCGGCGGTCTCGCTACTCGATGGCAGTCCATTCATCCACAGAGCCCATTCATCACTCGGATGATGATTTGGAGATTCAAAAGGAACGGTAGCAAAGCGATAGGGAGTGAATCAATGAAAGAAAGTGGAAGTACGCTGTTGCCAGTTCGTATGCGATTGGTACTCCGCAATGCAGGAAAAGGCCTCCGCGACTGTGCTTAGGAACTGAGCGATGCATTCGTCTCTCTAAGCCTCCATTATACTGGGGATTGTACGGTGTTTGCACCTCATGCCACACGACGACCGTGTAATCACGTAATGACCACATATGCGCGAGACTGTGCGTGGAAACATAAATACTTGGGCTATGTAGTTCTATGAATTATTCTCCTAGTAAAACTAATATATTGCATTGTATTAAGTAAATATTTGAAGGTAAACATTATCTTATCATTATACGATCCGTTCGAAATCTAACTAATGGCAAGACATGTATAAGTGTATAATCGTCTTGGTCGTGTGGAAAGCAGATAGGACCAAATTTATTAATATTTTCTCATTTGTTATGAGAATAAGTTAAAAATTACTTCCTCTAATGAATTTAGAAAAAGCACGAATGAGGCGACGAAAAATCTCAACTTTCCATATTAATCACAAAGATGTATGTACGTACGTAAAGAGTATGAACAGGCCGTATGAGGTCAATCAAAACATCTCGTAATGATAAAACTGATCCGTTCCGAGCCAAATATGGAGAAGAACACAAAAATATGTAGGCGAGACTTGGCGTCCAGAATACAGCGAGATTGGCATTCCTTTTGCCGAAAGAAAGTCAAGCGAGACAAAAAATAAAGTGATATCGAATACAGCCATCAATTTTATCATAACCAGAAACTAATAAAAAGAACGCTGAGACAGACATTTAAAATAAGCTCTATTCCTTTGAAAATGAGGAAAGGGGGCAATCCCTGCTTCTTGTTAGACAGTTAAAGATGGGAGGTTTCAGTAAGTGATGAAACATTTCATAAGCCGGCCGTCTTATACCTTTCCTCGATTTCTTAGTAAGATTTATGAATAACGAAAAAGATGATTTGGTCATTTTATGAAAGAGGAAGTGATCAAGAGGATAAGAATTTCCATACTGGAAAAGGAATACTCAGCGATAAAAGTTCTTCTTTCTTTGGAGCTATTCAGGCGCCAGATGGCGCAACATTCCCAAGGAGTACTTATGGAGGAAACCCAATATCTGCCTGAACTAGAGAAGAAGCACTTCCTCTTATTTCTCCATCTACATTCTCATCTAAAGAATGTATGACGTCATTCGACAGTTATATTCCGATATAAAACCGAATGCATTTAGACTTCTGGGTTCATCAGCCTCATCGAGACACCCATCCTAAACTCAATCACTCTCAAATAAAAAGAAATTATCAAAATTAATTCTGCATTCCAATACGCGTTTCCACTAAAAATTAACAAAGGAATACTTCTTCTGCGCGAATTATCTCTAAAACTAAAATTGATAGTCATGAACCGCAAGGGGAAATTAATAAATGGGAAATCTTAGACTTTAATTAGGAGAGAAACTGTAAGAAACAAAAATCAAGAACTAATTAATGAGCGCTGATACAAAGCAATACCTAGAGAGACGTATAACGATTATTCTGCATATATCCTAAATTACCGATCGAAATCAACGGAAGATGAATCATTAAAAAGATCTCATCATTGGATAAAACTTTCGAATAGGATTCTACATTCCTGACGCCTCCATGCATCTCTTAAGCACTAATTGATAATGGCGCCGAGGTCTATTAGTTTCTCAAGCATCCAATCATCTACGAGTATCAGGATCTATTTTGAAAGAGTCCAGGGTCACGTGGTGCCACTTCCAAGATTGACAGCATCGCGAATGTTTCCACAAGAGTTCTTTCGACATCTATTTCCTTAATGGTTTTCTAAGAGGGCATATAAATCCTTTAATTTCGAGGATTTTCAACAATAACTAGAAAGTGACAGAAAATCTGTAAGAACTGAGAATAAATATGATATCCAAGCTCCGTTGAAACTCGCTTAATGTAAGTTTTTATCTGGTACTTTGCCTCTTCCTGGTACTAGAAACGTGACATTCAATTAGCGTCAGCTTCAGCAAAGTGAATTCGAAAAACATGGAATAATCCGGGTGCGTACTAAATACTGAGTAAACACTCCGTCCAATCATAAGACATTTCAATCATAAGAATATTTCGTGGTTTCATCCGACCCCATAAACCATCAACATAGAATTCAACTATGAAAAATGATCAATATAATAAATCACAAAAAGAAAACACCTATTTAAATACCTCACGTAGGTAACGTGGGCAAGTAAGATTATAAGTAGTAAAAGATAAATACCGGATGCTTGAGAAAACCGACATTAGTAGGTCACTGATAGCTTAGGAAAGGAACCTTATTTATCACTCACGAAAACATTATTCGGAAGTAGATTTTTTTCTTTGGAGGTAATTAAAACAGCTACCTTAATGAATAAATGACGCATGGATGGGCAATAATTGAAAACACGAAGCCAATTACCACTAGCCTGAAGGATATAACATTTTTCATCCTTAAGAATATGCACAAGTAATTTCTGAAAGTATCTGCTTCTGCCTTCTGCTCGATAATTGAAGGTTCAAATAATAATGGCAATAAATCGCGGAAGATTAAAATGAATATCAGATTTTTGCTGGTCAGGCAGTTGAATAGTCATGTAAAACGGAAAAAGATAAAGTGAAATACGATAGGGATAAATAAATCACCGGAGAACAGAGAGTATTATGGGCACATGCAGAAATAGAAAACTGTAAGGTTATTAAACGATTATAGTAGCAGCTGACTGGAATTATGGCAGTGAATAATGAAAAATGCATTTTCCAAAGTTCTACGGTTTGAAGTCAATCCATGTTCAGGAAGTGATTGTAACTTGGTTATAAAATTAGTGCGATCATAAAAGTCATCCTTCAAAATGATCTATTAAACTACATCTATCTATATAATACGTACAAAATAAAACCATTTCTCAGCTAACTTTACCGTCTGAGATCTGAGGCAGGAACTGAGGTTAAGGAACTTAATCAGATAACTTTCAAAGGAAGCAAGCTTTTCAGATGTGATTTCACACAAAGCCATAGACTAGCGAAGAAAAGAGAAAATAACTAAATCTACTAATTAACTGCTTATAACTTTCATAACGCGCTTTTTTAAGCTCAGTGAAGTGGCTACGCAATTTTTCATTGGACTCACAAGCAAATAGATAGAACTAGAAAGAAATAGAAAATAGATAGAAATAGAACGCCGATACGCTAGGTTAAGAACAATGATTTCATGAAGTCCAGGAATACATATATTTTAGAAATCTAAGAAGTCCTCGTAACGACGTGTGGCAATGTCGTCTCACGATTTTTAAACCCTTCCCTCTCTGTCACAGTTCCATAGAGCAGAATGCTGCATGTGAAGTAATAACACAAATTCCCAGCCCCCCCAATTCCCCTTAGAGTGTGACATCTTTAAAGGGCGATACCGAAGACATATCAGGACCAAATAAAATGCAAGATGTATCGGTATGGTTTAAGGCAGGAAAGAGAGGCGAGGCAGAATAAATACGAGTAATTTAACACGTAAAGAGTTCATAGGATTAGGTTTTTCATATTTATAGTAACATTATCGTATACGTTAAATAGTTCAACAATAACTAAGTAATGGACATAATTTTAAACTAAAACCTTGGACTTCCCTCTGATATAAAAAAGTAATTTTGCAAACTATACAAAAGTAATAAGGGTTATGTATATTAGTAAAATAAGATAATGAATAACTTGTACTATTTTCTGTAAAACTGAGTCTAGAAATTCTATACATAAGACCCTAATTAAACGCTATAAAATGTATTCATGTTTAAAACAAAGGGAAATAGACGGTCGAGATGTACCTAGGGCGTATGCAGAATTTGGCGAATAACTCAAAGCAAAAAGAATATCCTTTCTTTCCTAGATCCCATGAAGATAAAAGGAATGACGTAAAAGGATGAATATTTCTTTCGTGGGGCGTGTACTAGGCACGTCTTGAGAGTACCCTGAGTGGGTGGAATCAAGGGCGTCTCCGAGTCGCCTCTCAGAGAGGAGAAACTGGTACTCCGGGTGGGGCTCCGCTGGATTTCGACAGCGAGAAAAATGTTAATGAATATACACTTTTGGCGCGGATTTCGAATGAATATTCATTAGCGGTTTTCTCAAGCTAATTACTTCTTAGAGCGAGAAAGGTCCCTTTGAACCTTTTGCGAATGGGATGAGTAAAGACAAAATGCGTTGACGACGTTTATGAAACGAATGAGTGAGAGAGTGAGTACATAAAAGAAAGAAGTTATTGTATGGCTCCTCAAAATTTTACCATTCAGTTTTTTTAACAGCAAACGCTCCTTGTATTTTTAGCAGCCCTTCTAAACTTAGAATGTTTTCAGGAATTTAAAAATAACTCAAAATATAGCATACAGAAAAAATAAAACGTATTTAATTAATAAGTATGAAATGGAATATTTTAAAAAATCATAGCGAAACATTTCTCCCCAAAAATTCCACGCATACCCATGGCGCTGAGACACATTCTTCCTTTTATTCCTATTGTATCTATTCGAGTATCCAAATCCAATATATACAACATGAAGAAACTCCGATCTCTTTTTGAGTTAACATTACCATTATTCTATCAGTACCTAAATTAACAGTTTAAAAATAAAGAACGACTATACCTTAGTAACAATTTGAAATCACCGACTGATGCAACAGCATTCTAATACGATGAAATTCTACTAACCTAAACGCGCTATTTATGATACTCGCTTATTTAAAACCGTTATGAAAACAACTTACAATGAGACTTCAGTTACCTTCCGGAAAATAGATAACCTTACAATATGCCATTTTTCTATCGTTTACAGCTTACCATTAACTTTTGGTGAACCTTCTGCTGCTAATATATAAGTAACGAGAAAAACGGCAAGTACCGCAAGACTTGGTGCTTACTCAACTTATAATAATCTGATGATAACTTAAAATGCAATTATCCAATAAACAAATTTTCAAATGAGTCAAAGTTGACGGGAAATCTGTCCTTACAAATTGCATACGTAATATGCTACACGGTAAATTCCAAGAAATTCACTCGAATCAGCCAAAATCATACCAATTTTCCAGGAAAGAATCCGCTGAATTCCTCAACCGCGCTTTCGAGGCATTTGTGTTTGTATTCATGATTGATCCGTTCTAATGAGTTAAATGACAACAAAAATGCGAAAGCTCCATCGTATTAAAGGTGCAAAACGATGATAAATCAGACCCGAAAATTTCCCAGATATCGGAACGGAAATAAAACTTCTTCGTAAAAAAAATTCGAAAGTTGAAATTTCAGGCTGAACTTCCAAATTATCATGTCTCCGACGACAAACATTTTCTCGATTGAATATTTGTCGTTGGAGTCATGCACTCTTGGCAAACAACCTTCCGTTTTCCTCACTTCGTCATCACTTCCGAAATGCGTGTTTTGGATATTTCCCTCCATTAAAAGCGCTCAAACATCCGTCTTAATCCACGATTTCTCTCGCAATGCCCATAAAAGAATGACGTTATATGAGAAGATCAGAAATCGAGCCAACATCGAAAAAACCTAAGAATTTCAAAATGTTTACAATTACCTGGTGAGATCGCATGGGAAGAAATTAATAAAAAGTTTCAAATAGAAGTTGACTTCTGTGATGAATAATCTGTAAGCAAATAACTCCATTTTTAGTTATATGACCATTTGGCAAAACATCAAAGACGCAAGAAGTAGTTATGGGTGGCATAAAATATTTTCATCAATTTTAGAATCCAAGGAAAAGCGATGGCCATTCGTATGAATTACGTGATGAGAATTTACGATCCATTGACAAGAGTATTTCTAAGATCAATAGGCGGAACCAAAATTTTCTTAAATTTTCTGCTTACCCCAAGAGGGGTTCAGAAAACAAAAATAGCAGAACCGTGTCGAGAGCCTCAGAACATGCAGGCAGAAGATAAGAAAGTTTTAGGACAAAAAGAAAAAATGAAATGTAACACGAGTGAGAAGGCGTGGAAATTTCGAAGAAACAAATATAATTTTTGAAAAACTAGCAGCAAGTTACACAGCCCAGAACAGCCAACAAAATGAACTCAATGTGTAATGATTAAGTTAAAATAATATCAGTAAAAAAGAAAGCCATCAGAAAAAGTGAAGAAATCATTCTTCCAAAAATATAATCCTGAGACAGCCACCTCTGGCTTCTTTTATCAATTTCATTTAACTGTTTTAGGCAATCCGCACCACGAAGACCGGTAAAGTAATTTAAATAGACTTGCTGAAGGCGAAGTGCCCTTTAAAATCTTTTAAATATTCACAAAGTTATATTTAATATGATCAAAATCTATTGAACGCATTAAGGAAGATGCTGAAAATCCTATCAGCTAAATGAGGTCCGTTCAATCACATTCTCGAGACCGACAAATTCATACACTAAATATATCAGAAATAAAATAGAGATATCGCAAATCGATCAGAAATAAATTTTCAAAATAATAGCCTTAAGATAAAAAAATCCATCTTTCCACCCACCAAACCTCATCAATCCGCAAAATTAATTGGAACAAAAACCGAAATTATCATATCAATTAATCGCAAACTCGTGCCAAACTAACGCTAGGGGCAACAACACTCAAATTATCAATATATATATATATATAAAGATAAGAGGCGAGTGAGAAAGATGCACGAAAGAGGAAATTCAATTTAAAAAGCAATTCAGCTACTCGCATCCAATGAAAAACAGTCTCAGCCAAAAGGCTAAAAAAGAAGTATCAAGATTGAAACGATAGGGAACAGATTAAAAGATAAGGTAAATGGGTAAGGACGAATAAAAGAGCCGCTTTCAGGCATGAAGAGGATAACGAATAGAAAAGAAAAATGAGGTAGGAATGGGAGAGAAAAGAACGTTCGGATTGGATACTTTGGTATAGAGAAGCTGGAGAAGAGAGTTAGCGGAGCGAAAGATGAGGAACTTGAATTCTAACGGAGATTATAGGAAAGCAGGGAATATCAAATCGGAACATGGATTTACAAAATATTCTTGACGAAATGAAAAGGATCTTATCAAGGAGTAAAACACGAATGGAAAAGAGAAATTCAGGAAAATATGGAAATTTCCTTCACATTTTTCCCCAAAATGCTATGCAAACATCTGAAGGAGTAATCCTCTTCATGTTCCAGCGTAATTACTCTAAGATACTCGCAAGGTGTTAAATTCATCTTCCTTTGTCGATTTCCTAAACTGACCTCTACAACCTTTTAAGTCAAATTAAACAAACTCCACCTTTCATTAAAGCAATGAACTATATTTTGGCTACTTAATTCTATTAAACCACTTTATACTTCAGATACATCAAAATATGTCATCAATGTTTTATCAGAGAGCTCCCGGATAACCATAAGGGCAGCGTGTTCAACCTTGGTAAAAGCTGTACCAGATGCAATTCCCGCTGTGAGCCCACGTGCGAAAGAAACTCAGCTGTCGAAATACTTTTAACAATACTACGACTTATCAAAATGACCCGTAATTGAAAGACGTCAATTTTACGAATTTTTATATCCAATGAAAAAGACGATTTGAAAATCCCATCCTATTCCATTGATTCGAGACCACTACCGAAAACATAAACGTATATCATTTCCATTTTCTCCGTAAACTGAACAATTCATTAAGATCAGTATCTTCCAACGAAGAATATACAAACAGGTAAATATCGTTTCCTCATACAAAAATAAAATTTTGGCCGAAAATAAAGACAAAAACACGGCAAGTTTGATTCGTGCAGCAATATGGAAAAACAGCTTCTGCTTCAGAGAACGTTTCTCAATCCAAGATACTTAATGAAGCGCAGATGAGAAGCAAACACGACCTCAAATAAACAAACCCAAAAGAAAGAAGGCCATTTAAGGTGTGGGACGCGCTCGGATGAGTTAATTGATTGACTCAATCCGAAGGAATGAAGAGTGGGAAGATGGATGGAGAGAAAACGAATGAACGAGAATGAATAGCCAATTTAGGCATTTCCCATTTCGCTAAAACAAAAACTAAGGAAGAAATTTATTTGAATTACGACAGTCGGGATGACTACAAAGAATCAACGCGCATAATGTTTGGAAAATTATTTATAAATCAACAAGGGTAAAATTTTCCTGGAATCATTAAGCTTCTATGACTGGTATTTCATAAGATTCTCCTAGGTATTATTAGGTATCTTATTTATTTTGGAAGGAATACTGACGATTGAATAAGTAAAACGGAGTTTAGAATGATATAGTTCATAATTATAATCAGTCTCACTGAGGTGTATTTACTGATGACTTTTAGTATACATGCACAAGCATAAATCAATGTCATAAAATATTAGACAGGTCGTGTTTCAGATTTTAGTCAAACATCGCCGAGAGACAATAAAATTACAATTACATTTACTGAAGTGCTTCACGGGTATGTACACCGCACGAATCAAATTCGGGATTAATAACTGCTAAGTTGATGGCTAAGGGAGGGGATTTTCAAGAGAAATGAAGGAATTAACTTGATATGTAGATTCTCCGAGATGTGGGTGTAAACCTTGATTGTATTCGCTTGCCCGTGACGTAATACTTGCTGAGAGTTCACGAGGTGACGCGAAAGCAACGCCTACGACAGTCAATTAGCGAGGAAGGCAGGTAGTGACTCGACAGCAGGCATCTTAAAATTCCCACAGGAAACTTGCCCATTGAGAGGAAAAACAAAATGAGTAGTAACTTCTGAGAGGAGAAAAGCTCATTATCACCGAAGAATTAATCGAATTCTTTAAATTAAACGTGAAGCTATGGAGGAGAGGGACGACTTATTAAGATCTTAATTTGTAAGATTTCCATGCGGCAACACGCGTTGTTTTGGTGGATTCATCAAGCAATACAAACTCTCATGTTACGTGACCGGGACAATTAACAAATTTCCTTATCCTTTGCAAAATAAAATCGTGGGATATTAACTAGAAGAGAAATTCAACCATAGATATTCAAAACGGTCGGTTGATAATCCAAGAGGCAAACAAATCAATATATTTTCTTGAGGCCTAATTAAAATACATAGACTCTTCTCCTTACATAGTATTAAGATTCACTTATTTAAGTTATGCGCAAACGCGAGTCTTAGGTGACCCCAATTACTCTCAGATAATATCACACGCGAGAATAGTAAGTAAACAATATTGATCTTTATATATTAAGCACATTACCATTCTGAGAATCAGGAAAGGAATGTAATGCTTTGAAAAGCTGAATCCTTTATAAGGAAAGCATTTATAGCAAACCGCAGGGTACCTTCTTAATGACAAAAAAGGAAAACCGCTACATGCCAAACACAACTCCACCTAGAGAAGTTCTTCCTTGAGGCGAAATCAACTCTTCGAATGTATATTCACAACAAATCGTGACATACACCCAAAAGGCTTTGCATTGGGAGATTCTAGGATAAGCTTACGTCTTTGAAGACTGGGATGGGACGATGGTATCACGAACTGTCCAAATTCATGTTTCCTTCACTTTATATGCCGATGCATTATTTCACGATCACCTCGCAACACGAGCACTTATAATAAATTTCCGGGAGGGTAATTCTTCTGAGGATCTTGCGACTCTCCCGCAGCGATTTTACCGTACTTCGCTGGGCGTAAAGGAGAGCGTCGAGATAAATCGAAGGAGGAGCCACAGGGCAGCAATCGAACCTTTCTCAGATAAGTATCTCAACAGAAGACATACGTCCGTTTACAATCGCACTGTGCTCACGAAGCCAACCCAATGGACACACATGCTCTACTTCCTACCTCACATGATAGATTTTACCTAATGAAACTTTTTAAAGATAAACAATAGAGAATAGAGTAAATTTGAAGAAATTTCGGATTCGAATATTTATGGAAACGGAAAATGCAAAAAGGAACGAAAATTTCAGAGGAAACAATGGGAAATTAAAAGGAATACACAGAAATAAATAATAAATTTCAGGGTTTCCAGGAGATGTTAAAAGCGGAAGAATGAAACATGAAAAAATATTGGAGAATCAGGAATGAGAAAGGATGAAATGCTATTTTACGGGGTCTAAAGATGCTTAAATAGAGAGAAAAATAAAGTGATCAAAACCAAATTATAACAGATAATATATTAAAATAAACGGTTGACACATACAGGCGCCGAAAAGGGGAAAAACCAAGAGTAAGATGAGGGTGAAAAAGATAGATGAATAATGTACGGATTAAAATTGTGAATATAAAATTTTTTCTATTTGTTACCTAATTTTGATGACTAAATTTCATCATCATGGAGAAAATACAGCATGTTTTCTAAAGGTTCTCACGATCCAACTATCGCTTTCAGGAAATAGAATGCGTACAGGATTAAAATTTTATTGTTCGACCTTTTACTGAAATGGGTTACTTTTACACAGGAAGCCTTCCAGTTAATATTGATTTGCTTACATCTTGAATAAAAAACGACAGTATGACACTCGGAAGAATCGGCTAAGCGATTTCTCATTAGACATTCCCAGTAAGTATTCGATTGAAAAGTTGGAGCGAGAGATGAGCTAGAAATCTTTATTCTGAAATTTGCTTTCTCAACGGTACAAATGACGTACTAAGCAGGTCTTCTCCACACCGCAACTACCGTCTACGAACAACCATTCGGTAAACAACAATTGGGGAATTGCGGGAGAATGTTTGCTAAACTTGTTTTCGCTAACGGCCGGAGACCCTTCCGGTAAGAGGAGTGCGGGTGGGTGGACTTGAGATGGGCGAATAGAGATAACGGGGGTAGAGATAGCAACTTGCGTAATAGACTTGGGCGGACTGGAGTGCAACGACAGGCAGAAGGATAGATGAGAGATAGAAAGGAAGGAAAGAGACAAAAAGTTCGTCAGTGGAAGTCTTGTTTGAGTTTGAGAAGCATTAAAATACACAATCTCACGATCCTCGACGAAGTTTCGCGGACGATAATCCCATGGTAATGAAGTTAGGATGCGCGGGCGAGATAAGGTAAAAAAGACCGTGACCAAGAACGCAATGTAAATCTTGATATAAAAGTACTGGGAAAATTGCCGTTAATGATATGAAGGAGTGAAAGAACGCTGACGAAGAAAAAGGCTATCTAATAGGAAACTTCAGGTGAGAGTGTAATTAAACGCGAAACGAAAACCCAAGCGCTTTATCAAGTTGTTTTAATTAGTCTAACTATCATGAGCAGCTTATGATATCCTCTGATATACCTCTGAGGAAATTATTAAGGCTATGAGCTATAATGTGTATTCCTATTAGAAAACTTAAAAATCGATCATCCAGAAATGGTGAATGCCTACAAATCTATATATTAAACAATTAAAAATATAAATAAATCAATGTCATGCGTATTTAATCTTTTTTATGAAAGAGATAAGAATTATTTTGGTTCTTAAAAGCCATTAAGTTAGCCCTATAACAAGGATATCTGAGCTAAAATGCTCGAGGATGTAAATTCTAATACGGATAAAAGTCATAATGAAAGGAGTTCCAAAATTAACTTAAACTTTGGTTAAATAACAAATTATGTTCAATAAGATATTAAAATTTTCTTCGATTTTGACTCAAGCCAGGAAATAAAATATAAGATTCCACAAATAATCTCAACCCTAGTCCATACACTTTTAAAAGGGAGATGTTTAGAATCAAATCATTAAAAATAAAATAATTCAAGTCATAAGAATGAATACATATCGGAGAATTGAGAAATGCCGCTGATCCTATGGATGTCTTATAGCAAGGAAGTCTTTAGCGACATCCTTTAACACAAATCAATTTTTACAGCTAAAAATTTTCACTGAGAGTTGCAATCAAACGAAGCTTCAAGTAGGTTTTTGTGCAGCATCCCTATTGCCGATTCTCTTTCATACTCTCCTTAGAAGATGATCTGATTGTCAAGTAATAGCCATTCATTGCACTTGAGTGAGGATTAAATTAACAACCAAACATGAGTTCAACGATGAAAAATGTGAAAGTGGCAGAATCGCGTGGTTCCTTAAAAATTACAAACGCATGTTTAAAAGGCCAAAGCGAAACTATGACGGCTGCTTATCTGCAGGACATCTCTCCGCCCAACTAAGGCGCCTAGGCACGAATAGAAGCGGCTGGCATAGCACGCTAGAGAGCATCGCGTGACGCACTTTCTGACGATTTGCATTCAAGGGATGGGAGAGATTCCATTCGTCGCCGCCTTATTTAACTAGAGGACGCTCCAATTGGTCAATCAGAGATGCACCCGGATGCACTCTCTGCAATTGCCCTCTCCTGAGACAGATCACGATTGGTTCTTGTCCCAACTACGATGACACACTTACGAAAGGCAAAGATGGCGTGAAAAATGGCCATGGATAACCGGAAGGTCATTATTTTCTTTGGAACCTACGTTCCGCTTCCCAAATTCCGATTGAACCACATGAATATGTATGGTGTTTTTACCACCAAAACGGCATTCCCTTTAATTGGGGCAAAACAGGAGTACGGAACGGTAAGCATCCTCCTCGTATCTTTCAAAGAGAATGTACAGTTAGGTTAATTATTTATTTACCTAACGCAATTCCTAGTGAAACAAATGAAATATATTTGCAAATGACATTCAATCAAAACTCCTGATGTATCCGATATGAAGTTTTTGCAGTCCTTCGTGAGAAACCGAGGAAGAAATACAACCAATACTAAACCAACCGTTCCCCGAGTTATACGAAAAACTCTCACTGTCCAAAATTCTGCAAAAAAGAGACAACAAGAATATCTTAAATTGCTGAATTCGTGCAATATGCTAAAAAAGTATCCGAATGTTGTTTTTCTGCGATTAGCTAAAATTTTCATCGTACAAAATATAGGTATCGCAGTAATATTAAAATTCAATGAATTGTTATAAACAATTCACGAATCAAATATCTCATTATTGATCGTATTGATTCAGAAATGAGGCCAAAGAATAATTCAGTGGATGACGAGAAGAGCGGCTTTCTCCGGGTGTGAAGCGATTCCAGCGAGGTTCCGGAGCATGCATCCGCAAGCTCTCTTTTATTTCATTAGATGCTAGAGAAATTTAATCCTCCTTCAAAATAAAAAAATACCATTGTTGTTTCTCAGAATAAATAAAAAATCACACAAATATATAGTTCAGAGGAAAGGTTAGGATCTGAAAACGCTTACATTATAGAACCTGCGGCCTTAAGGCCAGATTTGGCCTTTCTGGGCATTCATTACGACCTTTCAGTTACCTACTGAAACATAAACCACTTTGTTAATATTTTCTTCCAAAAAGTAGGAAAATTTCTCTGTTAGTCAACTCATCGAATGAAATCGTTTCCTCATATAAAATTACGATGATTAGGTATCTGAATTTAGGCAGCACGCGACACAAGAGTGAGTTGATGGTTTCACATACGGAATTTCCTATGAGACCAATGCTAAATCCGGCCTTCCGATGGAATGAAGTTCCCCACTCCTGCATTAGAGAGCAATTTTATAGAATTATCCCGTTCAATGTCAGAGATACTCATAAGTGCGCAGTTTTATTAAAACCATAGCATATTTATTACTTTAAATCAATAGAGAATTTTTAGGAAAGATGTAAAGAATTTGAAAAACGTGCATATCGAATCAAAATAAGAAAGAGATTACATCAGCAGAGTATGCAAAGAAAGAGACCAAAGAGTTGCGGGAGACATTCAAAGCAATGAACAACGGGAGGCTTGATTTGCTTATCCGACGGATAGGCATAATCGACAAAATGTGCGGTAGTCGTCTGCATTCATAACTCTGATCATCTTATCTCCCATTCCCACCTCCTTTATGACGCGAAAACAGAGTGCACTGTTCATATCTGTGGCAATTTCACGGTCCCGCGCACCAGCAGACGTCCGGGCAAACGGAAGTCGCCGACACACGAATCCAAAGAGACGCGACTATCTCAGTATTTTCCGCTAACATCAAAGGATCTCATTTACTGCGATCGGCTGACTACTAAAGTTACCTATTTGGCGAAAGACTCTTCTCTCAAACTACGTTTGAGTAATAATAAAACATCCAGAACATCTTTGATTTATTTTTTAGAAAAGAATGTTAATAGAAAAATACTCGTGAACCCAAACCTTCTCCAAAAACATCGCTTCGCAAAACTTTTCCCCAATTCTTTCAAATGCAAAATTTAGATAAGCGTCTTTTCAATTAAAGAGAAACCTGGAGAAATGGATTGAGGTATAATAGCCCTGTCTGGCTCAATCATACGTAGCACACCTCTTTCACCATTGTTAAATCGAATTCCATATCCGTACACCGAGAGAAAAGAGATTTTTAACTATCTTTTGAAGAAGTTTTTAAAATATCAATTTCTTTAACCCATGCTATAATCATCCAATTTAACTCCATGCTTAGTGGTAATATTATCAATTTTTGACTTCATTACTACAAATGTTCCCGCGCTTCCTTTCCAATTGATGAAAATAAAAACCTACCACTATGATGAAATATAAAAATAACAAAAATAGCCCTTAGGATAGTATATTAGAATAAACTGAATATAAAAGGTCAATTAAATATTCCATTCCACTTTTAAATTAACAAAACTGCTCTTCGTTCTTTACCTTTCATATGAAATACTTGCAGGCATATAATTAATTTTTAAATACCTAGACATAATCAGTTCCTTGATATTAAGGTTTCGGTAGTAAAATTATAGTAGATATGGAAAATTTTATTTTGAAGGTAATCAACCAAGATAGTTCACGAAACTTGTTTCAATATGAGACCATTTACAAATTATTTGACTCACTTTGAGTATACATTCAGTAAACATGTACTATTATAATGAAATATAAATGAACGTAAAGATTGTCAATACTAAGTTGTTTTATACTAAATAAATACTCATTAATTTCATTAACTTAAAATCATTACTTCAACCCTCAATCCGATTATAGCGGTCCAATATTATTTCTGGAACCTCTTGAACTATCTCTGACGAATTTCTAAGGAAATTCTAAAAACATTTTTTGAGTGAGGCCCAGGCGCACATTATTAAGCAAAAAGACTGTTCCGTGACATAAATCGAAGTCTTTCAGACGTGAAAACACATCGAGGCGGTTTTCTCCTGAGGGCTCCCAAAAGAAAGGGAGATTTAACAATTCTTTGATACCAACATTTCCTCTTTTTCGACACCCACACATTGACGAGCACGTGTTTGCCGTGAGGCGGGCTATTTTGATCGTGAGCACTCAACGGAAAATACCGTTACAATTGCACAGTTGCAGTCTTGCAGCGAAAAGCAGTCGCTTTATTTACCGCTTGAATAAGATACTTAACATCAGCATCAATTCAAAGAACAAAAATTGTAAACAAGTGGTAGGCAGTAATGTAATTCTGATGCAGTAGTAATGCAGTAATGAAAATTTTGCGAGTAAATCATGGAAAATCAGCTGAATTGAAAATATCATAAACAAATGATATCGGAAAATCAGGATTAATCCTGATGACCAAAAGATAATGAGATTAGACGAATTTTTCTGAAGAGTTAATATTATGCCAAAATGAAAAGGTAAGTTGGTATACTAGTATTAAATTACAGTTTAAGTTAAAAAATACACTTATCTAACATTTACATCGTGTAATCTTAGGAGGATAATATAAACATAATTTTAAACGCCCAACCATCTATAGCAAGGAAAATGTATTAGAAATAAGATCATGATGGTAAGGATTTCATGCTATTTTGGAGGGTTTAGTTAGTTTTCAAAATAGAGCCACAAAATTTCCTAGCTAACGTAGCAAGTTTTACATTTTCATAAATCATTCATGACTAATTGAGGTGAAGAAGATTTTGCTAGTCATAACACAACTGAAGGTATGCAACTCGCATATTAGCAAACATAATCAAATGCGAACTATTGGATCATCAAGATCTTTGGAATCGCAAATTTTTCATTCTGTCTTGAACTACAGAAAAATCTTACAAGGAATTTCACCCCTGACGTAGTGTCTTATAAATAATAGTTATCGGGTAATAAATGATGGCTAGAGCTGAAACGGTACTTTGCTACAACTAATTCCATTATTTACAAGAAAAATAGCTACTCAAAATTACACTGTATATTACGAAACAAGAACATTCTATTTATTTATTCTTGAAACGATCATCAGTTTCATAATTGTACGGTAATAAAATTCTATTCTATGGATATAAGTTTTTTAGTCCCTTTCTCGCCAACACGAAAGTTTGATCAACTCTAAAGAATTCTATGGAGATATTTATAAGTTGACTGTTATTATTCCACGTCCGCGAGACGAAGAGCGGGAAGAGAATCCGTTCTTCCCAGTGACGCACACTTCCGCACCACAGAGCGGCCGGAAGACCTTGGGAATTTGGCAAGGATCCTCACCTTTAAGACGCCCCCGACTTAAAGGGGAACCAGGGGTTCCCAAATGACTCGCAGAAGCGATTTCGAGAGAGTCCGTAGCGTGATGTTTCTCTGGGGGAACTACCCTAGGATATAGCGAGGGATACTTAATCGATGCAGGGAGATAATGATTCTTGCGTAATCAGAATTAGAAGACCTAAATTAAAAAGATTAGATACTTAACCAAGTTTAATAGCGTATATAAAGAACTACTTTAAGGAAAAGGAACAAAGCGGAAAAGCATGGGAATAAAGGAGGTTGAAGGATGAAAGGTTCGAGAAATAAACACCATTGGAAGTTTCAGCCAAACATTATGCTTACGAAAATCATGTAGCGAAGGTATTTCCGGTAATAATAACTCTAAATAAAATGTATGCAGATAAGATGCACATTCTGAAATAATAAAAATTAGCATTTAAAAACTTCAAAATCAATTATTCGCAGTTGCAAAACACACCCTACTAAGAAATAAAAAAAACTCCTGAGTTTAAGTAGCAGTTAGTGTCACTTAACAGCGAAATGAATAGCTATCAAGCAGCTCTAAATAAATTCAATATTTATTCCAGATCAATTAGGGTTGATGGTTTTACAATGATTTAAACACAAGCTTGGAGACCTTTCGACATGTTATGAAACTTTAAAATATTATCGTCTCAAAAAAACAACGAGAGAAATCTAAAAGAGGATTGTTAAACATAAGATACATTCTTCAGAAACTAACTCTATCAATCTCTATAAAAGTCTGAATGGTATTCCTAGTTAGATTTACCAACGAGCGTAAAAAATGAAAATACGAGTCCAAGCTTTAAAGGACACGAAGAAAATTCCACGGTCTCCAATTTCCGCCGACTAAAATGTATTGGAGAACATTTGACATGCGAACACGACCGAGAACAAGTCGAACATGATTGGAAGAGGAGATATTCGATAGATGTGCAAGGGAGGATCCAAAAGATGAAAGTTGATGGATAGGAAGAAGGTTAAGATGCAGAATGGGATGCTCGCTAAAGTCGTGCACCCTGAACGAGTCACGGTCAAGAGAAATTTATGGCGTTATTCAACTGCGGGGAAACGTGGGAATTTGTGTTTCTGTTAACTTTTCTTGTGAAAGCTCTCCTTCGCAGCATCCTGATTTCAAGGAAATCTGCAGAACTTAAAACGGTCCTTTACTTTCCTGAATGCCATTCCTTGAATGGCAAACAAAAAGTAACCCTTGTAATTTCCAAAAAATGTCAAAAAGCTATCCTAGCATAGTTGGTAGTGTTGATGGGAGGTGAAGAGTGGGTCGGTTTACCTAAAATGCAAAGATGGACATCTTTCACCATTCTTTTGAGTAACTTTTTGAAGTAAATTTTAAAGTAACTTTAACGATAAGTTGTTTTGGAATACATTATTATCATATGATGATATTTAAAACTATAATCCTTAGCTGATTTCTATAAATAACAATTTATTTTACTCATTAAGTTTCCCTTCTGACTTATCTTGATACAAAAATATTTTCATTTCAAAGTGCTCACTTGTATTTATATTTACGTAAACAGTTTATGTTTTATGCAAATTTTTATTTTAATACACACAACTTTAAATGTTTTATCTGAGAGAAATGCACCTACATTCTTTCTTTGCTTATCAGATCTTTCTTACTCTGCTTTCTCCTTAAATTTTAGCTAACTATCAGCATGTTTCGAAGGTTTTTCACACTCTCATTCATGCAAGTATTATCCTGTGTACTCAATCCTAAGTGCAAACTTAGTTTTCTTAGTCCACAAATTAGTTTTTTCTGCACTCTTTTTTTTCAAGCTATCTCATTCTTCTAATTTTATATAACGAAGGGTTAGATATAAGAAGAGGGTTTACTAGTCACAATCTCGCCTGAGAAATTGTTATTATTATTATTAATTTCTCGACCGTAACCTCATGGGTAAGACCAGTTTCAAGTCCTCTTCTGAGTAAAATCTCCTTGATTACGCAAGCACCAGATAGTCCTCATAACTGATTAATATCGACGCGATTTCAGACGCAAAATTTCGAAAATCTGGGTCTTTTATATCTTAGAATATCATATCAAAACACACTCCCAGGAAGCGTGCGCATTCATGACTTTATAGCTATTTCGTGACGGTAGCCTACACTCAAAACTACGGCGCCAATTTCATTTCATAGTCTTCAGTTCAGGAATGAAACCAAACAGACGGTGTAGTATAGACAGTGAAACACAAACAAGAGAGTGGGTTCTTGAGGTGACAGGCGAGCTCAAAAATGAGCAGTGGGTGGAATTCGGAAGAAATGTTTTTCTTTCATTACGTCGAAATGATTTCCATATGAAAAGAAATCCGAAAAAACGGCGCAACACGCCAAAAAGTGAAGTGATCCGCCCTTAGCCAACACATTCTCCACGTGGGAAAGCCCACTTTAGCGATGAAACGCGTGCGTTCTAAGGGTGAAGGGCACGTGTGAAGTGGGCGACGTGATTATTGATTCCGAAGTAAGATGGCAAAAGAGGGCGAAGAAGAGGAGAGAATCCTGAGTCAGTGCTAAATGCGGATGAGGAAGCGATCGTCGGAATGGGGAAAACCCTTAATGAGGCGGTTAAGGGGACACTGTAAAAGTCACGTGTTTTTTTAATGAATGATCATACAACCTATCAAAGGAATGCAGAGGCGATCCTTTGACCAAGATATCCGATTATATTGCATGTAAAAACGTTTACGACCGAAAACATGACACGTACAGGAACGTTGAAGGGGTCATCTTATTGCTTTCAGTTACTTACACTTTTCAAAAGTACTGAACCATTGCTTTTAATGAGGTAAGGACATGACAGTGAAGAGGCCCGGTTTAAGAAACTGTCATACTGAATAACATACCACAAAAATGTTAGAATGAAGAAACGAATTTCGTAATATAATCTTTCAACATGCGTCACAGATATTGAATCAAGGCAGTCATCCATATCGATGAGTAAGTCTGAAAAGGAAATTTCTGCCTTTGTATTTACACATATAATTGTATTTAAAAACACTGGCGCCTCACTCAGCCAACTTCATACTTCCTGAAATTCGCATTACGAGTTTTTAAGAAAAGCTTTACTCTTCCATCGCATCTCTCAAACGAACACTCTTAAGGAACCTTATCATGACCAATGACGTTAACGACCAATAAATGAAGAAATTCTCTCTCCCTTTAACGCGATGTCCCTTGAACAAAACGCGCCTCCCTGAAATACTCTACAATAATTGTCAAGAAAACTCGAAAAATGTTGTTTTAGAGTTTTATAAGTTAGAAATATTGCACTCATTGGTATTTTCTCGACGAGAGACCAGCAGACCAATGGTCAGTAATTATCAATAGTCGTTTTATAAGAAAGATTCCAAAGATTTAACCACTAATCGAATCTAAGGTACTAGTCACGCGAATTAACCCGCAATTCCTCACTCGCGGAAAAAGATTATTTTAGATCTCTTTTACACGTAATGAGTAAACATAAAGAGGATAATGTTACCCTTTCATGAATTACGAACATACGAGAATATTGTTTTTGACTATATATATTAATTTAATTGCTTCATTCATCAGAATATATAATTACCAACTCATTATGTCCGAAATCTTAGAAAATACAACTTCTCGTAAGAGAACACCGCTAAAATGGACAGACAGTTTAATTCTTTCAATGCAATCGCTACTATATTGTTGTAGAGATTTATTAAATGATGTAATCGCATTTGTCGTTAAAAATTTTAAACTGAAATTATATCACCATCGATATACTCGCAGATTAACAAGATCTTATAAAAACGGACGAAGATATTTTGCCGTATTGATTGATTTACAATAAAATTACAATTGATTTTTTATATTCCTGAGCCAAATATAGCAGAGTATTTCTCCAAAACAAACACAAGCAGACTGAATTCAGTACAACCAAGATCTCTTTCGTTATTCTACCGCATTGTCTGAAATAATAAGTCGAAATTTTCATAAAATTTTCACTTTGCTAAAACTTAAATTTTTTAATTTCGCAAATTTCACAATTTTAAGTTAGGTGCTATTTAAGGAGAAAAATATAAAATGTGTAACTGCCAACTCATTACTGACCCTCACGGATGATATCACACGTAACGTCAAACCTTGGGTGAAGAGCTGGAGGGATCCATGAAGAACAAAGGGCAAAAAAATTCAAATAAGAAAACTCTTGAAGAGAAAGGACTGCTTACCTTTTTCAAGTGTTTGTTCACCCACTTCGTGAAGGTCTTTTTCTGAATGGCATCCCTTTCGTCTGTGAAAAGAATAGAAAAAAGATTAAACTGCTGTCATCGCACAAAGAAAAAATTACTATAAATTAAGCACATTAAATCAGACGGCGCCAAGCTACCGTGCACATGAAAGATAACTGAATTAGAATAATTCCTTGATAAACCATGTGCACTCTACTTACCTTACTGTCTCTCTCTTTTATCTCTCTCTCCCTTCTCTCGAGTTATTTCCTTCATTCTCGACATCTATCATTATCTCATCTTTCGACACCTCATGCCCTTCTATCAAAATTTATATTTCTTTCAACATTATCTTTGCCAAACACGGCACATATTTCACACAGAATTAATTTCTCTTACTTCCGTGGTCTTACTAATCTTCTCGGAATGCACTTTCGCTGACGCTAGAGCAGGAAAAAGTAAACTCCTCACAAAGATGATGGACACACTGTTCAAATGCTAGGATAAGTGGAAGCCAGAGATAGTAAGGTGGTGACGCAAACATCTTTTGGGTAACTAGAGTGATGTCACGAACGGTTACACAGTCGCGAGATGACGTACGCGGCCACGAATTTGAAACCCTCGGGGCGAGAAAGGGTGCGGCGACGAAAGAGTACGGGCGCAGGAGAAAACGCGTTTCTATGGATAAGAAAAGGTAGGGGGAGTGAGTTTCGTATTCAAAGGTCAGAATCTACGAAAGGCTGTAATCAAGATTTGCAGGAGTAAACGTTCGAGGCGACGAGAAAACCGCTATGTTCTAGCAATTTCTCCAATAAGTCCCATAAAGAATTATTCTTTGTATTACGAAAAATAGTACTTGAAAAATAAAGGTGATTGAGATAAGAACTGAAGCTTGCACTTTGAATCTGATTTGAATGTTTATAAAACTAGTAAATTGTTATTTCACAAGGAAGACGCTAGCTGATACGATAAACCAGCAAAAATAAGAAAAATATTAATTGCATGAAAAATTATAGCTCTAATGCTTTCTCTAATTCTCTCTTTTATGAACATATATAATATTTTTATAATATTGAAATTTCTATTATAAATACTGATTTCTCTACTAATTTCAGAAGCAGTATTCTTCAACTACCACTTCCCCGCTTTAGTATTCCAATCACTTATGGCTTCGATCAATGATTATTAAGAATATAATTGAAGGTTTTTGTTTTGGCGTTATTTTTGGTGGACGGATTCCCCTCCTAGACAATGACCCCTTTCACCTGAAACAGACCATTCTAAGCTAAGCGGAAGCTCTTCTGTCGCAAAACACTGAAGGTAGATGTGAGGAGATTGGTGACATATTGTTCTTGACTGATACTTCAACGTGGCAAACGAATATCCCCACGTAATTAATTCTGAACCCTTTCAGCAACGAACTGATACAAATATTTTATCGTTACTTCTCCGATATTTAAATCGAGATACACAAAGCAGCTTGAGATTAGAGGTTTGTGAGAAAATATGGAAGATGAAACATTTACATAATGAGGCTTATTGAATGAATTGTATTGAAAATTGATGGACTGAAAATTGCATTGTAATTAATTGAATATTGAATCGCATCGAATATTAAAATTAACGGATTTACGCTAAATAGGAACTTTTCTAAAAATTAATGGGATTTAGTTTTATTCCTACTATTTTTCAGCATACGTATGATTTGCTATTTAAAGCAGTCTTTCTCAGCTCAGATTGCCTTCATATTTCTGCAGCACTTATTTTCAGCTCGGAAACAAAATAAACGTCCTTTCATTCGATGACTCGAAATCGATATCGGACTCGAAACCTTTGGTATATAGCGCTCCTTATCTGATCGATTACGTCAGCCTCTGATATTCCAGGAGGAAGACTTGAAAGAATGGCCATGTTGTGTTCGCAATTCGAGTTACGTTAGGAATCGTTTCCTGGAAGGCGCACCCTCTTCTTGTGGAGAAAAGAGCGCATCTCATTGATGATGAATTGCTCTCCGACACGCGTACACGCACACGGCGAGACAATTCTGCAAGAAAAGCAGATATCCGATTTCTCTACGATCACCTCTACACATAAATAACAGGTATTCCGACGTGGATAGCGCGTTTACGACCTCGGCAAATGGCAAATCAAACGGAGTCTAACGATAGTTTACATAGAGAATCGGTCACGTGGAATTAGCAAGGTCACTCAGAGGAAACAGAACTTTTTTCCGTGATGGAGGTTCAAGTCACAAGCCTGAAATTGCTCTTGAATGGCAGGTGTGGGTGGATTCGCCAATGACGAGGCCAAATTAAATGGTAAAGCTAAAGAGCTTATGACCTTTTAAACTATATCGATGATAAAATAATTCAAAAACGGAATTTAATCTTCTGATCCAAGAGAATGATATTCACAAGCAGTTCTGAGATTAACATGAAGATGAATCGTGACTGAATCAAAGCTTTAAATGTAGAAATTAACAAAAATATAAGTATAAATTAACAAAATAAAAAGTTGACATCTCGTCGCCGTGGTGTTAAAATACAAAAGAGTTTGACCTTTGCAATAAAAACCATTTGGCACATAAATGTAAAAGAAATACATATAGTGACATAACATAGTAAAGGTGATCACCTTGACAACTTTTTTACTCGAGAAGTTGAATTAAGTGCCTAAACTACAACTTGGATTACACAACGGAGATATTATTACGTAATATATTAATTTCGACCTGTCGCACTTTCTTAATAGCTCTAATTGCCATATAACTTGGGAAGTTAATGATGATAATAGAAGAAAACTGAGCCGAAGCTACATGGGTTTTAAATTATGTTCAAGCGCTAGAGACGTCACATGCAAGGGGAATTTCGTTCAAAGCAAAAGCACTTCAAAATAGCGTGTGACATAATTTCTTTGAAAATGAGGGAAATTTTTCTTACGGATGTAAAAAAATGAATACTTGATTCGCATGAACTGAGATAGGAATGACCAGGCGCAGACGTCACTCACATTTAAGACATTCTAATAAAAGAGTGAATTGAAAAAATTCATGGAAATTTCAAGAAATTTTCGCCTATGGATTGTTGTCGACTGACCTTTTACTGAAAGGGCAACATTTACCGAGGAATTATATGAATCGCTTCTTGAAAGAGAGCTTCTTGGTTTGGCACATTTGAGGTTTATTTTTAAACTAAAAATTGCTGAGAGTAAGATTTATACACCGAATGATTCCTTCTATTCCTTACACACGATTATTTTATAACTATGTGAGAAATTAAAAAAAAAATTGTTTCTTTAAATTTTAAATATTGTAGCCTAGTAATCGAACGAAGGATGAAATAAATTTCCTTATTTGGAAGCAGCGATCTACTTCTCGGGAAGTTTGAGGAGTGTGTCGTGAAAACCCCATGCCGATTCTGACTAGAGGAAGTATTCCTCTGGAATCACAGGGCGCATAAAATGCAACTTCCGCGAACATCACTTTCGAGTAATTAGAGCGTGCGTAAATACGTTAACCGAGTGAAGAAAAATAAGGAACCTTTTGAGAAGGGTGAAGGCTAATAGTTCAAAATCGACACGAGGAATCATGCTTCGAAGACATTTTCGAGCCGAAACAAAAACTCATGCTTCTGCCTCATTTAAATAGGTCGCTAATGTTAGACTTATCTCTAAATTCAAAGAGCGGACCTTCTATCATAAGCTCTGACCCAGTAACTTCCTGCGAGGGTGGAGAGATAGCTGCAGCCTTGAGAATCGAGGGTAATGAAAATACACAAAGAGGGCTAATTAAAAACTTGCTGAATGTGATAAAAGGGAAACTAGCGAGATCTAGTCCAATAAATTTCATTCATTAATGATTCATCGATCGATAGAAATAGTGCATTATAGTGTATTTCCGCCAAGGCACAATGGAACCAATCGCACTCAAAAAGAAAATTGCCGATAAAACAACTACAGTAATTAATCACAAGTATTGAATGGTAAGTCTTTCGATTTTATTAATCCAATTTATTGTTCTTTTACATTTCTATTCTCAGAGTTTTTTATGCTTGTACATACATGACTTAATAGACATCATAATCTTATGTAAAAATTAGACATAATGTTTGATAGATAATGAGGGGTATTGAATTTTAAACAAATATAAGATACTAAATCACATCTTATAATGTCTTGCAGACATATAAGCAAACCAATATATTTTATTTCAAAACCCTATAGTCGATATAGTCTATATGAATACTGAGAGCAAAATCTTAAAGATAACACAAAAGCTTGGAGCACGAATTTTATAATTCTGAAAAGATTTTATATCCTCTGTAATGCGCATATGATAACAAACTACATTTGTGAGAAAGATTGCAGGTATCTTTCCGTTTTCAAATACATTTACATTTACATTTACATTAATACCCCGCTAACCGCCGTAAGGCGTATGGCAGGGGGTGTGAATACACCGAACTCCCTAACCAACCATCTGGTTTGCGTACCTAATACTATCTGGAAAAAGAGACCAGAAATAGCTATCTGTTCTCGCTATAATTTCGCGGAATCTTTTTGACGTCTGGTCTCGAAAACTACGCTCACTGAGTACGGGAATCACGAAGTCGCTTATTTCCTCATGTAAATCGCTACTCAAAAATTTCTCGAAAAGTTTATGCCTATACTCATTTCTTCTATCCTCGAGGGATTCCCAGCCGAGGGTTTTAATCATCTCTGACACACTGCTGTCGAACTTGTAGTCTCCCTTGACGAAACGGGCCGCTCTACGTTGCATGCGCTCTAGTTCTATGATCAATCCTTTCTCATGTGGATTCCACACCGCGCAGCAGTACTCAAGCAATGGACGAACCAACGAAAAGTAAGCCACTTCCTTGACATTCTGTTGGCAACCCCTGAGAACGCGATTACATAGCCTCAGCGTCCTATCAGCTGACCCCACTACGTCTTGAATATGCGTTTTGAACGATAAGTTACTACTGAAAACAATGCCTAAATATTTGAATCTACTTACGAATTCTAATGTTGTACCGCTAATAAGGTAGGATGTTTGTTTTAAGTTCTGGGACGGGGAGCGGGTCATGCTCATCGCAACACACTTCTCTATGTTCAAGCCGAGCTGCCAATCTTCACACCATTTCGAAATAGCGTCTAAGTCACCCTGTAATATGGAAGTATCTTCCACATTTTGAATTTTCCTGTATATGAGTGTGTCGTCCGCGAAAAGCCTTACCTTACTTCTTACATTGTCTACTATATCGTTAATGTAAATTAAGAACAATATCGGTCCAATGACACTGCCCTGAGGAACTCCAGATGATACTTCTATTTCATCAGAGTAAACGCCATCTAAGACTACCCGTTGAACTCTGCATGTGAGGAACGACTTAATCCACTGAATAATATGATTTTCGATTGCATATGACTCTAGTTTCTGGAGTAACTTTGCGTGTGGTACTGTATCGAATGCCTTTCTAAAATCCAGGAATATGGCATCTGTCCTAAAACCTTCATCGGCTGCTCGCATTATGTCGTGGTTAAGAAGTGCTAACTGACTCTCACATGAGCGACCTTTGCGGAATCCGTGTTGACTGCTTGTAATTGCATTACTATCACCAAGGAAGCGCATTAGATAACTGCATATTATGTGTTCTAGAATTTTACAAAATATCGAAGTGAGCGATATTGGTCGGAAATCATCCGGTTTTGACTTACGCCCTTTTTTTGGGACTGGAGTGATGTTCGCTCTCCTCCATGAGGCAGGAACCATACCTTCGTCTAAAGATTTATTGAAAAACACGAGTAGGAGGGGAGCAAGCTCGTTAGCTAGCGTAGATATAACGAGGGCAGGTATACCTTCTGGCCCGGGGGATTTTTTGCTGTCAATTTGCAATACAAAAGATATACAGGCTTCGGGAAAATCATCAGTCCGGTGCATATGGCCTATAAAGATAATTTCATTTACTCTAACGAAATCGACCGCAGATGAAAACCTATTTTATCTCTGATAACTACCAACGGCAACCAATCGTGTAACCATGGAACGCGCTAACAATCCAAATCTTGGCAATGGCGTTGATACGTCATCCTCGGCAATACACGACGACGTTATTTCCACGTTGGGCGTCCGAACGTGCATTGGCAGGCAAATATACATGCAGATCGCCGACGCCGTCAATGAATGGGTGTCAACGAAGGACGAGACCTAATCTTCCTGAAATCGCTTCAGCACGCACCTGCAAGCACGCAAGTTACAGCACACGCCAACGGAGGCGGAAATTCTCATCTCATCAAGAAGGAGAAAGGGACCTAACTTTGACGAGGGTGCTCAGATTCGGCTGAGATTAAACACTGAACGAGAAATATGTGTTATAGACTGACAGGCGGATCTCAAAAGGTTAAGGGGTGAAAGAGGAAGAAATTCAACATGAAAAAGACGAAAGGAATTCATTGGGAGGTGATACCGAACCGAAGAAACATCGTGGGTAGATGGAAAGGTCATTGGAAATAATATGGCGACTGATTAATATTTTCTAATTTCGAAGAAATTATGAGTCTTACTGAGGAGTAGGAGTTAAGAGGAAATACATTTGAATACTAAAACTTTCCGTGACTGCGTAGAAACATGATTTCTCATCAAAATAACACCAAAAGTATAATAAATAAATTTCGGATTCCATACCTAAAAAAAAGATAAAATTGATGTATGCTATGAAGTCACGCTAGGAAGAATTTCAAGCACCATCGAGCCTATAGCTATAGAAAATGGCCACTCTGGCCTCAAATAAAATCCACCTCACTCCATACGCCATCTTCAAATAAATGTAAAATTCTTACGAAACGACCTTGAAAGCTGACCTACCCAAGGGAACTCGTCGGATAGACATGAGGAAAGTTGAAGGGGGAAAGCGGAATTCGGGAACGTTAGAGAAAGAAATGGTAAACATCAAAGGGGAAATACAGCTCAAAAGAGAGACCGACAAAGTGAAAAATAAATGGGAAAACTGCTACATGCGAACAGAGCATAAGAAATAATGAAAAGTTCCTGCGACGAAGAAGAAATGAGCGAGGATAGGCTGGACGAAATAGTCACGTCCAGCAATCTGCCCATCCTAACCTCTGAAGAGCCCTTCTTTCCGCATAAGGTCATTGCCACCTCACTCGAGAGGGGGGAAAGCGAGAGTTTGCCATCAAAGGAAAGGAATTTGCATTCTCATTTACCTAAATGACGACTACCTTGATGACGGTGACTGTCGAGAGGGTCATTATGGAGATTTTCTCGAGACTCATTCCCATTCCTAGGCGTTGGAGTGACTCCATTCGAGTTTCGAGAGATCGAATTATTGGCGTAAGACTCCTTCGATATTCTTCCTCAGAATTTTGAGCGGTGACGTCACCGCCGACGTGAAGAGAGCATACGCAAACCCGAGCGCATCCTCGGTCGCTTTGCGATTCCTATTGATGACTTAAGACGATTCTTAGGAGATATGGGAGAGATGAGATTGGGTGCATAGATCACACCGTTGAAGGTAACTCAAAATTTATGACAGCAGCATTCAGTGCTAGATTCTTTAAATAAAAACATCGGAGATGATATTTTAGGAATTAAATGCCATTATGTTCTTGTAAATTTTTCAAACAATTTTAGCTCAAGATTCAAATATATATTCTTTAAATTGAACCGATATGTTTAAGTGAAAACAAATAGATGGAAAAATACAGTAAGTGATCAAGTAATGATTTCTTCTGTAAAAAGCTAATGAAATAACATACTGAATAACTTATGACTAAATATTGAACTATTTGATTAGTTAACGGGATCAAACCAAACGAAAATATCACACGCAAAACACGTCAAACTATGCGAGCAATTAATGTATTAGAGCACACCACACTCAAAAGTAAAATAAATTCAATATTAGTAAATGTTAAGTAATCAAGATCAAATTCAATCGTAATTGACAATCATTTTCAATCAAACGTTCGGCAATACAAGAATAAATATCTGGATGAGTAGTCGAGCAAAGGGAGTGTTGGAACGATGATTATGCCATCCAAATATTTTCAAACGTGAAGATGGAATAGGAATACGGATTCAGGCAGTTATAAAGGTTATCAGGGCTGGATAATATAGGCCATTATGTTCTACTTGGATAACAGAACAAGGATGGACAGAAAAACCAAATCTGAGAAAAGAAATGCGACCGAACCTCGTCCCAAAGATGAATAAAGGAGGACTGCAGAAAATACATAGTAAATGCAAAACGCGACTCAAGAGTAATAAAATTCAAAGAATGTTGCTCCTTTCGTAGGTCATTCCTACGGTTTCGCACAGAAGATAAATCTATTCCTTTTACCATGCCGAAACAATCAACGAACAAATCACAAAGACACGACTACTGTGGTAATTTGATCCATTGAAAGACAATTTATCAACTCTCTGAGACTGTCTTAGTATCTATCCACACAATTGAAACAAATGAACATATTAATGCACTAAATTGTGCGCTGAACGTTCACTAGCAGTACATTCTGAATGACGAGTAGATAATGAGAGATTTGAAACATCGTTCCGATCAAAATTGATTAATTTCGGTAACTTTCACACATTGCGAGCTGATTTAAGGCTACTGACTTATTATTACCAATAAATTTAAACTTTCCCATTTCATTTCTTCCAGAAAAAAATGAGATTATTTTTCCAAACAAGCGATACCTATCTTGGATGAATGATGTCATTTTTAATGGTGTTCATTAATTTTCATGAGTACACATTTAGCCATCGTTAACACTTAATAGAAGTATGTGTATTTATGCAAGAGACGTTCTTAACTACACACGTCACCGTGATAAATACGGAAAAATACCTACATACGAGCTCAATAGCGTTTGCGGAAAAGACTTTCTCTGGTTTACGTAAGTCACGCTTTAAAATCACGCGAAGAATTATCCAGCGTATTTTAAAATCTTTTCCAATGCTTTTTTTTAAGATATAAACGTATTCAATCATAAGATCAGTCCTCCCCAACCTTTTGTGTCGTCAGTAGGAATGAGTATTCATTTAAAAATCAAAACACACTAAACCACAAGTATGTCAGTTTGAATCAACAAGAGAAGGAAGTAAACGTTAACGTGTGGAAATAATAAACTTAATACATTCATCGTGGAATCTAACTGAACGACTAACGAATCGGTGATCAGAAAGGAGTTTGAGGAGGGTGAAGGAGGCGATCGTCCTCCCTTGATGAATTTTCATTAACAATTGGATATGACAAAGATTTTGAATTAAAATCAGATTGTTAAGTTTTTCCACGAACAATATACGCATGCTATACGAGTATATCACAACAAAATGGCATTCTAAAGGTTCATCAGGAAATAATCTTAAATCCTAACCTCGGCTTACGTTCAGAACCGCTCCTCTTCAACTACGATGTATCCCGCTAATAACAGCTTTTATATAATGGGACATAATAAAAATTAGTAATCCCGGAGATTATTATTGCATTACATATACTATTGCTGCATACCGGTAGGAAAGCATTGCGATAGATAAATACAATATAGTTGCATACACATCGTTAGAATATTCCAAATTAGCTTAGTTGTAAGGAAGACCGATGCGTTAGCTTGTCTATACAGAAAAATCGCGAATTAAATACCAATTGATGAATCGGTTGAGTAAGACAGTCTGAAAAATGTTCCACAGCCGAAACTGTAAACGAATAAGCCAGATATTGCGCTTTATTTGCTAAAGAACACCTAGAAAACCAGTCCCATAAATCCGTAGAATTCGGAAAAGTTTCCGTTCTTGAAGTTAGGATAAACACATGAATAAATATCAATCTCTTTCCCATCTCTGAAGACATTTACGACTTCACCATCTCATAAATGCGGATTATTATACCAAGGATTTACATAGAAAACCTCGACGCTAAAGGAATACACAACATTTTGAGAAATCGCTACCTCACGAGGAAATAAAACATCACAAATGACGGACGCAAAGCGGCCCACTAGTATACTTTTCGTCAATAAGGTCGTAAAAAGAGTGATCAAAAAGTGCGCTTCTCCGCGAGACGAAAGTAAAACAGGAGCCAAAAGTGTTGACGGACCAAAGCAATCCGGTTTCAAAGGGAGCGATGTGGATTAGACAGCTCCCATGGAACCACTCTAAGTACTGGAATTGATACGATTTACGACTTCCTCCCCAAATTGACGACGACGACCATCGAGTGACCTCAAAAGGGGAAGCTGAGGAGAGAGAGCGGGCATTCAATGAATCAAACGATAGCGCACTTAATTCGATTAACGGCAGAAAAAAGAGAGTTACGAAACGAGGGAGTATGACCACCCAATCGAGGGTAAAAACCTACATCCCGCAACGAGGTTGTAATGAATGATGGAAAACGTCTGCGACATCAACATTGGATGCTATTAAAAGATACAGCGACGCGATATGACAGCAAATACAAATTCGAATCATTAATAAGGTTCGTCATACCGTTCGTTTCTCATATGAGGTTATTTATGACCGTTTCAAACTGATCAATTGTACGATTATTCTTGTAGGGTATACTTTCGTTTCCGAAAATAAATGGGAAACAGTGCGAAAGATTTATTTGCATAAAAATTCGTTCTATTACTCTCAGATAATAGCATTAAAAATTTATGATTATTCAAGACCTGTATCCAAGAATTGTGCGATCGATTATAAAATTTAAAAATTACTGATATTTCAAAAAATAAAAAGATTAAATCAAGGAAGGATTTGAAGGAACAAATAAAATTCTATTATTCATTAATACGAAGTGTTCTAAATTGTTATCTCGTTTACTTTTACTTTTCATAAGATTGTTAACAAGTATTTTCTAGAAAATTTAATCAAATCTTTACATATACCATTTTAACAATTACCTTACACAAACGAAAATTACTATAAAAGACTGAAACGTCAATAACATTACACTTAATACGAGCTTAGATAGGGTTAACATTCTTTTAAGAGAGAAACCGACTTCTCAAAAAATAATCAATGTAAGATATTTTCTGCCGCAGAATTTCCTCCAACAAGCATTGTGATGAAGCTCTAGTGGGAGAAGAGCCGCTCACTATTGACTCTACAAGCGAACCACGACTGACCCTGACAGAACTAGTAAGACAGTTCAAATAAATCACACTCGTCTCGAAGCCATTTTTCCCACGTCAAATTTTCTGGGTGCGGATATATGGCTCGCAACTAACGAGGAGCTGGACCGAATGTCTCGATCATTGTCATAAGTCCTGTCGGAAGTAATGAGAACGTGAAGTAAACAGAAAGTGGTCAATTAAACAGCATCTGTGCTAGTCACAGTTGAAGAGACTAGAGAAAGTCATTACGTCGAGAGAGATTTGGAAAGAGATATCATCGGAGAAAGTCATCGAATCGCTTGAAAAATCGTTCGAGTATCAAAAATAGGGAGCACCGACAAATATAAGTTACGTCGTCTCTTTGGATTGTAAAGCCATCGATGAAGAAGAATGGTATTATATTTGCAAAAGCGTAAATAAAACAAAATTATCATAATATGAGAAAAGGAAAGAAAATAGATCTATAAAACAGATGGCCTTTTGGTCAATTTTCGTTTCACGAATGATAAATGTAATTTCAATAAATTTAGTAGAACTTTCCTGCTCTCTTCCAACAAATGGAACAACGTTAACGTACTTTCTAAAGGAAATTTATTGAAAGGCATTTTTAAGGCTGTTAAGCGCTAATGAAATGCGAAATAATTTGAAATCTCCGGAATTCCTTTAAAAATAGCACTTAACCGATGATGAAATACTGATATGAACGCAGGGTATCCTTTCAAAAAATGTGCAACCATTAAAAATATCTGCATTTTACTACTGCAGCTAGATGTAAAGCTTCACAAAATGAATGATAAGATCATAAAATGAAAGAAATTTCTTTCCATATGCCTATATGAGAAATAAATAAAGAGATCATTTTCTTTCCTATTTATGTTCCCTAATCCAAAAAATAATTTCGTATGTTTAATCATAGCACTATCAGAATCTAAATTTCACACCCGAACAGGGAAATGAAAATTAAAAAGCCTGATTTTGGGATCTAAATATACCCCAAAGAAATAAATAGAACGACAGAGAGTCGTTTACGTCACCTTGTAACTTTATGAGTAGTCCAATGATGGTGAACAAACATTGTATTCCTGCCGAATATTCCCAGAATAACCCCTTCTAGGACGCTAATGCTCATACCAGGCATCCCTTTCTAATGAAGCAGACTCAAAACACACTCGAACGAGCATACCTAATTCCAGCAGATTTATGAAGCGCGCTATTTCTAACCGTGAGATGGAGGGGAAGACAGTGGCAGAGATAGAGAGTTGACTAGCTGGAGAATGCTGAGGACAGCATAAAGGGCAAGGCCATCTGCTTGAGAGAGTAAGTCGTAAACTTTCAATGTAGGTAAAAGGGTTACAGAGGAAATGAGAATCCCACCCACAATTTTCAAAGAGCAATAATTCCATCAAATCTATCGCGCCTAGAAAACCATTCGTAATCAATCTGAACCGATCTAAGCGTGGTCTCCTCAAGTGGCTAAAAGAATGCAGAAGTTAAGAATAGAAAGTTCTACTAGGAATAGAAGCGAAGAATAAAGGAATGACGGAGAGAACGGTAAGAGAATCACATTTAAATAATCAGTGAGGGAGGAAAGATTGAAAGGGCTGATGGAGTTGGACGAATAGAAGAAAGTAAAGGGAGGAGTCGAGATGTGAATAAAAATGCCAAGGCAGTGTCCTTATCTCGATGCAGGGAATGGAAATAATGGAAGAGACGTAGGGTATTTTTCTTCCTCCATTCTTACTCGCAAACATTCCTTGGTCACGCCTGTGCATTCCCCCATGCATTAATTTTAGCAGCGTTAGGTTTGCGAATTTACATCGATGGTTCTCTACACCTAAGAACTGCTGATTTGTAAATCAGGAAAACATATTCCAGCATAAAATAACCAAGCTAAAACTTACTGTCATCTAAGCAACTGATAAGATTCAGCAATATTACACATTTACTGGTTTTTTCTTCCTCCGTATCAATTATTCCCTTTCACAAATATGGCAACATAAAAAACTTGATGAAATCAGATATGCTCGTCAGCATTTAAGAAACCGTCATTAGAAACGTTTTAGCTGTCAGAAATTTCCATTACCAATAACGACAACCTTACGGCTCACAAAAAATTTAGATCCAATTTAATACGGGAATTAAAGGCTAGAACTGAACAGAGTTGAAAAAACTCTGAATGCACCGGTTTATTGTAGCGATTATTCCTCAATTACATTGAGTTCCTAAAATAATTTTTCTCTACTTTTACTCACAAAATTCCATAAATAATAGTTAAATTGCCAAGAAATGATCAAATCAATCAGAGAAGTCTACGAAATATGAAGCTCTAAACGACAGTTATAGTTGCTTATGTTCATGACTTGAGACTGAGATTAAAGATTTAGGAAATTCGAGAAAATTTCAAATTCGCTGCATACTAAAAATTCAAAAAATAATTGGAATGAGCTATATTTTTCTCACGTCTTTTACGATAGGAGTATTCCGCAAACTATAACTTTCCTTAGGGGAACATTACTGGTGAAAATAAATTCCAAAACCCAAAATTGAATAATTCGGAGAAAGAGGCAATGGAAAGTAGCAAGTATTCGCAAAACAAATGAAATCGCATTCACTCCGCGAGCGTTATAAAATGAAATAATTACCCGCCACCGTGAGGAATTTCCATAAAGAGCCGCTAAAGTGGCTGAATCTCTCACCTCAGAGTGGAAATCGCGGGTGAGGATGTTTCGAATTTTTCCCCATCCTTGGGCCCCGCTGGGCACCCAGAGCCCATATTTTAATTGAATTCACGCCGTAATAAAGAGGAACTATTTTTTAGCTGCCGGACACAGAGGCAATAAATCCGCAGCAACCTGTTCCGTTGGGGTTACGAAACGTCGGAGAGAGAAAATGAGGGAGGGAAAGGGGTACTTAATAATGTTAGAAATTCCTTCTCCTTTTGGGGATATCTCACAGCCAGAGAGTAAGTAACACAGACTGCAACAAGAGGTCGCGTTACTGTTTGGCGATAAGAAACGGCGCCAAAAAAATTCGATTGACACCGACAAGAATCAAACTTCGATGGATACTTGATTGAATCGGGGACATGAAAATGCGTGTTGTAATACTGCGACCAATTTTTTGTCGATGGGAAATAAAGGAATGGTAGAATAACTGAGGGAGATAACTTGAATGTAGATCAATTAGATAGTTAATATATCATTCTCAACCTCATGTTTGTACGATAATCGATAAAATCAAATAAATAACGGGAATCTTAGTCCCAAAAGGAATAATCTATCGGTCGAATTTCAGAAGCTAAAAGCGTTAAGTTTAAATATTTACGTCACTAAACCTACAGCACTTATTCCATTATCCATTAACATTTCTATGATAATAGTAGGACTCGGAATTCGACATTTATAATTACCAGAATATTTTTACTGAATGATTTAAAAGAATAGCTGACATTCATATCGTATATTTTCTTCGTTTGAATAGCCTTCAGCGACAATTCCTCATTTCAATGTAAATAAATAGCAAGGTCAGGGGAAAAGTGATCGGTTCTGTTAACTATTCAGACGGCATAGACAATGGAGACGAAAAAATAGAAAGAGCAACAACATATGAAGAGATAGCCGCAAAGGCAGGCTTAGGCGGAAGTCAACGCCCACTAAAAGATGAAGAAGATATTATAATAGTTGCATCGTTGGCCAAGAAGACCATGATCCACAGCCTAGTGGATACATAAGCGGCATATCCACAAAAGTAGTTAAAGCACGAGAGTCGCTGAAACCAGTTTGGTAAAACGTACGTACACAAGAATACTCTCTTAAGCTACCCTTTTTGGCCTCTTTGTACAGGTGCGGTGGATTCCAAGGACGAAGAAGTCAGGGGTGAGGGCGCATCCACAGATGCCTTTGGAGGAAGTCTCTTCAGACGCTTTTCAGTCCAAAGAGCGCGCACACACGGGCCAATTTACTTTTTCTTTAACCACGTTTCTTCCACGTACCAAACACACAGATCGCGGTGACACAGCTATGCTAATGCTTATGGAGGAGAATAAAGGTATAACATTCCATACGATTCGAAACTAGATGAATCCAAACAGAAGCTGAAGGAGAACCTAAGTTTTGACTATATGAGTTACAAAAGATCTGCAACGGAACGATTATCGACGTAATTGTGCTCATCAGCTATGTTTCGTCCGATCTGAAGTCTGTTTACAATGAATGTGCTATCATTACCAAAAGAAATCAAAAGTACATTCTAAAATGTCGAGAACAAAGAAGCCAGTTAAAAATTTAAAAGTTAGAAATGTTAATCTGAAAGAACTGAATATAGATGGATAACTTAAACCGCTATTTGACATTAATGTGAAATCCTTCCATACCTACAAGCTGTTAATAGGTTCTTTAAATTAGAGGAATGGTACGCTGCGTTGCATTTGAACACAAGGAAGGTCGAAAATTACAGAGAACAATACAAACAAATCCCAAAAACGCACATTAAATATCAGTGATTAAAAAAAAATAAAAATGAGAAACTAAATTCATGCTTTGCTAACTACATTCCGCAAGTACTCAACCACTGAAACACTTTCCCATGAAAGCTTCAACCATCAAATTAACTAAACTAAACTGTCATATAAAGACGCTCAAAAGTTGACTTTTTAATTCACCAGGTCAGACATCGTAGTCTGAAGAGCTAAATTGTTAAATATAGACTTAAAAATCTGATTTCGAAGCGATGGCTGTGGTAGAAAATATTTGGATAGCAGGCGTAAAAAATTAGCGCGAACGTTCACAGAAGGATGCGCCAATTGCGTTAGGTAAACAACCTGCGAATTCCGATAAGGTCGAATCTACTCACGAGAGCCCACTTTTCCCCCTTCTTTCACCGTTAAATACATCCATAAAAGAGCGGGAACGCAGTCACATTCTCTCGTAATCGAAGGTTAACTTACCCATATGTTTGAATATATTAAGACCAAAATTTTTATCGCATCTGCATTACGCTTAGTCGCCAGGGATTGACTTTCCTCATACATCTCATAATAGAAGGCACGACATAATTATCATCCATTCTAGTATTTGATATTTTAAATTTTAAGTTGTCAAAAACTACTTATAATCATTCAATGAATTAATACCCGTATGATAGACTACTTTACAGCTGACACACAATGAAGTTAAATGGAACATTATATTTCTCACGCGCTTCATATAAATTGATGGAATAATTCATATTTTTAAACTGTAAGCTATTCTCATAATTATTATTAGGTAAATTAGGTATTCTAAGAGAGGGACGCCACCATTCCACTGATCGTTTCTTTTACTAACGAAATTAATTTCATGATCGCCGAGCATCCGCATTGAGTGTGCAAACTGGAATGTTTGCGAGAAACGTAGCCCAGTTCAGAAAATGCGATAGAAATTTGAGGTTCCGGTGGCGCGTGAAAAGGAAGTCCTCTGTTTTTCGCCCAATTACAGGTGAAGACATGATAATCATATGCGATTAGCGTTTCACGAAAGGAGGCGCGTCGAGAGCGCGGAAATATTCTGACCTAAGGGGACGAAATGGAGGATGTGGAGAAAACTTTCAAACACGGAAAATCTGCACAATAATTTATTTATAAGGTCATATAATTACAAATATATTAATAAATATAAGTAAAGATCACGAACAGTAAGGAATATTTCCATAAATCAAAATAAATTGTCCTTTATTAAATCTAAGAAGCGAGGGATTCTTTAGAATGGATGAGAAAAAAAGTTTGACAATACTTTGTAGCAAATGAGACAATGTGTATAGAATATTTTCAAAGAACAGCTGTTCGTAAAAAATAATCGCAAAGAAGATCCAGATAGAGAAAAGTAACTATATACCACTATCCTCAATCATTTGAATTATAAGTTATCTTAAATGCTGAGGATAAAGGTATTTCTTTTTCTCAAACGATAAAGCTCAATAAAAGACTGTGATGAAAAGTAAGAAACTGTTCCCTTATTTGATTGCGCTAAAATAAATTGAGACAAGAAAACTCGAATTAACGACGATTGTATCAACATGCACACGATATTTCAGAATAGCATAAGAAGATTTCCTTCAAGGCTACGGCAAACTCTTAAACGTGAAAAACAAATCTTCCAAAGTCAAGTTAGAGAAAACTGAAACGATAACGAAGCTTACTGTAAACCGATTTATTCATTTCCTTAGGCGATTAAAAGAATGACGAAAATCGGCCCATTTAATTAAACAACGAATCGCGGGAAATTAGAGCCATCTGGCTCTCGTATCATAAACGCTTATCACGATGCTCAAAGTTAAACCTCCGAAAGTAAATCACTCAAACTCCTTTTACGATGAAACATTCTCGAAATCTCCGTAACCTCTCCCACTTTCCCAATGGAGGTTAAAAAGCAGCCGTTTGACCACCGACGTCGTATTTATGCGCATAAATCTCTTCGAAATTATCCCTATTCGGGACTGATCCTAAAAGAAAAAAGAATCGCAAATCCCACCTCAAAAACTACCATTTTATTCCGACCGAACCTTGAATCTGCGGTTTCTATTCCTCCGGCGATACAGAACGGAACACATCCTGGAACAAATGAAAGGTGGCACCACAAACACTTACACAGATTAATCACATTTTAAGCCGAGCAAACATACTGAAACTGGCCACAATTAAACTACGAGGTTCCAATGCAATCAAACAAGCATCAGTTAATTTTTCTTCGACAGGTAAACAAGTATTCATTCGATTTTGACACTCTATACGAAAGAAATCCGCAAAATTTAGCTGTTATGAAATGAATTTCACCTTCAGAGACGACCTAATCGTGAGATTTGAAACATTCTCAAAACTATTAACAAATTTTTGCGTATTAACAAAGTTAACAAGGATAAGATAAATCATTGTCTCCATAATAACGGACTAATTAAACGAGAAAATATCCTTCGGCAATCTAGTCTTTCAATGTTCGAACTGAGACAGTGCCTCAAGATTGGAGCGAACTTACAGATGTTATAATACCTGAGTGCCGACTTCTACACCAATGATATTGACTTAAACTTTAAAAACGAAAAGAATGAGAATACATTACTAAGATTCCCTAAAATTAATACGAAATTGTGATTACGTACAAGCAGAAAAAGAAAATTTGAAATTAAAGGATTATATTAAGCACAGAGATTTGGAATAAGTAACATTGCGTATCTAGAGCTCCATGGACTCTCTTTTCCTTTCGTTAAAAAATTTTATCCCAAATATATATTTCCCATAGTAAATAAATTTGAGAATGGAATGGAGTGATTGATCACTTCGGCGCACATCCAATACGTCAATCATAATCAACTGCACAAAATAAAATTCAATAAAACAGTATTTTACATCACCCATAAAATTCATTACTTTGGGAATTTGCACTAATACTGTTAATTAATCCTTATTTTCAATCAATTATACAGAATCGATAACGTAAAAGTTCATTTACATCAAACTAAGTTATCCTGCGTTACGTTATTTTCTTTCAATTCAATCATCCAACTAAAAGAATCGCGAGATTATCAAAGCAACACACCCACAAATCACCACCTACTAAAGGAATAATTAAAACCTCGGCAATTCCTCCATTCCTTTGTCTGGGCCAACAAGCAGATTAATCTGAAAGCTGACAAAACCTTATCGAGCTCACGAACGGAACAACTTGGCGCATTTTCAGGCGACGCCGAAAGGAATATAAAACTCCGCTTATCCGTCATGGAATAACAAACCGGCCAGGCTGTCGGCCGTAAAAAGCAGTGTGTGCCCGATGGTATCGATACATATGGCAAATCAACCCACATAACTCCCTTGGGGGACCGCCTTCGATGGAATCCCGAGGGAGAAACCCGCGCCGGCAAAATACAACGACCCCGAAGAAAGAGAAGCGGTCGACCTTCTGCACGTTTCCCCTTCTCCCTGTGGGAGATTCCGCCACTCCCGCTAAGATACCGGCCCACATTCCGGATGAAAGCGAAGAAGAAATTGGGAGAGAGACGAGGCTTCCGCTAAAATAAGAGCCTCGCGGTGTCGGCTGGCAGAGGAATTGTACACGTCGGACGTTAATTATAGAAGCCCGCTCTTGTTCAATCGGGCGGGCATTGGGGCATGAACCCTCAGAGGATAAGAAAACAGCCCGAAATACACGGCCCTCTTCGCCTTTTCCAAATTTATTTTTACAATCTTTTCATTGATAATTTTTCGGTTGAAGTAAAATAAAGGGGAACTTACGGGAATGATTACTTGCACTTTAAACGCAGTTATGTATGCCTCCTTCAATCCACAATTTTTGCGTTTCATACGAAGTTTTAATTTCTGTCCTATGTTATGAGTCTATTTATTAAATTTTAAAAATTAATAAATGAAGATCTGCACCAGAATGTGGTAAACGTCTGAAAATAATGTTCATTAGGAAATATTATTTGAACATCTAAACGAAGGTTTAAAGATTAAAAATTACATGCTTTCCGAATTTATAACCTTGCTGAAATTACCCTTCAAATATGTTAAATTTTAATAGAAATGCACTGCAAATGATAAACTAATAAGATTTCGGCATTCCTTATATTTTTGATCTTATAATATATCTTCGTTTTAATTTTACAATAAAATGGAATGGAATGGAAGCAGACCTGGATCGAGAATATTAGCATTGATCTCAACTCAAAAATGTCACTTCGGTTTCCTCAGAAATCAAGTAACCAAAGATAAGCCTTCAATACATGGCAATAATTTACGAATACATGACTATTTTTGGGGAAGTTTCCGGTAAGCTATGAAATATTTAGACGCTAATCTCTGAGAGGAACACCTGAGATAATAAGAAAACTTTATAATTCTTCGGAGAAAAGCAAAAACTCCAAGAAAAAGAATGATTCTTATAAACTATTTGCATTATTGGAAAAGGTAAGACGGCAAGGTCAGACTTGCATGGAGAAAACATAAACACTGCACCGTATTAGCAAGCAATAGTCAAAATTTTTCCTTTTTTCCTATGTTTTCATAGCACTTTAGTAACCTACACCTACAAGAAATGTACAATACTGAACCTTCATTGAGATATTTAAACGATATTGCTACACGAGTGAAGTCGAGCCATAAGTATAGATTAATGTTACCTTAACGGTGGGACAGGTCTTAATAGTGAAACAAGAAAGCCTTTAAATCAAAACTCGAGCAGACTATTTCGATTTATTTTAACGTTTCAATAATTTTTCTTTTTTCTCAATCTCCATTAAATATAATTAACTCTGAAATTACCGTCACACATTTCTGTCTAAGTTATGCTAATAGTATCTTACAACACTGAACAAATTTAAGATACCTTTAAATTGAACAGATTCAAGATACAATTAAAAATCTAAGCTTTCTTTTCCAACTAATTCATAGGTGTTGTTCACTAAGAAAACTGAAACATCAAAGGTTGGAAACCACTACATACATCTAAAGCATTGGCCTAGATGCAGACATAACCTACCAAAAGGTCAACTAGAAGAGTTAATCTTGTTAAATTTTGTAATAAAAAGGAATATTTCTGCTTTAACTTCTTGCAATAAATTTGAATTGCTCCAGGATTTATTTAATAAATAGGGAAAATTAAATCACGGGTTTCCTTTTATCAAAACTAAAACATAACTCACTTCTTGAAAACAGTGGGTGGCAAATAAACGCACCCACGTTAAACATTTCGTTTTCAGCACCGTATTCATCAAATAAACGAAAATCTCATAAGCCAAGATATCTAACTATGTGAGAGAACAGCTAGGTTGGACTAGCGCTTGTTCGATTGAAACAGATGAGAAAGGGGAACGTGATATACAGAAAGAGAAAAGATGAGGAAAACCAAGGTCGAGTCAGGGCATTCTGAGAAGCGTAGGGGAAGGTGTGGCTCTGCAAGAACCATTCCAAACATATTCCGACGCACTTGGCAAAAATAAAACAATCCGAGGAAGAGGAAATTCCCTCGCTCATGTGCTAGGACGCCAAGGAAGCTACGGCCACTTGTCGTTTCCCACCATTACCTCGGGCGACTCTCGAGAACTTCAAATTGTGAAGCCAGTCACGGATGGGAGAATGTCGCTCCGTCGCGAACTTGGAAATATTAAATTTAATGAGTCCGGAGTTGGGACTTGAACTGCAGAGGAAGAGTGTGAAGGACAGCGTGTCGGTGCCAAAAATATAACTCTTTTACCCCTACCGCTTCACAGCAGACACGGATTTGCTCAAGAAATGACGTAATGAAAAACTTGAGCCTGAGGGTAACTCAAAAGTAGACCGAGACGAAGCAATAATGAAAAATAATATAGGAGGACATATAGTAGCATATTTACTTAAATTTGAATCCCTCGATCAAGAAAGAGGTGAAAATGGGCGCAGGGAATACATACCATTACGTTAAAACATGGGTATTTGAGAATCTCAAGCGATTCTTTTGGTAACTCAAATTTTAAACAAATCAATAATTAATTTGAATATACAGCTATCATAAGGGACCGAAGTAAGGCGCTGAAAATTTGGACCGCAGGAGATGTCACTAATGATAAAACAGTTAAAGAAAGCAATAAAAGAACGATTTCATTATAAGCAGTATGTAGTGAGTCTAAAAAAGATTGACTATAAAAACTTCCAAGAGTAAGGCCACTGAATTACAGAATGTAAGTTGTCTAAAGTTCATCTGAAGTTGACCATCGAATGGGTACGGAGATGAAAATCATTTCCCGTTTTACATGATTTTTCTACATCAAAACAAGAGACGACGAAATCTCTCGAAAGAATTTTCCGATTGTAAGAATTTGCATAGTTTGCATGGCCGTGATCTTCCATCACATTCATCCTCTACCTTCCAATACTATCTCGATGGATGGCTCGTTTCTTCGAGAGCCTAGCGAAATGGATGCGTGACCCATACTAAATCCGTGAGGGAGGCTATTCTATTCCGGGGTCAGAATCCTGAATAATGACTTCACCAACGAAGGTACCCGCTTCGTTGTTGTGCAGAGCCAAATCCACCGAGTCGATTCAACGCTTTCATACAGAAACCCATAGAAACGGACGTTCTCTGAGAAGCGCACGGCGACTGATCACGACTCGACACGTTCCTAACCGTGACTGAGAATACGTTTTCCTGAATTTGAACGAATATCTCATATTTTCACTATGTCCATAACCAAGCGAAGAACTATTTCAATGATTGAAATTCTTGTCAACTTAAGCTTTCAATTTTAATACTTACAATATTTCCGAACACGTAGTCGCAGGAGTAAAATTAAATGCCTTATGCAAAATTACCTGAATTAACGTAAATATATAAAATAAGATTTTAAAAATAATAAACTTCAACTTGATAAGTCATACAATATACATACAAAGGCATAAGACAAAGAGATCACTGAATAAGCGATTTTTGTAGTAATTTCGCGTGAATTTCGATATTGATTGTTTAAGGAGACACTTTTCAAGGATTCCACGTTTGAGCTTTTGAAGTGAAGCGAAGAATTATACTATTGAATTAAAGAAGTAAATGGGAAAAAAATTGGGAACAGAGTAAAACAGGATCAAATTATGAAATTAATAAACTATTTGACGAGCGCTATGACAAGATAATTTGTGGAAAGAGGGAATAATTTAAGCGATTAACTTTAGGTCACGCAAAATCGGATCGGTTAATTAATCGCACGACGACGTTTAATAACACTTTAGAATGTTCCTCGACATAATTCCTGAAGCAACACTATCACGAATAAAATAAAAACCTGCCAGATTAATAGCGTAAATCTCTAATCCCCCTTCCGGACATTCCAGAGGCTTTTCCGCTCCGAACCGAGCTCGGCTGAAAACTTTCCTAAGACACGATCGCAGTCGGGATGACTTCAATAAGGCCGCGATGGAAGAGGTCACGGGTTCGCCCATAATCGCAGTCATCAAACCAGTTCGTTTGTTTTTCATTCGAGGAAAAGACCCACCAATCCATTTCTTCTCCATAATCTTGCATTCCGAAAGCGCAATGGCACATTTAAGCCACGATCTCTCCCCTTTCTCACGACTTCCGCGAAGGAGAAAGCGGAAAAAGACAAGCAAATAATGGCACTAATATGGATCGAAGAATCAAAAAAATCCGGGCGAAAAATTTGTCATTAGCGACTAAGATTAATGCGGCCGAAGTCGTTAATAATAGATTAAACCCGACAACTGGGTCATTTTGTGAAGGTACGGAAACAAATCGAATCATTGGGATAGAGAATGGAATTTCCCATTATTTCTTCACTAAAAAGCAGCTAAGAAGCCAATTAATGGCTGCATTTCGCAGAGATTGTTTTTGGAAATAGGCGTAACGAATAGAAACATTGGTAACGCTTAAAAGAATAACATTATAATCTTACTACAAGCATCGGTAGACATTCCAAAGTTTCATCATTATCTTTATCTAAAACAAGAACACGTCATTTAAGTGAAAATATGGATTAATGAGTCATTACATTCCCTTAACGCTACGCTCTTTAAAATGAAATAATAAATAACGGCAAAAGATATTTTTCTCTAGTTTGGCAAAGAATGTATTTTTATCTAGTTTGTTATGGATAAATCCTCAAGATAGTTGTAGGTGGCGAAAGAGCAATCAGAATGGATGGACCTTAACGGTTTTATCAGCTAATAGAAATCTCTGAGTTATCTAAACTAGAAGCGCTAGAACGCGATAATCTCTGGTCGTGATTGATTTGTGGTGTAGTTCTATTAAAAGATAGAGAGCGAAACAAATAGAAGAGGGAGGTCACGGATGATTTTTATACGCCAAGAAAGAACAAAACGGATGGGCCTATGAGCGCCAAGATAAAGCTAAACATATTTATCTGAAGAAATAATGGCTTTGTAAATTGTCACATTCTTGAAGGCATTTATAAGATGTAAACTGCCATGATAGAAACGTTTTATCGCATAGTTAATCGCAAATGGAGGAACAATAGCCTGATAGTTAGCCAGAAAATTAGACTTCGATGAACCTCCAGTGAATGGCACTGACATTTGAAGTCGACTTTATTCAAAAGCCAATTTTATGCAAACATCTGAAAATTTGCTCTTATTCTCTACTTAACAAATTTTGACTAAAAGGTGCTACCTCTCTAAATGATTCCAAAACTACGGATAGTAGGAAAAAATCCAATCAACGTCGTCTTCTGGGAAGAGGCTAGTGAATAAACATACCACTCATTTCTAGAAACGAAATTAAATAAGATCGGGCTGAAAAGCAACTCGACGAATTACATATCCAACAGAAATCGAAAAGAAAATTCAAAAGGGAAAATATATTTAGGGAGCTAAATTCTGAGGGTTTGGCCTTCAGGAAACAGCAAATAAACAGAAACTAAATGGAATCTTAAGAAAAGCTGAATATACGATTCATACATACAAAATCAATGCATCAATTAAAAAATTCTAGTGCATAATAATCCGCAGAAGAATGTAATTCAAGTATCATCGTTAACCTGGATTAAAGGCATAGATTTCTCTAACTAAGCTTAAAATTATGAAGCTCTAACTCCTAAGATAATTGCAGATCTACTCTATTAAAAGAACTAATGCGAATATCTACGCTGAAGTATTTTTAGGAGCAAGAATGGATGCAGTCTCTATGAAGAAGCACATACTACAATGTGAAATAATCTAGTCAAGCAGTAACTTACGCCTCTTGAATTATTCGACTAATGACAGTTCGTAGTCAGGAATTCAATACATTTTCCCAAAGATTTCTCTGTAAAACAAGAGGCGCTGAGAGAGAACTTATTAGCGAGGATATATGAATTGAGAAGAAATAAATTCCATAGACGGGGAAGAGTTTTCATCACGACTTTGCGTTTCGGAATTCTATTTTTTCCGAAAATACCTGGATAAATTTTTGTACTGGAACGTGGGGATCGTGCTAAATACTCGATACCGAAGAAGCTGAAATGCCCACGATATAACGGGAGAAACAGTGGCCTAATCACATAGAAGGAAGAATATTAAAATATAAAGTAGACATGAGAATTCATAAAACAAACGAAAACGAAAAATGTTCCCTGAGAGCTAAAACAAAAATAATTGTACAGAAAGCTACTGATAGATGAGTAAATTATTTCGAGAAATAATATGAAAGCTCCGTAGCAACTGGTGACTCACTACGCTATGAGATCATCATATATTACCATAGCTAGCAGGGAACAGTCAAGAACACAATAAATAAATCGCCCACCAATGAATTTTGAATGGATCCTAGACCTGAATGTATTAGCATAACGGAATTAGAGAGTGGACGTAGACCAAATGTGGTAATGTCTACTACTTCGTCTGGGAGTAAATGTTGAAAACGTTCCGTTGCTCCAGCTCTGTTAGTTTTTCCGATATCGTGTACACGAAGGACTAAGGGACAAACCGAAAATTCATTTATTTTTTCGAGCGTTAAATAAGTAAACATTGGCAGGTACCTTGGCATGGAAAATCGACGAAGAGTGGAAAAAGGGTTGCCCGTGGGTGATTTTATTTACTTTCCAACTCTTCTCTCGAAACTATAAGGACGTCTTTGCTTGGTATCTCAGGTATTCAAGCGCGTCAACGGAGAAAAAAAGACTAAAATATTCCATCGCTAACTGGATGTGCTCTCTCTTAAGAGGGTGAGATCAAAGATTTTCAATGGAAATTCAGGAACGGATATACTATTCGTAATTTTATAGAAAAATAATGCAAGATAGATGTCCAGAGAATAAAAAATATTACAGGTGACGGAAAATTATCTTAATAATATAAACAAGACTTAAAAATAAAATAGCCTTAAATCTTTTATTAATCTCAGAATAAAAGTTATAAACGCGGATAAACTTCACCCCTTAATGTATTCGTAATGAAAGAGACAATAATTTTGATGTATTAAAACCAATAACGATCCTTTATTTATTTTACTTTATATGCAAAATATTACAGCTTTTTTTTACTACACTGTAATAGTTGGATATTTTTCCTGATCGCTACTGTGATTATATTTTAATGATTCTACTAAATATTATTTTTTAACCAAACCAAGATAAGAGCTTCGGTGATCAAGTATTCAATTGCTCACTTTGAATGAAAATTCTTCGTAAAAATTCTCTTAAAATACAGGATGGAAAACATGAAAATATCTACTACATGAATGTATATAAAAAGGTTTTAAGATACCTAGAAGGGAGTTTCCACGAGTTTCTCAGCAGCCCACCCTAAAGAATTCTCGTTGGAGGAGTTAAAAATGTAAGGAATACTTGAATGGAACGAAGCATAGAAAAAGTTACGGCACATTGAATGTGGGTCAAATGACTTTTCATTTTATCACCGTTTTCAATTTTTTCCGAAAGAAAACGAGTCTGTTCCATCCTCTTGACTTTTTCAGGTGGAAAGTTGCCTTATTTTCGAAAAGAAAAGCGAAGCATTTTACGCTCAATGTGAATTTCGAAAGCGAGTTTACAAAAGATACACTGAACAAAGGTGATGCAGCTCATTAATATAACTCTAATGGAAACGGTTGAATAGAAATATTATATGAGCGGCTAAATTTGAAGAAGATTATGGAATGTAAAATAGGTATCATGAAGTAAACATTTTACAGGCTGGGTTAAATAAGGTTTCTCAATTAAAAATAACTTAAAATAATATAAATATCATTATTATTAGGTAAATGATTTCGACTACTTGACTGAGGCTCCATAAATACGGAACACCAAGGGAAAGCCTCCTAAGAACCTAAATAGATATATCATTGTCCACGTAACAATTTCAAACTTAGCATTAGTACTTCAGAATCAAGATTTTTAACATATTTTTAAATTGTTCGTTAATGGTGTAAGTTACAAATTATAATAGGGTCTTATATACGAGGAATACTACACAAATAATATTTCCTATTCTTCGTTTAGAATAATGCTGTTAAATTATCGCAAATGTTGCGTTATATTTGAGCCTTAAATAAATGCGTCATGCGTCTAACCTTTCGTTAGCTTTTGAAAATATAATTCAATAGGCCAAGTAATATAATTCAATAGAATAATTCAAGTAGGCCAAATCGATGCTGAAATAAATGTTAATCTATCCTGACCAACGCCCTTCAGTTAAATATGGCTTTATTTTGAAACTGAAAACAGCTAATCATAGCCCTTCTTTGGCAGGAAAAAGGAACTTTGAAAATAAGGCGATTTACGGACTCCTTGTTACTATGCAAAAACTCGTTTTCGGACGGAAGGGAGAGGCAAGAAAAACTGTTGACGGGGTTGCCGTTGCCTAATCACTCACACGATAAGACGACAATTAACAGCGGAGGAATGACGTACTCTTCGCAGAGAAACATTTCCTTTCGAAACCAACCGGTGAGTCACGTTTTAGCATCTATTTCCATCCCTATTTCTGTTGTTCTTTTGCTTAGCTTTCTCCGGATAAGTCGAACTTAGGAATGAAAGGTCTGTCATACTGAGATTCGCGTTCTCCGAACGAATAGAAAGGAAAAGCGAAATCATTTTCAAGATCAAAACGTTTACTCGATGATTCTGCGATTTATAAAGCACGGAAGGATTTAATCTTCTGAAAGCAAGATCTAGCAACATGGAGATGCACCAAATGTCAATTTAATGCATGAGAAACGCTAATAAAGTTTATTTTGTTAAGAAAAGACAAACTATTTTACCTTAAGGATTGACGGACATAAAACAAAGTCTGATTAGAACAGAGCTCGAACCCGGATCTTTCAATGTTTCACAAGAGTGAAAGATTTGGGTTTATATCTTGCAAGACATTCTCAAGTCTATCTAATGGATTTAAATTTAAACTGCTCTCAACTAAACAAGAACGAAGCAGCATTAACCTATAAGTATTATAAAAATGGTATAATTATATATCGGTAAAAATTAAGTCTTAGATATTATTCTCCGAGATTCCCTTGTCTGATTGTTTTTTCATCTTAATTAGCAGTTTATTAAATTTAATCAAAGAATAGCAATAAAAAGCGAAGCCCCACATTATGGTTAAGACCTCAACTTGTGCCTTATGGTAACACCAGCCCTGCTATGGAGAAGTATACGCAGAGGGACCACAAACAGGTACGCAATCGCGAATTTTTAAAAAATCGCAAGTCAAAGCCTTTTTTAATTAAAGATAGACGCAAACAAATGAAGTGGGGAAGTGGCCGACCTTTATGAAAAGAAAGGTTAAAGCGATCCTTTACTCCGAACGGAGATAAAGCTGCGAGGAAAATATTTCTTGGGGCGGTAGGGGAAAAGAAACCGCGAGCAATTCCACAGAGACAAATGCCTCGTATTGCGCATCCCTCCGGGATAAAGGAGAAAGGAATGGGAGAGATATAAAAGGGAGAGCAAATTGGCGGATGCAGTTGGCGAATCCTTGGAGCGTTGGTGAAAACGAAAGCAGAGGAAAGGGAAGGAAGCACCAAAGGTCAAAAGAGAGAAAAATCGGGCTGCATTGGTCTTGAAGCGGAATGAGAAAGAATGAACGGTTTTCAAAATGGGAACAATTCTTTGGAGGAAGAGGAAGTGCTAGTAATTAGGCCACGGATGAAACAACTAGAACGCCACCAACATCTGCAACAGGACGAAAACTGAGAGGGCAAGAAATATTTATGTCAACAAACAAATATGAAAGCAAGCGACATCACTACGTTGAAAATCAATCATCATCATCAATTCTTTTTGCTTTTTAGGATGATTCCACAAATTTCTTACCTGGATCTTAGGCCTTGATTACTATGCTCCTACAGATCTAAAATTAAACAGCCTTTAAGATTTAACTACTAAGGTTGAAATTATTTTTACATATTTTTTTTGCTCCGTCAGAGACAAATATTAGTAAGACTAAAGTACTGTCTACAACTCACTTGATAGATTCCCCGATATAGAATCAAATTAAAAGTGATGATAATTTTATGTTCTTCTTCTTTCTTCTACGTTCTCAATACTGAAAAGTACCACAGTGATATTGAGGAAAAAACTGCACAGAGAAGTAAAGAGCATCAACGCCTAATTTCAAATCAAAGTCGTCATCTTCATAAGGATAATAATAAACCATTTAAATATAATATACATTCCAAGAACTATGCATTCAACTGTGGTGACCAAGAAGACGGATACAATAACTGGAAATAGCGCAAGAAACTCACTTTCTTCCGGTAGAGAACAGAATAGGGAATTTCTTCATAAAACCTTATGAAAGCGAAAAAAATAATTAAGCCAATCCCTCAGAAAGATGACAGCATTTCTTTGAACTCGCTCACTTGCTGGTTAAATGAACAAAACTGAGTCTAGAAAATTTCTTGAGAGCGCAATCTTCGAGCAAAATATTTAGCAACATAGGATGTGGTCGCGAGCGAAACTGAGGTTTTATCTGCATTTTATCAACTCTACAGGATACGAAAAGTAAAAGTTTTCCTTTGAAAAAAGTCTCACTAATGACATGTCAGCCATCTTAAATACTTGAATTTTGCTTGAAAAATAAGACACTTTTCCACGAGTTATTTATGCGAGTTCTTCGTATGCAGTCAAGAAATTTCCCGGTAACGTAACATCCATGAATGCCAGTTTATTCCATAGAGAGAGAGAGAGCCGTAACCGCCGAGTTGGAAAGTTCAACGACACCGAGAGCAAAAAAAATTTAAAATACTCCCTTCGCACATTTGAAAAGATATTGCTTTAAAATGTCACATGCAATTCATCCAACCTCGGTAATGGAATGGTTAGACTCTTACTAACAGCAAGATCCCGGGTTTGAATCCCGGAAAACAGGTTTTTTCTGGTTGTTTCTGTGATCATCGGCTTTGTTTATGTTCTGAGTTATTAAAACGGATGTAACTAAAAATATTATCCTTTAAAACCATAATAATAAAAAGTCGTCACAGACTATCGAATAACTACAAATACGCTCCTCCTTAAAGCTGAAGTGTAAACAATTAAATACATTTTTCTATCCTTCTATTCAATTATTAGGTAAAAAAGAAGTGCTTAAATTTTAATATTTTTGGGAAAACCTCCACCATAATTTAATAAATGGTAATAAGGATAAAAGAAGTTAGGAATGGCAAATAAAAATCGAAAAAGAAACGACCGATCGTGCTGCGTAACCTGCAAGAATTGAAGCAGCCAGGAAAAGTATAAAAATTCTCCTAGATGAAAGGAAGCAATTACTCCTCATACCACCGCCTGATGGGATACACCACGTACCTCAGACCGAGGCTATAATTAATCTGCAAGTTAGCCAACCTCCGCAACCACCGAGATATGATATCTACCTTACACCCATCAACAGCATAGAATTTTTCCTAGCGGCAGAGATACCATATGAGGCAGCAAGGAGCGGAAATGAGTATACCTACGACTCCTCCCCACCAGAGGATAGATTCATTGAGGAGGGAGGCCGAAAAGTTACAGACTCATCGCATAAAAGCATATAGTTTCATCCATCTCCGTTTCCTTGTACGGCATGTTTCCTCGCAGTCCTCGCTCGGGGCGCTTTTCCCTCGGGGGTGGCATTTCCGGCATCTGGTGGGCGGATTCCCTCAGAGTTTTGTAACAGGACGAAGATGCTACCGTTTAAGGCGCTCTCCAACGCCTTCGGCGCCACGGATTTTTTAATTTTCTGCATGAATCATCCATCCCTTCTCCCGTTCGGATAAAACAGATGGATGTTGTTTCGACGGTACTTAAATGGAGAGCTCGAATGGCACCGTCAAGACTTCTTTAAACGGAATCTACATCAAACAAGAGGATGAGATGCTGAAAAATCTATCGCGAAGTGTTTTTTATTTGCGAATATGAGAATGGAGAACCTACAGCATCATTCTGTTTTCCTCATCTTGCCAATACGGAAATATAATAGCGTCACGGTATTATGAATAAACTTTCTTTAACTATTCAATAATTCACATACAGCTAATTCACTTTTTACAGAGAACATAGTGACAGCAACAAAAAGAGGCGAGCAGTAAAATCCATTAGCCAGGACTCAATTCTGTACCCTCTTGGAAGGATAACATGTTAACCATTCCACCACTGAGACCGGCATTGTACTTATAGAAGAGTCATTTACTTACGGAAATTTGGAATTCTAAGCTATTAGTATCGCTGTTTAGTGCGCTAAAATTTTAAGAAGACTGATATCATAGTTATAGAAATTAATGTATCAACTGCGATTACGGTGCCAGCAATCAGTCCAAACTGTTAAACAGGATGCATAATATTTGAGTGATACTTATATTTGGGAAATGCCAACTCCAATTCTGACACCTTCGTGAATAAAATTAAGAGGGCATGAACGTTTAGTCAAACACGATTTCCATACCCTCTGATATTAAAACATGAAGGTATACATAAAGGTGCCTATTCTTTGCACAAATACTCGAACAATAAGAACATTCTCTCGGCATTCACTGAATGCAACGAAACTAGCCTTGAATGAAAAGTGTAACCACAGAAATTGGATGCAGGGATTGTGGATTCCTATTCACCAGACTTGCTAATCGATGCATTGTAAGAGAGGCCGTTGTGAAGATAAAAAGGAACACCGCTGTACTCCTCAGTCTAAATTTCATTGAACGGATTCCATTCCGAAGTTAGACCGTTACCTCGCGAAACATCACAGTAAAAGGGAAGCTACAAATATCAGACAACTGATAATCACTATCTACTTAAACGAACTAGCGTAATCATTCCTTTTCAGCCGACCAAAGGATAGCAATTTAGAAACGAATAGGAAGGAGGAGAACAAGCTGGGTAGAACACCATCTAAGAGTTGAATTATTGAAGAAGACGGTTGAAGAAGCGATCAAAATAAATGATATTCCACAACAAATTCAAGGAAAATATTTTAAGATAAACATTGAAGTAAGTTGAATAAGTAGAGTTTTATTTATGTAGATGAGCTGCAGGAGGAAGATTCAGCAATAATTTCATGGATATAACTAAAGAAGATAAATAACAACATTATTAACCGTGGTAACATCATGAAATACAATGAAATGAAAACGGAAAAGCGAATTTTTCCACAATTTATTTAAGCGAGACCGGTTTCAGCGAGTGATTATCACCAGGTCACATGAAACCGGTCGCATGTGAATAAATTGTGCAAAAAGTAGGCTCTTCATTTCTTGGTTGTGACGGATCTCCACAATAACCTTCCTCCTCTGTGAATAAAATATTTCTCTAAATGAATACGAAGCGAATTTAGGCTAAACGTAAGCCCGGGATTAGTTTGAGGCTTAAGGTAAGATAATTCAGCATAAAGATAGGAAAAATTATACACTTTTTGGGTCCTCAATGGAGCGAGTTCCCTTGCTGACGCCTTAACGTTAATACGCTTCCACGACAGAAATATACCGATCCTCAACGTTAAAGACTCCAAGTGGATGAAAGAGGATGACATAAAGCAGAAGTGAGCGTTAAAAGGAAGGGGCGCTAAATAACCTATAAAAAGCCATAGGCATCATCGCAGTGCAGGAGTAATGAAAAGGAAAGGGGGTCGAGAGAGGGTTGGCTGCATAAGTGTCACCCCATGAGGCACGACAGCATGCGATCTTCCACTCTGGTCACGTCTCAATGCACCGGTTCACGGAGGAAAAAGAATCATTGTCTTCAATGACCTAACCTCACCAAGTCGTCCCTCTCTGACCCACCCGCACGATTCATCCCCGTGAATAGTCCATCCAAAAGAATTACTTGAGAAACTACGGAAGACCATGGGACGAGCTTATTCTTTCGGTAGGAGAATTAAATTAGACAGATTGATTGAATTAATTTGTGGAAGGAAATTATTAACTCTGAAATCAAAGAGAAAAACTTTTCCAGACACAAAAGGAAAATTTGACACATCGTTCCAAAATTTTCCATTTTATTTTTTTCCCGAAAGACTAATATAAAGACTGCAGCGAGTCCCAAAAAATATTCTCAAAGAGTGGAATCATTTTTAGGAGTAGAAGACGGATAGTATGACTGTTAATAAAGGTAAATACTTTTTATATCATGACGGCATTCGACTGGTATTAATTAAACATGAATATCGCCATTTTAATACAATTGAATTAATTAACATGCTTTTTACTAGTCACGTCTACTATTGTATAAGAAGTGATCGATGGTCATTCAGAATTATCGCCAAAAGGTGATTCTAAGAAAACGAAAGGAAACCAACATTAAAAGAGATTGAGAGGAAAGGAATTCACAAAAGCTTTCGAGGACTGTATGAATAAATATCGAAGCAAGCGAATTAGCACATCCATTAATGACGTGTTATAATACAAGTATACCTGTCGAGTCTATCTGGCAAAGACTGACATCTCCGTCAACCAGCACGTAAGTAACATTTGACAGCCAAACGAAACATTTTAATTCAATCAAGAGCAGAATAATGAGGGCGTGATTACGAGTGAAGAAGAGCCCTTTAGATTCGCAACTTCCTCACGTGCACCACGCAATCAATCTCATAAAACATGTGACAGACCAATGGGCAATGAGCGCACCACTTACTGGAAGAGGTCATTTTGGTCCCCTCCATTTTTTCTTAACCCCTTCAGGGGGTAACGCCTAGGATTTCAATGGAAGATATAAAAAAAACAAAAGGATGCCCAATTTATGGCGAAACGAAACCATCGCGAGAAGAAACCAAAGAAGATGCAGCAAGTGAAATGACGTCAGGTTCAACATCCGTCGCCTTATGAGATCTAAAAGTGACTGCAACTGCTATTACTTATCCTGAATCATGATCTATCTCAGTCACAGCTGCTAACCACGGCTTCTATTGATTTTTTTGCTTTCAATTTTTAATCAACAACAACAAACTCTTCGGTTATAAACACTACCCCAGCAAAATTTCAACGAGCTAACGTAAACAAAAAAACTATTGCAATAGAACGTAAGCCTATAGCGTTAGAAAAAATCCGTGAACTAGAGGCTACATTCATTATACTAAATAAACTTATTGTGTATTGATACTCGATCAATAAACTTTTAGAATAGTTACTATTGCGAGAAATTCACTCTAGAAATTCTCTTTCCAGCACAACAATAACGACAATAAGGCATTACTTTCACAACTTGCTAATTATTTTATGTTTCTTTTTATTCTTCTCCTTTTCTCTTATTTTCTATTAATTTTTAAATGCCATTTCTCTTTAATTGATAACATGATACCTTTTATATTAGCAAGGGGTTGGAAGAGGAAATAAATGAAAGAGGAAATTTATAGTCTAAATTTCGCCCAAAATAAAGACGCTATTTATCAATTCTAGAAGTTTCCGAAACGTCGAAAAGTTTTAAAAACAGATTTAATCTAGCGCATAAATGAGTGCATTCATAAAGGTTGCGAGATGCGTCAATGTTTAGTCACGCTTTTATGCTTCCTAATAACGATAGCTCGTTCCGTCTGCAAATAAAACCTCATAACTGCTGACACTGGCCTCGTTGACCCTGAACAAACGTAATCGTTTCCAGAAGTTTATCAACCCCAAATTATCCAACTTGCGGTCAAAAATCTGACCTCTCGTCTCAAAGGCAAGACAGTAAATCGCTCTGACCTTCACTCAAATAACACTCTGCGCCTTACGTAACGTGGGGATCTATTCGTCTCTTTATTTCTGGATCTTTGAAAACTTTTTCCGAGATCCTTTATCCTCGCATTTCTCAGAAGCAGGAAGATGTGTGAGACCATTCTTTCCATTTCACCCAGGCTGAAATAAAAATTCTGACCAGATTCCGACTAATATTGGCTTGACAAAAATGACCAAAGGTCTCTCTTCTTGCCCTAGAATAAATTTAAGTACATTTCCCTAACTAGTTAGTGAGAAAAATTGGAATGGAACGAAATATGAAATGAAACTACAATGTAGCGAAACATCTTACAATACCATATATAGTAATTCCTTTTAATTGCTCAGCGTAGATTAAAAAAGACACTCGAAATGCATCCAATATTCACATTTCTCATGCTTGGAAGACTCGCAGATACTTAGCATCATATTATAAAATGTAGTAAATCGGAACTGATTATCTCTCAGCTTCATTTTATTAATCGAGTTCTATTTTATTTCCCCTCGAATTTAAATGTAAACAAGTTGAAGTTGAGTGAGCAGCTGGCCATCACTCTAATCACAAGGAATTACCTATCAAACCATAAGAACCTAATTAATAGACGAAGAATTTTTCTTCCCGAAGGAAAACGACGCGGATGAAAAAAAAAGCTGCGAATTGAGGAGAGAAACAATCGATCTCGAAATCGAAAGCACGACTAAACCGCTTCCCGTAGACACGGACGTAAACATAAATGACTTGTCCGGCTTCTTCACCTTCTCTGGACGTATTCTACTCCACATAGACGTCCGTGCTCACGTTTAACAGACCTGAAAGGACGGGAGAAAGTATATTCCCTGGGAATGGGGCTTACGAAGGAACGAGGAAGGCACCGAAAGAAAGGCGGATGGGGAGATCTCCTGCTGCTCTCGACCTGAATGGGTAAGGGTCTCTCCCAGAGCTTATGCAACGATGGAGAGCCGTCAAATGTGGGGCAAGAAAGGAAGGGGAAAGCGAACCACTGCGGCTGGAAACTCCTCAAAGGGTTGGCCGGTTGAGGAAAAGTTTATTTCTCGAATAATATCCGAAGTTGAATCGATTTCCATCGACAAGATTGTAGGATTTATTCTATCAAAAGAGATAAAATCGCTTATGAAGACTTACTGAAGCTCTCTGTGTATCAATGGAAATGACCAGACATTCGGAAAGCATTTGCGAGTGGATACAGCTTTAAGTTGAATAAAGCTTAATGTAGGTTAACAAAGAATAAGATATCCGACTATTCGCTAAGATATTATATAAACTTCAGACTGGAGACATAACCAGACTAATATTTTCCCAACGCATACTTAGGGTAGATACACACTATACAATGGCGTAGGTGAATCTTATCGCCGCCCACGAAGTTGCTGAAGCGTCTGTGCCCCTGCATTTCGTTATCATGGTATCCATAATTGCTCAATCGAAGGGTATGCCAAGATGATTTCTTTCGTAATCCGTAAAACAGGTCTTTTTCTTTTTTGATTTATGCCGCAAAATTAATTTGTATCTTTCCCCTTCAATAATGTATCCAAATGTTAAAATATCATGCAAAATTAGAGGTAAGAAACTCGGGCTTAACCTAGACTAATAAAGAGTTTCTGATATCTGCGACAGCCCTCCGTAGAAAAATCGTTACAAGCACATTAATGAGCCTCATTCTTTGACAAACTTCCCTGCTTGAATTGACTGTCAAAACAAACCAATTAATTTATGAATCGATATTAGATTGATATACATCATAAATTTTCAGTTTCGTTAGCGGAAACGAAAATAAAGTGAAAAAAGCAACGAAAAGAAGTCGATTAAACGAATTTGACGCAATACTTAAAGAATAAACACCTAGCTCTTTGATTCGCAAGCTATACATAAGGGGATTTTTTTAAATAATGACGCCAATTCAATATGAAGCTCATTAGCATACAGAGACGAATTGATTTTTCGACATCATAAAGATAACTGATATCGTACTGTGACATACGGCGATATTAGATAGCATTCCACAGCCATAAGCGAAATGTTTTTCATAAGGCGCAAAAGGAAACTTCCAACTAGAGGCGACTATCTCCGGTATAAATTCCTTCACTCTTTTGTAAAACCTACGTATCTAAGCCTTCAAAAGCTTTTCACACAAAAACAAACGAATGTTAATGGAAGAAACAAAAGAAGAATTACATGCCCGAAATCGCGACCTGCTTGCAGCGCCGACCGACCTCCCGTTCCTAACACGTCCGAGGAAATATTTAGCACGGAAGCGAAAATTTTAATCGAAAAAAGAATGGGTAAGTAGAATGGACGCTCCCGACAATAACGAGTAGCCCTTCTCGTACCTCAATAGCTCCGCGCCATTTAGCAGAGAACCGTGAAGAAGAAGCCGGAAAAATCTTCTTTCTTCCTGCATTTTTTCCCGGGATCAAAGAAAGGGGACACGTGTTATTTCACGAGTTTACGAAGGTGTAACAGCTTGGATCCGAAGATACATTTGAGGGGACACCGAAAACTGTGATAAAAGATGAGTAAAAGAGCCGAACGATAAGGAACTGTTGGAGACACACCGAAGGTGAGTTTAGAGAGATGCTTAAGGAGAAGGGATCATTTCATAGAATTTCATTTTATCCTTTAATTTAAGTATTCCATTATGGTTTGCAAACTAAGATAGCGGCACAATGCCTACTGAGGATGTTGACTGAAAAAAGGAAGGACTGAGATACGCCATCAAATGGAAAATCTCTAACGCTAATTAGAGAACCTATCTTTCTGGCACTTTCTATTCCGAATTTCTTCAGAAACTCAATAAAAACAACAAAACTACAGAAGTAGTAGATATTTAATCTTAGGAGTATCGATCATGAACAACCGATATTTCTTCCACATTCATTCGACTCATCAACTAATCTCCCGATTACTCTGTGAACTACTTTCAAGGAATAAAAATAAATTAAAAGAAATCAATAAATAAGCTGACATACTTTCCTGTTTAGCTTTCATTAGTAACTGAAAGTTTAGCAAAAAGTATCCTTGACTGATATTTATATACATACTGCTCGAACCTCTTGTCCTTTAAAATAAATATGATGGAAAATAAATAACACTCAGCAGTTTAAATTAGAAATTTATCCTCCATCTCAAATAGAAAAGAATCCATAGTAAGTAATGCGAGATACTTATTATACGAAAGGAAAACAACATTCCCAAAGCAATAATGCCACAGAGTATTTGAGTTGGACAACTTATGATCCACCAAATGCAGACATAGGATTCAGTAAACACCCCACCAAAAAATTTATGAGAAGATGAGCGCAGTTACTTTAGGTCTGCAGCTGCACAACTCTGGAGAATTTTATCGAGCTACTCACATATACCTGCCCAACTGAATAAACGATTAATTTTCACGGAGACGAAACTTAAACCACCCGATCAATCACTCCCCATTGTCCGCGAAAAGAGATGCAGATGTAATCTAGGCGAGCAAAAGATGGATGCTCCGTTAGCGATGATTAAGCGCAGATTCCCCATGGGGGAAAAATATTTAGGGCGCGGATAGCGAAGGGATAAGATTTCCCGATCCACGTCGGGTAGGGCAGGTATGAGAGGGGGAGCACGGAAGGGGAGGAAAGCAGGGCATCTTCTTTTGGGGCGTGAAAAAGAGCGAGGATGGTGACGGAGAGGAATCATTGCCAGAGACTATTCTGGTTCGGAGCGGCGCGCATGTATAAAAATTCTCGGCGCTTTGGTAGAGCACGTGCTTCGGCAGAGGCGAGCTCAGAGAAGTCCGAGAAAGCGGCATTTCCCGCGTGGATCATGAGGCAAATTACACCAATTCCCGATTTCATCCCTGCAAAGATCTATCTAGTGTACAGGCAGAACGGGATTCTTAAATTTTCTTTTTTTTTACCCAAAGCGTGTATAATTCTACCCAAAGTTTTCCCATGATTATCAAAATCTGCTCATGTTATTCTAGTGGATTCATTTAAATTATAATTGGTAGACTGTTCTAAACGTATATGCTTGTATAAAAAGGGCCAAAATAAATAGTTAAACATCTCAACATAAAGCTAAAACTAAAAATTATTTCGCATAAATCAACAATCACGTCAACCTCGGTGGTATAGAAGTTAAGATGTTAACAACACTGAGTATTGTATTCTATTTACGACAAGGTAGTTTGTTTTTGTGAAGAAATTGTAAGAGTGGCCTTCTTAGATTTAAAATATCCTCGATAAAGACTTGATTATTATTATTGAATATTTTCTATGATTCTGATACAAGAAACCAGAGCAGATATAATTCCTCTGCTTCGCACCCAATTGGCAAATTTTACCCCGACGATAAATGAGCTATAAAATCATTTTATGCTGCATATCAATTGTCGAAAGGGTTTTCATAATCTTTCTCTAACGTGTATTACGACCGCAAACCTTCCATTTCTGTGAGCATAGTTCTAATCTATATCTTAAACAAGGTGTTTTCCGAACATGAAACATAAGAGAGCTATTATCGGGAGATAAATCCCAGATTATGGTCACAGCTGGTATCAGCATCGTATTCTAGGCGACGTTGAGTCATCAATACGCAATACTTTACTAAGGTAACTACCGTCTGTCGTATCGGAATGGTCTTTATATGCCTCAGAGATTAGTCAACATATCAAGGTCGGAAATGATCCATTGCCTGACACGAGAACAGTCACGCAAACTTCAATTTACTTCACCTTTATCTCAAACATCTCAATAGAAATGATAGAATAGTTGCATGAAGAAAGAGGTGAATATCTATCAATCCACAATTATTAGTAAAATGAGGCACTTCCTAATCCATAAAACTTTAATAAAATTACAAGTCCCAATTAAATTATTTCCAATTAAAGTTATCTTTATGAAAAATCATCTAAAATATGACCCTTAGAATTAACTTTTACTCTCGAATTTATTGTAGAAATATAATTTATTCGTCTCAGTAAATTTTACCATGCTTTCCACGAAAATGTTTCATTGATTTAATGAATGATCACTGACAGGAAGATTACGTCAAAATCAGTTATGGAATGAAAACTATTTAGGAAAACACAGTACTTTGAAATTTATTTAGATGAGTAACGGAGTAATTCTCCATGAAAAGAAGCCGGAAGTTGAGGATAATGCACAAGTCTGATCATGGGATTTAGGTTCGGAAAGCTGCAATATCAAGATCGTTATTAGGATCGAAAAGACCACCTAAATCGGAATTGTCAGCCCATTCGTTCTTCTCAAAATTAATACGGTTTAATGTTGTTCATCTATTTATAACATCCTTAAAAATGATGACACGATATTCTCAGGATCATTGATTGTGCTGGACTGTGTCCACTTAAGCATTCCGCATCAAGAAGCTTGGGAAAACTACCTCATTCCTCATTTTGCCAAGTTGCCTCATCCTTTCTCCATATTTCTTTGTACATAACGGTGCATAAGGTGAAGTTGAAACCGGCCTTCGGGCTATCACTGCAACGACAGACATACAATACCTACCTATTCCATTGCTTACGAAATCTATCGTGATTGTAAGTTGTATTAGATCACAAAATGTTCATCCAATTAGGCAACGAATTGTCTAGGGGTCACCCTCTTTCGACCATTCGGAAAGTTGCGATAATAGCGATTTCAGTACTAAGGAAAAGACTGAGGAGAGGAAATAAAAATTCGTGAGGTAAAAAATACTGACTACACGATTTCGAACGGAGACGCTAAATGATTCGCGGCTTCGATAGGGCGATGTTTACTCCTTGCGAACACTTTTTCGGATTGCGCTTTCCTTCCCACGGTCATCCTCGAGATCACGTCTCCTCTACGAAGAGAATAATAAACATTCTACGTTTACCTCTCCGAACATGAGGAAAAAATTCCATGTCTCGTCTTCGCAAGAGGAATAATTTTCATGAGCGCGTTATGAAAATTTCTCTTAAGGTTCTCCTTAGCAAGGAATTGAATAGATAAGGAAAGAAATAGTAATTTTCCTTCTGACCTAGGATTTTTCTAGCTGTCAACTGACCTAGTTTATCTTGAATGGCTAGTGAAATTAAGACTGAAGATGTACTACATTAGTTTTTCTTCAGTTTCATAGGTTTGATTGCGAGAAATTTAAAGGAAGAGTCCTGATATTATAGAACTTACATCTGCTAACGGATATATTATTAATTATTACAATACTACTGTATACTTTCTTCGGAAGTCGTTTGATCGAACACCGAAATGTGGAGGGGACTCTAAAGTTGAATCAAATACGAATAATTCGGGATATCATTTAGTAAAAGTGAGTTAAATTTATTAAAAAGATTTTCCGTAATCAGCGTAACATTAGCGTCAAGGTATAAATAAAATCTATAAGTATATGTATAAGATACAAAAAAGATACACCTTTCTTTAGGTTCAAAGTAGGCAACGCCCACAATGAATCGCAGCTTTAAATGTTATTTTAAAATATATTTACCGTTTGAAACCTCAAATAGGCTTTAAAATAAAGATATTTCGTGCGCCTGTAACATATATGAAATATCCGATGAAAAGATGTAAGAATCAACAACGGCAACATCTGAGACGACACGATTCTTCTCGACAAGAAACTATCTCTTTAATCCGATTTTAAAAAGTTTATCGACCTTTTAATCTTCCTAAATAAAATTTTCCTTAAGCTAGTTAACAAACGCCCCGTCAACCTTTCAACTCCAAAGATTTGCAGCACCTTGAAAGGACTGGACCCTCCGCTTACGCCCAACGCCAAAACAAAAACACATGTGTTTTACACCGGATATTTGTGACTACCATCAAAACAAACACGAACTTCGACAAAAGCAAAAAGACCGAGAGAAGAAATCCCCTAACTCTTGCCTTTTGAGACTCGAAACCTCCTAACAGTAACTTCAGTAATATGAAACGATTAGAAACTGACCCTCAAAGAAAGATTAAATTTTCTGAAAACGAAAAATTACAAATAGAATCAACCGGATCTTTGGCTTATTCTATTGAAAGACACTCTAAGTATACTGACCGAGTTTAGATGAAAACCTTTATGTTTATGAATAAAGGAAAGTGAAAATGTTTACTAAAACTGGGATTAATCAAACATTAAGATTTGAGCAATCACTACCTACACTTTAATTACACGACTATCTAACGGCTTCATCGCCAAAGCTCGATGATTATTATTATGACTTCAACATTATAAGACTTCAAAACCTGAGTCGAACTGAATATCTTCATCGAAATACCTATAGCATGGCAGTACATTTATCAACGTGACATGTAAGCGCTCGCAGATCAATAGATAAAATCAGCAAAACAAATTACAGTTTTTTTCTATTTAGATAACCGATATCCACCACGCCATATTCACCAAGTAAAACTGAAATACTGACCAATACTTGCAGAAACGCAGTATCGGTCCGAGAATGAGCCAGCTACCCAGAAACAATACCTGCCACCAACTGCCTACCGCATTATAGATAAAAACGCATTCATAACAAGGACACAAAGCACCAACCGTTGGCCAAAAATAGCCTGAACAGCTAGCTCGACCTTCCGCATCCATTGAGAGCTCAATAGAATAACATCAGTTGGGGAGCAATCTTTCTTCGCCAAAAATTTCGCCAGTATGGTGAGCGACACAAAGCGGTCCAACGGTTTCCCTCGTCTTCACCAAGGGCACCTCTAGAGCGTTCACCGCCCGCAATGACCTTCAAGGTAGGTTCTCATCAGAGTGGGGGCGGTCAACGCTTAGCTTTTCTCCCGTTCTAAGAGGACCCATGACGCCTCCTTCACGCCTTATTCACAAATTTACCATTTGCAGCAAACGACGTACACAAACGTCACTGACCACAATGCATGACGCAATCTTTCGTTTGGAAGGACCTTAAGTATTCAAAGCAATTTCTTCAATTTCGATCGTGCGGAGTGGATAAGCCAAAGTTGGGCAAAAGAGAGTTCCTCGACTTCTATTCTATAGCAACATAGCTCAAGAGCACAAAAAACATTCTCTTATGGCTACGGAAGTTCCGAGTCTAAGATTTAATAATCAAATTCTGGGAGATTCTATCAAGTTTTTGCAATATGTGAAATATCATCACCATACATTCGATTTCATCCTTCCCTAGATGTGTGCCTGTTAATAGACTGTATTTTAATCTTTAGTTAGCAACCAGTGAAAATATCCATTAAACTTCCCAAGCTGTTTCGACGTAAGAATAAAGACATTCAGCATAAATTACAATGGATAGATTTTAGCTTCATAGTTCACAATCCTTACAAGTCCAAAACCTGCAGAAAATACAATATTATACAGCTGATATACCTGAATTTTAAAGTGGGACAATCTTCGTCGCTAAGTAAACATTTCTATCGCAATCCTCAATAAGTCCAGGTACAGAAGTGATACCCATAGTCTCAAAGTTTTTTTAGATTTTAGATTTAGAGAAGTACCCCGCAAGCCGCCAGTGGCGTATGGCAGGGGAAAAAGTTTCTTTCATTTCGGGTTATATTTTCAAAATATCAATGCTTCACAATAAAATAAAGTGAGTTGTGCAATGAAATGCATCTCACACACTAGCACTGGTATAGGATATCGTATGTAACCATTACCTTAAGAGATGCCTTCATAGCATGGGGTTACAGAAAACATCATAAATAACTAGAATACCGAAATCAATACGATGTAATCAACCTATTCCTTCCAAATCTATGAAAAGGACAATCTCGCGGCGAAGTTATTTGGGTGCAGGTTCCTCGATTATTCCAGTCCAAATTACGATTCCATAGTGAAAAAACGATAACGGTTCGGATACAAAGGCATGACTTCGCAATTCCACGAATTTTTGACACCTCCTAACTCAGGCGTCGTCTTTGAAAGCAGTACGGAAGGAAAGTCCGTTAGCCTTTTACAGCAGCCGAGAAATTTTATTTCCGCCTCTAAACTTAACTCCTCCCGAAGTTATGTCACTTCTATATTTTACATAAGCGGAATTCCAAAACAAAGAGGCTGACTCCTAAACTCTAAAAACGTACAACGAAAGGAATCGAATGCATTAGGATCGACCATTTTCCTGACAGTGTCCAATTTCGTGTCTTTTATTATTTATATACACCAAGAGGTATGTAGAAGAATGCTCCTAGGAGTAACTAGGAAATAGGAATAACTGAATTATAAATATTAAATCACTGAGAGAAAATGAAATTTCTCAGTCTAACATATGAAGGAGTTTACAGTTGATCGGAAAACGAAAAAAGAAAGATTTTTTGTTAACTTAAACATAAAATATCTAATCGTTGCTTTCAATAAATTAACTCAGTGAAATCACGAGTAAGTGTAAGTACGAATTGTATAAAGCTTAAAAGTAATATAATTATTTTCCAACGTATTTTCATACATTAAAACATTCGTTTATACAAGGAATTCATGTTTACTACATTCGGTTTGGCGGGTCTTACTTCGAGGAGAGGCAACGGAAAAGGTCGTCGCTTATTTTTCAAAATGTGAGTTTTCTTTTGAGTTGTGGGTTTTAGCAGTTCAAATGGCAACTTATGGTGTTTACATTTCATTTATAAAATTCCTTTAAACAACATTCGTTCCATTATATTCTTAATGTCCAAGTGTAAATAAAACCTGGATACATATTTCTTTTTTAATGAAAAGCGAAACGTTTACGAAAAGTGTGCTTTGGTCTTTCACTGAAGACGCCTCAATTTGAAGGTAAATAATTAGGTTAGAACTAGTTCAAAAGAAAACAAATGCATTCCAATGTATTTTCTGAGTAAAGAGACTCAAAAGCAAATGTCTATCTCCTATGACAAAGCGATGAGAAACAGGTAAACATCCCCTCTGAACCCTCCAATCATAAGCAATCGGAGACTCGACAATTCATTTTCCTACCGCAAATTACTTCGGTGAGTGGGAAACCCTTTCCCAATTACGAATTAAGGTTCCACCGGAAGGCTGTGACCGTATAACACGTTGCAGCAGTATCTGACACACTCGTGAGAATCTCTGATGGATAAAGAGGCGATGCTAAAGGATCGATCCGAACTACTTTTCGAGTGAATTCCGGTTGAATTAGTGACCTCATTTGCACATAATACTCGGATTGTGGGAACATCCTTTTCGATGCGGATATGAGCAATGGAAAGGAGAATTTTTTCTGGTCCGAAATCGTTAAGCATAAAGGAAAGCGAAGCGATGGTTCCTCTCTCGTACTTTAATTACCAAAATTATATCACCACTCCAATGGTTTTACAAGTTCTCCAGCTTAAAAGTAGATCACGTTAAAATGCTTGAGATGCCCGAGGAAAGAAAGTTATAATAATATAGAAAATAAAAATCTACTCGGACCCCTTAGAAATGAAATTTTCAAATACAAATAAAACCTTTGCGAAGCGAAATGGCCGAAAAATTTCATAATCTTGGGTAACTGGTTTCACTTCCGAAACCAATTACCCGAGAATAAAGTACCTCAAGTAAGGGACATAAAGAATGCAAATGATCAGTTTTAATAGAGGCATGAATAACAAGGGAGAATATTAAAAATAAAACGCTAATCTTAAAATAAGGTCCATACGACAAAATATACCAATAAGTTTTTAAACTTACACCTAAAACGACCTGGCACAGGTGATCTGTGATGAAATAAAGATGAATGAATCATTCCGAGTTTTTCTTCTCGATGATAAAGGCTTACTCAACTTTAAATCGATTGGAAAAACACATAGCGGTAGATGACTAATACGCTGAGCCATACCCGCATTTCAAACATTACCTACAATTATCTTCATCCTCAATTCTTTGCGGGAATTCCGTGGAGGCGATCATTTCCCTCTACGATCGCGATAAAACATTACCTTAAAACACTTTATCTTAAGTTTAATAAGGACTCAAAACTCATGTCTGGAAAGCCTCAATATGGAGCTGTTGAGGAAGGGAAAAAACATAACGAGCTCTTTAAGAACCAGATTCCTCAACTTCATGCCCACATCAAAACAGTCATTAGAGAGGAAAAAAAATCAGATTTGCGAAATCGCTCGTTATCGGCCATAACGCTGAGAACATATGATCTGATCTGGAAAGGGTGTTAGAAAATATCGCACAGGAGAGAAGTTCATTCGTTCGTATGGGATTCTATCGGAATCAACCTTGACCCATATCCTTTTAATTAAATCAGCAGCGTGAAGTATCAACTCCTGAGAGATAAGCAGTTTAGGGGCAACAAGAATTTTCGATACTATTAATAAACAATTATTGTACATCATTTTTCAACCTTTATTGAATTGCGGGTACAGACATAGAGTGTACGCCAATAAGCCTCATCAACAGATAACTATCTACAGTCAGAATGTTAACCTCATGGAAACGCTTCTTCAACTAAGTGAATTAGAAAGGAAAAAGAAAGAAAAATAGAAATACGCTGAATGAAAAACCGAACTTCAGGAAATTGAAGTTATAAATGTTTGTCGCTCTTTTTCTCGAACAAATATCCAATTACAGAAACTGTGCCTAACGAAACGAATACTGGAAAGGCTTCGATTGTTGCATAACATCAAACGAGTTCTCCGTATTTACTTGTACATATCGCGAGTGTATCGGAATTACCTCATCCGCAGATAAAAAGAAGTCACTTTCGGCGAATCCTGTTCGATCGACGTAAACATTTGCAATGCGAAGACAAGAGATTCATTATCGCGACTTAAATACACAAAATTTCACTCGGCTAGATATCACAAGGTGGGCTTTTGATGGGATTCCGCTGGTCGAAAACTTTGATCGCGAAATTCCAAAAGAGACGAAGGACTTCCGGTGGAAGCAGGAGGAACAACAACGCAAACCGCAACGGGTAAAAAGACCAGATATTCAGTAGACTCGAAGGAGCAAAAAAAAACTCGGTCGCCCGTGTGTATGGGCGTCGCAAAGAGACTCGAGGAAAAAGGAATGTTGAAAACGTTCCGTACTCATTTTAACCACGTTGACAGACGTACCGCTGATTAGCGACCGGTATTTATACCTCTAAGAGGCGTCTAAATCAATTAGCGATTTCGCATGTTACATCTCATTAGTTCTGTGCTCATAGAATCAAAGTCGTCTTGGACAATTTAGCTCTGAACAGATATCTTTATACTTTAACCGATTCAGTCGGCGTTGAGAATCCTTTTGTTGATGCCGCAAGTGATAATATAAAAATGAGTGATTTTCGGAAAGAAAATTGGGTGAATGCTTTTAGGAAGCGGTCAAGACATTGCAATAATCGGTCTTAAATCCTTTATACGATATTCTTCACATATTCTATAAGCTTTGGAAATACCAGTGATAATTATGACGTGCTTGCAGAGAATAATCATTCGCATGTTTTGAATTAGACATGAAACAGAAAACGGCAAACCGGATACAATACCATTCCTAATGCATTTGTGCTCCTAATTTGAAAATCAGTAGACCTACGCGAGTTCTAAATTGTTGAATTAAACACAATGATGTATTAGAAGGATGAAAGGAGAGGGGAAAAGATTTGTAAAGTAAATTCGGCACAAGGGTGTGAATCCAGGAGAAATTCCAAATAATAACCAACATGAAAAAAATATCCGACGGGACTGGGAATTGAATCCGGCACTTTGTAAGCAATGTTCCCAAAATGGTATGATAAAATGTTCTGCCCGGATAGCTTAGTAGGCTAAAGTAACCTCCCGGAGAGAGGAAGATCTCGGGTTCGATTCCCGGTCCCGTCATTTTCAAGTTCGTTTTTATTTAGGAATGAATGGGATATTACACTTTCGTAACAGGTCATTGTCACTTTGCCACTGTAGAGCACGACTTTTCAATCAAATTTCTAAACGAAACAACAACTGCTGAAGTTAAATTAAAGCAGCCTTCGTTGAATAACTCGCGCTTTAATTGGCCTCTAGCGAGCTTAATCTTCCATCTTTCTTCCCTGCGCTTTCACACACCGCGGGAGTCGGTGAGAACGCGGTGAGGCTCTCGGGGTACAAATTAGGGAGAGACGTATTAAATAGGGTGAGATTCCAGAGGGAGAGCCGCGAGACAGGCAGCCGGACTGCGGCTATGGGACGCAACGGAAACAAGAGAACTACGAAACTAAAAAAAACTGCTATTAAAAACACGCTAAACACACACAAAACTTCTCAAGCGACGATCCAACACACGCAGGCAGTGTGAGAGAGACGGAGAGAGAGAAAATATAAAATTTTACCGTACCTAGCGCCGCGATAAAGAAATCCCACAAACCTTTGAACTTGGACAAATTTTCTTCGTAACCTTCTTGACCGCCGCCGAAGAGACCACCGTTGTCGGTAACCTCGTTGGGATCGAATCCCAGCCGGTCCTTGTAGTACGCCTGGGTCGACATCTTTTACTTTCTTTCCTTACAAAATATCTCCTCCCGCCGTATTCTTCTTGTATAGAGAGCACCAAAAACTTACACAAATACCGAAAACAATCGAGACAACACTCAAAATTTCTTCTACGCCGTTTCCGGAAGGTAAACGTATAAAAAATATGTTCGAGGAATGCTTGAGTTGGACCCCTTTTTTCCAGCTCCCTCCTTTTTCACAGATAATCACCACTCCCCCGCCCTTACGAGGAGGGGGGGAAGTATTAAAACTACGTCCTGAAGAACTCCTTCCTTCCGTCTCACAATTATCTCGCTTCTTTTGGACTGTCCTCGTGCTCGTTTTCGGCCGGACGACAACTATTCCACGTTCTTTCTTCCCTTCCCGGCCGACGTTGATCGCCGCCGACCAACTACTGTTGGCTTTCCCTGGTTGCCAGGCGTACCGTCAGAGATCTCTCGGAAACGACCGGGGCGACTCCGTGCGGCCTACCGCCGAACCTACTCCCACGAGTGAGCGCGGATCTTTCGAGTCCGATATTTGTCGTTGATGGGTGGTCCCGGTGATGTTTCCACAGCCAAAAGTGTATTAGATTCTTGCAGTAAAAATTTCTTTCCTCTCTGATATTGTTACTTCGTTTCTCTTCCAAAGGCAACTCTTATTTACTCCTCCGGTAATCTCGGGTTCTCCCCACGGCCTCCTTCACGCTTTGTCGCGCAAAATTCGCTCCGATCGACGAAATCTCCCGCGGAGAGTCCTTTACTCCTTCTGGGACACTTCTCTGAAGATGATCGTCAACGTTCTTCCACTCCGTGTCTTTTCCGGCGGACGCAGAAATGTGTCAGTTCGCGGTCTTCCCGAGAAAATCTCTTCCAGCAAACAGTGACGCGATGTCAAAACAAAACTCCGAGAAAACTCCAGCCAGACTCTTCCAAGGATCTGATCTTCAGATCCGCGCTCCTCCTTAGAAATTCCCTGTGGAAAGGGTCTGAAACCCTTCCTCGGCACCACTCTACTCCCCCAATCGTAAACGTAGTAGCGATCGCACTGTTCTCGATCCGAAAAAAGCCTTTCTTCACCGAGACCACCTCATTCCAAGAGTAAGCCGCAACACACTGAAGTCAACCTCGACCGGACTGTGAACATTCTCCGTCCCCACCACCTCTCCTTCGACTCACCCACGTGCTCCACAGCCGCAAGTGGGTGGACGATGGGAAGACTTAAAGGACGCACTCGTGAATAAAAAAACGCACGAATAAAAGAAATCACTCGACGAAGTTATCCGCGATGGAGGGGGGAAGGAGATCCGAACCATATACGACGAAAGAGCGAAAGCATGGGGGGAACCCACGCTCGGCACCCTTTTTTAAAAAGCATTCGTGCAGGTAGCGAAGGAAAAAGCGCACGGGGGGCGCCTCTAGTAGTGGGAGGGGCACGGAAGCACGTAGGCGGACTGGTATGGGACTGCGAAGAGAACATGGTAATTGGGGCGGGGCACCTGGGATGGTACTGGAGGGGAGGAGAGTGGGTGCCAAAGCGACGCCTACCAGAATGTCTCCTTGGAATAAAACATATTGGAGTGACTACCCCGATTCTTTTGCACTTCCCTTTCCACTAACCCACGCTTATCATTGGATTCGCGGACCGCATGTGCCTTCCTACTTTTAAGCTACCTAGTGCAGTCCTAGTACAGGGCTGCTCGACAGGTTATTGCGATTAACCTATCGATTATTAGTATAGTTATTCTTACAATTATCGATGATCGGTCGATCACGCATGCCCCTTTAAACTTTAGTTTGCCTTTAAACTACCAAATGATTTTAATTTCCTCAAATCTATTTAACTGTATACGTAAATTTATGCATAACAATACTGACCTCGAGAGATCCCCAGATTCAACGACATTATACGATTTAAATAAAAGATTCGAATGAATAAATCACGATCGATTATAATTTTCGTCCTCTCAAATTTCATCGATCGCATTCGGTCTTAATGGAGCACCTGCTCTAAAAACAGACAACATTTCAGTATTTCGACCCTAACTATATCTAATGGAATATCTTTCAATTTTACCTAGCTATGCCTGTTATAGAAAAATCCCCCAAATTCCTGCAGGTGTATGCAAAATCGTACATGAATATTTTATAAAACACACGAGAATTTTCAACGAGAAGTTCATTTGCCGTGTAGTATTTCACAGACGGGGTAAGGTTTAGGTTTTGCGATTTGCACTGCATCAAACAGGTGCAACTCTGACTCTGAAGAAATACCAATACGTAGCGCAGTTTCTAAAGTACGATCTGTGAATGCCAAATTAAAATACTACACATATTTCTAATAGAATACGATCCAATCCTCAATCAACAACGAAACGTTTACATATATTCTTTAAAAGATTCAAAGAAATAATTCTCATCGAGTTGACAGACGGTAACAAAAATTTGCCTAGAGAGAATAATACAAGTGAACAATCTAATCATTTGGAAAGATAACTATGATTACTTGAATTATACTTGAAAGGAACAATATCATTGGGAATAATGTCAGAATTTTTCGTACTTTCTTAATACCAGGTATACAAGGAAGATTAATCAAGAAAATAAGGGACAGAAAAGAGAACGATAATTCCTAAATTGCAATAAGTAGAATTAGCATTTCAAAAAGTGCTTCGATACCTAAGGTCACGGAAATGTGATTTTTAATCTTTCGTATTCCAAAATATCATTTGAATTTCAACTTCCACAAAAAGTAACACGGCAATACGGATTGCTGCAGGGATGACCATTTAAGTAAATAATGTGAGATAAATTTTACTACATAGTATAACGGCGAAGTTGCATCAAAATATGATAATATTTAATAGTCTGGCGTTGAAAACGTTGAAGAAGAAATAACTACATTATTGGCTAAAAGGAAACTATTAAATGGATTATTGAATATCTCCCGGTCAAACAACACTCATAAAATCATACGGACTGGCTCTGAATGCAACAAGCCCAAAACACCATAATCAGGATAAATATACAAGAAAAAATCAATCGAAAAAGATACCAAATCCCCAGTTAAAGCCGCAAGTTCCTTAGATCCTCAGCCCGCGACATAAACCCTACGAAAATTCGCAGGAACTTTCAAGATCAACGGCCCTTAAGTCTTTCTTCACTTTACATGGAGCATAATTTCGCGAACAGCTGCCATTCGGATAACCTCTCCAAAGAGTCGACCCCGCGGCACAACCCACGTGGTTGGGTTAAAAAAGCGTCGCCAACTTCACCACCTCTTCAGAACCCATATGAGGAGAGGTCCAAGAGAAGCGAATAGGAGTGGGATAGTTGGTGAGGAGGCGTAAGGAGGTGAGAATGGGAGGGGAAATGCACGCCGCTCGTGACGTCGCACTACCACCCAAGTTGGCCAATAATGGTTGCATTAAATGGAAGAGGAATGCGCCTGGATGAACGCATATGATTCTAAGAAAGTGGATGTGCATTCAGAGGCGTGACCTACTTATCTAAACGGATCGAAAATTGAATTCTCTTTTGACGTTAAGCGCATGAATGGATGAGAATGGTTTATATATTACACAGAGAAGTGAGGGCTCGATTTCTATTACGAGAATATGAGATAAAAAGAGAGGCAAAGAAACTTGATACTCTCTGATCTATGTAAGACTCCTCGCCAATGAGCATTAAAGAATACCAATATCTGCAATTTAATGTTGAATGCTCATAAATTCTTCGCCATGAGAATTTCTAGGAAAGGTTAGCATTAAATATCAATTGAAAAAGCGCTCTAAAATTTAAAATTGCTAAGTATGTACTTAATAAAAGTATTAATAAAGATCAAAGTTATAATGAAAACCAAATAAATGTGAATATGTTTTCATATTAATCATTAATAGTGAAATAAGTACATTTTAGGTTAATTCTAGTTGGTAAGTCTATGAAAAATAGTAATGCAAGATAGGAAGGGCGTTATTCAGATCTTAGAAAGGTAAGACGGACAGTAAACATACAATAAAGATACTAATAATAAGTAATCATACGCCATAATATGTAGCTTTACATTCTATCGAAGTTAGAAAATGTAAAAAGTGCATTGGCTTAAGAAAACCGACGGGAAAAATTTTCGATGACTTCATAAGTCTTTGACCTAGGAAATAAAATGACGAATTATACAGTTCTTAAAAGCAGTTCATATTTAACGTTTGTGACTTTATTGCAAAGGATCAACAAGAACGCAAAAATTCTATGAAATTGCACGCAAGGAATAAATCTGTCGAGGTCGTTGAAAATTTCATTTTATAATGTCAAGTTTCATTCAGTAACTATCGAGGGTAAAAGGAAAAAGTACTTCTGGTAATGCAGAATTCGATACTAATACGTTTGAGCGAGAAAGATGGAAAATTGAACGCAATAAAAATAAAGCTTCAACAATTTTTATGAAATTCTCTTCGAAATAAATTCGAATAGAAACTAAAAAGTAATTTTCATTCTTATGCTATTAAAAAAATAACTGCTTCAGATTCTGATTCACTGATGTTTTCTTTACTTATTTTATGGTTTGCGTTTCAATGATACTCAATTCCGTTTTGATGGAGCATCAATAATTAGCTGTACCATAAAGACAGAAATCAGGCCATTGCTCTCTAAGAAAGATAATTATATTTAACTGCGAATCTAATTTCAGTAATTTAAATACTTGCATAAAGGAATATCTCTGTAAATGGAGCAATTATATCAAAAAGTTTTCGTTCGTTGTTTCAGTCGCTTTTTCTAAAGCATTTTCGAGAAAGTAGTATTTCATCTCTTTTGCGAATAAACTTATTTTATTGTGCGAAACGAAATTTGCAATCATGGTTTGAGCAGACTGTGGTCTTTAAAAGCTTCAATTCTATTCGTCTAATATCGTAAAAGAAATTAATTTTCTCTAGTTACCAGCACACGCACTGAGGAGATAATAACAAAATAAATATATTATTCCCACTGCGAGCACGATTGGATACATTTCCTCAGTTACAGGAAAACAGCAGTGCTGTTTACGCAGTCTTTCGGAGAATATATTCAATGTAAATCCAATTATTTTCAGGCATAACTTTCTAAGCAGAAGCCAAAATACCGATGTACTGCATGCAGATGCATTGACCCCAGCCATGTGTTTACATGCTTTCGCGCTTTTCTCTACCTCAATATCAATCAATGTTGATCCATTCACTTTTTGTGAAGCAAAATAAAGACTTAATTCAACTTTCAACTTAATTTTGCTTTATAACTGATACACGACTAACCCAAGAAAATCCATGTGGTAACAGATAGGCCGTATTTGCATATACACGTGTCATAAAGATAGCACATTATATTCCTCATCTCCGTGAATTCATCCGACAGCGGATATGTTAATGGAGACGTGAGGTGAAAGTTCAAGCAAACGTTAAATGGTTTTAAACTGATGAACTGAAGGCACGTCTCTATCTTCCATAATAGGAGGTTCTCTTAAGGATTGAAAAGGGGGAGGAGAGAGCATTCGATACTTTTCCCTCCATTCACCTTCTCCTTCCTCTTTATTAATAAACATCTTTCTCATTCCGTTCGCGTAGCCCTCGGCGTCGCATTCAAACATCATGCGTAAGCAAAGAAACCTATTCGTCGCCATTCAAAGGCGGATGCTTTTTCATACCATGCAAATCTCATTCCTTTCTCCTGCTTACGATTTACGAAGAGGGAAAAGAAATTCCAATAGAAACCACATTCTTCAGAAAGAATTTCGATACATGTTTAGATACACGAATCGATTAACATTGGCTATATAAAAAGGTGGGATTCAAAAATATAAGGAACAGTTTATTTTCCCTACCAATTATGCAACCATGCACTGCAATCTTAAATATGTATATACTGCATTTTTCCTTATTATTCCAATTGAAAATATTTTAATGAAACTTTAAGATTAAATAAGGAAGTATTTCATGATACAACACAGATATTATATTCTTGTAGTAAATAATGGATTACAGCATCCATATATCATTCTTGAACCACCGTATCGATCCGGCGAAATCTGAAAATTTTACGAATCTATTCGGAGAGAAATGTCAAAGAAGTAATTTCTATAAATTATTGATACATATTGATGAGTCGATCAAGCTCGAAATCAAGACGGTTCGAAATCGACGTCAGGAATACGCTTTAGACCTATCTTTTTAAATATCTTAAAGATAACGCTGAAAAGAAAAGTTATAAATGACCTCCGGGCGAAAGGAAGATCGCAACTGAGGTCATCATTCTTTTTCCATCGCCATATGCGTCTTTCCGAGCAATGATTAATGGCGTGATGTACAGAGAAGTGACTAAACGGTATCTAATGCGGTCGAACAAACACTAATTCCAGTGTAAAAGTGTTGCAAGAGGCAAATTATAATGGGAACGTGTGGGTTTCGGTCGATTCCAGCAAGGACGAAGAATGGAATGGAATCAAGAATGGAATAGTACTGTCGAGAGCGAAAATTTACTACACGATGGTGTTATGTAATTGTTACGCCGAACGAGTATATCCCTATACGGCGAAATGAGTAAATTAAAGTCTCTTTTGAAAGTGCCGCCGCATAACTCTGGTCATATTTGATAATACTGTCGAGAGAAACGAACGATGATGACAGAGCTTCTTGACAATATGTACGATAGTACCCTGTAATACGTAAAATATGAACACATAAATTTTTCTCTGTGGAGAAGGAAGTATTTATTTTACGATTTCCTATCTACGGTGGGCATAGAAATATTTACGTCAACGAGGAATTTAAAGTGACCTAGTGATTAAGAGTAGATAACGGAAATGGAATGAAGTTTATTTCAAGCTTTCATTAAATACTCCCAAATACTATTATTATTACTATAGAAGTAGTTTTTACTAACTAAAACTGGTTTCTCCTATGAGGCATAAAATGTATAATTTCTTTGTCGATTCACAATATTCTTTTCAATAAAACAAGGAATTTCTTAAAAGACGCTGCCATCGAAATGACGTTACAACATCAAAGTTTTAACACTTTAATAATTTTTCTTGATTAAAATACTTTTAGAATATAAAAACTGATTTACGTCAATAAGATCATCAATACTGACACTCAATTTTACTTTGCAACATTCTTTGCAGAAGAAATAGGCAAGAAAACTGATTAATTAGTCGTTAACTCTGATGAATACCCAAGGTCGCTATCAAATACCACTTTTACAAGTCGAGGAAAAAAAGCATTAGAAAAAATAAATACTTTGCATTTTATATTTTTCAGTTACACCGAGTAGTGTTATAATAAATAATTTTAACCAAAAATGCTCCCCTTCTTGACAATACTATAGTATAGTAGAAGAGTGCTTGAATACTGCAGGCTTGCACGTAAATGAATAGTGAAAGATGAATTAAGATCATAAATTAAGTTGCATTCCATTTTCATTTTGGACATCATTTCCTTTAAACAAACAATAATAAATAATAAATTACATCAAAGTGAGTTCCCTAAAATTGAACCTCTATAATTATCCTCGGAGGACTCATGGAAGTCCTTTGAACGTAATAACTTTTACTTAAATACATTTTCTACGAAATACAATTTCTACCCAAATTTTTCATTTTTTGGACCCCAAATACGGCCTCCCTATTTTTAGAACCAGAAAGGAGCCTTAAACCAATGATAGGACAAAAGAGGTGTACCTAACTAAACTGGTCTCTATTTTATGGAATCAGACACTAAATGCACCCTAATCTCAAAGTTCCGATATCTCCATACATATCTTATGTCGGACATTTAAATCACCGTGAGATCGAACCCACCAAACGTTTGTTCAAGAAATTGGATGAAAAAACATAAAGGCCTTGAAAAATGTTGAATGAACTCGGAGAGAAGGGGTGTCACCTGTGGAATCTCATATACAACTCAAAACCTTATATGAATGTCAATGAAAAGTAAATGAACCTGCAATAATACCAGGCCATGACGCCTAATTAGCTGAACCCTATTTCTACATGTTTAATTAACCCTGAAATCCTAATCATTAAGAACATATGTTTGCACATGGTCTTCCTCTGCGGAGGAAATATTCGGAAGCACCTTTGCTGCCGAAATTGAATTCCCCTTTATTACTACGCGGTGTTGTGAGGATTCTCGCGGAGAAAAAGAGAGGATAATCGTCAAGTGGGCGTTTCTATGAGAACGTGGGCGAGGTTAGGAGGTCAGGCGGTGCAACCCACGAGAGAAGATACTTCCAGTTCCTCCCAAGCATGATATTTTACACGCATAGTGGGAGGGAGTCGTGGGTCCACCGTGTCGCGCGATGCTTTTCTCCGATTAAGGGAAAACTCTGGCGTAAGCTATCCTATTCCGAGCGTGCTATGCGACGGAGGCGTTTGGGAAAATGAGGGGACACCAGCATAAGACAAAGCATCTTGGGAGGTTCCGGAACACAAATAAAGAGGAGATAAAAACTGAATGAGTGAGCGGTTCGATCCGAGAAAATGTCCGAGGCGATCAAGATAAAATTCTTTCTCTCAACTTTCTCTAACGTCGTTAGGTACAGCTTCTATAAGAAATGTTACTTTGAAGAAAATATGTGATAAATATTTAAAAATCTCAACATTACAAGTCATTGACGAAATTCCACAACATACGATGGCAATACAACGCCCATATAAGATTTTTAGAATTTATTCGAAAAAAATTTATAGATACATACAAAGATTCTTCGAAAAAGTAAACCATATGTAGCATAAAGCCTATATATGAGGAGGGAAATCTGAAATAGTATGATAGCTTATTCACACCTTTTTCTGAGTTTCAAAGGCTAGTTATACCAATCTCTTTTCTAACTCCTTCAACCAATAAGTTAGATCTACCCATCATAAACTCTGAAATGAAGTTTCTCTTGGTATTGCCTCCTCTATGAATTATTCACAGTAAATGAATTTCTCTTATAGCATCTATTTTTCCGTAAAATAATTAAAAGGGACGAGCTTAAAGATAATTCACCGCCTACTTAAACATTGTGAGCTATTTTCATGCTCAGAACACAGTAAAATTGAAAGATATGATAGAAACTTCGAAGATTTACATAGAAAAAGGCTTCCACTAGATTAATTAAGGATCAAGTAAGGAAGTTATGCAGACATGTACTACATTTCCGATTCACTGACCGAACTCTAAGCACCTGCTCTGACAATAAAAACTAGAGAATAGATTTTCATCGGCATCAGACATCTTGAACTGGCGACAGAAGGATCTGAATATTGACCATGCCCTCCACTTCTGCAGTCAAAGAGACGCTGCATATTAGAATTGTTAATTCATTTCAAGGGAAAGAAAATTAATTGACATTTACTAAGCATGTTACGCAGATTTCTTGAGCATCCTGTATCTTAAAATAATGTAGAATTTCTATACAAATGTATTACAAATAACAAGAGCTAGAAATTACAGATGATAACTTCTCTCGAAAAAGAAATCATGTAAATTCTCTATCCTCTGTGTAAGTTTACCATACTTATTCAAATGGTGAACAGAGATAATTAAAATGATATTCCAATATTTCGTTAAACAGCTTACAAAAGAGAAACTGACATATAGGGCAACTCTAGCCTCAGGTTAATTATGGATAGTGCTTTAGTGATTTTCCAAGTAGAAACGAGAATCCCAGTTAGAGGAGCACCCATTCAAGGAACCTTGCTCTAACATCACGAAGGAACATGTTAAATACCACCTCGGAAGGCATCTAGTCATTAACTCATGTTAAGTTATTCATGAAAGCTGAAGGCAAAAACGTGGTCTGAAATATAGATAATACTCCTACAGAAGGGCTAAATAGTAATTCGTATAAAATGAGCCCCGGCTAAGTGGTGTAGAGAATTAAAATAACTAATAATCAGTATCAATTTCTCTTTAAACCATCAGTCCAGGAGTTTCATTTCCACGATGTAACTCTATCTAAATTTTGTTACCTCTACATCTTATTATTATAGATATTAGAGATAATACCTAATGATAAAATATATATATATTTGTTTTTTTATTTATCTATAAGTTCGTATATAGTAAATTTACCAATTGCATATATTTTATCCGTCATTTTTGTTTGTACTGATTTTTTCTATATATAAATTAATTGAAGACGATAGTTGTGCATTAATTGTGTAAATTTGCATGCAATAACTGTATAGGTTAGGTGGAAGGGAGGCCACGCTGGCCTAACATCCCCAAAGGAGTATAATAATAAGATGCAGTAAATTATATTAACTGAAAACACCAATTAGAGAGGATAACGACCAGGTGATTTATGTTTGTTCGATTTGATTGATGAATGATTCCCTGTACAAAACTTCATGAGGTTAATAAACCTTTATCACAACTTGAATTCATCGTAGAATGTAAAATAATTGAGATAAAGGAAGATAACTTAAAAACGCCCGCTAAAATAAATTTTAAAAAGTGAATCCCCACTAAATTTATAATTTTCAGGGAGTTCAGTCTCGGCTTCAAAATAAGATTAAAATATGTAATAGAGATGTAATATACTGCTCTTTATACTGTACTAAATGAACTTAAAGAAACTCACAGGTTAAGTAAAATTATTTTTTCGTTCTATTCTATTCCAACTTCAATTAACACGTAAAACGGGCTATTTTTCAAAAGGCATGCGCACGTATTCGATTAATTTTCATTGTTTCATTTTAATGTTGAAGCACCCGCTAAAAGTAGGCCTTACAATCCGTTTAACGCATCCCTTAAAAGGAGATTAAGATTCGAAATGTCGTCACCTTTAGCAACTCATCCTTTCCCGGAATACGGTGACGAGGTTGTCTAGCCGAAGGAGCTCATCTCACAAGAGGCGTGACCTTAATCTCATTAGAAAGTCGCACTCCCTCGGAATAGTGCACTTTTTTACGCTGATTTACCATCTTCTATCACGAGCGCCTATTTAATTTGTACTTCATTAACTTTTACGTACACAAAAGGGAGACGTGTGAGGAACAAAGACCAGGAATTGCAAGCGGCGCGATTTTCTAATCACCGTTTTCAACGTGTACTTTGAGCGATGAGGTAACATCGCCTGCCTAATGAAAAATTAATACATTTTTCATGAGCGTAAAATCCACCTGGATCCCGTGGTTCCTACGGGACGGGTTCCCAATCTGAGAGTAGCTATTCGAAGCTGAGATTGCATTAACCTAAGACGAGACTAATGCATCGGACGAGGAAAAAACTAAATGAAAGAAGATTCATGGATACGAGAAAATCCTTGACATCACGCGTGACTTTTAAAACCTTAAACCTTTTTAAATGCCAAACGAGGTGTTAAGATCTCTCACCTCATTTACAATAATCCAGATATTAAACGTTCTTCATCGGGGAAGAGGACACCTTTGAAAACATTTCCCTTTCCTTTACGAAGTAAACAAACGACGTTAGATGTATTTATAGGTTGAGAAGTGCATAATAATATGGATGTCATTCATTAACATACGATTTAAAATAACGAGAAGAAATAAGGAGAGCGCGGATGAGAAATTTCCTTCGAAGGAGATTCATATTATGCAATTAATTTCAGCAACTTAAGTTATTTTGAACGCAAAGAAATCCTTCCTATCTAGGCGATTACTAGGAACACATATCTAATCTTCTAGAACAACTTTCTATTTTGTTTACTTTAATTTTTGAAAAGTTAGATGATTTAGCAATCACTAGACTATGCAACAAAAAATTTCAAAACGATACTTACGTGTTCTTTCTTTACTTAAAATGAAGTTAGCAACATTCCCAAATAAGTGATTCCCAAAAATAAGTTATGGTTAAACAAAACAACAGATGGAACATTTTCTAATGAATTTATGAATAAAGATGAAGATGATATCCAATTGCGGTGGATAAACCAATACATTTATCCTATTTATTCATTAAATATGACTTCTCGATCTTCTCATTAACTTCTTTTTCCTGTATATTTTTACAATGCTTTCAATTACACAGCATATGAAAAGCTAACGATCTTCAATTCGATATCAAACTATATCAATATAAAATTCAGGCTTACAAATAAATACGGCTGACACAATCGGAAACGGTGACTTGAATGAACTAAGTTTCAAGGATGAAACACTTTCACACTCACAATCGATTCACACCCTACCAATCGTATTTGGCGACCTCAGCTTTTCCTCAATGAACTAGGCAAGGGAGCTTAAATAGATTAGAGGCTTATAGCTGTGTTTATTTAAACCAGTTTCCGAGAGAAACCTTGCCTCCATATTCGCATGATCATCACACAACAGCAAACTAACATTGGACGCGCAGGTGAGAATATAACTCGCCATTCATCGAGAACGAAACTGAAAGACAACTGGCCTCGAGCCAAGTCTCCTATGAACATCCATTTCTAACAAACTATTCTCTTGAATAGGCGAATCCATTCTCACGAGGATTCTTTAAATGAATCTCGTCTATGAATAATTCAACGGCTGAGGAAAGCCTATTTTCACCGAAAGGAACGCTGCTGAAGACCAAAGGACTCCAAAAGAAGAGGATTATGGGACATCGCCGTGAGGGCAAACGGTAACGAAAGGAAAACACGCATCCCAAAATGTTTTGAAAGCATCGCGAGGGGAATAAAAGAATGATTTGGTGGGCTGGACCGACCTTTTGCCCTGACACCACCAAAAGATAACGCTCCGCCCTCTCACAACAAACAAATGAGGGATTGTTGAGAGGTGAGGTCACGGGCTGCACGGTAAGCGCATACGCACCGCTAACCTCAGCAAAAAAGAAAGAGGCACGAAAGTCACGCCTGACGATTCTCCCCAACAGCACTCCTTCCAGAGGAGTCGTTAAAGAAGATCGTCACCTGTTGCATCGCACCGCTCGATACCGGTTCCATTGCAAAACGAATCCGAGACGCAATTTTTCCTCGCGAAGATTGAAATGACAGTGGGAATGTTGGTACTGACGACTGGTGATTAACAGACCTCTAAGGAAGCTCTGGTTATAGAGGATGAACTAATCGTAGGTTAAAGAGGAAATGCATCAAAGCTGCAAATTACACTAAAAAGAGCAAGGGTAAATATTTTTCAGTTTTGTTTATTAAGTTGAAAGCCAGTACCATTGAAAAATGAAATTAGCCTCTGCGTTAGAGTCATTGAATGAAACGGACGCACCAAAAATCCAAAATATTACGAGATACATTCGAATGAGTAAAGACTTCTCTTATGAAGGAAAAGAATTTTCAGAGAATAGGGCGCTGCGGTTGTTCCGAAATCCACGATTTGCTGGATAAAACTTGACCTAAATATGGATGATTAAGAAATGACTGCGTAAAGCGCAACCGCACTTGGAGTGCGAGAAGGCAGATGGTTCATAAAGCCTTTTTAGAAATTTATGATTTGAAGATGAGTGAAAATTGCCCTTAAAATATAAACTTTCCATTTCGCCGATCTTCAGGCACGATTTTGCACTAGTCAGGTAAAGTTGTGATGCTAACCCCTTTCGGCTTTGTTATGACAGTAAAATTTCTGTTGATTATTTTCTTAATAAAATCCTTAATAATAAGCCAACAAATATACAGTCTTACCAAAGAGATGGAGGGAAGAGAGAAGACTTTATAAAATCTGAAGCCACTGGTATTTTCTGTGCACATCAAGATTCAGGACTCACCTGTAAAGACAAAAAATTAATTAATTCATCATACAAATATGTTGCATTTTTACCACTTAAAAAGAATGGATGTTATTTTTAATAACCGATATATACCGTTCTTGGTATCAATTTTACCTATTCATGTCACCATTTTAAATATATTCTATTTGCCATTTTACACAGTATAGATCAAAACGTACCATTTATTTAATATTTTGTCAGTCTTGTTTACGACTGAGATAATAGAACAGTTATTTAAATATGAGTGATTCTGAATAATAGTATTCCTATTTGGAATGAAGTAAGAATGAAGAAGTAAATATGAGGTATCAACACAACATTTAAAAGAAGTAATTATGCAACGTTGCGCATAGATAACCAATGGAAACAGACGACGAAAATCAGAACCGAATAAATTAGATGGTATTTAGTCTTGAATCCACAGCAGAGATTAAAAAAAATGAAGGGACACACCTCGCTATGCTTCTCTTCTACGTCGACCCATATGTTATTGCGAGCAGTTGGTGAAGGCGGAGAAAGGAAAAGAAAGAAGGCTTACGAAGGACTCTCGAAATATTCAAGAGAGAAACAAGGGGTAAGGAGACATCCCGAAAGGCAGTGGGCGTTGGTACATACATGCCAAGTGACCTTCGCTTGAGAGAGGAAACGTGCATTAGCATGACCGTTTCCAAAGACAGCGTAGTTATTGAAATGCCGAAAAGGAAGGGTTTGCACCGAAAGTAAGCGGAAATCCTACTCGTTAAATCGTCCGCGAAAGTACTTAAATGACTTTTCTGTATCAGTCTTCAAAGGTGTGGACAATTCGAGGGCAAACATGTTTGGCGTCTTGAAATCCAAAGGCTTGAGCGTTAATTAGAGATAACAAGTGCACACATAGCTAGACAGAAAACATACCCTGAATAAGCACCGTTCTGAGAGTCGTTTTAGTAACCGTATATGGCTCACAACGAGCTCTCCTTACCTTTCTGTTTACCAGACGCAATAATGAAGCGTGGATAATTTTTACGCAAGGCTGCTAAATGACTCGGAAAATGAACCGAAATGGGATATGATTAAGGGATGATTTTAAGTTCTTCGAAGGTTACCAAGGTTTGAAGTTTACCACTTCGAAGGTTACTTCGAATTTACCTCGTTAGGGAAATACATAATAATGTTATTTACAAAGTTTAAGAAATTTAAACGAGATTCTAGAGATATTTACAATGGAAAATATCATAAATATTAATTTCTCGTGACTTCTTATTTTTATCTTTCTTTTTCGTATGACGCAATCAACTCCATTGCAAAAAAATCGTTCAAAGTAAAGGAATAATTTAAATTTCTCTAGCTTTAACATCCATAAACGGTGATATTTTCAGATAGTATGATATATTACTTTTGAAGAATTGGGAGATTATCTAAAGAGGAATTAATGGGATTTCAACCTTAAATTCAAGAACTCCCCATCGTGCACACTAAAACGGATTGAATACTAACTGATCCTTAACATAGTTCTTCGAATTGGTACTTCTACTTAAATATAAGAAATCCACAGAATTAAAAAAAATATACCGCATGAATGTAGATAATTTGTTTTCTATTCACAGAAGTCTTTAAATAAGAATACCGATTAAAATGAAAGATAACATGAATAATCCTTAGAATCGCACTCAATTAGACGCAAACATGAAGCATTTTCATTATTCACGGTAAAGTAATACCGCAGAGAGGAAGTGAGGCAGAAAAAAAATGCGGTTTCCAGATTCATACACAATCGCATAACCAACTCACTCTTCCGTAGTTCTCGAGAACTACTTCGCAACTTTTTCTTACGTCATCACCTCTGAAAACGCAGCTCTAAATAATCGATTCTTTCAGTACTCCGATAATGGTCATCCCCAGCAGATCGATCAAATTGGTGAGAGGGATGAAAATTCTCATGCCAACTGAAATATGACAAAAGTGAAGCGATGGAACAGCAGTCAGCTTCGAATGGGGAGGGTCGGAATTTATCATATTATGGGTGTCTAATCGTCTAGCGACCGCGAATAATTAGTGCTAGTCACGATTATTTCGAAATATTACGCACATCAAGAGAAATGATAATTCATTTTTGTGCTTCGTAGAATGAAAATTGTAAAAAGCGAGAAGTTCATCAAAATCTTTTGAAGAAGAATCCAAAAATTCCCAAGCATCACATATGGGCAACCTTCATGAGAATCTAAATATTTTATAAACATTATATAGCAATTACAAATCAATTAATTATAAATTAGCATTTATATCAATACTATATCAAGTTTATATTAGATATTTATGTAAAATATTCAAGAAAAAGGAAAACTTTTCCCCATCAATATTTTCTGTTTCTTAACAAAGAGAACATGTTATTATCGAAGATAAACGTTAAGAAATCGCTCTGGTTAGAAAAGAAGATCGTAAATAAATGTTTCGTTAGAGATAAAACTTCATGTTTACTTATTTTACCACAAAGTTTTGTTTATTACACTTGACGAGTGAATTTAAGCCATGTAGCAATAGTAAAAAACTATGAAATTAATGACCTTAATATTATCAACCTAGATTCCTTTAGAATCATTTTTGATATGTTTGATGATTCAAGATGACGTTATAATGTGGAGTAAAATCGCTGTTTAATTTTCAACGGATAACGGAACTAAATGATTATTTTAGTCATTGAGCTTGTAAAATCGTAACTTGTTGCATAAGTATGAGAAACGACCTCAGTCCCTACAACTGCTAACCTTCTTGAAAATCTCTGCGCAAATTATTCGCATCATAGCAAGAACAAGACTGACATATCTAAATTTTACGTTATTGGGAAATAAGTAGAATGAAAATTTTCAAGGCTCCTCTAAACATCCCCGACCTAAGGCGTTCACAAAACAAAGTAATGAGAGTATTTTAACCTAATTCAATCTACCACTTGTGAATAAGAGTCATCCGAATATAGCGATGGAATTTCGCCCAGGGCAATCTCCTCGTTTTTCAACTTGCAGATGTATTTCGTGATCTTCTTACTCTCCCTAATGGACAATAACACGCCCTAAATAAAAGTTCCGTAATGGCCGAACCATTCCCACAGCAGAATGTATGGGTTTCAATGAAAAAGTATGGCAATGAAATGGGAGGTGTTGAATCACGAACTGCGCCTCAGGGCAAAGATTGAAAAACGACTTTTTGCTGTTGAAGCGGAAAAATAGCCTCCTCAGATATGGCAGAGGAAGAAACATGATAACAGGTCTAAGCTCTACGCTAATAACAAACCAATAGACCACTCTATCACCAATAAATAACAATCTAAGAAGGGCAGGGGCATTCAATGAATAACTGCTCGTGCGTTATTTGAGATCATTTTCAGGGCGCCAATTTTATATCCGAGTGCTGAACTTCATAGCCTTAGGAAAAAGGAGCTTTACGGAAATCTTCAAGAATTACGATAAAGGTTTGCTAGAGAAATTCGAAGCGGATAAAAGTGTTCGAAGAAAAATTTAATAAATCCAGCCTTAAAAATTAAGTTATGCATAATTTTAAACATTCTATACTCATTAAAAATTCGACGACTCGAAGAATCATGTTATACATACTACAAATAATCCTAAATGAAGATTTACTGCCAAAAACTGAAGAAGACAACATAAGAGCAATGCAAATTAGAAATACATACTGCATTTCTAACTTGCAAGTAGCGAATGAAAAGAGAATGTACGATAAAATTCGTCATTTAATGAAATTAAGATAAGGAAGAAGGGTAATACACGAACCACGTTTGCAGAGTGAAATAGTAAAGAAAAATTAATGATAGCTTGATTATACCAAATAACTACGAAAACGGAAGCAATTATATCTTACGGTACTATGCCACATCGTATGATTTACCGAAGCCGATTTACTTTGATTGCATTACAATTCAACAAATTTAAAAGAAATCTGTACTTGAAAAGATCTTATTCCTTCTTGATTCAATGCGCTCCACATTCTATCGCATAGATGTCTGTTGCATCCCACACGATATAATAGCCAACAACGATTTAAGTATGTATATGAAGCATTTCAAAGTATTAGTCCGTATAATATTTGCTTATAGAATACCGAAAAAATAGAATATGTTCTTCAGATGATTCGGGGTTTCAACAACTGCGAAAAATTCACAGAACAGGGGTTCGCAATCAATTGATCCCGTTTTGATTTTTGGCAATAACTTTCCCTCTACGCTACTTACGAATTTCAGAGCTTCATAGCTAAACGAACAAAACATAATATCAGCCGTATTGTAACTACAAAACCTAAATATCAACAAAACGTGTTTGCGCTGCGTGGATGGGAAATTCTTTGAACATAGCGGTTAGAAGGTGATACCAAAAGAGGGTAAGTAAGATTTGTAACAACATTGAGGTCGATTTATTGTTATTACTTTTCGAGTACACCACTAGCTTGTGAGGTTTCTTATAAAAATATTAGCTCTCAAGCAAGGGAAGTTTATGTACCTCCAGAATAGAAAATGATACAAGAGATGAGGAAATAGGATCGGAAATGGATACGTAACATTAAAGAAAAATTCAGATGGTAAGATTTTTCTATTTTACATAAATTTCACTAGAATTTCATAACAAAACATACATTTGATGGGCAAAAGATATTCAGGAGGCTGAGGAAAACAAAAAGGGAGCACCATATCCATATCAAGTTGCGATCGAGGTGCAGCACCCACGCCCTCTCCATTCTATTGTTCTTTCCGCTCCCTTTCTCTCGCTACTCTCTTGTCTTCTACTGTCGCCCCATCACATCTGATCATATCATCTTCTGTTTACTCAAGACTTCCATTTACATTCCACCTATATCTTGGTGACGATATTAGGCTACGAATTTCAATTTCTCTTCCACAGGTTTTATCCCACGTATCAATTTCGTGAAGTTTTTGACTTCAATGTTTCTCCTGATTTAGTGGATTCCTTTATTCCTTAAGCCACCTTTCCAGTAAGTTTGACGAAGGAGTCAGCTTTTGAATTTAAATATCCAATCTTCCCTTCAGTGGAGTTAAGATCGGAAGAACTAAGCAAGGGCTACGAAACAAGAAATTGATTTCATAAAAATTCCGGAAAAAAACTCGGATAAGACGCTTTTCAGGAGACCTGGAGAAATCACCATAAGAAGAATGGTCTGCTATTTGCACAAAGGCTGTCTAAGTTACTTAATTTTGGTAATTATTCACTCTAAAATGAATATATTTTGAAAGATAGATAATAGGGAAGAATGACGAATTTTTTAACTCTCGCAGTGGCGAGACGGCAGCATATCTCTCTAAGACTACATTGAGCAGCCCATAAAATACTCTACATCTGGTTTTTTTATATGTTTCTTTCTTGAGATTGCGTCGAAACCAAGTGACTTTTAAATCAGTCGCTTTGTCCTGAGAAAGACAGAGAAGATCTCACTGTATCACACAATTTGGCTCAGACAGTGGGATAAAGATGGCACTAAGTCGCGATATCTTCATATTGAGCTCATAAAATATAGTAAGTCGCACGTAACAAGAGAGTAAGAAGGAACATCATTGGAGATATATCTTGGATATCAAATAAATATTTGGTGATAATAAAAAATTGGTCAATTGAATGAGGCGGCCGATTGGTTAACAAGGTTTCAGCGCCTCCGTGGACGAAAAAATCAGCGTTTTAAGCGGGTAGCAGAGCGTCTTAAATGGAATATTTACCATGTGTTTCGTGTGATTGGGTCCGGGACCGATAGAAAACGCGTATGAAGCGGGATAACGTCCTATGCGGGAGCGTCTAAAACGGGTTTTACTGTACATATAGAAGGCATAGAATGAACGATGGAAATGAATACAAAAACGAAATCATTCTCTAGGTATCTGCATGTTTAAAAGACGGAATCCGGTCGCCTCAGTTTTATCCATAAAATTCTCATATCTATTACCATCGATTATACATGGTTTACATATTGCAAGAGATGAAACTGATTGATACTTGGTTCATTTCGCGCATCTCCCCGAATAAGGCATTACGTATACTACGAAACGCCGTCTTCGAAAACGGAATTTAGCGAAGGTAATTGATAGAAGAAATGATAATAAAAATTGACAGAGGCTTTCAGGGAAATCTCGCCAAATTGCAGCGACGGTATAGAAACTTTCCACAAGAAAACCGCTCCGATGAATATGAATTAACTTCGAGGCCAAAAACCGAAAAGTAGACGTAATGAGCTGTGACGTCCTATGCCTTGGGGGGATTAGCATGGAACAGGAATGACATCATCCTCGCTTCTGAAATAAACGAAAATAACAGCCTCTAAACGGGCGATGTTTATAAATTATCGATTGGCTATGAGGAAACATTCAAAGCCATCGGAATTCAAAGAACTCCACCAGTAGAAGGGACCTATAATTAATTCTAATAGCTCACCAAAAACTGATGCTAGCGCAGTGGTGATGTAATAATGAACGGATGGAAGATTGATCACCATCGTTGACATTCGGTAGATCTCGACGTCTAGCTCAAAACATCTACTCTATGATTTATTTAGATTCTTTCGTAGAAAGTATCAGCAAAGTTAACTGCGTAAGGTTTTGCGAAAGCGAGACATTATTCAGCTTACTTTTCGGAGGAATCAGGATTAACATATTCATAAATCACAAGAGCGAGTGGGAAAAGATACTGCAGGAGAAGAATACCAAATGCAAAATGAAATTTGAGCGAAACCCAACATCTTAAAGCGAATCTAATTTCTAGGGAGCGGATAATTTACGAAACGTTTTCATGGGCGAGATCCGGAAAGAAGCCGTCCTCCCGCAACTAAAACCAGTTCCTCCTGTATTTTAATGTCCTTGGTGAAATCTGATAAAAAATCCAAAATATCGGCAATTTCTGTAAAGAATGAAACACCTGCTATCAGCGAAGAAATCGATATGACCCACATCAGATGGACAATCTGATCAATCATCACAGAGCAGGTAAAAAACCAGTTGGCTTGTTAAGCCCTTTCGACATCTCGCCATGCTTGTTTTTAATCTCCGCAAGAAGACAAGCCGCATGTCTTTTACAACGGCGGTCTCAAAAGAGAGAACAAATTCACCGGATGCGGTGACAGCTATTGACTCCCGGAAGATAGATGGACAGCGGACGAGAAAGGAATTTTGTTATCACTTTCCGTGATATTCTCATAATCCTTCCAGGTCGTCCGGATTACGCTTGTTAATGTAGTCGACCACTTTTCGAGGACCTCCGACGCACTCGGAGTCACTGCAGCAGCGTGGGAGATGTCCTCGAAGAATCGAGTAGGTAGACAGGCATTGAGGTCACTCGTTCGTACCTCGCCTGCGGCAATGAACGCCTCATTCTGCATCTTTCGAGGCCTATACCAAAAGCTTTATTTAGAAGCCAAAGGGCGACCGGTGACAATCCATCACAAGAGATTGGTATTAGCATCCGTTCAAGGAATTGAAAGAACTCGTTTTTTATTCTTCTGGACCAAAGCCTAGAGATGGAAAATATAAGGGGTTGGAACCTTGAGGAATGCAAAGAGCACCTGGATCCTGGCAATGAACCAAGCCATAACGGTAACGGGACGTTCGTAATGACATTTCTTCCAGTTCTGAACGCCTGCAGGTACATAATGCAATATCTCGGAAATAAACATAATCTAATTTGCAAATCTTTATAACGAACTGAGAAGACATACATTAAATATAGAACTGAGTGTTGAAATCTATGAAATATTCTTAGATGAAGTTACAACTGGTAATTTCTTAGATTATTTTTCCTCCCTGTCATTACCATTAGAATTATTTAAATATAATTCAAGAGTTATAACCTCATTTTTACGAGTTGTCTATACAATCGCATACCAAATCATATTCTCTCTATAAAACGATAAAAATCTTAGGATATTATATATTATTAGATCAATAACTGATATATACGTACTTCCTGACTAGATTTGCAGCCAAATTGCCTATCGAAAAAGACAGGCGAAAATTCGTAGCAGTAGTAATGCTAAAAGTGATACGACAGCTGATGCTATTTCGGACGTGGGCTCCCATCGGGAATCGAACCCATCTGCTACCCTCAATGTCGAACGCGCTCCCTTCTTGGCTTGCTAGTATAATTTCTATAGATTTCTACAGTCCGTAAAAAGTATGAGTGAATGAATCTAGTTATCTAGTTTTTATTATAATTTCACATTTAAAATTATACTTAATTGTATAAAACGATTTCTCGACCGCGCTTTCCTTCTATTTTATTTTACCTTTTATTTTCCAAGGCATAGATACTTTTAAATCAAACTTAGCGTAAAACTAGCTTAACGTGAGCTAGTTGCGGTTGTAATTCAAACATGTAAAGAAAAGGACATTAAGTAATGAATAGTGCCTTTTAATTTGTACAAAACGGAAGCAAAATAAACCATAAATTATTTCGAAGAAATAAAGTAATTACCGACATAAAGATGAATATGAGGATACAGATGTGTATGTTTTACGAGAATAACATTTATAGCGTAAACTTAAGGACCAGACGAATGAGGCAGACGATCTTGTATGAGGGAATTCAATAAATTGAGATTTTTCAACTTGAATGTATTCGGAAAAAAGACATAGTAACCAAGAATAGAACATTAGCACTGCACCTACTGTTTAATGAACTATTATCCTGCAAGGTTGCAATGCTATTACTGCCAGTCCTTAAATAGTAGTAAAAAACCTCCAAGATGACAAAACAGCTAAGAAAGTCGTTGACGTCACAAATATAATCACATCGGCACGTAAATCTAGTTTCCAAAAAGGAAAAAACGCGTCTTATTCACGTCCCACGCATTTATGACGAATAGCCCATAACACGATTCTCATAACGAAAAGCGGAGGTTCGCCAGCTAACGTCCACGCAAAAGACACAAAGAAATGAGTCTCCATAAGCGAAACATTAACGAAATCAGAGACCGGATTTCTTCGTTTCCGTTACTCGCGAGAGACGTATCGAAAAATGATGACCGTCTTTATTCCGACCCACGTCATTGGAACAGAAAAATTCGAAATTTATGACGTTAAATCTGCGGTGGCGTCCGCTGCAGTAGGAGGGCATTAAAGAGATCTTTGACCCGTTTGCACCTTTTCTAACAAACCGCCGGATTCCTCCCACCTGTTTCCTACACCTCCCACGCCTACAACCTCCGTTCCATCAAATAAAACGACCCACGGCACCTATTTTACGAGAATTTACATGGAGATGTCCTACTCCTTAGCTTAGGGAATTAGGGATAACGATCGTTAAATTGTACTTACGAAGATTACATAATTAGATTGCGATTGATAAATGCCATTAGTAAAATAGCTCCGAGTAGATTTTGGCTGGATATTAATGAAATTTTTCTTCCATTATAGAATACATAACATTCATACACCTTTTATTCCTCTCAACCAAGATTCTAGTCTTACAATACCGTACTATGGATTATAAAAACTTTGAAACTTAATTAGAGAAAACAAACAGAATAAATATTTAAATGCAAAGGAACTTACGAAACGTAATAGTACTATCACTTGATTGAAAATGCGAGTGAATTCCTTCTTGAACAATGACGGGAATAAATTAAACTTATAAAACATGCATAAATATATGCTCCTTCTTGATTGTACAAAATAAAAATAATCCGTCTCAAATTTTAGAAAAACAATCATGATAGAAACTAAAGCTATCAATATGAACGGAAAGTCAAAAATTAACTTCATATAATTTTAATAAACATAATACATGGAAATTAGCTAATTACCTACACCACTTAAGAATCTGGTAACCAAGAAATATTATTTGCTGTTTAGTACATTTCAATTTTAAAGACTCCAGCGGAAATGTTAAATTACTTGAAAATAAATATTGCTAAATTAATATTACCTATGTTTAATAATTCTTTCCTTACGCTGAAATGTAGACCATCCGTCCCCAAACATTTCAGATAATCTTTTTTCCATATATTCTAACGAGTGTCGTAGACGTATAGTAGAATTTAGAAATTGAAAAAAAAGCCTTAATTTAAGTGTATCTGTCATTATCTGGCATCCAGTAGGCTACTTAACCAATCTTTTTTGTAATATAACCTAAAACTCGTAATCATCATAGTGGCCGAGTGGTTAGAGTGTCTGGTTTGTATTTCCGAAATATCCAAAGTTAAATCCAAAAGTTTATCCTCAGTAGTTCAAATCCTGTTTAGAGAATATTCAAATGAATCAAAATGAACCTCGTGATTTTCTAATGAGAGTATTTTTGAGTCATCCAGAGTCGAACCAAGGATACTTTTGGAAGAAAAATATCGATATGTGCTAGTTCACTAAACCTCTAATAAATCATTAAATTTCAAATTTCTATCACGACGGGAAGTACATGAAATCAATGTTCCAATATTTCTCCCACGTATTTCTTGTGGGAGTTAATATAGTTATACATCGGGTACATTAATACATACATAACGGTGATTATTATATAAGATTTATCTACAGCATATAAATCGCCAAATTAATGAAAGAAGACTGATATTCAATTAGCAGAACTCACAACTAGATCCCATCTAACGACACATGAATGCTTGGACAGTTTTCTGATCTTTAACACAGTCAAAAATCACTCGGGAGAAGAAAAATCGGAAACAATGGACTAAATTAAACCGGTCAGAACTAATTTTCCTACTTATTTCGAACGTCCAATACCTTCCTAGATATGTATCATTTTTAAAATTTAACATTCATTCTCCCTGTTGTGTAAAATCAACTTTTAGGTCTTCATAGAATATCAGTATTAAAAACATAATACTTTTCTTTTAAATTACACGACCTTTTTGAATCCAAGACGCGGGAAAACACTTGGTTAGTAGTTCGTAAAATGTTTACTCTTACTAGATAGAAAATTATAGTAGATGAATGGAGAAAGTTAGAGAAGACGAAAGAAAGTTAGAAAATGAGACTATGAAAGTAAACGTAGGAGGGACTCTCCAAAAGACGTCTTCATAAATGGAGAAGGGCATCGCAGATATGTGGGAGGAGATCTTTTCTTCTGTTTCGTTTCTCAGCCTCCTTTGGCGAGAACGGCAATTCATTATCTGAGCGTCTATTTCGATTTATCACCGCAGATGGACGCCAAATTAAGGCCACTGAATCGAGTGCACTCAGCGCCTACTCAAGATCAGTCGAACACAATTCCGCCGGCGTAGCGATTATCCGATAAGAAAGTGACCGAAAGTATCATAGGTCAACGCGACGGTCGATAAAAAAGTATTGCTTAAAAAATTTCAACATTGTATTTGAAAATCCCTCGCAATACCTATCTAAAATAAATAAATTCAGATTAAACGAAGACTAAGACACAATAATGCATATTAATATACTTAGGTTTACAACGTGTACACAGGAGCTGAAAGAATAATATCGAAATCGTTCGCGAAGATAACTTCTCTATGATATGATATCGAAGTAAAAGATGAGACGAAAAATTTTCAGCAGATCAACTAACCTTCTCGAAAGTACAAAAATATTTTTGCTGAGTCCAGAAAATAAAACTTAGGACTAGAAGAAAGCTCCAACGTATATCCATCAATTTTGTATGTACAATATAATTGAAGAATATATGAAACTATCCGTGCGACGCGAAGGAATGGAATCGAGACAATTTTCTCCAATATTACTGAAAAATAGGTGTATACAAATCAGAAATAATTAAGCTACTCTCAGTAGTTTAGAAAGGAAACATCGCTACGTAAACAACTCCTTCTAGTCGACGAGAAAAAGATTTGGGTTTATCTCACATTGTCAATTTAAATTGAGTAAATCTGATTTTTGGCACCTACTAAGTGATAGTAAAAATACCGTCAACGCTTTGATTTCCTATCACTCATTGATCGATCAATTAACCAATAAAATAAAAAATAGATATATATATTTCCATTTATACAACGATTAAATTTTATGAGGACAATTTAGAAAGTATCCTTCTCTATTGTTTACTCTTAATTCTCGTTGTACATTTATCAAAAACTTTTCCTATGAATTCTATATTCCGATTCAAGACTTTTCTAATCAGAGAGCAATGAGATTTCTCTAGGACATAACTTTACAACCTTATACTTACCGTGTATGTTTCGCGTTATTCCTTCAATTATGAGCATTAATCTTTAAAAATAGCAATGAATGGCTAAAATGTATCTAATGTATTATAAAGATGCTGTTTTGTTAAAGGTATAGCTTTTTTCTACATATGGAAGACTAATCCAATAGAATTCTAGAACAAAGGATAAGTCGAACAAAACATAGTGCGTGGATCACCTTGCTCCTTGGAGGCCGTCGATGGAGACAACCGTAAATGGCTTACGGAAGGGGCAGAAAAGTTGATGCGGAACAAAAGACGCTACCGAAACGGCATCCAAGGATAGACGATGCGAAATCTCGGTGAACTCACACACAGACACAATAGGGGCGACAAAAAATGAACCGGCAAGCGCACGGCAAAGAAGTGAAAAGAAGACATTTCCAGCAAATCCCAGTCGGCTATCTCGCCATTTCATTGTCTCGGGCTCGGATCTTATAACCATAACTCCATTTTAGGACTTTCTGACCCGAGATACAAGCATACTATGTATAGCGGTGGCCAAGGTTGCTGTGAAGTCGAACAGGAATGTGGTAAGTTGGGGGGAAGAAAAACAGTAGGAATACGCGCAGGTTTACCGCCAGACCTGCTTTCCGCATGGTCCAAAGACATGCATCTCTTATCGCGTTATTTATGGCTGCAAAAAATTACATTCTCTTCCTCTTTTACGCAGTTATCTTGAAATTTTGTAACGACCTTGCAGACAGCGAAATTTCAATAAATTTCACCTTTTTACCGTTAGCTTTGGCTTACCCATCGATAAAGATACTCTGTCGTTCATCATCCGAGGAGAAACAGCAAATATTGTTTAAGCTGAATTACATTGCTTCGAACAACAGGAGTAACTCCCGCGCTCAATTTGACGTACGTTTTAGATAACAAGCTAGCATCTCCAACGAGATATCAGTTCATAACAAAACGAATTAAAACCATGAGTCACGTATACAATATTTCCTAACATAAAAGGCTTTAGTCAACTTAAGTGCACAATCAACCAAGTTTCCATAATGTAGTACTTATGGCCAAACTGTATAGAGAAGAATGAGTTTTGTATAATAATTTTCTTTTCCTCTAGAACAGATTCAATCAACATTTGTCGGTCAGGAAGTACTACCACCCTTCTATGTAAACACAACACTGAAATGGAATGTTCCTCTATGCGTTGTTAATAAAGTCAACTGAACTGATACAATAGAAAATCACAAAGAAAAAGATCTTCATTAGATGTAAAATTATGTCCATCGTAAATCAGAGACTACTTCAAAAGGAAAACCTTGCCCATTAATTAATGCTCAGAAATGTAGCTGGATTGTTCCGAAAGCATATCTACTTTAAATAGCCTCAATCCACTCAAACCTCATTTTAGAGCTGATTGCGGACGTGGGCGAAAATGGAGCAACGTTTAAAATAATTGCTGCAATAAAGTCGACATGTTTACAACGATCATTGACTACCGATAACCGCAGGCCATCGCACTCAACAATACATTATCATTAAGCGCGAGCATTATGTTATATGTTGACCAAATTTGATGGAAAACACTTCCGCAACTTCCAATCATTGCGTGTGCGACTGGGTAAACTACTCTGACGGAGACATCAAAGTTCATAGACAAGAATCCCACCACGGAAAAAGATAAAAACAGAAACCTTGCCAAGGACTAACAACAGAGTGAGTAAAAAGGAAAATATGGCATCATCGTAGTCGCAGAATGTTCATCCGAGATGATGAGAGAGATTATCACATTTCATCGGCCGTTGAAATCACCACATTCCTACCCACAATCTTCATAGATCACGGGCTTAAACGAGGATGGTGACGTACCTTCCGTCCATTAAGGATTACACAAGCGAAGAATTTTGTAAAGACACGAAGAACTATCAGCGGGGAAATGAAAATTAAACCTCTGAAGGAAAAAGACCTTTAAATCCAGGAGAGCTGATGACAGACAGAACATGTATATTTTGATGATCAGACAAGAATTGAGCACAGTTTGCTTGTAATAAATTTTCGTTCGTTAAAGATAAAAGCAAACGTGTTTCTAACACATATGAACACATAATCACTACATCACATGTCGCCAGCTATATATAACAAAATAAATGAATAAAACAAGCTCAAAGTGAAGTCAGTGATAACATATCAAAATTACTTTCATGAAATAGAATTTATTAAAAGAGTATGTTTTATGTAAAAAAGTTATACGTTCGTAAAAAATAAAATCAGACAAACATTATCTTTATGCATTCTTAGATAATTGTGTTCGGGAAATGTAAAAAATCTTGATGATAAAGATTTGTATACAAGTCGAAGCTTTACTTTAAAGGAATATACCACCAAAAGAAACCACAAACTTAAAGGATGACATAATATTAGAACTTCATACCACCTAACATTTTAAAGTAAGGCGGTAAATTAACTCAAGAGGATACAAAATAATTCTTAATGAAAAAAATGAGAGAGGGCCATGGTCTCTATGGAAGATATCTTAGTTTTATCTTAATCATCCAGCAAGATGGCTATCAAGCGACTTGCATTCATTATGAAGAATAATTATACTTAAATTTGAATTGAAAATGACATTATACCATATGAAGATAATTAATTGTAAAGTATGGAACGAGACAATGCGACGTGAAATTCTACGAAATAAAAGTAAGAAATTTAAATTCAAAAGACCATCCAGACTACTCATAACTTCTTAATTCACAAATATGTCACTGCCTAAGGTGCATGTCAACTATGAGGTCACTTATGAAAATTGCTGAGCAGATTTTTAAGTATACTTTTGTATTCAAAGGGGTTTCATTGTTACGTTGCCACGCCGCGAGAACACCCTGTTATTTATAAACATCCTCCAAATATGTGTGACGCAATACCCATCTGCGGAACAACATAAATTAACTTGCTGCGACGGCAAGAGAACCGCATTAATTAACCATAAAAACACGGAGATTGCGTGCGTAAACATTGGTATAAAATGGAAATTTTCGGTGATGTACTCATCACGTTGAGGCGTTAATGATATTAATCGCAACCTTCCGAAGCGCATATGTGAGACCATAGCTATGGTTAATTGCATGCTAGTGTTTTCGCCACCAGCAGATATTTTTATTGCTTTTGAATCTCCTCAGAGGAAAAAACTACAACCGACACTGAGTTGAGGGAATATAAAATAATAATTAAACTCCCCGAGGGATCTGCAATACGATCTCTGACACAAACTTTTTGATTCCACCTCGAAAAATCCTAATGAATTAATATCTCTTGTTACCAACGCATTGAATAAGAAAGTGGACGGCGAAATGTATACATGAGGTACCTTCTTTGAAAAGCCGATAGTCATGCGATACACCCACGCGGCGACGCATCGAAAGGATAAAAGCCCTTTTCCCAAGATATCGCCAGGATATACTGACGGAAACGAGCAAAAGAAACAAAAATCACCTGTTTGCCGACAGTATCATATTGGCAAGAGACACGCGATGAAACTAAATTTGAATTGCGCTTCGGATAAACCTTTGCAAAGTTTTTTTCGTCACGCAAGCGTGACATTTAATACGAAAATCCAAAATAATAATTTCTAAAATGTCAGCGTTTCTATGCCTGGAAGCATTAACATATTAATACGAAAGAACCAGATGAAATCCTCAGGAGATAAATTTCCTTCGTCACATTTTTCAATACGAGTCTTATGGAGAGTTAATAAAAGTCGTTAAATTTTACTTCTTCCTTGCTGAGCATTTAAAAAACTTATATATTACGTACATTACTGAAAGTTACCTATGAAATAAGAACGGGTAAAGTTAAACCCCGAAATCTATTCTAAACAGAACCAGTACGGCTCTATAATTGACTCACGAGCACCATAATGCCATTAGAACACACGAGAAGAATTTTCCACCGCTACTTAAACCGAGAGTTTTGATAGAAACCCGCACAATCAATTACTTTCCACAGTTGGCAGATGATCTATGAACAAATGAATTATCTTCATCACTCGCCATGTCCAACACGCGTGTTCATACTTCCAATCTATCATCCAGTGGTGCAACTATGAGCATACATAGCTCTCGTATTCTTCTCGGATTATGACTTGCGTGTTTCAGGTGGATTTATTGAAATAGTGAGAGAGCGACTCCTGATCTCGACACCCTCACGTCTTCAATGCAAGTCTCCGACATCAATTCAGCAATCAAAACTCGGCATTATGATTACCTTAAGCCTCTATAAAGAGATGCCGTCTCCTCACACCCTCTGTCTCAACCCACACGACAACCGCACCGAACCAGGTTCGATGCAAAAGGGCTTACGACATCTTGAAGACGTCACCTCTTCTATACATTATCTGTTTCTCCCGACGCCCACCCGAAAAAATACAACTTCGGAGATTAAAGGAAGGGAATCTCGCCAGACGCTAAAACAAGTCCACCAAGTCCGTAAAAAGGCACGCGTGTGGGGAAAGGAAAAAAAATAAAGAATGTGGAACAAGTAGTGACGAAGAAATTCAATAAATCTATTCGAGGGAGAAAGAAATCACGTAGTATACTTACTCCATGGTAAACTAATCATTACCAAGCAGCAGTAAAATTTTGAAATAAAATAAATTCATGATTCATTAAATAGTATTAAAACGTGTTTCATGAATGTCTTCTATTGTAGAATTTAAGTACTCTAATATTACTAAAAGCAAACCACTAGCGACGGAAGAATCAATAGCAAGAAATTATTCACAATAAATCAAATCCAAATACTTTCCATTCACAGGGAGAAGAATTGATATATTATTTCAGAAATTGACTCTAATACCAATCGACTATTACTGATTTTTACGAAAGCGGTACTCAAATAAAAATTCACGATTCATCGAAAATATATCATTTCACTACAAAAATTCTAAGAAATGACTTCGGGCCAACTGGCATTAGACCTATCGATGGCCATTATTCTACTCTGATGCATGACAATTAGGCAGAAAAAAAAACGAAAATCTATTTCTATATATGCTAAATTCAATAATACATAAATATATAAGGAAATGTTAACAAAAGAAATAAGAAATTTTTCGAAGAAATATCCAAATATCTTTACAAGGCAGATATGTAAATAATTATTCTCATTCAAAGCTGTAATGATAAAATTAATATTAAAATTACTGAAATAGTGATAATACTATGGGATTAATTCTAGTCTCTCCTAATTGAATGCTGAGAACATTTTTCATCATAGGGTCATTGCGCTTCAAATATGCACAAGTTTCCGTTTGATTGTCATGGATCTGTGAGGAAGGCAAGAACAGAATAACTCACACCCTCATCTTCTACTGTCTCATTCAATGTAGGAAATATTGAAAACCACCCTTCGGGCTAAATGATTCGCATTTATCGACAGATCTTACATAATAAGTCTCTCTTGACTCAAAAGTAATCTCTGAATTATTTAGAGATCGCCTAAAAATTCTAAAGTTACGCCACACCTAAAATGTCACGCCAATATCAGACATTCTCGAGAACCGGAAAATATCGATGTACAGCATCACAAAGCAGTCCAAGGACAAAAGTATAAAAGGAGTGGTATTTAAAGGAAAAAGAAGAGAAAGGGATGTCCGGGAAAGTACGTTTTCATAAATTTCGTCCGCAGTGGGTCCTTGGAAAGCTGCTTTGAAACCGAATCACGTCTTAATTACGCCCGTTCGCCAAGATAATTCAAACTGATACACATTTTCAAGAAGAACCCAACCCTATGGAGTCACAGTGGAATCGAATGAATATATCATTGCCAGAAGTCAGAAAGAAAACTTTGGCTACTGAGTGACTTTTGCAAATTGCAGTCAAGAATTAATTGCATAACCAAAGGAGCATGCTCTTTCAGTTTAATAATGAATATGAGCTTTGAATAAGTACAGGTAAAGAAGTATTATTTAATGTTTAAAAACTCAAAAGATATCCCAAAATCCAATACAAAATCCTTTACAAATCCAAATTCGTGGAAACAGAATAAAAAAGAGAAATAATGTCACAAGAATTGAATTGTGATGATTTCGTGGCAGGACTCTATAAAATAACATGGAAAAGAAGAAGTCTTACAAACAGCAATATATATTGTAAAACGAACATGGCTTCGACTCAAACAGTCATCATCGAAATCGAATGAAATACATGACAAATCACTGAACTTAAAAGAACTGATGAAAAATCGAAGAACATTCGAATGCGAAAAGGAAGTTATTGGCCCAGATGTAACAGGATTGATGAAATAAGTAAAATATCTTACTCTTCCATAAGAATTTTCAAATTTTTCAGCAAAAATAGCAATAAAAATTAATACAGTTATATCATCCATAAAGGATCGACTAATGAGAAATACCACATTTAACGTTGTGTTCTAACGTCAAACCAAGTACAAGAATGGATAGTTTCAACAAACCTCAAGTTTACAAATCCGAAACAACTTAACCTTTTTTCTCTATTGGCCATGGATTATTTTCCCCCAAATTGCCATTAAGAAGAATCAGAACCGAAGAGTAATTTTTACAGAGCTAATTAAAATTCTATACTCTTAAACTTTATTCATCCATAAACAGAGCCGAACTAAGGGTTCTTGGCGTTAAAGTGTAAAGGTAGCACCTGATTCAATTAAGCACTATTCGGTGTATATAATTGGGAATGCATATGTCTCGAGATTGTCGGCGATAAGATGAAGGGTTGGTGTGACTCCGAAGTTAAATTAGTGACCCGAACGTATCAATTGTATTGGTGTGCATCGATTTTGTCGGCCCTTTATCTTATTATGCCAAATACTTGAGTATCATATTTAGTATCAAACTTTTTCTCAATCAACTTGCTACTTCTACTAAATAAATTCATAACTTTGTTAGAAAATTCAGTCATACTTCGAGAAAACTCAAATTACTATCCTTCATAATCCTTTTTTTAACATTTCCAGATTTAGGCCATTTCCCTGTTGATATTACGGAGAAAATAGGGCCTAAGCAACAATGGCACCATAACCAAGAAAGGATAGCACACCTCCCAAGAAGGATAGTGATTTATTTCAAATCAAATCGTGACTAAGCACTCTGTAAAATCACAAAGAAGTGTTTGTTAAAGCCGACTTCTGTTAATATTTGAATAGTTTTTAATCCCGGCGAGAAGATCAAAGGCGATTTTGAAGCTTCTAAGGCAGTTATATACCCGTCAAGGAAGCTTAATGTTCTCCCTCTAACGAAGCTGATGCTAGGAATTCGCGACTTTTTCCGCCGAATCATGTTCTTCCAACAACATCGCAAACTTTTCAGTAACGAATGGGCTTCCGCGTTCAGTTTTTTTTCTTTTGATAGAAGACGTTTGGGACTTTCTTTTTCCAACTATGCCTTTCTTATAAAACTGGCTTCGAAATACATCCGAAGTATTTTTATCTGCCCTAAAATTTTCCTTTTTGTAATAAACTACCGATAAAAGGTAACCAGATATATTCAGTCACACTTTAAACAGTGCATAATAAAGTTTATTAAGGAAATAAAGCGTTTATTGCGGCAAGGATGTGAACTACGTAGCCTAACATAAAAAATATGTACTCCAGTAGATGTTGAGATCTGTTTGGAGAGGAACTACGTGAGTCGAATGAGGAAGGAAAGGAAAGATTTGCAAAGGTCACCTTTAAGTAGCCGCAATAAGCATATTATTGAGAAACCTTCGTAATCACGTAACATCTAAAATGAAGATTCCGAGTAACATTCCCTTTCATATTATGCACCCTAGATTTATAGAATTATCTTCAGAAAAAAATCAGGATTTAACAGTAGATAATAATTGTACAGTAAATGAAGGGATGATATAACCTACTGAGAATGATATGATTTTATAGTCAACTTCAACCTTGGTGTCAATTAATGCATTTCCCAACTATATCCTTATAGGGACCTCTAGTGTTTTTCAAGAGAAACCGCGGACCACATGTTTCTATTGCGTGTTCATCTTCGTAAGGAGATCTGTAAGCCCGCTGTCGTCCTACACCAGCTTCTAATCATTATAAGTCACGCCGAAGCATGATCAATTGCATTCACCTTTCACTCTCACAAGAACTACTGAAAACAACAAGTCTCTTTTAATTGCCTCTCTCTCACACAAAATACACGTGAGGAATCAAACTGTTGCAAAAATATCTCGTCAAATTTTATTTAACAACCTCTATTAAGATAACAGGCCGGAATTCTTGTCGCATGTAACTCTAAATGGAAGCAAAACTGAACATATAAACGGAAGATATTTCCATAAAAAAAATTGAATGCTACCGGGTTGCGAGTATAACGGTAATACGTATATGTCTATACTTTATGAAATTCAGTAATAGATATCAATAATCACGTTCAAAGAAGCTACTTAAGAATATTTGATGGATATTTTTTGTTAATCAGCAATAGCGTCTCTTAAGTCTTACTTATATTTTGCTTAAATACTTCTAGGCGTAAGATGGTAGAATTTTCTTTTTCTTTAATAGAAGAAAAGGTTTAATATTAAAACATGTAAGCTTCTACAAATAAATAAATACACTTTTGCGAAAGCGTTCAATCTTTTATTATTACCTATTTTAAGATAATCATTTATTGCGATGATCTATAGCAGATAAAGATCTAATTCAAAGTAAATATTTATATAAAAATACCTTTGGCCTACTCTTTATACCACCTAAGGAGAGTTTTTAGAAAGTCTCCATCAAAAACCTAATGGTTTTCCAAGAATGAATAAACAAATGGGTAAAACGAGCCAATCAAAAAGCATAAAATAAGAAGCTTAATCGTAATATTGTCTTACTCTCAAAATTTCTTCTTCAAAAGCATTAATGACGATCACCTACTTAATGATATGACAAAGCAAATGAAGGAAATGCAGCATTAAGCAAGCAGACATTCGGACAGCACCGCAAGGTAGTATCGGAAATTACAAAATACCTTTTGTCTTCCCACGCAAACCTCGCCTATTCGAAACAACCGAAATCTGACATTCATTCAGAACCTTCCCCAAAAAGTTTCACATCGCGAGACGGGCCAACTGCGACGCCCCACGTTTTCCTTCGTTAAAACCATTACGCCTCCGCATTGTCATTTCCGGCCCAACTTTCGCAACGCTGTCTCCGAGATGTAACGTAATGCCACGCCTACTTTTACGAAGACTTTCGATCTCCGAAGCGTGTTCGGGCCATCTGCTATGATTTCCATATTAAACTAAAGAGAAGCAAGGGGGCGGAAGGGGAAGTGACGTATTCAGCAAGCGATAGCCCACACGGGAGAGAGCTTCGCGTTATCGCCATCTTTGGACATCGGGAATTTAATTGAAAAGGAAAAAACATGAGACCGATAGGACGCCCCCGTAACTTTTCCTAAGATCAACTGAAAATACTGCCAAGGGAATGACTTTCGCCAAGCATGGTAAAGGAGGTGACAATGGTGTACAAGCAAAAGCTGCTTAGGGGACACTTTGGACCGCTTTCTTATCTTCTCATACCATAAAGAGAGACAACTGTGGCGACGAAAAGGGGAACAATGAATCACGGTTTTATTTTACTCAGTTGTAAGAATCGACCCTCGAATTTCCATTTTAAGAAATGCTAAACTGTGCTCCCTGATAGTTGATTTACACTCAATCTACGATTTATGAGCGAGAAATTAACAAAATCTCAAGTTTTATCTATTCTGAACGATAAATCATTGTATAGTCATCGAGACGAAGAATCTACTGAAATAAATATTACAGCAGGCACACAATCAACATATGGCAGACATTCTAAATGCACGTGCAGCAATTTAAAAGTTGCATTCAAAGAAATTGTAAATTTTAAATTGTTGGATTTAAATGGCAAAGATAAGAAGTGAGGTTGAGAAAATAACTCTGCAATTTCATGTCCGAAGCTTTACATGAAAATACGAGTAAAACTTTTACTAACATATAACTTATAGAAATTTTGGAGAGATTAACATAGAATTATTATGATCGGATAAGTATTTTTCTGTTAAAGATCAACATATCACAAAACTAGTCATACATATCTATAATAAGGCCTCTTTGGCTCCAATCACTATTAAAAAAACTCCAAGGAAATACATTGCACAGGTTATGCACAAAGGGCAAAAATGCTATTTCTATTCAAGAAGTGCAGGCAAGTCGTCTCTTGAACGGTTAACGCTCTCCTACTTATGTTAAAACAATAATATAATTTACAACATTTTATATTTACTCCAGAGTTATTTGCGATTTTTGAGGTAAATATTTAATTAATAAAGTAAAATGTTTACGGTATGTATCGCTTACATACAGCCACATGGTACCTGCACTACCAGCGATGATATGATAACAATAAAAGGAAAAATCCACAAAGAAACGCAATCACAACTTTCAAAAATGGAAATTTGCAATTGCTCCATGCTTTAAGATAGAATTGCAAAACTAGATGCAATATTTTCGAAACGAAGATTTTTCTCAATCGTTTGTCATAATCATGTAATGGAATATTCCTCTCTATTTCTATAAGCATCATTTATGTTTTATTTATATCATTGCCGACAGGTTAAATGTAAGAAGAGACTCTCGTCTCATTAAAAAACTTTGAAACCTAAATAACTTTACACAGAATTCTCGGATATTTTCAATATACGCTCCTTAAATGCTGTAACACAAAAATGGTTACAAGTTGGTGGCATTATGCCTTACATGAATTTTTATTATAAAATTAAAAAAGAATGAAAACTATTGGGCTACGCCTTATAGTATATAACACCGAACAGGCGATTAGAGATCCCCAAAGAGAAACAAAAATTCGCGTAATATGAAAACGAAGCACCAACAACAAATGGATGATGAAACGTGTTTCACGCCTTCAGCACAAGTCCCATTTGGACTCGAATTTTCTTCTCCCTTAGCAATCTCAAGTCGCTGACATGACCCCATAAATAAAACGTGCAATCCAGCTCCGTTTTTAAGGGCAGCGAGACACGCGTGACCTTACATAATTCTCGCCATTGGTGCCCATAAAATATGAGCCACCTAAGATGATGGTGAAGCAAGGATGAAATGAAAGGGGCGGGACTCGTAGCACGCGAGTCCGTACGCCGTAAACCGATAATTTTAAGACGAATTTTAAACGGCGAGAGAGAATCGACGTCGTGATTTCAGGATTAACGGATTAGAAAAGTCGATCGGACTCAATTGCAGTGGAACGAATTTAACGGTTACCTTCACCTCCAATAAACCTCATCTAGGTGTAAAAAGTCACCCTCTATGGATCGACCCAGAGGGTCTTTTGAAGTTCGCTCAACAAATTGGCATCTTTCCACAAAGTACCGTGAGCCAACGGAACTTTATTTGGCTATTGGCACTGTGATTCTGTTTAATGAGTGAAAACAATTAGGACTAATATAAAATTATTACATTTAAGAAGATCCTAAATCATTAATACGATTAGAAGAGATGATTGCAATAATTATTGTGTAATTATAGACATTAAGAATGAGACACAGTAAATATTACTGTGGAAGTTTATGGAGTCTCATTCTTAATGTCTAGAATGTCGTTCCACGAAGTCCGACCTAGTACGATTATGTTTAGTGTAATTATGCAGGTAAATGTTTGATATCCTATTTTCACTTCAAGCCTCTTTTAAATGTTCTTATGAATCATACTGAAAATAAAAATTGTAAAGGGTAGGATAGCAGTAGTTACTTTTCAGGTACATACGAGTACATATATTTTATTAATTCAGAAGGGTGAAATCTTGATGTATCAATAGAAATTTCACTTATATGTTTGGTTATTCAGCCTTATACTACTTATTACATAGATTTGATAATCTCTTGCTTAAAACTCCAAAGGCATGGATGAATTAAGATAATTAAAATGAAAAGGGTTCCCGAACAGCCAAGTGGTAGCGCTTTCGCCTATAAATGTATACTGATAGATGATGACTGATTTATCGTACGGACATTCAAGGTTCAATTTAAGAAATTCTCAAGAAAATAACTTTTCCTCCACATTTTTCTACCATTAGATCACTGGATCGAAGATATGATTTCCCGTATCATCGATTAAATCGGATTCTATTTCCAATCGTTCGTAAATGCTTTGGAATCGCCGCCACACCTTTTGACACGCACGACCGTTAATTATGCGTGAATCGGGAGGAAATTTCAACGACCGCGAAAGCAGTTGCTGTTATTCCAAGTGGCGAGCACTTGCCCATCGATTAATCAATCCTCCAGGGAATCCCGGAAAGAATCCAAGGAAAGGTATATACCGTTACCATGGGATTTTTGCGCATTTAAGCTATGCAGACATATCGATTAGATATGCCTAGGTCAAGAGGTCAAGGACCACGAAACTTATGGAGATCTGTGAAAATCAAGGCGGATATATTATACTGATTATGAACGAAATAATTATTATGAAAGAACTGAAAAGAATAAGGCATAAGAATCGGTGAGAGATGAAAAAGGATTTGAGTGATGATGGCCAGGATATTATGAGCATTCTCCCTAAAGTATATCCGCCTTCTTTCATGACTCGCTTGAGGAGAATTAATGAAGCGATGGCGCTAGAAGGGTGAGAGAACGATTCGGCAAAGATAAACGCTGAAAACATTTTTAATCAAGCAGCTATTGAAGCATTTTTGACGGGAAAAATTAATTTCAGCACTCAGAAGGAAAAAAGTAGACGAATAATAGATAGTTTCTCCAGAGAATTGTATAAAAACTGTCTGAAACCTATTCATACTGAGGAACTGCCGTCTGAGAAGGCATTATTATATTAATGCCGTATCAGGGCGAGGAAATTACTCATGTTAGACTGGAATTGAAAACCTTCTTCAGTCCATAATTAGTTAAATAACAGTAATACTAGTGAAATAGCCAAGAAAGAGTCAGTAAATGCTTCTACGTAACAGAGGGTACGAGGATCTATCAGATGAAATACCAACATAAATAACTACTAGAAAAAAAACCTCAAAATTAAACAAATCCATAAGCGTCATCATCTATTAATAAAATAATATAATTTATCCAAAAGTTAAGAAAAGCTTTAACCATATTCTTAAGAATTAACCTTTCTTTAAGTCAACAATTCAGATACAATCGATCCATCAAATCCTACAATAAAACATGTAAAACATAAAGCCAGAAAGGATGAAAAAGTATCGAATAGGTTCACTCATCCCTGCTTTATAACTGATAATTTATAAACAGCACACCTAGAGAATGCAATTTTGAGTAATTATTTTCATTAAAGAATAAAGGACAAATAACGAGAAACGCATTTGAAAAATGTACGTACTTAATAAAGATCTACAGAAGTATATTGTATTTCCGAAATACTTTTGTTCGCTCGACGAAGTAAAGTTTAATAAAGTGAAGGCAAAAACCCTCCAAGTCTATAAGACCGGAAGATATCTTGTACGTTCTAATCGCTTAAGATTCATTTTGAGAAGCATGAGACAAGACCCGGATGCAACACTGTCCAAAACTACGTAACCGAAACAGCGTCCATTTCTCCGAAGTCCAATTTTTCACGTCACCTCCTCTAAAACATGACTAATGTATCCTCTTCACCTCTCTACTTGGACCCCTTTCTAAAGCCGGACATTCGCTCCTCCATGCACACATTACGTCCCCTCGTGACGTCATTGGATGATGTATTGAGACCGTGATGCTGCGCAGGAAAACGCCCATTCGTGTAAATCCCGTCTTTGATTAGGGAGAATTTAATAGCGGCGCTCGTCAACTATGCATTCCTCTATGAATACCAAGTTGCTCCGTAACAAACGGACGTTAATGAAATTGCCTCATTCACCTAGACTATCTCTAAAATCTCCCATTGGTGCCCGTTAAGGAAGGGTGCCTAAATTTTAATCCTCCCTGAAATAGCTCAGATGTAGCGCATTGAAAGTCAAGAAAGGATTAAAAAGAAAAATTACTTCAAGAGTAATACATTTAAAACTTAAAATAAATAGCAAAAATTAAAGAACTTTGTTTTTTTCCGCAGGGACTTTGCGCTTTAAGCGAAATAAAGCCCTTGTAGAAAAGTACGAAGATTTTTCATGCCTGCAATGTCTTTCCCGAATATCGATTTCATTGATATTAGTATAAAATTTACAGTATCCAGTAACCTGAAACGATAAGGCGAGAAAAATCCGTGGCGTTAATGAAATTAATGTGTTACTCACATACATGTGTTAAATTAACTTGGGAGGCAGTTACACATCAGTAACCATTTGATACAATAATTCAATCGGTTAGATAAGAAAATATAATTTGCTGTGGACAGGTCCAGAGCAAATAAACGTAATTTACAAATACGAATTAATAAGAGCTTTGACATGTAGTCTCCTCCCTGTACTTGTAAACAAGCTCGATGATTTATCTTTCGCCCCTTAATCTACGAAAGAGTAATCGCATCTGAAAAGATTAATTCGCCCAAGGGAAGCATTTCAGAGAGAGTGCAGACGTGCTCGGAGATTCAAATCCGATCTGAATTTCCTCTCAAACTTCGCAGTGGAGCCCCTTCATGGACCAAGGTCGTGAACCGCCGATCTCCTCCATGACAGGGTACTTGAAGGAAAATCCCATAAATATTGGTCGCAACCCCCGAGATTTATCTTAGCAATATCTCGTATGGACCAACCTTGAGATTCCGGCTCTTTTTTTAATTTAATTTGTTGCATATGCGGTCGACAGCATTGAAAAATTATAGTGAATTGACTAAAGAGTTACTTTTCTAGCATTGAGCGCTTCTTCATCCTTAGGTTAGTTTAAATAAAGCAAAATAACAAGTTGAAAACAAATAAAACTATGACATAAAAATTGAAAGTTAGTTATTATGTGAAGAGTTGCGGGTGAATATCCTCAACTGCAATCGAAGCTTTCCAATAGCCTATAACATGGGCTTCTTCCATGTGAACAAAACAACAATTAGAAAATGGAATAGAAATCCTGAAGTGGTACGCAGCAGATATTTATTTAAGCAGTATACAATGTGTATTCATAAGTTGGCAAAATCACTCAGGTATATATATGTAAATAAATTTGGTTGACAGAATTGAAAATATCTGATGGCTTTAAGATCTTAAGACCACAACATACAGGGATTCAATCAGATTTGAAAAATTAACAGTGTGGTAAATACGATGTGAACACGATGATACGATATGACATATCTCTGAATGACAACAATCGATTTTCAATAAATTAAAGCCAAAACAAATTGAACATTTACTATGTAAGATTCAATGAAACTATAGATGAAGAAATGAAGAAGAAAAAGTCTATCATAGGTGGAAACGAACCCATATCTCCCACTTGCTCAAACCAATCTAACACGACCTCGATTTCTGACGCTATCATGAGAATTGGTATGTTCCGGGGAATCCATCTAAAATATAAATACTTTTGCGCACTTGCTGGACATCTATGAGGACACCTCACCATCGTAGTGGATTTCCAGATGCCGAGGAAGGCAATGCAGCTAACTGACGAAAACACATGGTTCAAATGCTTTATTTTCGATGAAATGGAAAAATGTCTGCTGTAACCGACTTCTTTCTGCTGGACTTCTTCGCTTACATTTCTTTGCCTGAAGAAAATCAAGACGATCATGTGCTTTTCAACGCTTATCCACTGAAATTATATAAAAAATATATCTTTCTTATTTCTTCAAACATATTTCTGCAAGTGCTGGTGAAAACTTATCAAAATAGCGTCAAAAGCAGGGTTTACCTTTAAGCTGCGCAGCCGTATGAACGACGAATATTAGTTTCGCCATAAATAAGTGACGCTCACCTACTTTTTATTGGGTGTAATACTTTTTCAAGAGTTTTATTGTTTCCTTAGCACTACTTCTATTATTGAATTGCACAAAAATACAATTAATTATTAAGACGACTGTACGAATACAATAGTTAATTTGCTATTAAAGGCAGGATTATCACAAATTAAAAAAAGCTTTTCATCCTTGCATGATTCAGGCCCACACCTTGATGTCATCTCTTCTCTAAGATAACACTTCGCAGAAATTAATATATTTTCTTCAGTTATTCATGATATCAAAAAGAATGTCAGATGCTACCGAGAAACATCAATTTATGAATTTTATAACATTACTAGAGTTTCAGTACGTAATTTCGTAAAAAAATAAAGAGTTAAAGAGAGCATTTCCTTGTCTTATTCATAGTACAGAAGCATCGCATCGAAGGAGACCCACCCTCACGACAATTCCATTGCGGAAGGGAAAGCACCCTTCTACTACTCTCGCTCGTTTTCCTCGAGAAGGTCCATAATGAAACTACTCAGACATCCCCCCTTAAAATATTCCGAAAGGTACTCCGGAGTTCTAACCCACCTACTTTATAGGTCAACCCAGAAAGGGACCTGGCGTATACGTAGAATGGACATAAAGCATCGGAAATCGACGCAACAAAAGGGATATCCTTGATAACCGAAAAGGGAACGCAACGAGAACTGCTTCAGAAAAGGAAGAAAAACGTATACAAAAAATCGTAAGGGGAAAATAAAACCCTCCGGTAGGCCTTTGTCCTTCCTTGCCGAGACAACGGCGGCACCCAACAAGTTAATAACGATAAAAAGCTATGGAAAAGAGTGCTGAAAAAGGATGCAAGTAGGAAGTGAATGAAAAGGAAATTTACTACAGGCATCTTAACCTTGCATTTGAATTATTATAAAGGCGGTGTCCTTCAAATTTAGCCACAGTTCAAGGGCATAAAAGAATTCTAAGAAAGGAAACGATGGGTGTTTTTGTATCTCCTGAAAAAGAATAAAACTGGCACACACATGAAATAACGAGTTGTATAACAACTCGAGTGGCAGAACTTAACGAAAAAAAGGTACGAAGCTGAACCTCCAAGATGCTGCAAGCACTTCCTTAATTCTCGATAGTCTTTTATAAATACGGCAGTTTTCAGCCTATCATGTCAACAATCTAAATACTTAGATCTTTTTAAGAAAGTTCTGGATGCGCGTCTTCCGATAAAAATATAACACAATAGTACAAGTTTCGATGTCATTACTTTAAAAATAAATGATGAAACCATCCAACAAGTTAATCTTCTAACTACGACGACATTCCTACTGTGCAATTTATTCCACTACGTGAATTGATTGTGTCAATGTCATCCTCTGAGAGGTACGAATATTAGGAATCAGAGGCGCAAAGTCCACTTTGAGGCTCCAGCATGAGATTTTTCATCATAAAATACGACAAAAGGTCCCTCTTTGTGCCCACTTATAGGTGAGTTCCTTAGTTAACTCCTAGTGCACTTAATAGTAAACCCGTCCCTGTTATTCTCTGCAAACATTTCTGGATCAGGTTCTAATCGATTGATTTTCCTCTTCCTGGAACCCATGAGAGAGAAAAAGTATCGATTGCGAAATCTTTATTTCCAATAAACTTTATATTGTGCGATCATTCGCAAGGTATCAAAATAAATGTAAAATACAATCTGTCAATAATAATCCATCAATTACCTATTTCTAAAAGCACGAAATTTAAATTTTAAAACTTGTTATATTGTAAGTCCAGATGTTATGTCATATTACGTTATAGTGTAAGCCCGAGATGGCTCTCTTTAATAACGAGTATAATCTCTTTCGGATAAATAACTTTTATACATGTTTGCTGATATCCAAACGTAGGAAAAATGTGTAGGAAATAGGTGGTGGGATGAATCTGAATATGATACATTGAGAAATTACGAAAATTTACGACGGAATCGCGATTCGCAGAAAAATGGACAAACGACCAGATAAAATGATGACGAATCGTAGTGGGATCGAATGAGGTTTCGATTGCTGCATCATTTGACAAAACGCCATTTTACATGACGAATCTGCACTTGGACCGTCTTCTTTGTATGACGCGGCATACCGATTCAAGTGAGTAATGCCTTACCGCATGGTTCAACACCTGAATCCATATCATTGTTTGAGATGAAAAATGACGCGGAGGAGACGATACTTATTTCCACGCACGCCCGTCGTTATTTCACTGCTTGGGCGTTCTCTGGGGTGGTTCGTCCTTGGAGCGAGCAAGGGACAGAAGCCATTCGGATACAAAAAGAAGGGAATGAAAGGATTCTGCGACGTGGAGCAAGGGGAACGTTTAATATTGGCGGAGGACGGTGATCGCACGCCGGGGGAATTTTAATTGGTTTGTCGGAATCAACCCACTTTCTTTCACTCCAATCGAGTCCTCTTCATCGAGAGAATCGGGTTTTCATCCCGAAGCGGCGCATTCCTTCCAGAGTACATTCCCTGGAAGTCGCTCGAGAAATACCACAGGCGGCTGCAGATGATGATCGAATTTCTCTATGGCGAATCCTCGCAGTAAACACTAAGACAATTGCGAAAATTGAACACTTTTGTACGTGCCAATAAAATATAAAAGGTAGTGATGATTTTTCAATTCACACTTGTCATATGTGATTGATGCAAACTAACTATAAACACATTATCTGCAAGAAAACTTCACTGACTTGCAAGACAACGCGATGGATAGAACTACTGAATTGAAACATGATAACTTCTCGAACCAAACTAACTTAAATTAGACATTGGCTAACGCAAGGAAGCTAAACAAATGCGGAATGAAGGATAAATTCATCCCCATGTACTATATGTATGTATAGTATGACTTTATCTTTGAAAATATTTACAAGGAAGTCAAGCCTTGTTGCAAGTTTTAACACTCGAAGTAGAGATAAAAAGCATTTTATAATAATTCTCATTAAGATTTCTAACATAAATCGTCATAAAAATAATTGTCTCTGGTGTGTGATTGAGATTTACATCGAAAAAATTCAGCATCAGGGACACTTCTTCTGATACCTCTCGTATATGCGTTGGCATCAGTAATGTAGAAGATGTTTTTGCTGTAAGATTAAAAATCTACCGAGTGCTTGTTCTCTTCTATTAACTAATTTCGCTTAAAACCGCCATTAACCGGAATGACAGACACGGACTAGGCAAGTGGATCGTTATATGCTTTGGGTGAGATGTCTTATCGGCAACTAATCAGCATCAATGCCTATCAAACATTATTTCGGCGCCAATAAAAAGAAAAAAATTGATACTGAAAGCTGCCTATCTCTTGTATACATCAATAACAGTCATATAAATTTCGAACCGAAATATCAGGAAAATAGCGATGTTGGGAGATTAATTTTGTGTCTTTGAACTGCAAACATTCAACATCACACAACACAGAAAACTAAATAGGAAAGAAAATCAAATCAAAATGATGCCAAGAACTAGATCGTCACAAGTAATCGATCACCTTCATATATGAATCCAATACATGCGAAAAAGGAATCGATATTATTAAACAGTAAGGTCCACCTTAGCCGAAGCTATAAAGTAATCAATGAAAACAATCGGAACAGGGCCTCCAGTTAGCCAAGTAGTTAGCCGGCGAGAACGGTTCCGAGTTAGATTCTCGTTGGAGGCTCACGTTTGAAATGACCTCAGCAATCGAAACACTTTTAAAATAACTACTTCTATTACATCCGAAAAATTGTTGCTTCAGTTCAAATCTACCGCGTTCAAAACCGGTCAGTCCCTCCATCTTCCGGCTTTAGACTGAACTAGATCAAGGAGATGCCTCACTCGGCGCGTGTTGCCCTCTGTCGTCAGATGGATCAACTCTTTGCTTTCTTCTGGAGCAACTCGAAGTCGAATTCCGGATCGATATCAAGCGCTTACTACAATATCGATCGTGTAAAAATGCCTCTTCCAGTTGAAAGGATAAGTTTATTGCCTATCGTCCCGTGTAATAAAATAACAGCTGTCCTCAGAATGAAGCCGAATAAACCACCGGAAGAGACCTCAGAAAGGGCGTCGCAAGGATCAGCGACCTTTCCAATTCGTGTTTTTGTTATCCAACATCGGCTTCGGGAGCAGGACGAACAATGAGAATCTGCATACTTGCCGCGTTGCAATTAAAAGAGACGATGCTGGGATAAAATCCAGTGGCAAGAAATTTTACATTGCAAATACAAGACAAATTTTAGGCTTCCATGCAAATACAGTTTTAAGATGAAAATAATTATTTGAATGATAAAAATCGATTTTGGTATTTACTAGAAATTCCGTTCTTAGGCTGCATGGTCATAACCTACTAAATAAAGAAGTATATATTTTCAAAAAAATTAGAGGACTTAATAAGAATAGTACGGAACATTTAACAAGAAAGCTTAAATAGCTTTAGATCATGTACTATTAAAACGAATACAACAATAATTTTTCAAAATTTCCACCAAAAAGCTTTACTATAATTATTACAAATGTATGATGCTTAGACAAAGATTAGAAATCTTTAAAAGTTTTCAAACAATTGACACCTGCTGGAAATGAGTTGCACATATAATTGTAGACAACTGTTGATATACATGATGCAATCTGAATTTTAAAGGAGGGTCATTTTTCTTAAAGTTCTAGATTTAATGATTTTCTCAATGTAGCTCTAGTAAAAATTATTTTTTGGTAATTGCATGTATTTCTCTTCGCTTCTGTCCACCAGTCTTTAACAAATTCTCCTGATAAACATTCTTCTCATTCGTAGCCTAACGATGACTATAATTAGTTGAAACCTGGTCGCCATAGTAATTTTTGAGGAACAAAAAACGAAGGAATTTCATTCATTTGTTATATCTATCCTTGCATTGGGCTCCACGAAGCCACGGCTTATTCCATCAATATTCCTAGAGTCATGACTTAAATATCTTTTTCCCTTTCTATATCTTTAAATATTTATTGTCCACTCCTCTGAAATTATTTCACATTTTTTGTTTATTTTCGAGGAACATGGTGGTTATATTATTCAAAGTAAAGGATGCATCGGAATTACTGCATTTGTAACTATGGCGACTGTTTCCTAAGTTTTCTTAAGAAATTTCCACAAGCAACAACATTGCTGCTATTAAATTTTCTTTAAAACGGTTACGATTTTTATAAATTTATTTACAAACAGCAAGATCGCCAATTACAGTGAAAGCAATAACAACTAACGAATACATTGGACCATTCCTTAACCAGAACATTGTCCGATTAGCCGGGATTCGAACCCAGGACCACGGTGTTAGAGCGTTCGCATGATAGCACTCTGACCACTCCGACGTAAGTAGAGTGAAATTCGGAGCTCATTATGGATGCTCCATCAATTAACGTAAACAAAATTTTTAACTACAAGCTGTAAATCAAAGCAAGATATGCTTCCACAAATACAATTAATACTACCTTTCATTTCTTTTTAAATCAATCAATTACTTTGTTTCGGTAGCTATTTCGAAGGACTCTATATAGGTAACTCCCGGGTTGATGTAAATAACTTTCATTACTAGATAATTTGTTACTCTTAAAGTATAACGAAGATTGTAATCCGGAAACAATTCCGCTGAAAATGTGAGGAATTAACAGAAGCGTAGTGAACACCCGGTCATCTACCAGGGTAAGGAGAACTGAACTAAAAACGAATATTCACTTGAGAATAGAAAGTATGATCAACGAGGGGACTATAAGACTCAGCTAATCCACGAGTAATTAATCAAGAGATGAAACATGTAAATGCTTTAGCACTTCAAAAATATTTCGACATGCATGTACTTTACATGATATTGAAGAGTAAATCAAAATACTTCTGTTACAAAACATTTGAGTCATAATGTGTCAAATACAATAATAAAAATATATTTTTCTAGCCCCTTGTATGTACATGAACCGGTGTTTACCGTAGACGCCAACTAACCATGCGTGAAAATCGACTTCCTCAAATTATATCTCACTCAGCATAAAAAATTGCAATTTTTTTCATCACACACCTGGAAAAATCGTGACAGTACTTCCAATTTTATCCGAGAGATGGCTTTACTGCATTTAGGAGAAATGTGTAAACGGATTAGCGCCGAGCGATATAACACTTCACACTAATTGGATTAAGAGAAAAGGAAAGCGTAAATCCTCCCTTTACCGCAAAAGAATTCGAGGGAATGCCGAAATCTAATACGTCAACTCGAGCCATGGACTTGGCCCTCTGGGATATTCGGGATAGACGTCTGTTTTCTTTCATTAAGTATTTAAGAAAAGGGAATTCAGATCCGTCCCTTGGGCGAAGGAAACTCGATGGTGCCGATAGAAGGCAGATTCCCTAAGAGGACACTTGATATATTCCGATCCTAAAAATCGGATTGCTGCCATCTGTTAAGACCCTGTCGTCCTTACTGTCTATGCGCCGTAATTTTCGGATGCGAGAAAAGAATAAAATAACAAAAGAAAAGGCAGACGACAACATCAGATGGATTATACAGTTAATCAAAATGCAGGAACGCTAAGCATTCTATTCATTTAAGTTCGGGTAATTATTAAATTGCCTTAATTGAACAGAAATTATTCTAAAATATCCTTGAAACGTGAAAGTATCAAAATTAAATATTATGTAAATAGATAAATTGCAATAACGAATTTCAGGTTGTAAAAAGTATACTATCGAATGAAATTCCTCATTTGTAAATTAAAAATATAACAATCTTAAAAATGCACAAAATATATGTCATGTCAGATGAAAAGAACAACTAACGCTATTTAATAATAATAATATTAATAATAATATTAATATTACTATTAATACAGTTCAATTACATTTAAGAAATATCACAATTTCGCAAATTATCAAACAATAAAAAAAGAAAAGTAAAAAATTTCAATAACGATTTTCGTTATTAAATATTACATAACTGAAAACAACATAAGAAAATAAATAACAACATCTAAAGATATGATAATCCTAACAAAGACTGCATATTATTCTGTTAATTGAAATAAAAATTCAAAATAGATGGAACCTCTATGATGGAACTAAATTGTAATTGATGACCCACTCTAAGAAATTAAAGGCTAAGAGACTGAAAGAAAAACAAAGACTAATGGAATAGGAACCTCTTTACTTTGTATTTCCCATCATCAGAGAACGTATTTCAGTATACCAAGGTGAACATTCACAGTAAATCATCCTAGTAGTTAATTCAATTAGTTTCATTTCCAACTAATTTTTCATGGAACAGAAAATACAGAGCGCCTTCCTAAACCTTTCTTCAGCTTGAACAAAGCCTTCCTCTAGCATAGAAATCGGTTACAGCACTAAGCCATTAGTTTCTACTGTTTCCCATCGAACAACCGCGTAGCGATTAACGCTTTCCTGCCTCTTAATTATCTCTCTTTCCGCTTTCTCAGAAGGTGCTACTGATGTCATTTATCTTGGAAATAAAATCGAAGTTCGAAAAATACACTTCCATTTTGGCCGATGGAAAGAAAAGACCTTGTTAGTCAAGCACTGCATAAAGTAAAACTTAAATTAATGACGAAATCCTATGTCATAAGCTATTTGTCAGCAAATTAGGATTCAATAGAGCTGTAATGATAGTTTGGTATTATCAGATTCAGCCTATAATGACGATGTTTACTATAATGTAGAATTTTAGAGCATACGGCAATACGGCAAAAAAAAACCACACACTCACCTCAAAAGGCCGCAGATTTCCGAAAGCAGGCGTGCATATCGGAAGTTAACGCCCAAAAGACTTTTTTTAACTAGAAATTATACTGTGCTGTGTACATGAATGCGGGATGCTGAAATAACAACCACAAATAATTCCTTCTAAGTCCTCTTCGCTGATTTTGATGCATTACCGAATGAAAAATGTCTTTTATGATGAAATTACTTTTAAGCAATCAAATCTATTGGCCTTGATCAATGAAAACCCCTTATGTAAGGCGATTTTGTCACGGTTTTTAAGCTATAATTGAAATATATAGGAAGGATATATATAGGAAGACTTCAAAAAATATGTCAGGAGTCTACGTCCCATTTAAAGTTCAACGATCTAATGCATATAAAATACCCAACTCGTTATAAAAAACTGAATCTGTCCAATGGAAGAAACTCTATTAGATTTTAAGAAAATTCATCTACATAAGGTAAGCTAAATACTATGTGCTAGTATATTGCGTTCACTACTTTCACACCTTTTTCGTGCTAGTTCATGGACGCATAAATTTTCATCACATGATGTTCTATCAACTCATTCTTGAAATTTCTGATTATAATAGTCCATGCGGTATATTATTGACTAGTCAGCCTTTTCCGGGCCGCCGCGTAGTTAAAAGATAGCCGGCATTCCAAGCGAAGACGATCACAAACGTTTTACAGGAATCATTTTTTATTTTTAAAAATACATCGATTGTAGATTATTTACTTGAAAACTATTTTATACTCAATGTCAACAACTACAAAATATCTTATCCATGTATATTTTCATCCATATAATAGTTACAACTATAGCTACTATGACCATATTTTATATGTGGAAATAGAGCGAATGGTAAATGAGCTAATAAATATAAAGAACATTGCAGAATGTATCTAAAATTAACTAACTTAAACCTTTGAAACAATCGTTGATTTGAAACCTTTCGCTGGAAAGTTATGTCCAATCGTAAGCAATTATGGCGTTCTTTATCTTCAGTAATTGAAAAAATTAATCGACCTTGGAAATTTTGTGCCGTTAAAGAACACTATCACTTGTACAATGGATCTAAAGGATGACAATTTAAAAGAGAATTTACCTCTAATGAAAGGATGTATGGTCAGCATAACTACATTGGATATTAATTATTTATAAATCGTACTCCTACATGCAGAGAAAAAGTTATATTCACGGTAAAGAAAAACTCGAGCGAAAAAATGACCTGTTACTGCGAAACCGGATTAAAGAGATTCTTGGTATTTGTAGCTTTTCAATTAAACGCATTATGATTGAGACATAACTGAGAGCACGCGGATATCCGCTACGAAAAACACACCTTTTTCCTTCCTCTTCTAATCGAAACGAGTTTGGAGGACAAAACAACACCCGAAAAAAGCTACCTTTCTCCTCTTCCCAAACGGTATAAGGAACGGTCTGAGGCATAAATAAGGTAGGGGAAAGGTGCCTTTCCATATCAACTAAAGTCGTTCAACCAGCTACACGATTTCCGCCCCCGAAAGCTGATGGGAAATACCTCGTAAAACCTTCAGATTGACATAAATGTATGAATGTATACTACATGAAACTGTCAAGTTACACCTTAGCGTGTAGAAAAAAACACAACACCTTTCCTTCACTCGCATGAAAGATAGGAGCATATATTTTCTGATATAACATCATTTCCAACATAAGGAGAATATGAAACAATTTTTCGTATTTATTTCTGAGCGTTTTATTAAGATCTTAATGCCCACTAATCTCCCTTCGAGCATTAGAGCATATATACTAACTTCCTCAAGATTCCTTCCAAAAGCGAAAAGTTTACAAAGATGAATGCCTAGCAAGAATGACTCTTACTTATCTTCGAATACAGGGTAGATATTCAATCTAATGTGAGATTCCCCAGAAAAAGCCCCATGAAAAATTGATACATCTACGTTCGAATTCCGACGACGACTGATATGTCAGCTTAGTTTCTGAAAAGTTGTCATCATCCTAAGTGTATCATCCCATCTTATCCATGCTTCCTAGAAGCAATGTTGACATCCAGATAAATCCGACATCTACAAATCAATAAATCTGCCGATTTTATCTCACACTACCAAGAAATAGAATAGCTAAAACTAAATCAAGAAAATTGAGAGTAACACTAATTTATATGAAGATCATTTATAGTACACATTAATCAACTCTCTCCAAGACTTACAAATATTGTGTACTTACACACAGACGGTGTTTCGAAATGAATTACACGAATCAGGAGCTTACCTGAAAATAAGAGAATAAATACGTAAACATTTTTGGAATAAATTAAAATATATAAAATAAAATATAAGGAAATGAGAAATATAAAAATATAATACTATTAATATACCATACAATAGTTATACAAAATTCTGCTTCTGTCACAGGTCTAATCAGTCATCAGCCCCAAGGAAGGCCTTAACCATGGACGATATGAGGAGTGAAGCAATTAGATTCACAAAACCAGTAAGGAAGAAGTGAAAGTAGTCCTCGCAAGCATGGTAAATGATCCGATGATTAACATTTTTCACAGCATTCAAAGAGGGACCAAAATGAATGCAATTATTAATCAACATTCATACCTAAGAGGTTTCCATCTTATCTAAGGGAAGGGCAAGACCGTGAAAAGAGTGAAAGATACGTTAACTTCTATCTTGAACCTTATTATGTAGAGTTATTACCTCATCATTAGTATGATATGAATAACGGACAAAATTGAATGATGAAGGCATTCACAATAGCTCACAATATTGCTACATTAAAATGTAATACCTTTTATTTAAATACAGTCGTTGATGTATTAGTGCCATTCGCTTTTAAAAAGTCATTTATTATTTATTGAAGAAGGAATCTGATAAAATGCTATGGGTGTTATGGACCTTAAAAATTCCGTGAATTCAATACTTTTGGGGTAAGAAGATATAGACGAAAGATTAATTTTTTAGAAAGTACTCCATGAGGGGCTTTGATTTTAGCATAATAAGAAATCCCGTCATCACGGGCTGTTGGTTATGGAACGAGTCGGTTTAGTGGCAGCCTTCGGACAACTCGTGAGTCGTTCGCACGCAAAGTAAGAAGACCTCGCCCATCGCCAACAGCAGGAAGTGCACGATCAGTTATGGGAAGATTAAGTCCTCTACTTTATGTTCTCATTGCAAGCTGAGAGCCACGCACAGGAGGAGATTTCAATTTTTGAATCCCTTGGAGAGGAAAGATCAGTCGGAGAAGATGTACTGTTAGGATATCATGAGGGATGAGGAGATTATATGTACCTACTTAATATCAGCAGAGCGACTAAGGCGATTTTCAATGGTTAAGAATTCGCTTAGTAGAGTGATTATCATATAGAAGTTTAAATATTGAACAAATATTTGGCACAAAGTTAAGTTATTAATGAATTCAATCCAGTACTTCCGTAAACTCCACTGCATCATAACTTATGCGCAAGGATGGAAATTTACAACCGAGATAAAATACTCCAGAGGCAGGAATCATTGCGTGGAGTTATATTGCCAATGTAGGAAAAATATCTGAATTACATATTTATCATAAACAACCTTGTGTTTTCGATGGTCGTACCTGATAATGAGGAGGATTGATATGCATAATAAAATCTTAGAGATTCATTGAAGTTTTATTAATAAATATAGTAAGGGAAACTTTCTTCTGTTTATTAAAAAGGCTTTTGTAGCTACAAGTAGGTTACAAGATCATCAAAGTTAAAACAAATAGCTTAGTTTTCCCCCAGGTATAAAGATACGGATTAGTTACATCACATCCTAAGATCTTCATGTACACTTAACAAAAGTGAGGCGAAAAGTTCACATTTCTGCAATAGCTCTATATAAGAATTAGATACGAATAACTGCCCCTTTTGAAGGACAGTTGAGCACAGAACTACTATATATTAACATCAGCAAAACTTTATTCGATCTGAAACTGCGACAGTATCTATCTGCACAGAGCAATATAGAAAATTTTGAGAGATCACAATCAAGAAATTATACCTTAAAGAAATTGCAGAAATTTTAAAGAGATACAACAGGTCAATTTTCTGTTTGATTGCTATAGTTGATGATCACAGAAAAACTTTCTGAGTTTCTGAAAAATCCAAGCATGTTTCTAGTTATGTTTATCATTAGTTAAACCCACCGTAAATGATTAGTTAATGACAAATTTGCTCTGATTTGTTATATCTATTATTATGATCAAGATAAGTATCTTAATGCAACCATTCTCCATGCATGCAACCATTATCATTCAAGTTTCTAGGTGAATTCCTAGGTTTAAGTATAATCGTTTGGCGACTACGAGCCAAATTTACCGTTCTAATTAGCAGATTCCTTTATGCTTACGCTATTCGGTTCTGAGAAATACAAACACACGCCTGTAGTCAAGGACTTGCTACCGAAACAAACACCATTAATTTCTTTCAAAAACTTTTGCTTTGATTTTTAGCATCCCTTCTGCTCTAATGGAGTAAGTGTTGGAAGAACAGGATCTGCCGGTTTCTGGATCACCGAACGACATCCTCTGTGTTTGCGGTGGTAATGGCTTCGAAAAGCGGATCGTATTGATGAATTGTTCAAATCTTTTAATGCGCTGAGGGAGATTTTTAATGCTCCCAGGAACTTGGACTGAATTAACACTGGCCATAAGACTGACATCGAGGAATTAAAATCAGTCCAATATAAACTAGCTAAGCAAATTCCGTATGCTTTGGACTGTGGATCTACTGAGCAAGAAGATAAATAAGAATATATTTTATAAGAATATATTTCCTCCTCATAAATCCCGACTCATCATGTTTCGTGATGAGTCAGTAATTATGGAGAGGAAATATTTTATCATGAAGATGATTACTATAAAAGGAACGACACGCAGAATATGGAAGCTGTATGCGATATTTATTCTCTTGTTCCGTAAACTCTCGTAAAAGAAAAAGGGACATAGTTTATTGTGCTAATATTCAAAATACATTTCGGAATAAAATCGGAATCTTTCCATTCGGCAGTTCATCTCATTTTTCATAATGTAAATAATAATCTGATGTTAAAGCAGAGGAACAGTAGGATTGAGGAAATTTTAGATAAAAATGCGATTTCTAACTTATATCTTTATGAATATCACGATTCTATCGATTCAGATTCAACTTCAAATCTTCATTACATGGAAAATTTTTAAAAGATATTTTTCCTTTTTTGCATACCAATGTGCATATATGAATTCAAGGTAACCTTTATTATACAGAATGAGCCTCTGAGATTACTTCAGTGCTTGATGATATGATTATATCTTAGTAGACTTCCTACTACTTTAATTCTTAATTTTTCACATTAAATATTTTTGGTTCCGTGAAAATTTTGGAGGATAGAGTGAAAATCGATACAGAAGAAGCTTTAATTGGAGGAGTTCTCCACTGAATCGTACATGTATTTTAAAGCAAATGGAGAATTGAAAAGGAGAACACACAAATTCGCAGAAATAGAACGATTAATTTTAGATTCTGATATAATAGGATAGATAGAGAACTAAGAAACAGATACTCCCGAATAGGAAAATAGAGCAATAAAATATATATCTGAATACAAGGAAGGCTGCCAATAAACTTGTCATGCCAAAAAATAGAAGTTGAAATGAATTTTCATTAATAGGGAGAAATTACTTATATCTTCAATAATAGGTATGCGTCATCGCGTTAGCCCTGGCCGCTATTCCCGAACGAATATTTTCAACTGCTTCCATAATTTGAACTTAAAAATAAAGATTTGCTCATCCAAAATTTAAATTCTTGACGAATTTTGACAAAGAATTCTCTTACATGCTTTGATTTATATAATTATTTTTCTAGGCAGAATACAGGAATCAATTTCAATATCGCTTACTGCCAGCTTATATCATGACAACATTTTCAAATAAATTTGCTTCAGTTTTTTTTAAGTAAGAAAGTAATATTTACCTACTAAAAGAATTATTTCAATCAGATGAAATTAAAACAAATAATTATTGTATTCATGAAAATTATTCTCTTTTCAACATTTACATAGCATGCTGTACTTATTGCAATGAATATTATGATCAATCATAAACAAAACATAAAAACCTAAGGTTGATCACGATGAATTCCCTTAGGAAAGCACTATAATAGTTCTGGGCGTGATGGAGAGATTTTAAATTCTTTCAAATTAATTATTTTTACTTTTAACTGCTTCGCGTCAGTGTGAGGAATTTTGCAAAAAATACAGCAATGACAGATGAGAATGAAGATAGAATCCCACAATGATAGAAACCTTTTCAGTAATGAAATTTTCTGCTTTTATTCCAATCATATGTGAGACCAATTACATCAACCTTTATATCAATAGATATCTTTTAAAAGAATGACTAAAATACGATAACTTAATGCGCGTTTTCATTGAGATATTAGATCTTCCGGAGAGCCAATAATGATATTTGCCAATAATTTAATATTCATTCACTAATTACAGATTTGCAATGCGAAAGAATTGGGTCAGATTAGGACTAAAGGAATACTAAAATTAATACGGAGTAGGAATACTAAATTTAACACGGAGTTAAGTTAGGACAATATCATTCCTCCAATAGCGGCATAATACACCGAGGTTCGTAAAGAACGTTGCCAGTTAATCTCACAAAAGAAGTGACATGTAGAAAGGGCTAACACACCTCCATAAGAAAAATGTTTCTCTAAGGCAAGGAGATGACAAACCAACATCTTTTCCGTAAGTAATAATTTCCTTTTCCGAGGAATTACTTCCAACGGTTTGCCGATACTCGGCGCTTGGAGAATTTCTGTCTTTTACTCGTTTCTTGTAGCGAAATTTAAAGTTATAACATCAACAATCTGCCAGAGTTAAAAATCACCCATGGTTCTGCAACGAATTAAGTCTTAAATTAACAAAGACTCATCTCATCACATTTCTTTGAATGTGACTCGATATCTAAGTTAAATCTAAGAGTTGAGAGATATGAAGTTACCGAGATATTGGTAATATTTGAAAATGACTAAACACCATAATTTGTTTACTTAACTTAAAGAACGATTTCAGAAATACTATCGCAATGATTATCAGAAGTATGTTGAAGGATTAGGGGGAGTCCGTAGAAAACCTAGGTGTGTCTATGACTTTAACTAACGACAACACGTTGCACGGTGTAGTAAACACATTGCTTGCAAGAGTTCCTCTACTGAAGTATTTGCTTTGGCGCAGAGAAGTTAAACACCTAAAGACAAACATAGAATGAAAGAGCCCAAGGCACCTCTCCTGAAATGAGACGAAAATTTATGTATTCTGTGAAATTCTTAAGAGTTCAGTTGACTCTTGAGTAGTACTCGAGACTAAAAGAATCTGTAATATTTGGCCATGAGAGGCAAGTACATTATTAATGACTTTATAATAGATATAATTCATAAGTTATATAATTATTACTAGGTATAATTACATATACATAAAAATTACATTTTGAAGTAGCGATAATAATACAAATTATCTTAAAAGAATTAACTTGGCAGTAATTTAAAAGAATTAGTTCATACTTTCAAACTGAACAAATGTTTCCCCTAATGAGGAATTATAAAATCATGAAAATAAATCATATTTAATTTTATAATTAACACTGAATGTCTTCATTTTGATTCATCATTTAGAATTAATATAGGTACCTTCAATTATTTAACATCGACAATGGTAACAGGCCTTTTCTAATTTACTTCACTACTATCAGGCGTTAATTACTTTTATCGCAAAGTTTCTATTTCACCTTTCCCCACTAACTGTATACATGAATTATGAAGTTGTTATTATAAGTAAAATACGAAGAAAAATTAATGGAATGTTTAATGAAGAATAAACCAAAACATTCAGCAAATGAAAGGATTCACACGAATTGAAGGAACGAATACATCGTTGGATTTCAGTCATAGGCATGTCATTTCTGATTCCCGAATAATAATATCGTATGTAGATAATCAGGGCCAGTATGACTGGAATACATTGAAATCGACTCATTCTCTGCAATCATTTTTAAATAAATGACCCATTATTCAATGCACTTTATGTGGAGAAATCAATCTGCACAATATCACGCTGAGAACTTCGAGAGAGGGCATTTGCCAGTTTTTATGCCGCCATGCAAGTGTTCGACGAGAAGCTTTTCAGAAGGTATACAATCGGGATACATTCCGAGTGGAGATTGATTCATGGACCAGTGATCCTCTTGAGTGGAGGCATAAATTTCCTCACTCCTGTCCATCAAACCAATGAACGCCGCGCCCTTTGAAGCTCCAATGGTCTGCCAGACCTCGGGATTTGCAGCAGTTGTTGTGAACGTATTCGCTTGTTGGAACCGCGAGAAAAAAATCACACCTTAGCTCCTTTCCAACTGACTCTGATTTAAAAAAATCGTTGCTTTCTTTGAGTTCTGTGAGAGCGCCAAGGGGCGCTTGTCCAATCCAAAAGGACGCTTGATGGAAAAGAGTAGCCTGCTGTCTTTCTTTCTTAATTGAACGATGCCGCGTTCATGGAGCCATTAAATATCACTAAGAAGCTACTTAGTTATTCGACGAACTATGTTAATTACAGTGCAGCGAAATGGATAAGGGTAAATTTGAATGTTTGGGCGTGTTCCTAGGAAAAACGGGCACGAAAAAGATCCATAGCTTAATTACTTGACAAGATTGCTAAAAATACAAAATGGCTTAATTCGATAGAGCAGCCATTCAGCACGTGGAAGATACGGATTCCGCTATTGTCAGACTCATTTCATGTACACTCTTGCTTAGTACCACTACAGCCTTAATCTGTTATTTATTAATCTCCGGTTTTGATATTACGTGTATTTTTTGGAAAACGGTTGGGACCGGCTAGTAAAGAAATATGGAGGCAGAGATATATTCGGTATGAAAAGGCATGGGAAACATTAAGATAAAGGAAGGATTAAAAAGGGAATCCAAGAGAACATAGAGAAATACAGAACAATAATCATCCGGCTACAAATGACATATATTTATGTAAGGAATATGGGAATATCAAGATAAAGACATAAATATACCGATGACATATTTACACACAACATTATTTTATACGAGAGATTTATCGCCGAAAGAAATGCCGCGTCGGAATCTGAGTAGGCCATTAATAAGCATTACGCCAACTTTAGGCAAACATTTTTTACGCACAAGCTGCTCTTTCTCCAAGTCGGGGTCACAAATTAACTTCAACGACAAATGAGGCTAATTAAAGGCAAACGCGGGTCAGAATCCTAAATTTCAAAACTGCGGCCTTCCTAAAGCTGGGAATGAGTTAATGTCACCCAAAGAAAAAATTGCTCATAGGCCTTCCTTCTCAGAAATGACCATTAATGCCAATCGAGCGAATAATTTCTGGAGGACGAATATGAATAACTTCTGACGTAGACTAAACAAAAGCAAGACGATTTGGTCATGCAAAAATGGCCATAAATATCGTTCTGAGGCAGCGACAGATTGATTCTTTCTGAGGATAATTTGTTTTCCGAGAGCATTTAATGGGGCGAGGAATAAGCGTGAATAATTAAACCACCCAGAAATATCGTGATGAAGGATTAATGGAAAACGTCATATTGAGTATTACAGCTGACAAATATGAGTACTTTCGAACGCAGATAACTGTCTTATTAAATACTAAATAACTGATGAAGATTAGTAATAATAAGAGTAAAAAAGTTGAACAATCTCTTGCGAGATTTTGCGTAGATATTAGGTTTTACTATAAATTTTACTCTTAATTTTACATATTACCAATAGCATCTTTGAGGTGACAATATCTTTTATTAATATAATGATATTTTAAATCTTAAGTTTTAGCCAAAAATTATCGTTTGGAAATCTTTCTATCCCAAAGCAATGAAATGATGCCCACGACAAGCCAAAAATTATGAGAAAATTAACATGCATTAGTTTAATTTAAATACCAACCACTGACTAAGGATATTTACCTACGACATAAGGAGTACACCACTTTAAACTTCAGCTTTCATGTTGTTAAAATTTACCAAGAGTTGAAGTCATTTCATTAAATTTCTGCTGGCTTAATTTTTCAAATAGCTGTTTCTCAACTCATAAATAAAAAAGGATGTATGCTCAATGTAAAATATGATTTTTTGTTTGTATCTATATGAATTTACATAACATTTTTTCATAGTGATAACTGAGGACGAAACCATATTATAAAGACATTGATACCTAAGAGTTGTATCTCTAAATTTTTAAATATCGATGAAGTGAAATTACCTAGAGAATAAAAAACTTTCGAATAACGCACGACCGGTGTCGAATTCAAAGGGCCAAATAAACTTATGAGAAAATATCTCCGCAAGGCTCTTACTTAACCAATGAAGGCATGAAATAAAACGGAGAATACAGGTATGAGAAATGACTCCATTACGAGAGGCAGTAAACGAGGAGATAAAAGAAGAAAACAGTAACCAAACACTCGGTTGTCAGGAATTTGCGTGGGTGGAAGGCAAGGACTGAGTCCGCCTAAAGAATGATAATCTTAATAATACCTAAGGGAGACATGATATGCGAAAGCAATCCAAACGAATGTAAAACGATCCAGCTGGGAAAACAAGAAACCCAACTGAGAAGAATAAACTTAAACCATCTTCCACGACAAAAGGATTTTTTCCAGCTATAGTTTGGCGAACACAAAAGCTATAAAAGGTTTAACTATTTCGCTCGAACATGACGTCAGACCGAAAATAGATGATGAAGGAGAGAAAGACGGATTGACTGAGGGTCACACAAACTATCGCAGTGGGCGGGCTTCACCCACTGCTCTGGCTATGAAAAGCGGATGACATGAGGGGACACTTAGATATCCTCTGTCGCCGTTCTGACGAAACCAATCAACCCAAGCCCACCATTGAGCGCAATTCTGATGCTTCCCAAAGAAAAAAAAGGATTCCTCTTAATCACCAACTCTCTTTAAAGAATTATGTACGTACCGTTCCTTTCCCGAAAACTTCAAACAATATTCTCTTTATGATAAAAAAAGAAAAAAATATTTGCCGGAATCCCACAGCACTCGCGTTACTTAACAGAGTACTATAAAGATAAAACTAATCATTTTCGATGAATTATCTGATATTTCAAAATAATCCATGGTATGAATACAGAGAATGAGATCAATTTTTAAACCAATGGTACATCATCTGCGGTCCTCGAAGTGCTTACAGAAGATGATGCGGCTCGCTAGGGATCATATCACGAATACATCTGTTTTAAGTATTATAATAATCCTAGAAATAGTATAATCGGAAGAATCCGAAAGCAATCATTTTGCTATACCATAGTAACTGTTACCTATTTTTACTTGGAATATAATGCTGGATTTCTAGAAATCTTCACATCTTCAAAGCAATCTCTCCTGTAGCCGTTTTCGAACTCCTTCATAATCCTACTAATTTTTTGTCATTCTTCAGGTGATATTTTTCAAAAGGATTATGCAATCCTTCGATATTCGGGAATTGACAATATAGGGTTTCATGAAATACTATGGTCGAATTCACAAATACCAATCACGTTATTGAATCATCGGTATAGTTGGTCTCTCCAAATAGTAAGACATCTACATTTCAGTAAATTTTCAATAAATATATGTGCGGCTGATAAAATAAATTTTATTGAATTACGAAGAGTGGCAATCGATGGGAATGTAATATCCGAAGAGGTTCCTACTAAATGAATTCCTTTGCATTATCTTGAGTGCCCACTCAAGTGGATCGAATCTATTTCCAGGAATGCTTGGATAAAAGATCCATAAACTCATGGACCATTCTTTAAGAGAACGATCCAATGAAAATCTCCAAAGAAAGACAACCAAAGAATATAAAACTGGGCGATATTTTTTGAGATTGTACCGCTAGCTACATAATCACGGGTAGCGATTGAGAACCAACACGATAAGGCATGTAGCAAGGAATAATCCAAAAGTTCATGAAAGTAACCAGAGGAGACAGAGTGAAGTTTCACCGAGATAAATCCATAGTTAAGGCAGTCGTTCTCTTAGCGGATGACCCGGGTTCATGTTCCAGTTTCGTCAGAACACTTCCATTACTGTTTTCCTTTGGGAAAAGCAGTTATGATACTTACATGACTCCATCTAATGAAAATAATATCCACAGAGAAAATTTAAGGAGGATGAGTAACAGATGTAGTTTTGAAATTAACATAGTGGACTAAACAGACTTTCTTTTATACAATGGAATTCGACCAATTAAGAAGGTTGAGAATCCTTGGCCTATTTCTTTATCCGTAGTTGTTTGGTGTATTAATAAGGGAATGTCATTGTAAGCTAATAAATTAATAACTAGGAGAATGTACACTTATACAATAATAACAAGATTAATCATACTCTTATGGTAAGAAACCGGGACTTACTATATTCTGAAGCGGGTAAACCGGGACGAAACCATGACATTGCCTTTTACCTTAATTTCATGTGCTTTTAAGACATTCGAAGTGTGCAGCGTTTCTACTAGAAAATTACTACGAAAATTTGCGTTTAACTGATTTCTGTAGATGAAATATTATAATTTATATAATCATATTAAAATTATATAAATTATTTATATAATAAGTTATATAATTTTCTGTGTTTTTCCATCAAACCGAGGCAACAGAAAAAAAGACCGAAATAATACTCGTATACCTGTACAGTCCCGGTCAAAACGGAGCTAATTGGAGTTTATGAAGGAGATATAAAGTTCCCGTTTCAACAATAAACGGATAACTAACCGTGTTAAAAATAACACCAACATATGTGCATTACGATAAATATTTTGATCATATCCTATTCTCTAACCCCCTATTAGTCCAGAAGGACAACATTACAGAATGTAATAATTCAGACAGGGCCACGGTGTGTAGATTGCACCTAACACAAAGTTTCCGTGAATGAGGGCGCTATGCAGCCATGATAATTAATTAAAATGTTAAAACTGCAATGTACATTAAATAAAAAAGCTGAGAAAAATATTAAGTATATGTATAATTCATATATTTATAAAAATATTATGATTTTAATATAGAAGATAAACAAATTTTTCTAGATTCATCTTGGAATTTAATTTTCTTTGTAATGAATATTTGGGGCACCATAATTCAATTTTTCACAAAGGCGCTTCTTAGCAACGCAGCAACATAGCTAATGGTAAAACATACGCTGCCTGAGCTCATAACGCCGGTAGACATCGACGGTTCGGAGATTACCAAACCCAGACTGCCATGGTAATATTGGGAAAAAATTTTCAACGAAATACTTCCATAATCATGAGTTCCTCAGAGTTCCAAAGTACCGTGAAAGCAAGTAGAGACCACCGCGGAGAGAATACGCTGGAGGAAATTAAAGCATGGATCCCTTCCCCCATAATCCCTTTATAAGATGTGACCTCCACCAACTCTTATCTCTGCTTGCGTCACCACTCTGAGTACGCCCCCTGCCGCCCACTTTCGGCACGCCCCTATTCACAGAGACCGCAAGAAGACGACGAGGGGACACGTGGCTCTCTCTGATGGACGGGATGAGAGTAATTTCGTGTGCGGAAGAGTGAGCTATCATCTCGTGAACAAAACATAAAAATCTTGAAATCGTTTCCCAGGGGACGACTTCTGGAAAACGACGGGGTAAGTGGACGGGGATTGTCAAAGGAGCTTAAACCTGCGGAATTACATGGTCTTTCAAGATGAAGATTTACGGCAAGGAATAATTTCATCACTTGTATAGAGATTCGGATGCGGAGGAGACCAGATGGACATCTTCCGCACAAATTAAGGCAACTGCTAAAAGGGCAATCGCCGTCCCTTAAATTTCAATTTACGAGATATTGATAACGACCACTCCTAATTTTTCCACGAAATTATACAAATTAAGATGTATACGAAGAGTTATCTTCATTGACCTATTCAAAGAAGAACTTCTGATATAATACAAGAAAGAATTTAAATCAACTGCTGCGAAGTATGGATAATTAACTATAAACCAAGATTACCCTGCGTTAATACATATTTGTTAATTTGTACCTGATCTCAAACCAAATGGAAAAGAAATGCATACAATTTTGGAAAATAATTGTGCAATAATAGGTTCAAAGAAAGAAGCAAGCTTCTTGAATGAATGAATGATCCACGGTACATACAAAATTAACATACTCCCGAGATTAAATTATTCAGATATTACTATTAGAATTCGGAAAATTATGAAAATTCAAACCAAGTTATCCGGATCGGAATAATGAATATTAACTATCGAACCAAATACAGAGAATATCATATTTACCAAACATATTTGTTCCGCAATTCATACCACGTGTATACAATGTTTGGTATTCAAAATTATTTCAGGTATAATCTGTCCACGCTATTGCTAATTAAGTATATATAAGAATTCTAATTTATAATCAGAATTTGATTTCAACACCGTTACGAGATTTCAATAAAAAATACGGCGATGAATCAAGTTCCGCCTTCCTTTATATTTTATGCATTGAACTCTACTATCACACAGTATCGTTCCTTTTATCTTAAACTGTCACTTTTTTATTTTCATTAAGATTTGGTTCAAGATTTACAGAAGTTGATACGATATCAAAGAGTAGTCATCATTTATCTTTTCATTCTTCTCAAAAAATATCACAAAAGAAACGTCTGTTAACGTAAATAATTCGCAATAAGTTGGACAATTAAAAAAATCTCTCATTTATGCCAAGTTAAGGATTAATTCAGAATATAAATCCACGATATATAGCGTAGTGTATTTATTTAATTTTATATGTTGATGAAGCCTATCTAAAAATTTTCAAGATTCACATCACAATATTCTTCCCAGAAACAATTGTCTGTTATAGAAAAAATACCAATATATCTCATACTTCTTAGACTATGCTTCATATTAATGTTTGGTACTGATGTTCATCTATACAATTAATGTTACGCAAACAAAAATCTCCGCAGGTTTCGAGGAATATGAAATAATTCTTATGACCATGACTGTTTCTATTTGTTTTCCTGTTCTATTCGAAAATTAATGTGTACACCTACTGTTGGGAAATTTTATAATGGATTATAAAACTTAATAGTCATTTACTATGTGAACATAAAGAAAAAGGGATGCCTCATTTGCATAGGATTCCACTTGAATCAGCAAAAGATGAGAAAAACATTCGAGGTATCCAGCTTTGTGTACTCGAAGTCACAAGGTCTCAAATCTAAAAAAAAAAGATTGAAAGCGAAAGGAAAACCGTGCATCGTCCAGCACAGTTCACACAATAAACAAATATTGAGCTTGGTATCTCAATGCAGGACCACGTTGTTATCTTACCATTCCCATACTTCACTGACAGTGAGCCGATGTGAATTCAAAGCATGGAAAATCGTTAAAGAAATATTTATTGTTCAAACAGGCTCCGAAGTCCACACGTAAAAAAAAGCACTTAAACCTATCGTGATTAATCCGATGCTATACATACCTATACGAGAAAAACTATTATGCTCAAAAGTAGCATGGGATTTGTCATTGAATAACACATTTAAGTATACCGCAAACTTTGTCGCTAAAAAAATTATACCTTCAGAAATTTAAAAAACACCTGATTTATAGAAGGATCTTTTATGTTCCCACTGTAAAAGTACAACACATGCCGCACGGATCATCGAGTCATCTGTACTGTACATGCGTCAAAGAGTGAAATGTCAAAGTGAAGTCATTCAAATATTTACAGGATCTATCTCACACAGTAAATCTGCAAGCAACATTACTTCTTGGCACAAGATACACAGCCAAACGTACACGCTATAAACTCCTTTTGAAACACAATGACGTCAATGGTCATCGGGAAATGTCAAAATACTGCGACACAGCGGTGAAACTGAAGAGGAATCCCATGTTGCAAAAACCTATTATGGCGAATTCAGCCAACGAAATAAATCATGGAGAGACGATCAAGCCAGATAAATTGGATATCTTAATTGTCCTGTGAATGAATTACGGTTTCTGCTTAGTACAAGGTCCTCTCCAAAGTATTCATGTGGATGCCTGACGAATTTTCATCAAGAAAATTTGAATAAGATGGGTGATAACACGTTGCATAGTAAACCTCACTGCAGTAAAAGAAATCTAGCTGAAATAGATGTTTTCCCCGAAAATTCTAATGAGCTACACCATTACGCATTCGTCAATGACGTAATATTCTGCCTTTACTGAATCTATACTCGCAAATCATTTACAATACCTCGTGAATGGACAGCCCGACTAGAAAATCAACTGCTTACGAACTATACAAAGCAATCGAATAATAGAGAATGTTAAGTGCCATAATAGTAAGAACGATCACTTTCGAAATCGTACTTTAGAAAAAAATATTAGATAAAATGATATTTCATTAAAAAAGATAGGCTTATCTTTTGTTATTAATCTGAGTTCAAACATAGATAAGAAATTTTCTCAAATCTGCCAAAATTTTTGGCAGCATCATATAATTGCTCATAAAAATAAATTATATGAAATTAATTCAGTCTTAAAAAAACGAATCATGTTACTTCCAGTACAAAAAGATTTGTAAACGCTGACCTTGTACAGTAATTGATTGGATAAAGAATGTTTATGCCTACTATTCTGATAAGAATCGGGGTGAAGAAATATATATATGAAGACTACAGGATCTGTGATAATGATTAGTGATTGTAATACTTTTTTACTTCTAATGATTTTAGGATCTGTTGTAAAATTAGATGATCAAAAATTACTCATTTTAATATTTTAATATCCCATCAATATGCACTGGCGGTAACTATCACGCCTTACTTTATCACACAGTCCAATAAACTAGCATCCAAACAATACTGCTTCGACCAGTTTTTCGTCGCTTAGCTTAACTTTACGTAAGATTATTCATGAGTCTGACTCCATACAATCCTAAAATACATTTTATAAAGTGGTGCCATATCACGCGATTTAAGGATCTAGATATTGAAGTGACTGGCATGTTTCCACCAAACACTGATTTCCATACGTCGTTCGAATTTCTATTCTTTCTGCCCCAGGCATTTACAAAGGACTTATTCTTCTTTGTTCACAGTAATACAATTGGTATTCAGATATTTTGAAACCAATTATTAAATAACCTATCTGAATGATTAACGACGCGAATTTGTGTGCTCAAATCTCATACTTATATCTCGTTTTTGAGAAGGAAGAACAATGCATAAAATAATTAATTTATATTTACCCATAAATTGTTACATCGACCCATAAAATTCGAAAATTTTTCCGTGGATGGAAAGTAAGGAAAAATTAACAATCAATAATGGCAACCATTAGGGATCCATAATTATTGTGGGTTCAGATAATTCTTTAGGAACGAGAATTGAATTATTCCAAAATTTATAATTCCGTACTGGGCGATGAGGAACTCTTGGATATCAAAATAGACGGTTTTACGACCAAAATAGAGAATTTAACTAATGGACCAGATTCCAAACAAAGATAATAGGACGAATACGCTACACACCGTCAATTACTCGAACCCATTTCTTATATCAGAACCATCTTCTTCGATAAATAGCCCATTATGAAATAGATGTTCATCGTGATAAGTCACGTCAGATTACTATTTCATTTCTGTGATACAAAAGTTAATATGGCACGCGAAATCTCAAGGCCGCAAGAAATATCTAAGCAATTGAAATCTTTTCGATCAGATCAACAGAAAAATTTGCGCTAGACCTCTATTTTCCCACACTATTCTCACAAAATAAAATCGCATAAAATAGATAAACAGGAGTACACGGAAGAAGAATATTTAAGAGAATAGACACAAATACTTCACTGTTAGCAAATATATAAGGAAATAAACGTAATAGTGAAAAAAATTAAGATCCTGAAAATGCACTTTTGCTTCGCAACTGGTCGTGTTTCTGCCGTAAACTGTGTAATGAAAGGATTTCTATGTTATTTTTAAGGTAATTCAACACCAAAAAGTAAAACTTCATCGATTGTCTTCTGTATAAGAGACTAAGTTATAATTCGCCTGATCCGATTGCCAGTGAAGTACTCTTAATTTCACTGTTTGCTATCGACTACTTCAACATAACATAGCTTCAAAGAAGAATGTTTCTCACGAAGTTACGTTTTTTTTTTTTTTTAAATGAACCAAATCAGCATAGAAATGTACCTTCTTTGCCCAACCTTTTCGATGGGTAAGATGAATCGCCGATACGTCGGATTTTACTCGTAAAGCTCCTCAAGATTCAAAGTCAGTCCATGATATGAAAAGTATACACCAAAAGGATTTGTCAATGATCACCAGAGAATAACAAAATCCTCGAAGGAATGTCCTATTTATAGAGATTGCGCCAATAATACCGCTGGAGGGAGAAAAGGAGCTTATTGTGGAAGGAAACGCGATTTGCATACAATGTGTGAACGTAAACGAAAACAGTCTTTGATGAATGAAGCAAGATAAATATTACTGATTGAGATAGTCAGACAACTTAGCATTGGGTCATCTCTTTTTAATTAATTATATGAATAATCGGTTATTAGAGTTAAATTCGATGCAACAACATCAGTAAAACAATTTTTAACACGTGCAACACGTATGGACAGATCTAAGCGTTCAAGCTCAACAACCAATAGCAAAGGGTAATAAGGTCGCATTACATCAAGGAGAGTATTTTGTCCCTATTCAGATACTCCGTATCCGCTTTCATTGACTGACAATGAGAGAGAAAGGAAGGCAGCACAAAGAAAGAGTCATTATTTTAATGAAGGACGGTGTAATATCGTGCAAGCTAAGAGAAAATATCGAGAGGATGATTACATGTTGTGCTAACCTATGCTAAAACGAAAAACAGACGGGTTTTGATTAGAAATATTTTGGATCATTTCATATATTCTTTATGCCAGATAAACTTTTAACCAAGAAACATTAGAATGCAAAAAGTACTTAAGTCTGCATTAGCAAACATTACCTTCAATTGAACATACAATAGCAATTGATCCATAAAAATTACTAATTAACTATAGGTAATATCAATCGAATGAATGGGAAAGCGTCAAAAACCTCGCCTAATAAAGAATCAATGAAATGCAATAAATGATCATGAAACATTCACGAGACGTGGGAATCGTAACATATATTATGCGAAAACAATCATCCGTTATGGAAGTATAAAAACTGCAATTTATGCTCTCGCTAAGTCTCCTTCTTAACTAATCCCATTAGCTAAGATCTGAAAACCGAAAAATGGAGCTTCACCAATTCCTGACTCAGAATCCACGGCTTAATCAATACAGAATGTCGCAATAGTAACAGAAGTGTCTTAGGACATATGCGAGTTCCCTGGGTAACGTCTTCTGTTTGGTGAACGCAAAAACAGAGGTGTCCTAATGTCGAGAAATTTACTGAGATAATCGCATTATTTGCGCAAAATACATACCGCGAAATATCTCTTAAATGCTATTTCTGCTAAACTATCACTTCCCCTGGGACAAGCGGTCAGAGAGCAGCGAAATGACCTCCGGAAAATAATATCGAGTAACGGAAGGTGATGAAAGACATATGCAAAGAAAGTGATACAAAGGTTAAAAGGACGTGTCTGAGAAGCCGTTTAGGGTCATGCAGTTGACACCTCGATAAATATAGGAATGTGTAATGAGGATGGAATTATATGGAGCGTTTGAAGACTAAGAAAATAATAAATCAATGGGAATAATTCTTAAACCACGTAGATTCCTATTTCTATTTATAATATAAAGAAGAGTCACCTCAAAAGAGTAGATATAAAATCTCAGATCGATCGTCATCCATCAATTAGAAATAGCGAAAAATAGCCGGGAATTGAAAAATATGGGTTCTATTCCAACAGAGTTACTTATAAATAGGTCAACTTCATCAAATTAAGTCATTTTTAATCACCAACTTTAGTATTTTAAAGTTATTATCAAAGGTAGTCATAAATAAAATGCATTCGCTTGTAAATAAGAATGATATATCTCCGACCTGTTTACCTTCAGCTTTAAACTTTTGGTGTTGTAAATGCAATATAATTACTGATGAGACCTCAATTAAAAAAATTACATAATTGACAATATCGAGAGAGACGATGGTTATCTAAAAATTAAATCTCGTTCAAGTTCGATTAGAATTTAATAAAAGGAGCCGTTTATGAAGTAAAAATGCTAAAATTCATTAACAGTTTTAAGGTATGTACGTTAATGCCTGACTCATCTTTTATTTAGAACACTTTCCCCAATTACCAAATCCAAGCCAAAAGAATGGCCGAATTTCTCAATTTTAAGGCTTTTACAAAGACTACGTAATCTCCGTTGTAAAGTCATCCTCGAAGATAATTAAGTCATTCTTAAGTGCTTCCAAAGAGAAAACCAGAAGTGGAGGAAATAAAGTATTTATTAATTGATTATACTGAGGTACAGAACTGAACTTCAATTAAAACGCATTTCAATACGCTTCTAAGATTTTTAAGATTTATTAAGGCATAAACTAATTACTAAAAAAATAAGTATTGAAACGAATACAGATATTCAGTAGTCACTCTCATGTGACTCGAATTCAAACTTTAACATATCGCCTGGTATTAAAACAATAATAACATTCTATAATCACGGGATAGAGAACAACATCTGTATGACATGAGAATAAGATAAGGTTGCTAGTGACATACATAAAACAAAACTCAAACAAAGATAAAGTTGTTTTCTTCAACGAATTTCATCTAATTTTGTAATAAGCATAATTGGAGTTCATTTAGATCACAGAAGTGAGATATGATTTAACATAGAAAGCATCTTAGTACCTTCAAAGCCCACGGCAAACTTGCCTTCACAGATAAATAGATGGTAGAAACCCTTTACATTCCTTCTACGTCAGTTTAGATGCCTGTGATCCTTGAAATAACTACCTACTTGAGAGGTTTAATAACCGGGAAACATCACCTAGAACCAAAGTACTTTGAAGTATGTACCTAGAAAGAACCTCAATACTCAAGGATAGATGAAATAAATAATCACATTGACAAATTCTTAGGGTTCTCTCTCCGAACCACCCTGAGACACAAAACGAAAGGAGCACCAGTACGCTGAATAAGAAATCATCACCTTGCTATGGAAGGTAAGACATTTCCTCGGAAAACATTGAACGTCCACACAACACTCTTCCGTCACTGAAACTTTCACCAAAGTGAGCGGTATTTCCAGTCTTACCACTGACAGACACACAAGAATGAGGAAAAACTCTTGCTTTCCTACCTTTCGAGTACAGGGCTACGCATAACTCCTTGTAGTTTATTTCAGCACACATAAGACCGACGCTACTTTGAGCATAGCATGCCACAGAATGAGAGCGATAAGAAGACGCACTTTGAGACTCTTTCTCACCACTCCTCTTCAAGATAAAATATGAGAAATTCAAGGACTTCACATCTAGACCAAATGCGGTAATATTCAAACGTGGTTCTGTAAAACCTGGAATAGCTGTTACGTTTGCTGAGAGATTAGCTATATTTTTGAGAATCATACCAAGTACTGTTTTTCGAAGGTGAACAACTTAATAGGTATTACGAAGAAAGGAAGAGAATTTTACATCACTAATAAAATTTATCTGTCCTAGTTATGTCGGTAAATGCTCCCGAGATACATTCCTGGGATAAGAATCCTATCGCAGTAAAAGGAGGGAAAATTAGATAAACTGATATCGAACCATAAAACCACTGATTATTGAAGAGACGAATAATCCAGAAACAATAATTTCTCATCCTGTGGAGATGTAACTAGTTAACACGATAGTCTATGAATAAATCATATCTACGATTGGAGAAATGATTCTACCGCATCCCTAAAATTCGGGATGAATGGATTTGCATATTCAATACAATCAAATGTATATACACCAGCTTTAAAGATTTATTTTCCGAATAAGACAATAAAACAAATACACGTCATTCACAACCTTTAAGTTTCACCCCCTGCCATTAGGCGGCTCGTGAGATATTGATATAAATATGAAATGTAACGTAAATGTATGTACATTTATGTATATAAAAGGAATGAAACGAAAATATCTATAACTTTTAAGTACCTTATAAAATAAAATTTCTCGTGAAATCGGAAAATAGATTAAGCAACATTAATATTTTTGTTGCTGATATTGTCAAAAACGTTTCCTTACTTTTTCTTAGTAATTCTTTAAGTGCTTCTTGTAATTACTCCGTTGTTGATCAAGAAGGTAAAACAATGATGAGCATTTCTGCCGGCTGATCCCTGCTATTTACGACACGGTAAAGAACAAGACCAATTAGACATTTATCAACCAGGCAATCTGACTGATAAAAATTTTAGAAAATAAGTATTAGCATGCGAAGTAAAATTTAAAACTAAAGTTAATCGACGATCCTGATTAGGGCAAACTTAGCATACATTTATAAGTTAAGCGAGCTTACCATTCAATAACTAAGTGCATGTTTAGCTTTACACAGTGATTTGTAATGATTTTCATTTAGATATGCAATACATTCAAATAACTATCATTATCTCCTATAATAAAATTTCACATATATATAGCGCGCAATGAAAATTATAAAGAATCCCATATCACTGAATTTTGTCACTGAAAAATAAAATTATGGTCGGGATACTTCAACCGTGGTAAGAAAATCGAACCTTTAACAAATTCTATTTCATATAAAGCTCTTCCGATAATGCGTCATTCGTAAATGAGTTAGGCAAGATGCAATTACATCCAATGACAGTCCTACAAGAGCCGAACCCACTTGCTTCAATCCCCGGTAAATAGCTCTTGCGACATGGAGCTATCACAACGAAAAAGCATTGGAAGAGCTTTCAGTAACAGTTATCCATCTGGGAAATAGGGCATGGTCGATTCCGTAAGATGAATTACAGCCTAAAAGATGATTTAATCCCTCGTAATCCAGTTCGTGTCATTCATGAGTTCATGCGTGAAATTCTCCTTGCTGTAGGTCAGCGACGATAAGCGAGAGAGGGACAGAAACGGGCATTTCACTTAAGTAAGGAATGAAGCATATTCTTTCCACAGCATATACAAGAGAGCATTCTTATCTTAAATATAAAAAGTCCTTAAGAGCAATAAGCAACGTTTATATCGAGTGACTTATATTTGTTAACAAAATGGAATTGCATTCTATTCGAGTATTCGAAAGCGAAATTCATTCCTCCTTAAGTAGGAGCGGAAATAAATATGTGGCAAAATTTATGGACAAGTCAATGATGTCACTTTCACATCCCACGGGGATGTCCTATTTATCTACAACAGGAAGAATTCATAAAAACGAGGGGTGCCAAAGTGTTTATGAATAGGAGGAGGAAAAAGAATCAATTTTCAACAGTGTTTCGTTTTTCTCGATTTAAGAGAAAATAATACAATAAAATTCTTCATTTAACTCAGAGACAGAGAGGCAAGAACACTGATAATCATCCACCAAAACCAATTAACTGTAAGTAAAGACACTTCTATTCTCACTTGCAGTATTTGTTATTCAGTTCCACGGGGACATAACTGTCTTTTATTGCTTGTAAGCTGTCGCTGTACAGAAAAAGATATCTTTTTCATTCTGTATCGAAAATCTAAATCCCATTAATAAAGAATAGAAGAGTCGCAGTTACTAAGTACAGCAGTGTAACAACGCCGCAGAAAGCGAGCATATGTTTAGCATAATAACATAGCATTCAATAACAGGTCTATTCTGGGATGTCCTACTTTTAACCTGGATTCCTTCCAGTTTTATTTCATGAAAAATGATCCTATAATTTATGTTACCATTGCAGGTTCTTGTGAGAGTTAAAGAAGTATGGGATATTTATGAAAGCTGAGATTCTGAAATTGCCTCCCTCAAAAGGGATTTTGGAGATGTTCATCCTGAAAGAATGTCAAGTAAGAAAAATCTGAAGATTTTAGCAAGAAAGAAATGTATAAAAGTAAAGTAAAAGTTAAGTAAACTAGGCCAAAGTATATGAAAAACAAGAGGGAAATTATTCATAACTAAAATTTCTCCATAAAAACTGAAGCTAAAATGTTCTAGGATATGAAACCATGACTATTGAACTACCTATCGAGGATGTAGTTATCATTTTCCTGATCCAAGTAGACCCAGTTCTGATAATAATTAATGGTCGTTGTTAGAGGCTACCATTAGATAATTCGTTTATAGTAATTATATAGATATTAGCGGACGTTTAATTAGTCATATGAATGAAAAAAATTGTAGAAATAGACCCAACAAAAACGGATTAATCAATTAAGAAAAAACTATTCTTATATTCAATATTAATAATAGTTAATCAGTAACAATTAAATCGAAAATCATAATAAAATTAAATATAGCACCAATGGAAGCTTCTGAAATGATGAATACTTCATCTTATCCAATTTAATATACACATCTATCTTTGTGATACGGAATATCTAAGGCGGAAAACAAATATCTTCTTATCCTCCTCTTGATTTTGCCTCTTTAACGCCTTATATTCAATAAATTTTAGCTCTAATAAATTTAAAATAAAGCAACTTAAGGAGTTCGTAAAAAGGGAATATTTACAGAAAATATTCGCGTAGATCAAATACCTACCAATCTGAAAATCATATTACATACGAGATGAGAGAGGAAAAAAAATTATGTCTGCTGCTTGACCCAATATACCTCCTGGAATCAATAAGACTGGCGAGACTACCAAGAAATATCAGAAATGGTCGATTTACCAATATAACAATCTATTCCACACGCAGAAAATATCAAGAAGTTATGAGACCGAGTAGAGATCCGAAAATAACAATTTACAGTGAAAATTCTGAAAAATCCGAGGCTATCATTGATATGAACTCCAACTTAATCTTCAATCCCTTTATGACAAATGCGATTGTTGAAGCCGAGCTAATGCATTTTCCCGTAAGAAAACACGGGGAATTAAGGCTCATTTAAATGTATTGAATGATACGATGAATGGATAGAAGGCAATATTCAGAAATTTTAGAATTTATAGTTATGAATAATTTGCAGCGTCGGTTCGTAAGGAACAATGCACGACAATTTTGGGAAAGTTTCTTAATCCGCTCGACTGCCAATATTATTTCAATATGATGAAGCTACGAAGTGTGCTTTACGATGAAAATATTTAATTTTATATAGTTATGTATATCATGTATAATGTATTCGTGCCCCCCACCAAAATTATTATCAATTGCATCACCCCCAAATCATTATCAATTCGTGCACCTCATCACAACTCTACTTCCCTAATTGGCTGATTCCGCGCGCCGTATCAGCATTTCGAAAAATTGTAAACGTAATTCAACGTCTCATTTTTTTCATTTACGGGATATCCTTTTCTTTCGGGAGAATCGAGTGCGTCGGACGTAGAAATGAGAAGTCAACGGGCAGTTCAGCTATTCCATATTGAAAGATCGAGTGTGGCTGTCTGTGTTCGCTTAAAACCCGAGAAGGATTAGTGGACTTGCAGGTTATTGAAATCCGACGACTTACTTTGATGTATATATTAAATCCAAGATCAGATCACTTATAAGACATAGGATTCTCTAAAAAATAAATAAAAAGTTTTATCCTTTGCAAGTTCAATTTCTATCGCAAAATTGAAAGAAAAACACTAATTGGACGAACTTGAGCCAAGTTCTACGCAGAGAAAATTGTTATGCAGTTTCATATTCTTATTGCCTGGCTTCCTTACAAAATTATGAAAAATTAAAAAAATTCAAATTGCCATATGGATAACCTGTCACATTGAATCAAGGGAATGCGAGAGATGTTGGATTCTCTTATTTTAAAATATTGTTCAACTATTACTGCTCATTTTTATTTTCCCCGACGATACTCAACGGGCACTGCAGCTATAATAATCTATATCTAAATACAGTACAACCCCGTTAAGAGGCTTTTCAGGGAACCAAGCGAATACCGTATTATAAGAGGATATCTAAAGCTGATTGCCTTATATAATATTTTTGAACAATGGCATGTTTTTCGCACAAAGAGAGAATCTAAGTTACTTAATTTTGGCTATTGTCACTATATAATCTAGCTCTGTTTATCATATGGACAATCAGGCAAGAATAAGAATTTTTTTAACAGAAGTGGTGAAAGTGCATCACGATCTTCCCGAGACTATGCTCAATATCACACGAAACTCTCGTTTTATGTTTTTTTTATATGTTTACTTCTTAAGATTGTGATGAAAGGACGATACTGATGATGAAAAAAGACTAGTCTACCGAAAGAAGCGAACGATATGTTAATGTCGGTTGCAGTGCATCTGGAAAAGGGAAAAATCCGCGTCTTAACCGAGAAGCAGGGTGTTTAATTACTACGCCTTGCAAGTTGCACTTACTATGTCATCCATATATTTTTACTTCCCTGTTGAGAATAAACGGGTAACTATTTTAGTTCTAAATAAGATAATAATCATAGATTCTAATCCTGTTATAGATTGAAATACGAAACAAACTGGTTACGAATTTCATAAAATCTGTAATATGCACTTGCGCACTTGGATGAAGTTTTTATAAATATGCAATCAATATTAAAATCACCCAATGAATCACATGTATCAAGACTTCGTAATCAGGATTTCCCAAACGTAAATTCTCCTTTCATGAAATGGAAATAGAAAGCATCTCCTAGAAATAGAATTATTAAATGCTGATGATATAAATAAGTTTATGGGAGCTTCTGGAGAAAATATGGCTGGCTTATTCCGGCGAGAGCGTGACTGTAACCGACAAGATTTGTCACCCAATTATATATTTAAATACAAATTTGCATCCGGATTGGAGTAAAAATGTTGATGGGGAATTGCCAAGCACGGATTCTGGCTTGATCCCAAAGCTCCCAAAACGACAGCGATCCGCGGGCTGCATATCAATAACGAAGGACCGCTTTCCAGGTCAGTGCACTTCATTCCACGTCAATGCTCAATACGAAGCCAAACTACAGCAGCACATGTTATTCAATCGAGGAGACTGAAGTTTTTCCCAATAGATGTACGTGAGAGACGAAATCAACTTGGTGGAATTCACTCTACTAGCCGATAACATCTCTATAATATTAGGAAAATTATTAGCTAATTTCAAATTCAATGGGTCAACGGAACGGCTGATTATGAATGAGGTAGACTAATGGTCTCATTGCGAGGAGTTTACCTTTAATCTCTTATATAGTATAAAAGAACCTCATATCCGAAACTTTTATGAAATTGTCCCATACACCATAGAAAACCCAAGAAAAATTTTAGGAAATCGCTTCCAATGATATTTCAAATGGCATCACTGCCAGAAAGGCTCAGTTTACTATTGTATTAAAATAATGATCTTGAGCGATTTGGGTCAACCACTCCGTCATTGCTACTAAGAAAAGAAATCTATTAGTTCAGTTTACCGAATGAAAAAATTGCAATATGATTAAATCATAGGTATCAGATAACCTACAACTTACACACTTCTGCGCTATATAATAAATTGATGTCTCCACAGAAGTCGAAGACACGAAGAAAAGGAAAGAATAAGAATGAAGATATTTTTCGACATGAAAATGGAAAATCAATACTGTAAAATGAAGGGAATAGCAGAAGAAAGGCGGCAGTGTATGATTAAGTAAAAATGGCTGTTAAACCTGCTAATAAATATCTTACGATGATAAATAGATATTTGTAGCCTAATCAACAGATCAGCTAATCAGCAGCTCATAATGCTACAACTACACTAACAATACCTACATACGAAGGCTCATTATACATATAAATTTAACGATACAGAAGATAATAATTCTACGATATAAATCAGCTTAAATATTTTTAATTCCAGCTATTCCAGCTTTAATACCACCTCTCAAGCCTTCCAGAGATATCGAAGTGGCCTCGCTGTTTATAATACTCATTCCTCCAAACATAACGAGTCCTTGTAACTTCTACTCCTACATATCTGTTGAATTCCCCCTCAGGAATGATAGACCTGACCTACAAGCAGCTCCCCATATGAAGACATCTCAACACCGTAAATATTTACCAGGATGTCTCGCGGAAGCGCAAGCAATCGACGGCAGTGAAAACGACCCTCTACATTATTTTTGAATACCCTGAAGGGAAGAAGGAAAGCCGTCAACCCCTTGAATGAGTCTTCCCAGTGTCGGGTGCACTACCCTCGGCGAGATGAGTGCATCCAGTTAAGGAGAAGGGAAGGAAATATTCAATTTCCTCTCCCTCCAGCACCACCAACTCCTGTCCTTCAATCGATCCCAGAGCAGCTCGTCACATGACCCTGCGCAAGGTGAACTAGCATGAATGCACTGGAGCCGGTGCGGCTGCATTGGTGCATACACTAGTCGAGGGCCCTCCACTTTGAGAGGGTAAAAAATGAGCCGGAATTCGCTTCCGTTGAGCTCTCTTTCGACTGGACCTCTGACGACGAAGCCAAGGAATTCTCTCCCGAAATACAAGGAGGAGAACGAACAGACCAGCATTGTGGCTCAAGAAATTCCTACGTTTGCGATATATTCTAGCAAATGCAATGAAAAACTATCGAATTAAAAATGGATCACCTTTAATCCAATATTAAGGAATGTTCATTACTTGGCTTCTATGCATGAGAACTTCCTGATTGGTAAGGTAATTTCTTGGACTGCCAGGTAATATTCAAATGTATGATATTCTTCAAATTCGAATTAGGAGCCAAACTTATAAGCAGGGAGAAATTCATTATTGAATGGGAGTTCGTTATGACAACCTAAGAGACCAACACCACTTGGTATTTTCTCCTTTCCAAACGGAAATTAGGTTCAAACTGACTTTTATTGTTCCGCGAGATCACACGTAGTGTGTTGAGGAAGACAAAAGGTTGGAATATACCTCTCTAAATAGCCTCCCTCATATATATATCATACATGTAAAATTACGAAAAAGTACTATAATATAGTAAGAGTAAGTACATATATGTCAAACTAAAGCAATATTTTTGTTTCGTGGCATATGAACACAATGCACAGTTCGTATGGCCAACTGAGATAGAGATAGGAATCAGTAATCGAAATATTTGAAAGAAATATATTTATTTTTTACATACATAATATGGAAGATGAAAATTATTTTATAAATATTTCAATCGAAAAGAATATTCCCATTGGTAAGGGTGCAGTTTTTAAAGACCAACGTCAGTACGTGACATGATATCATGCGTGACATCTGAATGTGTTTTACCAAGTAAAAGACGAAAATATGATGAGAAGATGTAATCAAAATTGACTCATCCATCATCTGCTTGAATTGCATCAATGATATGAAGAAAATATGACCAGACCTTTGTCAGAGCTCAAAATCGTTCATAATAGTTATTTCTGACCTTTTATTACTTGCGTCACCCTGTTTACGTCTTGGTAATCTTCATATTAAGCCATTACATTCAACTCGATATGGAGACCAGAGATGAATCGGAAAGATGTCCGGCATTAAATCGAGAAAATGGAATAATGGCACTAGTGCGTAAAAGAGAGTCCATCTTTATACCATCTTTAATTTAAATTTAATTTCGCTTCCTATTAATAGTCGGTGATTAAATATGTTCATATAATTTAATGTTACAGATAATACTGTAGCCTTGAAAAGGATCGCTTCCATATGAATATCAGATTTGTGAGCCATAAAATCAACTCATGATTTTGAATGAGACCATAGTATATGAAAAGACGATATTTTAGATAGTTACGAGAGGATTTTCCAATATTAAACATCGGTATAAATAATTAAAAACGTTTGATGTTTACTATCCAAACCTACCAAGCATTTTTGCGATATTATTCTGAAAATTTAAATTTTCATAACTTGAAAAAAATCAACTTAATGTAAAATTTTAGGCAATGGATTAAAAATAAAAGGTACTATTACTGGCATTTGTTGTTTACCATGATTATTAAAATATGATGGCACAACATATCTTATGCTTGTTCTTGTATCCATCATATGTAGTGAAATATCCAGGCTTTTGTATTTATTAGTGTAATAATTTTCTAAAATTATGATGTATTTGTACAATAAGTTGAAAGGTAGTATTCCCAGGCCTTGAGAGCAGTACTTTTTGGTTTCACAAACAGAATTACAATGATTAGATATATACTTAAACATTTTATTTTGGATTTTGACCAGATTTATTTGAAGGTTATGCCATAGCAAAGAAGGGATTCGGCAAATGTATAAAAAATTTTTTTTATCTTAATGGGTAAAACATCTATTATAAAATACATCTGATGAGTCACCTTTTTAAGTTTATTACAAACAAAATTGATGTGTGCATAAAGCTTGAAATTCTCATCAACTCTTAATCCTAAGTAAGAATGAGTACTGACCTGTTCAATTATTTCACAGTTGCATTTCTTATTTTTGGGCACTTCATTATTGACTGAATGCAAACATTTGTGATGATGGACTTTAATATACACATTTTTTCTTTTAGCAATTCTTTCAGTAATGTGCATAACTTTAGTCTTATTACTATTAATTAACAATTTATGATCATGAACCCATTTAAATATTTCATTTAAATCACTTAGGAGCATAGAAAGTGCAGTGTCATAGTCTTTGTGTGTGGATATCAAGATTGCATCATCTACATACGTAAGAAGTGTACAATTTTTAATCACTGAAAAAATTCCATTTATATAGATCAAAAACAGGAGATGACCTAAAACACATCCTTGAGGTACTACACTTGCAACATTTTTAAATTCACTCAAACCACCATTGAGTTTGACTCTAATTCTTCTATTGTGGAACCCATCAGGAACAATTCCTTTCAAAAGACTATAATTTATTAAATTATTGATAATATGTTGTAATACACATTGAGATTTTATATCTTTTAATTATATTATATCATGACCAGGTCCTTTTTTCATTTCACTTAAAATTTTCTTAATATCTTGACATGCCATTGGTATAAATAAGGAGTTTTGCCAAAAATTATCACAATTGCAATAAAAACTAAAACTGCAGGATAATATAATTTTAGAAATATCTTGAGTAAAAATTTCAGATAATTTTGTTAAAACTATTTTAGAATTCTCATTTTTATCAAGACGTTTAAGTATTTTAAGATCATTCTGACCTCTAGAATCCTTCGTTTCTTGTTGTTGGCTTCACTGTACATAGTATTAAGTTTAGACTTTAGTTCTTCATAGATATAATTAGGATCTGTACTTGTTAGAATACTTTTCCAATCATAATTTGAAATTTTAGAGTTCATGTTACTTTCATCCAAGTAGGTTACGTAATTAGGTTCATCCTTTATTAAAAATTTGGTGCCATGTTGAATTTTAACTCCAATAGTATAATGGTCAGATAATTTGTTTTTAATAATATACTTTCATAATTGAAGAATTTTGATCTTATATACATATGGTCAATACATGATCGAGTAAGTTTGTTATTAATAATCTCCTCCCTAGTAAAATCTTTTATAATTTCATCAAAACCATTAGAAACCAGAAGGCTTCTATATTTTAGATCCGTCTTATTCTTTATGTTTATGTTAAGGTCACCAATGAAAATGACATTGGTTGATTCAATATCACATAGCAGTGCTTCAAGTTCTTATAAAATAAAATTATGCTAGAATTTGGAATTTGGTAACAGGTTACAGTTACAAATTCAATTCCATTTATTACAGTTTTTCCAAGAAGAGCTTCAAATGAACTAAGGTTATAATTATGATCCTCAAAGTTAATACTATCCCTTGCATACAATATTATGCCACCTCTTTTTTTTATTTTTCCTTGACTTCTTGAATGATTTAAAACCATCTCAATTAAATTTTAACCTAACATTTTCAAGTAGGTTTCATTCATTAATGCAAAAACTTGTAGGCTGATAATTTTTGCTAGATTATAAATAGACAATTCAAGTTCATTAAAACATTTTCTTAAGGACCTTATATTAAGATGAAACATATGAAAATCATCATTGCCATTAGAAAGAATAATATTTTTTTAAATCTGCTTAAATTTTACTGGAGCACTTACCAGCACTTTACCAGTTCTTGTAATGTCAAACTTATCCACGTAGTTTATAATAATTCACAGCTTATAAGTTCCATGTAACAATCAATTATGACAATCGAACTAAGCATTTTGAAATATCTTGTTTAGAGTAAATTTTCCTGATGATACTTTGACATGTTCATGTTGATAATATCATTAATTTGAGTTTAAACGAACAAATACATGTCAAAAGCCGAAGACAAAAAATTTGAAAATGTTAAAATATTGGCAAATGAAACTTGAAATTCAGCCAAGAATGTTCTCCATGATATTAATCCATAAACTTTTGGTTAAAACTGAACACTGGTAACTTGCATCTCATCTATGAATCTCTCTAGTAACTGCAATCAAAGCCGCAGTGGCGCCTCTGCGTCAGCTACTGAAGACTACTGTCATCCAGCGAGAGTCTTCCAAGTGGAGCAATCTCGGACATCGTTTTGCAGAGAGCCGCATTGCGACCAACACACAAATTCGTCGAGAGGACTTTGAGGATGATCGCGACATGCGCTGTCCGGAATGCCGCATGTAACTGCGCCCATCCTGCGGGAAATTGTTAATTACGGTATCCGATGCGAAGGGTGGAGTAAACAATGCGATGCGATGCTAGGGATGAATAGAAATTGCACTGCTCTTAAGAATTGAAAGATGCGGAAATTAATTTTAAAATTTATTATTTCGTACATACCAGTGGGCTAATAAACGAGGCACCCAGTAGAAAGAACACTGCTCTGAAGGGCCAAAAGAGGTGGAAATTAGTTTCAAAATAAAATCTTGCATCATCCATGACGTCAATTAAAATAAAGCACCAATCTAAACTGATTCATTTTAAAATTTATCGTAGATTTACCACTCGCTACGGAAAATTGAGTTCCAGAATACCTAAGCATCAACCAACTGATACCAACAAATACCTCTCCAATTAAAGGCATCTTTCGATATCTTTAGCCCACAGGCAAATAAACATATATTTGGAACAGACCTGCATTACATAATACTTGGAATGGGGTTTGCGAATAATACTTACGTGCAAAAGATAGTAATAACAAAAATTGAGACTGAGAGGCAGCGATCAAAAATACCCAAGAACATCGTCCTTTCATGTAATATCGAAAATTAAAAAGTATTATAAAGGATTTATTAATCACACAAATTCTTTGCTTGCGTTTTACGTTTGGATAAATATCCTACGTAAATTATAAAATGTGCCTTAAAATACTATAATTCCATTCGCAGTTCGCGCTAGTTTTTCGCCACATCACATCTTATCTCTTTTGCAGGCCTTATGTAAGATAAAAACTTCTTATTGATAGTATTACTACCACACAAAATGCGTATATATTAAGAGTAAGAATGTAACGGCATAAAAATGTTAAAAGTACTAGGGGTTAAATCATAAAACATTAGAAATAAGATCACGTAGGATTTTACTGATAGCGATATCTGTTCGTCCAATAGACATACAACTTTTTAATATTTAAATAAAAAATGACTATCTATGCTAATGTGTTTAGCCTTGAGATCCGTTATATGTTTAGACATTCCTTGCTGGTGATAAAAACATCGTTTTATGAAAAAATACTACTTTGTCGCCTATCATTAAAATGAACAGATACTCGAAACATTCTAACCCGCAGAAAACATCCCCGTGCTTTTTATAATGCAATCTCCCCTTCCCTAAATTCTCGAATAAACGAAGCAAGGATCTCGTAATTATCTGGGCAATGAAGCAGAGAATGCTATAATTATCACGGAACGGGAAAACGACGAATGTGGGAAGCTGGAGTTATCAGGTCATCGACCTGACAAGCGACTGTAAAAATGTCAAGTGCTCGGGATCATTTTCGCAACAGAAGTGCAGCCGTTTACGACATGAAGCGGATCGATAATTAATTTTTTGATGAGACTTCTATTATACAAAGTCCGTTAACAACGAGAAGAAACTTCTTTGTGAACTAAAAGGTCAAAAGCACGCATCAACGACCACTCTGACATCATTTAGCCTTAAAAGCCGAGTTTACGACACAATTAAATTAGTTTATTTTTCTAAGAGCGGTGAGACTCATCATGATGTTAGATTAAGGGAATGAGAGGATTTATTTTAGAAATATAAATTAAGTATCAACAACTAAAGTTGGAAGATAATCATATAGAGTTCTGCGTAAATTATTCCTAAGAACGCAAGATTGACAAAATCAAAACTAAAAAATGTACAGTTGAGAGATCTGTTTCTAAATTGAAACTAAACTCTCCGAAGTTAATGCTAACCGAGCCACAAAGTGAACCGGGTTTAGACCCTATAGAGGGAACTGATCCGTATGCTGCTTCTATACGGTTCTATTCTCCGTTAAAATTAGTCAATAGACATCTAACAGAAGTAGACAGGGGTAAATATAAGCAAAATAAAGTGTGTATTATGATTTCCGCTTCTGTGATAACGTGACAAATTTTGAATGTAGAACGTACTAAGAATGCTAGATGAAATTTTTTAAGTTCTGCAGAAATGTCTAAAAAATTATTTACGCTCCTTTTAAATAGCCTTTTAAAACTGCAGTTTACGCTGTATTAAATTATGTCGGAGCTCTAGAAGGCGAAAAAGTCGTCTGTACGACACTATAACGTGTAGATACATACACTGTAGGATTGTCCAACAAATATGTATGTACATACAATAAATTACTCATCTAAATTTATAAATACATTTTCTCAAATAAATATAAAAATTAGCAACAGCATCTATTAAATGTACAATAGACTCCATGAAATTGAATTATAAGATTCAAATGATTTAGGTCAAGATAGAGACAAAATTATAACAATTAATTCTTGCTTAAATTTGCTTTAATTAAAGCAAACAATGATTTTTAACGAAAATATTTAAAAAAGATTAAATTATGCAATATGATACCTACTCAGGTAATCATTTTTGGCATACGAGCCGAAAATTCATACACATAAAGATTTAAATTAATGTCCTTAGACAGCTCTGATGGTTGGCGCTAATCCACAAAGGGTATGAAATAAAAAGCCTAATTACCAACAAGACAAAAAGAGTTCTCTCTTAACTACAGACGTAAGAAGCAGAAATCCTTCTAGACAAAGCCTCAGAAACTGTTTTGTGACTGCAAAACTATTTTCTCATAAATTACGTAATTAAGATAAAATGAAAACCTTAAATAAGACATTTAGCCTCATTTACTCAGAATACCAAAACTCACAGGCTCAGCAACCGAAATTCGATTTCGTTACGGCGCACAGTGGGCTAGAATCGAAAAAAGCTGGCCAAAAATACGAAAACGCTTTTCTTGATTGCGGACCTCGAAACTTCGCATGATTGATTATGAATAAATCCTGCAAACAACTATGGAAGTCATTTACGTTCGATCCTTAACATCAAATTTATACAGGAGGTCAAAGTTGACCAATTTTTGCGAAAATTTCCCGTTTCCGATTTTTCGCGAAATTCTTCAACTTCGAGTCGATTGTGAACCCAAACTAGGAAAATCATCGGGTAAAATATGATGCCATATTATAAATATGTTCTTTGTCCTTCGTAAGACTTATTTTCAATGAGTGCTGTTGAATATTTATATACTTTACATTACAAAGTGGCCAACCCTTATTTTGGAACAAATTTTTACATAAAGCGAGGAAAATAGTAGATTGAGACACCGTGTGACACGGAGTTATTAACACAACGATAAGCAATAAACCTTCCTTAATGGGAATCTGAAATAAAATCTTGCCCCAATTTGCCCCAATAATATATATATGTCGACTTTTCGACAACGCTGCAAGGGCCAAATCCGCGCGGCGGAGCACCGTCCTCCGTTACGCTCTCGTGTTTAGAGAGGAACAACGAACAAATACGATTCTGATTCGTTCTTTTTGTATATTTTAATCATTATTATACTTCGTACATATGTTAGATAACTATGTTTATGATTTTGATACTGAAAGTTTCTTCACTCTCACTTTCAACTATACTGAAAATTTTCTTACAAAATCGGTACAAAAAACAGTAATGAAATATAAGTTGTGATATTATTAAAATGGTGGCATATAGCGTAGCATTTTCTTCAAATACAAAAATTGCCCACATCTGGAGTTGTTTTGGTGACCGTCGTATTGCTCTGGAAAAGTTGGGCAAAGGGCTCGTTTTAGGATATTTTAAATATACGAGAGCGAGTAGTAACTAATGATGATTATTTTAAATTAGGATCTTTGTATTATTATTTTGGATTAAAAACTACCCCTCTCCTTACCCCTACCTATGTATTTTGAGTATGCTGAAATAAACCTGTTTGAAAATAGAATGAGGCTTACAAAGCGAAATGAGGAGAGAGGTATTTGTCGTTATTTACTCAACGAACCGGAAAATATCCACGTTGTGACCTTCTGAAATAAGTCTACAAAAATACACCGGAAAACGCCTTTCTGAGTTGGTAGATAGTGAACACTCAAGTGTACATTCCATACATTGCTCATTTAAAATACCAAGACGAAAATATGTAATTGGGAAGTGAATAATACACCATTTACCAATATTGCTATTAAATGATAATTAATAATTAATAGAATAAGACTTAAGTATTACGGTAACAATATGTGACTGAGAAATAAATATTATAACTATATAGAGCTTTGTATGAGTTCTTGGAAGAAGAACGAGTCTTACCAGGACAGTAAAGAACGAGGCCTTTTCTTTCCTCACTGTACCATAATTTTAGGACTGTCCACATAAAGTGCAACAGTGAAGCAATGAAAAGCACAATTTATATCAGGAGAAAATGGATTCAAAATCACTCATGCCTCAGAAGATTTCATTTACCATAGCTTGAGTAAATGCCAATAGATATGTGGGATACATTTTCTTTATGAAACCAGATTGGTAGAAGTTCTAACCTACCCACAAACAAATATTACAAAGGAATCTAAATGCTTTTCAATAAGCAAGAAGGTGAAAGAAATGTGAAATCTAAAGATTCCCAAATTACTACTCATTCTTACGTTCCTTTAAAATTTTCTTACAATTATATTAATAATGATTCCCAGGCTGGAGATCACATTTTGAAGTAAATCAAGTGGTTCACAATTAAACTCGTACACATACATACTCTGCCTTACCTTACATCACCCAACCCAGATAGCAAATGAAATATTCCCTATATTCCCTAATAAGAATAATCTTACATACCTATCTATCATATATGTTACCAGATTAATACGTGAAAATGCACGAAGAACCCCGTATCCATTAATCCACAGCCAGATATCCATCCATTCGATGGCATAGTAACACTGTTGAGTTACAGACTTGGAATTTTGCAGAAATAGTGCAGGTTTGCCTAGACCTTCGTTTCACATAAGAAATCCAAAAAAAATATAAGTATCAAATCGAAGACTGTTTCTTTCACTGCCATATTTTGACGAAGGATCACCGATCGTAAACCTTAGTTTCTAATGCACAAACACACTTTTATCATGTTATTCCACAAACACTTACAACATATGCCAAACATACTGCGATTGATATTCCACCATGTAGCGCTACCCCAATATTTCTTAAACGACTTGCTAATGACAAAAAGTTAAATTTTGAAGTTCATGGAAGCCAAGGTAGTCTTTTCTTGAGGATATCAAGAGGTCTTCACATGTTTCCGCCTTTTCAAAGAGAATTGTGGTATAGAAAATTCTGACGAACGAAACTCATTCCTAATGCCACGTCACCTTCGAATATCTCAGTTCTTCGTCTCGCTATGTGGATAGTGTTCAAAATGGTGTCATTTACATTTTCCTGCGGATTTCAAATATAACCAAGAGTGGAATGGAGTTTGTGTAGTGTGAATCAAGCATTACATTCAGTGATTTCTTGGAAAAAAGTGTGAGTGGGAATCGAAGAATTACGGCACCTGTAGTGCATTACTTATTCTGAGTATATTCTTGTAATAGTAAAAGAAACAAGAAATTGTTATTCGCCATCTTTGAAGTCCGTTTCACTGGTAAGGCTAAGAAGTCTGAGTCAGGTCTCGAAGAGGTTTGCAGAAGCTTTAAAACAGCATTACTTCGCAGAAGGACAATTAACGACAGCTTTACAAGCGTTTTAAGGTGAGTCAGAAAGTATTCGTGCATTCAGTCGCAATATTCTGATGTAAATGAGAAATAACCAAGAAGAGTTCCAATGGTTATTCTTTTATTTCAATATTCCTGGGTAAATTCGTTCAAATACTATCAATATGACGTGTCAATAGGAACATTACGATTACCATTGAGCCTTATTGTATTATAGTAGAGTATTTAGGGGATTAAATGGTAGTAAATCATTCACTTCAAATAGTAGCAAATCATTCATAAGTTTGCAAACTTAGGCATCAGTTCCAAACCTTAAATAATGAATACGCAGAGCAATAAAATGCAGTGCTAACACCAAAAAGATTTCACTGGATCCTCTCAATTTACTATTCACTCATTCATCTTCAGTCCCTTTCCATTTGGACTCTCCATTATGGTTTTTTGGACGATAGAAATACTTTTATCGTTAATTTCATAGTACCCTATCTTTTATCGTGATGTGTCTAAAGCTAATGGAAAGTTCGAAGGATGTCGATATCAACGTCAGATAGTTATAATTAATCTCAAATGCCGTTTCCTTTCAATCACCATCACCAACATATCAGGATTAAACAATGTTTAAATCATGTTTTATTGTGAATACTATTTTGTTAGTAAAGGTAACTATCTGAAGTACATTGGTATTATCTGATACTTTTATCTTATGAGAAAGAGAATATTATAATAGTAACCTCAAATAATATTTGTTTAAATTACACGAATTTATTGCAATAAATTTTTTGTTAATTTAATCTCGTCGTTTCAAATACCATTTATTTCGTTTTCGCATAAAATGGTCGTTCGTCACAATGACGTCACACGTATCTATAACATATTTTACGTCAAGTTTTAAATACGACATTTTAGAAGAACGTAATATTTTATACATATTTCAAATTGAAATTAATTTATGTTGAGACCAATAAAATTTAAATTTAATAATAGTTAATAATTACGACAATAGTAACAAATTTCTCCAGTAGGGGGAAAAGAGGGGGGTAAGAGTAACAGCGATAAAGTGACCAATCAGAACTCACGATTTTGTTTAACCGTAGATTTTTGAAATTAGATCTCTCTTTGATCTGGAAACTTCGTCTGGTAGGACGTATTGAGGAATTTTTCGAGATAAGTGTGAACTTCTTCGATTTATGTAGATTTCAGATTCGGTAATCGAGAAGCATAAGTTTAGTTTAACGTAATAAATTGTACTTCTTAAGTCAAGATTATTACAAGATTAAATTATTACTTACAAGATTTAATTAAATTAAGGATAGGGAATTTTCCGACGTCAAGAGGACCACGGGACGTCTTGAGGATCCTTTTAGTTTTTGTAAGTATAATATATTACTCCAATTTTAATTAGTAACATATTCTGCGCTTCAATGCAATATTTAATACCGTGAGCTGTTATTTTCATATACTTAATTATTTTCCGGTGTAATCATAGTACATATATTTATTCGTGACGCATGATATTTTTCTGAGTAGCTACCAATCATACTTTTGGATCATTCATTATTTATATGATCACATTTCTTATTGAAGAGCAATGAATCACAGTTATGTAAGTATAATTTTATCCGACTTCTGATATGTGTTGATATTTTATGTACGAAGTAATGAATCTAATGTTCTGAATATATAATTTATCCGCGGGGTATGCTACGAAATTTACCAGCAACCGGTTTAAAAGCGGTTACATCTTCAAAAATTGGCCGCTTACATACAGAAGCGAGTTATATTTTTCACTTGTAGCCAACCGGTATTTCAACGGAAATTTCCGTTTGAATTTCTAAGTCTAACCTTGCAATTAGTTTTTAATCACATCAATTTCACTATTTCTTTGTTTTGAATGCGATTTCAATTCGAGGTAAACCTGCGTTTTGTATTTATCCTCGATTTTGAACATTTTCATCGATTTTATACTTTTTTAATTAAATATTGCTATCAGACTTATAGACCAGGAAGATTTACTCCAATTAAGATAAAATCGTTACAATTATATAGTATCAGGAACCATTATTGGAAAATATCTATCTTCTAGTGGAACTTATTGCGTTCCTAATATTTTAATAAAATTTTTCAGATCAATATTTGATGCTTAAATCGAATATGTAACGGATTAAATATTAGAATTCGATAATTGAAATTCACTTCAGCTTTTAGCATTTTAATTCCTTCTTAATAATCGATTTACACATAAGTTGCATCTGATTTCAGAAACAAATTATCAGTAATTAAGTCAGTAGCTTCTCGTAAGTGATATTCGGGATAAAACCATTGGAAGGTTTTTTTCCCGATGGTTATTTAATATTCACATTGTAATTCAGTAATTAAAGATGCTTTAAATGGAAGTTGGGTACTTAATTTCAAAATTTAAGAATACATTTATTATTTTTCAAAATAATTCCTTTCTTGATTATCAAACAGTGCTTATTAATCAATCGAATAAAATATTAAAGTTAAAAACATTTACTATACTTTAGGCGATGTTGAAAAGGATATTTTTAATATGGTCGTAACCAAAATCCTTACTTGAATCATTATCATGGGCAACCTCATGCTTTTATATATGTACCAATTCTATCCACGATTGATTTAATTTGGTGTTTCTATTTATTACAGATTGTGACTTCCTCACCTTCTCAGCACTTTTTCCCGTATGAGTTCCTCCTGTGTGACAGTGTAATGACACTGAAGATGCCAAGAGTAACCGGAGATCAACAAGTGGTAAGATATTCAAATACAATTAATGATAATTAATTTAACAATTAACGATATATATTCTGTGTATCTTGTATTAAATCCAGAAAATCCGAGTACGGTGGATGAAGCTTAAACAATATAAAAGGTAACATAGCATTCGTGACGTCTTCAATCTCCTACAATTTTCAACGTATATTAACTCGTAGATAACGTTCAGACGAGAAAACAGTTTATTAGAAAATGGTTTTATGACAAGGAGGGTAATATAAATAAATTATATGTTTGTTAGAATCCGTATTTCAATAACGTTTACTATTTTTATCATTTCCCAATAATTTAAATTCAGATGACTGATGATCATTTATGATTACAATTTTCAAATGCATTTCATAAATTTTAAAATACGCAACTCTTTCTTGTGAATTATGATAAAATATCCAATTTTAGGAACTCCAATCGCGTCATCAAATTATTCACTAAATACAAAATTCGATTGTCGCGACTTTTTTAGATTCTTCCTGTATTGAGTGAATCAATTCCAAAGCCTTTTTTTGTGAATATGTGTGACATTGTTATTGTAAACACTTTTTCTGAAATTGCATAAATAAACCCTGAGACACTTAAAGCTTCGGAAAATCTGATGTGGCTATCGAAAGTCGAAAGCTGAAGTAACATTCACAACGTTTTCGTCCTCGAATTCCTGAACAATCGGTAACTTTTATTAAGATCTTAGTATTTTTATTTTTTGATCTAAAGTGATGAATGACTATATAAATCAGGATCTGCATAAATATCCCGCTCTAATCGATCCTCTTCTGATTTCTTCCTGACTTATAATTCCAATTAAATGATGTCAGAAACTAACGTCTGCGGCTATACAAATAATGTGATCTCTTTAGTCAATCATCTCTTGAAATATAAAGACATGCTATGGATGAATCTACAATTTTTAAATGCATATATAACTTCCTATTCTCGCGGGTTTGCACGTAGGTTTTTAAGACTTAATAATTGTTCGGCGTCTTGTGATTTTACCCTTTGTTTCTTTTGTCCGCTTTTGGTATCTGCAACCAGCTACTTTTACTCTCATTCACCCTCAAAAAGTAGAAGCACTATCATTTTTCTCTTTTGTATACATTCTTTGAAAATGAGAGGACTGAGAAGTATACATTGATAACTTAGAAAACCCTTCCCTATTATCCCAAGGACGGATGGCTCTCATTAGCTTTCACTTATGAGAGATAAGCAACCGAAATAGCCTTGTTTTCCCTGACTTTCGAGTCTATGCGGAAGTTCAAGTTTCTACTAAATTTTCGCAAGGAAACAAGGTTAACATACATATCCTTATTCTTATTTTTCATGCGGTCAATCTATAAGCCATTCATTGTGTTTTAACATGATCCATATCAATCATCAATTTACAACTCGCTTCAAATGCTTCGTTACTATTTGCAGTGATTTTTCACTTCGACTACAATTAGAATATCTAATTCAAAACGCGATATGCTTTCTCTGTTTGTTTCCATGAAAATATATAGGTAGTAGTTTTCACACTTCGTCTATTGCTCAACATTTTATCTGCTGCATAAGTGTTCATATTTATAATTATAAAATATGTTACATTAGATTTTCTTTGACTTTGACTTTCGAAACTGGATTCATTTTCATTACTGAAATAAGTTATGTTAGTAGAGGTATCTCACTATACTAGCCATTCTGATTCCATTTGTATTTCGAAAAAAGTTCGTGACCTCAATTTAGATTGATTGACATTTCTTAAGGCTCTATCCCGTACTTTGGTCACACAGGAGCAAATTACCTTATTTTGTCACAAATTAGCAACTTCGAATTAAATTAGCATTAGGAAATTTCGGAGCAAAATATTTCTCTTCGTAAAATGTATTTTCACTAACGACTCTCATAAACTTTTCTAATGCTTTCATTCACTTCGCAAACATTTTCCCGTTCCAAAACAACTCCAGATGTGGGCAATTTTTGTATTTGAAGAAAATGCTACGCTATATGCCACCATTTTAATAATATCACAACTTATATTTCATTACTGTTATGAAATTACACAAAGTGATGGCTTTTTGTACCGATTTTGTAAGAAAATTTTCAGTATAGTTGAAAGTGAGAGTGAAGAAACTTTCAGTATCAAAATCATAAACATAGTTATCTAACATATGTACGAAGTATAATAATGATTAAAATATACAAAAAGAACGAATCAGAATCGTATTTGTTCGTTGTTCCTCTCTAAACACGAGAGCGTAACGGAGGACGGTGCTCCGCCGCGCGGATTTGGCCCTTGCAGCGTTGTCGAAAAGTCGACATATATATATTATTGGGGCAAATTGGGGCAAGATTTTATTTCAGATTCCCATTAAGGAAGGTTTATTGCTTATCGTTGTGTTAATAACTCCGTGTCACACGGTGTCTCAATCTACTATTTTCCTCGCTTTATGTAAAAATTTGTTCCAAAATAAGGGTTGGCCACTTTGTAATGTAAAGTATATAAATATTCAACAGCACTCATTGAAAATAAGTCTTACGAAGGACAAAGAACATATTTATAATATGGCATCATATTTTACCCGATGATTTTCCTAGTCTGTGTTCACAATTGACTCGAAGTTGAAGTATTTCGCGAAAAATCGGAAACGGGAAATTTTCGCAAAAATTGGTCAACTTTGACCTCCTGTATAAATTTAATGTTAAGGATCGAACGTAAATGACTTCCATAGTTGTTTGCAGGATTTATTCATAATCAATCATGCGAAGTTTCGAGGTCCGCACTCAAGAAAAGGGTTTTCGTATTTTTGGCCAGCTTTTTTCGATTCTAGCCCACTGTGCGGCGTCAGTCTAATTCACACGAATAACCCCGTGGAATTTCGCTCCGTAAGAAATGAAAGGAATAGCAGCCAAAGATAAACTATCTTGAACCGTTGTTATTTCGGAAACACCTTTTTGTTGAGAGAACCATTTTTAAAAGTATGTACATTATCAGAACGCTTAGGGTAGACCAAACTATCATGGAAGATGTGGAAGGATTACATTCGGCCGCCGAAAAAGAAATCAATCCTAGTAATGCGCTTCACTGAATTAACGCTAAAATATATTCTTTATAATATGGATAGATAGAATGTGAAAATTAATATTCATCCGTGAAGTGAAAATGTTTTGTCGAACGCCCTTACGTACTATCGGCAGTGGTTTTTGACAACGCTACCCATATCTGGACCAGAAACGATTACACAATAAATGAATAGTAATGAAGAATAGGTTAATAATAAAGGATAATGAAATAATGATTCAATGTGAACTATTCCATATCCAAAAGTATAGTCCACTTCCATTGTATATTCTACTTGAAAGAAATTTTCTTACTTACAGATCAAATAGATAATTGTAGATCAAATACAACCAATCGCACTCCCTACGTGCCATCAAGGTTTCATCAGTAAATTGATATAATTTTTCGATAGATGAAATAACTCTATTCGACATCTTACCAACTTCAATGAATTCCTCTAACCGTAAGCAAAGGAGTGGAAAAATTTATATGCTTGGTGAAATAATTACATCAAATAACCCAAGAAAGATATCCCGAGAAATAAATCATATAGCTGGCGTATCAATGAATTCGTAAAATTTTAATTTCACTGAATGCCGTAGTGTTCCGGAATGATCTAATTTCAGTCCACATTGATTAAACCGCGGAAAAACAGTTGAAGCGGACGATATCTACATTCGCTCGACGACCAACGATTGACCTCTTACAATCAAATGGAAATACATAAGCGTAAAATAAGCATAAATCGCTATCGTTAAGATGAGTAATTTTTGTTATTCTTAGCGATGCGAAACCAATAAAAGCCACGTAGCATATTTAAGCTAACGAAAAGAAAGAAAATGTCGAATCATAACGTCATTTCGGTACTGATAAGAGAGTATAAACCAGCCACGAACAAATCATTAAATCACCAAAATATAATAGATAGCACTGTTTTCACGAGCACACTATAATGCGATAAATCATGAATATCTGCGTTAGATATTCTTCTTAAAATTACAGCTGTATTTGAATGAAATCGCTATCGCTCTTTCACAGAAATATTATCGATATTCATCAAGTTCAGAAAAACAATAATACAGACACACAAACCTTTATTAAATTTTTATGAAAATTGAATAAAAGTATTCAAGAACTCTTTACCTCTTACAGGAATGAGACCGGTTTACACATTATTCGCGAATATGCTTTGACCTTTTAGTGGAAGATTCGGGTTCTGATCCCGGTCCCTGTCAAACTTCTTGTTTTTCCTCGGGAATTTTCCTTTGCATGCATAGTCATCTTTCACCTTAAGTATGATACATGGAAATTTAATAACGACTTAGATTCATAAGTAAAACGGTTTTAATAATCCTTATTATACCCTTTCAGCGTTTATTCCCACTTAACTCTCATAACTGCCTCCATTAATAGCCAAATTAAACATGGATATGTGCATCCTACACGGTAGAAATTTTATAGTCTCGTTTGACACTCTTCTTGCTATACCCAGTTTCGAAGAAAGCCATCTCTTAAAAGACGAGAAATTTTACTGATACTTGTACGCTTTTAATATATAATAAGCTACAGTAGACCTTCAACTTTACTGAGAGTACTCAACCCCCTGAAACAGCCGAGCATTAAATCTTTACGACTTCATTATCGGCAAAGAGAAGCGAGAAAAATCCAGTGAATATGAGACACCGCTCCTGCACAGATTCTCCGTTAAGTAGACTCGCATCCCGCCGGAGGGTTTTCATCTTAAGCTGACTTATTCAACGCGAGCTTCCTCATTAAGAAGCCTTGATAATAAAGATTGTATGTTTTCGCGGGCGTCCTCTCCAGAGAAACGATACGCACGCGAGCGAATGGTAGCAACACACCTATGACCCCGGAAACGTGCAATGGAAGCCGAGACAAAGAAAAGATGAACGGTACCTCATGTAGCGAATCGCAGTCCTTGAAGAGAGATCTAGGCTTGAGCTCCCTCGCTTTTCGAAGACCGTAAAACAGCTTGAACTTTATCTTACGGCAAATGATGTTTAAACAGTCATTACTGAAATTATCTCTCCAGCTACTGTACTTTGATAGATGGAACATTTTTCATTCGCGTTCTCCTTTCAATTTTTTGTTGCGGATGTGATAATATCTAAGCCACTGCATTATAAGTGTTGATGAACTAAGACGTTCATCTCTGTGACTTCTGAATGTTAATGGTTAAGTTATTCATAATTATAATTTGGTAACCGAGTAAAATTTACTTCGAGAAATGAAGAAAATGAAGAGACATTTGCGACCTATTCTCTACGAAAAAATGAAGATTAAACTAGTCACCTATGTACAAAAAATACATTTCAATTGAGTGAAATCAATTGTACCAAACCTTTTCTACTTATGTGGTTACTTTTTTAACCCCAGTCCAACTTAATTTTTCATATACTCTCTGAGTATCTTAATGGAAAATGATAGGGCAACATTCAGATAAAACTTCTTGGATTTCCCCCTTGGTAACTTCAAGAAAAGCTGCATTAACACCTTCTTTGAACTCATAAACGCGGTGAGAGATTATTTTTCTTTTATCAATGAGTTATCTAGATGAAAAAACCACTGCTCTAATAAAAATAAAATTCTCAATATGATATTGGCTATTGCCCAGTTATTTCAATCTAAATTTCCAATAATATATCTACCAATCATTCCACGTCATCTCATCTCACGTCAAAATCATTTTCTTGCGCATCAAATGCAAAATACATTTAAACTACCAATATCAAACACTTTGAACAAAATTTCAAACTTAGACTGAGTTTAACATCATTTATCATTAGAGAAACACATTTAGAAGAAAAAATATAGCATAGAAACCCTCTACGATGAGGTCTGGGTTCGTTCCCGTGAAGGAGAGAAGCGAAAATTGTAAGAAAAACAGGAAGAGAAAGGGTGCAGCGACATAGGTGGGAAGGGAGAGAATGAGGGTCATGGTCTGAGGGAAAAGTGCGGAAGTTGAGTGGGTGGCACTCGAGTCGATAACGAGTTCTCCACGTAGCCGTGGGAATCGGAGGAGGAGTAAAGCGAAGAAAGGAATGGTATAGGGAAAAGAAGGATAGTAAAACGGCCAACGCAGATTGTAGAGGAAGAATAAGATCGTGTGCATTATGAGAATTAAAGTTAATACTGTAATACCAATCTGACGAAAGGTTAAAGTTACCATGAACCACTTTTTAGATAGACACGAGAAACCACACTAGTTTGGGCATACGAACACGAATAAAATACAGATGTTGAACCCAGCAGCTTTTTAAACCCTCTCACAGAGGGCTTCATAATTAATTTCAAGGTAAGACAGATAAAATCTTATCTTATTCTAACCCATTGGAAGGATCACTGGGGTAAATTTGAATAAAAGATTCAACTTCATAAATGATTTGTTTTAATTAGCGATTTATCCAGGTAAATGGATGCTTTCTGGAGTTCTCCGAATCATAGGACGACAAAATGCACCTTAGGTTTGAAAAATAAAAGTAAACATAAAATATTAAACTCAACGATTTTGTCTGAAATTAAAGTAAGCTCCGTTGACTGCGTTAAATCGCACACAATTTTTACGGACGGACGGACGGTATTTCCCGTAGGCAACTGTAACCAGCACCATAAGTGAACACAAATATAAACCATAATAGAAAACCGTTCAGATGTGAAGGTGATAGTCGTTGATGTTACTTAGTCGTAAGAAATGTGCAAGCTTATTAGAATGTAATACAGCATACACATGTACCACAACATAAAAGCGACCTTTTGAATTAAATGTTTTTGTTTCCCAGAAAACTGTTAAAAATGATAATTCACGCTTTAAAAAATTGAGCGAGAAAAAGTTGCTTAACGGGGTGGGTGGTATAAAATACTGAGTTAGGTGGGAAAATATTCATGTTCTTTGACCAAGATCTTTAAAGAGAGAGAAAAAGATAACGAGAATAATTCAATTAATGAGGCTATTCATTTGGAGACATAATCCTTGATGATTTTTCTTTTTATCGTCAGTCAACTATTTAAAGTTAAATGGCTTAAGATATAATCTTATCATTGAGGTAGTAAGCTTAAAATTTCCACTTTGAGGTATATTTTCTCAGCACATAGAAACTTCCCAAATTGAACGACGAATCCAATTAGATGAAGCCGCTTTCCAAGCATGATAATAATTTGGAAAAGGGTATGATATAGACGGAAAGATTTTCATTTCCTAATTAAGGAGGATCCTCAAGGTTTAAAACGCAAAATTCAATCTATTTCGTATAAACTTGAGAAAATGAAATAGTAAACTCAAGATTAGACCAAGATGTTTCCAAACTTTGGAATAAAATATGTTTTAACAAAAAGCAATAATTTAACCAACCTTTTTTATCCGAACTCCTCTTTTGTTAAAGGTCTAATTCTAGTGTATTACCATATTCCTATAATAATATAAAAAAACATCAAATTCAGCATAATATGAAAATGATATTCGAAACAAGGTAATCACAACACATTTTCACTGAGCGAAAGTAGTACATTAAAAAAGATACACAAATTGTTACACAAATGTAAACAACTACGAGAAAATTCACATTTAATTCTGAGAATAATAGCACATCAACTTCGATAATAAAGAAGAAAATTGGATAATAGAAAATTCTTGAAGACTGAAAATTAAAAAAAAAAACAAATTAAATTCAATACATTTGAATTTTATCGATCAGAGGATTGACAAGTTAGAGAAAAACTGACGAACAGTAATAAAATATCATCAGTTTCCTTTTTTTCCTTATTACATGTAAACAATGGCTAGAAAGACGAATACCTCGTGATAAAAGGTTTTATAGTTTAGGACGTTGAGTTTTCAGGTTAATGTGAAGCCATACAACTCTACCATCGCCCAGAACAATAGAAAATCTTCCTATAGCCATTCAAGAAAGATGACTTTCCTGGTCGAAAATTATACACCGTTCCTTGGATTCAGCGTTGTTAAGGGCTCCGTATATCACCTTAAAGTACGCAACCGGATGTGAACTCCACCTTCTTATCTTCAATTACGCCGGGAAAATATTCCTGTGAGGGGCAATTTCCGTCTTCTCCAAATTTACACTACCAAGTTGCTGAGTAAAAAATTGTAAGCACGGGAAGTGACTCAGTAGAATACTAACTGAAAATGCTGAAAGAGGGTAAAAATAACAACGAAGAAATTTGAGTGGAGAAATGAATGTACGTAACAGTTGAACGAATCTAGGTTAAGTTTTCAGGAGATAAAAGTTTCTGAAGTACTTGGCCTCAAATAATTTAAATATGGTATACCAATAAATATAGTTTTACTTGATGTATATATAATAACTTGCTTCAAAATTTACAACCTGACCAACACTTTCATTTATATGTATATATTTATGTATTACACATTCATTATTTTCCCTCCATATCTTGTTTTCTGTAGCCAATTCAGTTACAAAATGTTTTATTTCTTTTAGATGTTTTTCCAAATGATATCACAAAATTTTTTGTATTGGATATCACGAGTTCATTCTGCTTTTCTGCTCATACGGGTTTGTGTACCTAGAGTAATTCGATGAAATGTTATCACGGTCAATGAAAAAAAAAGAAATTGTCAATGTATTCAGTAATTAAAGATTAACAGAAATGATAAATATCGACATGACTGGGACTCGAACCCAGATATACAAAATTTACGAGCAAAAGTTATAATCACTACACCATTATACAAAATCAATTCTCAAAGTGATAACGGGATTAGTGCTTGTTTGGTGGTTTGAGTCCCACTTAAGTCTTTTCACTTCTGTTAATCTTTGCCTAATCAAGCAAAGTTATAACTTTTTCGTGATCGATAAAAATAAGTAAAGAAAGCGGCATGGCTAAAATAGTAACAATGGAAGGAGAATACAGGTTTTTAAGCGGAAGGAGTTTTATCAAGCACTTGAACTGCCGCTCTCAGTGGGGAGAGATAAGGATGCTTTCGATGAGTAAAGAAGGGGAATAAGTGCACAGCGTGGGAGAGACGAGAAAGCGGCTATTAACAAGAGTCGGTTCCTTTCATCTTTAAGTTATATCAAAGTTTGCGATGATTGTGAATCGAGTAGCTTCGAATCGCGAAGAGTGATTCCTAGAAACAAGACGGCAATGTGCAATTATTCACCCTTTATCTCATAAAATTCCAGGCAACGAGAAAATAAACAACGTTTTCGATTTATTTAATCTATTTGGCCAAAGAGCTTTGATTTAAGGAATCAAGAGAAATCCGTTGCTTTAAAAGGAGCCGCTTTGACTTATATGGTACGATTTTTATCCCTATTCCGCCATATACGCCCACTTACCTATATCGATATTTAATATCAAAATAACTCATTATATATTCCATTTTACTTTCACTAATTTAAAAACTGTGTGAAAGAAGAACTTGAAAACTAATCAGGACGCCGATTCCGTCAATTTTCTCACTACGACGCAACGTTACTTAACAGCCATCAAATTTTAAACTACGGAACTATTGGTCTACGGAATATTGTGCAATAACGAATTTTCGCGATGACTGAAACTAGAGAATTTTGCTAAATAAAAATAAAATGACAATTACTCTACCGTTAAATCCGATAAGAAATATTTTAATCTATGTGAATATGATACTTTCTTTGCAAGACTTACGATGGAAATATTACATACGGAAAGTAATATGCAGTAATCGACTGATTAAGGAGGATCATGAACACTTGATATAGAGATAGAAAATGAAGATATTGAATGATTAGGACCGTATCGTATCTCACGCTATTTCCTTCTTATTCTAACTTAAAATTTTAGGTATGAAATTAATATTGATTGGGAAAGAAACTTAATAACTTACACAAATTTAAATTCTACAGCCATAAACAAAACTGTTTCCCGAAGAATTCAGTAAAAAGTTAACATTCACATATTGAAACACGACGATGATAACATTCAGCGAACAATAACAAAAATAAACATGCAAAAGAATGATAAAATGTTCATTACCTGTATAGATAATATAGTTATTTCCACAATTTTGTTGCCATTACTTACTGGATAAACGTATTCAAAGACTCGTCTCCATGGATGAGAGTCAGAGTTTCCACCACCATTATTTAAAGCAAAAAATAATATTTGGGAAAATAAACCGATGTTTGTGAAAATAATCATCCCCTTTCTTCCACAATGAAACAACACCGCCAAAGTTTTCCTAAATAATTAGTGAAAGGATGGACAAACATGTTTCGCAAAGAAATCTAAGGACCCGAAACAGTTAGCAAGGATATTTCATCTGTTGACTTTGCAAACATTTGCCAAATATCACTTTGCTTTCCTATTTACTCAACCTGCCGAAATATCAAGTTGCGGAAGAAACTATCTTCGCTAACCGAGAATATTACCGATAAATTTCACGTTAAATTAATTAAGAAACTATATTGAGAATTACAGCTCTTATTGAGAATCATCTTACATGGATAGAAGTCAGTAACGTAATTATCATATTGGGTAATCCTCCTTGATGAAATATGTTATTCATAGGCCCATCGTGCTGAAATTAGTCTTCAGTGAAGAATATTCAGTAGACAAGAATATCAGTTGGGAAAGTGCGGCAAAATGTTTCAGTTTTCCAAACGTTTCATCTTCATTAAGCTCGGAAGTTGGGAGTTTAAAGAAATAACGATTTCTCGCGGATGCAGATCCGTATTATTCAAATTCTAAGTGATTTTTCAGGAAAAGCTGAATATAATGGAAAGAATCGGGAGAAGAGAATAAGTCCTTCAAAATGTCTCTTTACTTAGCAGAGCAAATCGCTGGCGCGAGATGGAAGCGGAGAGGGCGAATGCGGAAAAAAAATGTCTTGGCGTTTGCTGCATTATCTCCAGGCGAAAAGAGAAATAAAACGAAAGTAGCACTGCGACAAAAATGTAGTCATATTTTTCCTTACCGCTCATGTCTTGTTATCTATTGTCGAGAATAAGCAATGCGCGATGTAGTATGTAAAAAGAATGATGACCACGCAAAAACGATTTGTTTATCGACAAAATGGGTGTTTTGACTTCCCCTGGATTCCGTAGGAGATAATCAATAAGCGAAAAATAGATCACTTTGAACTTTAAAGAGACCGTATGATGGGATTACAAATATAGCGAATGTAAGAACAAATATATATTTAAAAGATGGATTTAATTCGGCTAACGAGCTTAAACTGAACCTCTTCCCATGAATTTAGTGCTTTTAAATTAAGTAAAAACAAGAAGTAACGAATGGTTAAATGATCAATTCTGCAAATTCTTTTAAAATCAGTTACGAAACTGAATCAAATATCTATGAAATTCGGTCACTGCTAGGTCAGTAGCGCCATTGTTAACCGATGACGTGAGTCATTCTGAAAATATGTGAACCGTTATAAAACTTTCATCCACTTCAAGCCATAATTTTGGTCAGGAAATAGGAAACATATTCCAAAATTAGCATCAAAGCAACCTCCGCACAGAAAACCGGAATCAAGATTTCCATCCACAACAGAAATTCCCAAGTGTAGGGATTCACAAAGGGAAAAAGATGACAAGCGAGAAGAAGACGTTTTTCCTGCTGTAAGAAACTAACTTCCTCCAAGCATTTAACTTCCTTTCCTTTTCCTTGGGCAAAAACTCGCACTCTCACCACCTACGCTCATTCTCTTTCCTCGCTTAACTTACTTCCTCATCGTTCCACTTCTCACTCTGTATTCTCTTTGATCGCCTTTCTCATTCCCCTTTCCGATCTCCACGAGTAACCAACCGAAAAGCTGGCTTGCCTTCACCAATTCCTAATGTAAACGCGAAAATAGATAGAGTCAACCGGATGGAGATACCTGAAGGCAAAAAAGCGGAGAAATTGGACGAAGACGACGGAAGAATACATGGTTATCGAATACAGCACAGGAAGAACAAGAGAATTCGTAGAATTCTTGTTCCAGTGAGTTAGCTTCAACAAAAGTAATTTCAATAAGCAGAATTTCCTGCATTCGGTAGAAAGAATTACATAACATAGACTTAGATAACATATTAAAGTTGTACTGAATCATACTCATAGTTTGCTAGAAAAAATTACACATATCAGTTAAAAACACTTCTCATCTCTGTTCGCCAGAGAAATTGGAACGATTTCGGAAAGATGGACCAAAGCAAAATTCTCAAACCACTTTTTAACGAGAAAAGTAATATCCAAGTACTTTTATTAGAATAAAAGAAGAATTGGGACGAGATATGGCCTGACCAGAGATATCTACAAACACTGTTACATGGGCTTCGGGTTAGATATGAAATAAAATGAAAAATTCCTTCAAAATGGTCATCATGTCATCATAGGTAATTCAATCCAAAAAATTGGTTGAATGCAGTCCTCCATTCTTCTCTCTCTTTAAAAGGATATATTATAAAAATTTTCACTAATATGAAATTTTAGAAATACTAGGTAGCAAATAATATGTCGTTAGAATCAAAAATAACCATTTAGTTAAGAACCTTGATTTTTCCAACAAAAAGTTCTAGGGAACATCTGTCACATCATATGCTCATAGAGCATGATTGTGGGTCTCTATCTCAACACGAACTGATACATGTTTCTGACCCAAGCTGCATCTCCGCTTCATTTCTTACGTTCAACATCGTGACCACCCAACCGATCTCAATCAAAAAGAATTCATCCGAGTAGTAAGATATTGGAAGCCCAAAAAGTTCTATGCAAAGATGATTTATATAAAGCGGGTAAAGCATTGAGAAGAGAAGAAACTAGAGATCGAAAAACATACAAGTAAAAATAATCATTATCCTTCTCGCTCAGCTCTTGGAAAATGATTCAAAGAAATTAATTTTCGTTACGATAACTATCAGACATACTCGCAATACCTAAACGAAAATACATAGCAAAGACAAGACTAGCAAGCGGCAACAAGGCATACAGAAAAACATGTAAGCTTACTCTGATGAAAATATTGAGAAAAGATTAGACATGTTGAAGAGGAGTCATCTAGCAAAGGTGGAGAGTACTGATACTGAAACCATTTCCAAAAATTCTGCATCTTCTCATTAGATGGAAAGTTACCATAATCAGAATGTTACTGATGAAACTGAAATGAAACCTAGGAAGAATTTTGCATTTAGATGCAATTCTTCTAATTATTTTAGGTATGATGAAGTAAAAAGATGTGTACTTTTCCACAAAAATATATTTGTGGAAAAGTATACATCTTTTTACTTCATCATTATGAAGTTCAATTTCCACAATATCTCGGCCGCCTCCATGGATTTTATTTTAGGTATTCTTTAAACAAGACTACAATCGATAAGTCGATCAGTAACGAAACTAGCAAATCAACGGTAATTTTCTCAGCTCAAATCCTTTTATATTCAAATACTGTTCCCTTTAAACAATCCTCTCACAGTGTTAAGACTACAGTTTCGGTAAGATTGTTTGAACAATGAAAAATTATCAAAAATGCCATAAACTATGCGGCAGTTCAGAATTAGAAATCTGTTCATTTTTCCAGAGAATACACCAGGTATTTCATAGCATAATACGAAGAAGATAAACTCTACGAAGAATTTTTGGTCGTTCTAATAACTTATTAAATAATTAATAAATATGAATAATAAATAATAATTTTTAAAGTTTATTTTCCTTTCTTTTTATTGTTTCGATGATAAATTAGCCAAGATATAAAATAATTGAAGAGTATTTAGGATCTGTTTGGAAAAGAAGCAAAAATGACGCTAAGATAAGATGGCTATTTTCGCTAGATATACAGTATATTTCTTTCGTCTATATTCTAAGATTTGCCATACAGAGTTAGAGAATCAAGCACCCAAAATCTATACATTTATATCTTAAAAGTAGTAAATATGACACCTAGGAGGCCAAAGTATTCTTCTTCATAAATTTTTCCGCGGTTTGTTTACCTTATTCCATTTTAAAACAATTTCCCTTTCCCTTCCGCTCTGTGAATAGCGACAGACGAGGGACATTTTTGAATATTCCCCGTCGCGTTCCCGCATTTACGAAAAATTCGCTCAGCAAAATGCGTCATTTTAAAAAGGCCTTTCATCACAACACCATCACAGATCCCGCCTCTTTCTTTTCTACTCAGCAAAGAAACGAAAGGAAGGCTATTTGCCCCCGCAGATTGCCTTCTATTGAACGAGCTTTAGCGAAACAATAAGCAGGGATTTATATTCATAAACTTGTATATTTTCTCTGAATTCCCCGGGTGGACCAAGTGAAAGGCATGGTCGGTTTTATCAGGGAGGGTAGCGCGGGACATGGTGACAGTAGCGGTCAGAAATTTACATTCACCCGCGGAAGATGGAATGGCACGATAAAAATGTCACTTTCAGATGAAGAGAAATCGGATGTTACACAAAAGACAGGATAAATTACCAAAAAAGCGTCCGGTAAAAATAGATTTATCTGCGCAGTTACAAAAAGTTACAGAAATTACCAATGTCAGACGAGATAAATTTTCCTCGCTGAATTCGTTCTCTGAGGTAGAATTACGGCTACATAAAGATCTGTATAAGAATTGAAAAAATTACCTTTTAGTAGGAATTCAAGATTGAACAATGAATTTCAAAACATTGTCAGTCAAACTAATGGGGAGAATTCTGGTTCTGACTAATAAATTAACGTCCTTATTTACATCTTTAGTTCGCTTTCAGATTGGCAAGAAAGTGATATATTATCATAGTTGGATCGACAGGAAATAAAAAAGATTTCATAAGTCTTAAAATGAATCCACGGAGAATCATCGCAGATATTGCGCAATCAAGTTAGGAATACATTAAATTGATTCAGAATATGATGCGAATAACATAAATGATACATTCAGGATAGGCTTAAAATAGTTCCTAGAAGCGAACAAAAAACGGTAGTCTACAGATTTACTAAAAAACTATAAATCCAGTCAAAAAAACTTTATTTGAACAGTAGAGAAGTTAATTTTAAGGAAAAAATCAACCGTAGGAAATAAACGAACCAGAGACAACATGATCTCTCCCCTGACGTAATCAATTACAAATTTAACCGTCTCACAGTGGGCTAGAATCGAAAAAAGCTGGCCAAGAGGCCAAAAATGGTTTTTTTGAGTGCGGGTTTTGAAACTTCGCATATATATTAAGAAAAGATTGAATTTTATGTTCCCGTTCGTTGTTTTTCGATATCTTTACGCGTTAAAAAGATACAATGCGTCAAACTTGAACCATTTTCACAGAAATAGGCAGTCGCGAATTTTTCGGATAAACGTTCAAGTTTGCGTTTTTATGGAGAGTTTAAATAGATACTTTTGGAAGAAACAACGATGCAATGATCTACAACAATTCTTTATCTTTTGACTGGTTGCTATCACTGCTTACAAAAATGAGTTTTTGCTCATTTAAAGCAACAAAATGGCGGACACCTTTTTCAGACAATTTTCGAGATAAAGTAAGGAATATAAATAGGAAAACGGCCCTAATGCATCGAGTCTCTTATACCACGTCATAGTCAGAAGTGTCTAGATGTGGAATCCGAAGAAACTGTTTCAATTCAGGTGCTACTTTGGGAGTTAAGTCGATTTTTCGTAAGCGCGGCGCGTTCCGACTCACCACCGTGGAATCCCCGAATGCAGTTTCGCTGTCCTTTTGGTGATACGAAGTCTAACGATTGGTTTCTTTCATGTTAAATTCTGGCTAATTATCCTTAAAACATACGTGAAGACAGTTTAAGAGAGGAATTAGATACCTCTACTTTACACAACGGATGTGGAATTAAGGAAAGTTTAACATTCAGATAAAAAGCGTCTCATTTTAAGTAAAATAATTAAACTAAATGTTAATGCGAATTTAAATTCCACGTATATTACCTCTATGACAAAAATATCTATTTAAAACATAAATATTTATGCTAATTAATATATATCGTTACTTTATTGTAGCTTTAGTCTTATTCGTCAGAAGATGAATCGTCCGAATCCTCATCATCAATAATTTCACCATCTCGGTCGTCGATGATGAGGAGATTTCTCAATTCTTTCGCAATTATCTGTTGTTGCTTGTATTTGAATACAGCAGACATGGAAATTTTTGGATCTGATGTAAGCAGAAGTCTTTTAAAGAGATCCTCGTTTGTGGCAACTCTCGAGTATTTTCTCGTAAATCTTTCACGTAACCTCCTAATATCTTTGTTTCTTGCCTCCATAACCTTTTCCGAGAGTTCTCTTATCGGAAGAACGAATTGTTTGCAATTTGTGTTCCATGAACAACTACCTTATGTACTGTCGGAGGCATGTAGTACCATGGATGCAAACTTAAATATAGAGAGGCAGCATCCAAGCAGTTCTTTCCGAGCATTAAGGGGTAAACAACTCGAAAGTGCCTTCAGTATATTTCCGAATTTTTTTTATTAGTTTGTAGTCAATTCCTAGGAAATAAATGGTATTGAGTTATTTTGATTATCCAAACAAACTCTGAAACCGGTTAAACCAATAGAAATCATTACCGCGATTTATTTTACGGTGTTCGATTAAATTTACTCTAACATTTTTCCGAGTTTTATGTAATTTAGATGCTAATATCGGTTTTATACCTGTTATTTTTGCTGCTAAAGTTGGACTCTCAAAGAACCTCTGAGCAGTATTACCATCATTTGTGGTTCCTGTTCATACCTTTGGCGTATCGACTATCAAGCCCACTTTTTGCCGAAATTCATTTCGTAGGTATAATTTTCTCTGTTGCAAGTGAACTCTTTGGCTACCACGGGCCGGTAGTGTTGAATTATTGCATGAGGTTTCTTCATTGCTTTCCGAATGTAACTATCAATAACTTTATTCACTCACCTGCCACTGCCTAAAATCAAGTCTGTATGACCAATGCAAAAGACATTACAAAATACCTGATATAGCAATGAAAAGTCGATATTCCGAAAGAGAATTCCGGGTCCACTTTCCGTTTCCTCATTTCCCCTATGTCATTCATTTCAGATATTCTTGCCGCACAGATGTAACATCTCAATGTCGAGTTATCTGTTAGTGCATTGCACAACTAAAGTATTTATGTTACATTTAAGTCAAATTAGTAAGTCCAAAAAGTAGATTACTCTCATCTTTCCATCTACCATTGTAAACAACATAGGAAAGTTCATTTCAAAATATCCAATCGTAACCTTCGTCAATTTTAATCTTCAAATAATTTTGCTCTTCCTTCGCAACTGTTTTCGTTTTCTTCTTCCATTGAAGGCGGATTAGCCGACAGAATCTCGTTGAACGACGAAAAATTCTGCTGCAGCTATAGCACACGAGGAAGCGCACAGTACGAGAGCACAGAAAAAAAGAAAAAACTTTCGGTCTTCAAAGATGAACTAAAACTGAACTACAAAAATATTTTCTCTTTTCCTAAGAATCCAAAAGACACGTGCGGAATAATCCTAGCCAATGAGCGGATACGCAAGAGCGTTTGCGTAGCGCGGGAGTGCCATAAACCGTACTTAACTCCAAACCCGTGACTCAAGGCTCGGTAAAAATTTCCAGATGTGAAGATTTCTCAAAGTAAATTCTGATAACCATTTTTTCTACCAACATCGGGGGCAAAAACTTCTCTATTAGTATATTTATGGTTAAAATTAAAATGCAGACGCATCTCATCTGAATGTTAAACTTTCCTTAATTCCATATCCGTTGTGTAAAGGAGAGGTATCTAATTCCTCTCTTATGCTGTCTTCACGTATGTTTTAAGGATAATTAGCCAGAATTTAACATGAAAGAAACCAATCGTTAGACTTCGTATCACCAAAAGGACAGCGAAACTGCATTCGGGGATTCCACGGTGGTGAGTCGGAACGCGCCGCGCTTACGAAAAATCGACTTAACTCCCAAAGTAGCACCTGAATTGAAACAGTTTCTTCGGATTCCACATCTAGACACTTCTGACTATGACGTGGTATAAGAGACTCGATGCATTAGGGCCGTTTTCCTATTTATATTCCTTACTTTATCTCGAAAATTGTCTGAAAAAGGTGTCCGCCATTTTGTTGCTTTAAATGAGCAAAAACTCATTTTTGTAAGCAGTGATAGCAACCAGTCAAAAGATAAAGAATTGTTGTAGATCATTGCATCGTTGTTTCTTCCAAAAGTATCTATTTAAACTCTCCATAAAAACGCAAACTTGAACGTTTATCCGAAAAATTCGCGACTGCCTATTTCTGTGAAAATGGTTCAAGTTTGACGCATTGTATCTTTTTAACGCGTAAAGATATCGAAAAACAACGAACGGGAACATAAAATTCAATCTTTTCTTAATATATATGCGAAGTTTCAAAACCCGCACTCAAAAAAACCATTTTTGGCCTCTTGGCCAGCTTTTTTCGATTCTAGCCCACTGTGCGTCTTCAGATTTTACCATAGAGAGCCAATTCATAGTTATTAGTCTGTAAAGGCTACTTACAATTTCATACCTTGTTCTTACAGCACTCGTGAGAATGCGTAACATAAACTTCTGAAGACAAGGAATGCTGGCTCGAGATGAAAAATTTTCGAGAGCCAAATTGCGTACCCTATCAAATAAGATGGAGCTCATTTATTATATCGCCGAAAAGGAAAAATATAAAGCCATAATCAAAACCAAAAAATACGAATGATGGAGAAGTAAGTAATCTTGTAACTCTTCTTGATTCCACCACGCTTTATTTTGTATGAGAATATATTTACAAGAATTAGAGCTAACTATTGTGGAGTTACTGCTAGAGCTAACCTTGTCCACACAATGGCCTTTTCCTGAGTTATAAGTTGAAATAATTACCAAACTTACTTTAATAATTGAAAATATCTCGCTAAGGGCATACTAAGGCATAAAATCCGCTCAGAGATTCGAAACTCTTTCAAAGAAATAAAACAGAGGAAAGTAAATGTTTTCATAGACGAAGTAAAAGACTGTAATCTCATTTCTAACAAAGAACTAAATTTATTGAAAGCAGTAGCTCCCAAAAGTGACTTAAATTAAATTATTTCCACTTACGTACTAGGCTAGAAAAAATTTACCGGTAGTCAACTCCAGCTAACCCGTATAGATGTCTTAGCTGCTATGATTTCTTTAAGAGACTCATTTTTTCCAGGGAAGTTGAAAACAGGAGCTTACCTGTAAAGAGAAAAAATAGTTAGACTTGATTTGCATAGAACATAAGGAAACTAATTTGTCACTAAAAATAATTAAATGCTGTTTTGTTTTCAGTTATGACAAATGAACTGATGAACGCCTTTTTAACTGACCACAGCGGAAGTATACCATTAAAAATTTCAAGAGTAAGCATCGTATGATTTAAATATACTTCTGACGATATATATGATAAATTATGATATAATTTATAATGATTTGTAATAGATAAGAGATTCGGGCTTTAAATCATCATCAAAATGTATTAGTTGCCAGAAGCGCATATTGCATGTTTGTGATTATTGCGTTTTTCTTTCTTATAAAATCAACATTGGGAAAATATATATTTTGCGTTAAGTTGGGAGTGGATAACAGGATCAACGAAAAGCGAACTATTCAAGGCCCTTCCAGCTACAGTCCTAACAATCAGCGTCAAAAATAACGTTTTCCGGCGGCAACCAATTCTTTTCGAATGAGACCGCTATCGCATGGATGAATTGAACCCCAATAATTTACCTTCCCCTTAGCCGTGGAAGCAATTTCCTTGCCTCTAAATTGGTACCATTTACTTTAAGGGAACCGAATGGCTGCCTCGTAATCACAAAACGAGAAACTAAGTACCGTATTCGGTAACTTCCATTAGGGTATCCAGAGAAAGTCTGCACAAAGAAATCGAAATAGGAACCGATTTTCCAACTTCCGCAAGGAGGAGTACTAAAACAGCGTCTGGCTCCGCTTACTATCAGATGTTATTTCTAATGCTCTTACTCGGATCATTCAGTTTTTTTGGTGATTCAAAGATCTCCGATCTAAAGTCTAGATAGATCCAAGTGCTAAAATAACTTAATTTTACAATAGAACAACGTGAAACAAAATATTTCAGAAGGCACGCATTTATAGTTTTCTACTTCAAATTATAAAGAAAGCTTTGTGTTGATAAAGTTCCTCGACAAATTCTCATCCCTTAATCGAGAAAAACAATAAATGGTTAACTCTTAACGACGCAGCAAAAACCACGCAAATCGTAGCTATATTCAGTGGAGGTTACCTTAGCAAGAATGCTTCAGCAACCTTCAGTATGATCACGATATAAATGTCGTAGTTTCATCATGATTGCATAGCGTAAGAATGTCTCCTTGCATAACCACCAGATGACCAGAATCTTAAGTTATGACTTAAACGAAATACCAATGGAGAGATTATTTGATTTCTTAACAGCATGAATCCAATAAATTGGATTGACAATGACAGTAATAAGTCAAAACAATGCAAAGTTGAGATTAAAAATAACATCGTGAGAGAGGAAAAAGGAGAGAGATTATATTTTGGAAACTAAAGGAGGAAAATAATAAGAAAAACTAGATAATACTCAAATTCAACGGAAGTTTTGCAAATATATATACAGCTGCATATGTAAGCTAATTTACTGCCTTCCTCCAAAATGATATAGCGATAGCGACATCCGCATATCTTCTTGTCGAATTAGGTGAAACTATAAGCCAGAGATGCGCTTACTGGGCCAGTCAACATGTTACTTCGGGGTCGGCAGTCTAGTTGCACGTATATTTTTTATATTAAAGTTTCTTTTTCGATAATTTTATCAATTCTCGACTTCGTTAAGACCATTGATTGATAGATTGATTTTTTAATTAAAAAATGCCCGATTTCTGAATTGAATCGACAAATGCCTAGCAAAGGATTATGAGCAATAGAACAATTTTAAAAATTCATAATCACTAGATGACTCCATTTGATTAACGCTACTAATACCGGCCGAATCAAAGTAACCGTCGAGCCGTAGTAGCACCACTCCTATAAGCGATTGAAATGCCTGAGAGAATTGAATAGAAAGAAAGACTCAGTCAAGTATCATAAAATGTGTTTAAGAAATTAGATTTCGCAGCTCCATAGAGTGAGAAATATAGGAAATTCTCATAAATGGGTCGATCAATACATTCGGAAGTTAAGTCTAATTTTCGGCGCTTTCCCCAATTCTAACTCCGCAGTTTTCTCGAAGGTCGCAAATTTCAACAATACATCTTTCGAAAAAGCATACCTATAGTTCATAGATAATTCAATGTAAGAAGAGCATGAGAGCGTGCACGACGATCCATCTCACTTTGAAATCAAGGGACCCATGAATCATCCACAATTTCCAGCCATTATGCTTCTAAAACTCACTCCATTTTATAATTTGCCTATGCAGTTATCGACAAAATGAGCCCATATTAGATGAATGTTTAAATTGAATATATAAAGATTCAAGATCAGGGTAGTTTATATTTCTATACTTACTCGGCATTCTTGATAACCCTGGAAACGGTTTATATAAATTTGAATATAAAGGAACATAAAAAAAACTATTTTTCAATTAGAAACAAAAAGGAAAATGAAATTTTTATGTATGATGAATATATGTCGGTATTATAATTTCTTCAACGGCCAAAATTTAATGATTATTTTTAAAATATTGCTATTAAAAGAGAAATTCTTTCTAAACGGTCGTACTCGGACTTCTCCTAGTGCAATTCATGTGCATGTGCACTGAATATAAGAAGAAAGGTTCGCTGACTAATATAACATTCATTGGAATCTAAATTACAAAATGTAATCGCATGAGTGAGCATTCATTTTTTCAACAGAAGGACGGAAAAACCAATCAATCAATGAGTTTCTGTCAAGAGCCGACGAACAACAGAAAAAGAAAAGGAAGCGATTTTTTCAAACGAAACGATAAAATAATTTCTCTTGAGGGAATGGAGCTAATCGGAATGAAATTCAGAGTAGATAAGTCGTTCGATTGAAGTACAACTTTCTAGTGCGTTGATGCCGAATGAAAAACAGTTTTGCTCTTGCGCGATGCAGATTTTAGATCTCAAAATTACAATGACGCGGTTGAGGTTTAGGTGCCATTAGTAAAGTTTAAAGATAAAAATTTAAAGGAAATAATTGACTTTTAACCAAAATACAATTTCTTCTTATTAAATGAAATTTCTTTTCATTCCTAATTTCCCATCGAATTTCTTTGGAGAGCAATTTTAGACTCCAACACTGAAAATCTACTGATGGAAATAATTAATTTGCATAGCTTGCGTTTCGAACGTTTCCGAAAAGTCCTTTTGCGAGAACTGAGGATAATTTTATAAAAAAGGGAAGGCGGGAAATTATTATACTCATACAGAGTAAATGTCATTGACAGCTATTAACAAATTAACTTACGACAAAAAATTAGCATGACAATAAGGATTATCAACTTATAAAATTTCTTGAAAATAGATAAGAATCTCAGCAAAGATATGACCACTGACACCTAAAACGTTTAGTTGTAAATGTATGTAAAAATATAGGAAAAAACACCTCTAATGAATTATAATTGAAATCGAGAAAAAACTGCGTAGGAATAAAAGAAATCTGTTAATAAATTAGATATCGTGAAAGGTTCCAAGAAGAATCAAGATTTTCTCTTAGAATGTCATCGAAAGAAATGAGCTCAGAAATGACGTCTCCCAACCTATGCTTAGCAGACGGCGACGAAAACAAAAATCGATTGCTAACGTTCCTCTTGATTCCTGCGTCACGCCTAGACTCCCCTCCTCTCTTCTGAACCCTACCGCATTATCGTATCCGAACCCTCGGAAAAACACCCTTGGTTGCGTATATGCAAACAATGACCCTTAAAACTTTTCCTATCTCCCCCATGCCGATATAAATCCTCAGGTTCTGCTTATTCCTTTACTCTCTGTTATTCAAATCGCCCCCTGCTTCCTCTTACGCCATCCTCCCTTTGGAGCAAGGCGAGATCGATGGAGCGCAAGAATGTGTTGGGAGATGAGGAGAGGGATGGAAAAACAGGATAATGACATAAGATGAAAGAGGAAAACTCATAGGTTACATTGTCAGCAAAGCTGAACGATAGTATAGTCAGATAAAATGAAGAAATTCATATCGACATCTTCTTTCAACTCATGAGCGTAATCTGCAAACCAAAGGGAGAAGCCGTCGTCAATACAACGAAATTTTTCAAAGAAACGTTTTTAAGTATTTATCTTTCTTTCATTGTAGTCCAATTAGCACCATCCATCATTTTGAAAATTATTCACGTACATAATAAAGACAATTTTCTTTTACGATTTGATTGGCGATACTCTGTTCTGAAGCAAAGGAAAGGAAAATTCATGAATAACATACCCAAATTAAGATCTGAAGATGATACGTTGCATCTCATGCCAGGCATTCGTACACATTTTCGTGATTTTGTAAATGTCGAATTTCTCGGAGCTCTCTGCTGTTAAATCTCTATTTTCGATCACTCGACCTAAAGTTCGCGGTGGACTATCTTCCAGGTTTGATTTAACGAATACGAAGAAGAAAATGCATGGAGTAAAGATAAAATTGAATGATTTAACATAGATTTCGGTCAAAGGTACTAATCGATCTCAAATCAAAAGCGGGAAGATAAATTTATCTCAACATCAGTTGCAACAAACTGAAATATTATAACCACAGAGAATAGTTTTTGCGGTAATCGGTTCAGAAGGTATGGCGCGACAGATATTACAGGACAATTATAATTCAGATTTACACAGCCACAATAATTGTATACACCCAATCTAAAAGCAAGAGATGATGAAGAACGAAATTTGTAAGGCAATCGAGCTGAATACAATATATATCCAGACTAGATCCCGCAAGAGTTAAGTATCCCAATCAGGCACATCGCGAAAACTCATTTTTTATTAGCACGAAGACGGCAAATCGACTTAATATTGCGGTGTGGGAAAAGGACAGTTGAGCTATGAGGTGAGCAACTCAAATTTAGAGTTTTCCTTGAGACACCTTGTTTATGAATACACGAGCCAACACTCATGCTAAGTAAACATACGTGAGTAAAAGAATAAATATAGAATCGAAGGAATAAGAGGACGGTAGAGAAAAGTGTAAACAAGGCGAAAAATCAGAAGAGAAGAGCTACGAAGTGTGCAATGAAGGAAGGGAGAATGAGAAGAAGAGATGGATAGGCAAAGGAGAAAGAAGATAGAGAAGGGAATGAAAAGGAGTGAAGCGAGGGACGATGGGAGGAAGTTGAGAGGTGTAAAAGAAGTCAAATAATGAGGAGAGGGAGCTGAAGAGGTAGAGCGCCTCGAACAAAGGGGCAGAGAAGAAGAAGAGATTCGCTTTTTTTTGTTTCCGAGTATGGTAAAAACGGGAGAGGAAATGCGGGTAAGGAAGCTTTGCGGTCATTAGCCGTCATCTGTCCGTTTTAATTCCAACCGCGGTTAACGTTTAACATTGCACATCTCGGAATAAAAGAACGGTGAGTTTTGAAAAGCCGAAAAACGGCAATTAATCTCAACTGCGGTCGAGAGCCCTTCCTTAAACTGTATTTGAGGATTGTAACGGTCTATACTTACCCTGGCGGTATAATTATGATATAATATTATTAATTTAATTTTACACGATGTAATATTTTACCTTTATAAATTTATATGGACGATACATAGAAGCGTATGATAAGCAAAAAAAGAAGTGATTTATTTATGCGAGCATTTTAAAATTTCCTCGATAACCATAAAAAGATGAATATTGGGAAGCTAATAATTTGTCTCATTGAATACAGGGATATCATTTATAAATTCTTTTAATAATATCATTAATAAAAATTAAATGATACGCTGAAATTAAAAGACATATAGCTAAAAGAGAAAAGATATCACAATTATATAAAGAAAAACCGACTCAGCAATAAGAAAATAGAAGAAAATTAGTTTAGTAAAAATCTTTCAAAGGATAAAACACAGGTTAATGTGACGCTATGGACACTAAAATCTTTGATAAAGCAAAGCGTATCGGTATGATGAAAATCATTATTTAAGGAAATGGAAGATAACGTTAATGTGCTAAATCATGAGGACTATAGATATATCCATTCATCATAACTATACGTAGTTCTCCTAAGCCTGGCAATTAGCCATGAAAATCATGAAAGAAGTATCGAAAGTCGTACCTTAAGTCTCTGAGTTTGTGCTGCCTGATACTACCTATATTTTACCAAGAATCTAAAGAGATGCTCCTTATTTGCTACTTAAATGGATCTTTAATAATTTGAATAGTGAAAAATTCACAAGATATTTTATTAAGCTAAAGAGAGAGATCAGTAGAAAATTTTCTTCTATAAAAAAGAAGCGGAAAAAAGATGACACCATTCAGCCATTCATCTTCAATGAATGTTAATAAATATTCTTGTGGATCAAATACTTGGTAAAGGAAGTATGTTTCAAAATGGAATTAATTTTCTATCAAAATTAATATCCTGATGACTAAGAAACTAAATTATTTTCTACGCCAACAGTGCCATTTTCATCAGAATGAAATATCTAACTTTGGTAAAAACTGGGGGAAAAATGAAGTACACCCAAATAAAAAGATGGAAGAGTCTGAAGTAAAGGGTATAAAAAACAGAAAATGGTCGAAAATGAATCTACAAAAGAAGCGCAAATAGAAGAATATGAACATTGAGAAAACCAGACCACATTCAGAGAGAATGGAAGAGTCGTGGAATTGGCGAGGGAGAAAAGATGAACTGGCGAGGTAAAGGGTTAGGAATGTAAAAACACCCTCTCCAGAAGGATATGAAAGAGGAAGGCGAGTGGATTGAAGATGGAATGGTCGACGGTAGGGTGGCAAAAAATTCTCTGCAAGGGGAGACTGAACGAAGGGGAAGAGTAATTAGATCCAGGCACATTTACGCCATAAAATGAGCTCTCAAATAAGTTTCATTCGTGTTGAGAAGTATACAGCACAAATCATTCCGTCCTGGCGGCCTAGAGAAAAGGTATTACGTAAAGCTGGGATTTCAATATCGATGCGTTGATCCAGGGGAAGTACCGATCCTTGAAATAAAAACGGGCCATCATAAAATACATTATAGGAAAAGGGAATATAAATTAAAAATGCTCATTCGATGAAAATTAATACACTATAAGTAAAACGTTCGCCATAACTTGTGCGGGCATTCTGAAGCCTTGGCGTGTAATTTCTTGGCGGGACTCTGTCTCCAACGAGTCACTCAATCTTCAGTTTCAGGCATTGGAACATATTCAGACTAATTTCAAAGTCAGCATTAGATACAATGGTAAAATGCAAATATCGGGACAGAATATACTTGTGATTCCTATGTCGCAAATTTTTTTATTGCCATGGCCTTAAGCCTTTATCCTTAAGCCTGGTAATTAAACAATAACTTGTCTAGACGATTCTCGGGTTACTACCCAGGTAAGTTCTGGTGACTGGACAGAAATATCACAAAACTTACTTAGGTGGTAACACGAGAATCGTTTATAAAAGCAACCAATTCACCAGGAGAATTAAAAAAAAACCTTGTAACAGTAAACTGGTCAACAAGAATTTAAATTCTTGAAAACTCACTTAGGGCAATAGAACGTGAATTTTCATCGAACACAGATAAATACCTTAAGGCAAGGGGTAAGTCAATATAAAACATTGAAAGCCATAGAACACGAATCAATATGAAAGAATCGTTGACTATACTGAGTAAGATTAATTTACGGAAAATAAAATTCATATGAATAAGCAATAATCTATGATGCTGAATTTTATTCTGAAAGTTAATGAACATTTAATTTAATCGAGATAAATTATCAGTAGCATCAGACAAAATTAATCTTTCAAATAATCTGAGGTATTAGGGACTGCACTGAACATATCAATAAGGACTAGATGATGGGGAATCAGAGGAAAACAAGAAAAAGTTTGAAAAGTTATATCCATCACACAATTGTTAAGATGCAGTCGCAAATCTTCCAACAATCGATTTTCGACATTCTTATCTAACTAAGATTCCACTGACAATTTCTCTAAATGCACCAGTTATCCATTTCTATAGTTATTTCTATTGATCTCATGCAGATTTATCTCATTGCATTTGATATTCTTCCAATTGAACACTTATTACACTATTTTGGAAAAGTATTGATAAAAATACTCAAATCTGGTTTGCACATAGTTTCGTAAATACACAGCATGGAGAAAAGATTAATAAGAATATCTTTTACGAATATCCTTCAATAATTTCTCTTTAAATCAGTGCAATTATGAAGATAAACAATGTCACAAATATAATTTTAGTTGATATAAATTTGTGGCATATAGATGTATCTAAGAGCGTCTAAGACATTAAATTTCCTTAAATTTATAAATAATAATAATTTATACACGATTCTTTCATACCTAAGAAAAACGTAGATACTGCAATAGCGAATGTTTAATAAATTTTGCAAGAATAAGTCAATGAAAAGCTGTTTCCTTGGACCTCCTTAGCGAAAAAGTTGGCAAGCCTGGCAGTCAGCAGGCGCCACGCCCACATCCCAGACTTGGGAGCGTGCTCCAGACTCTTTAAGGGTTGCTTATATAAAAGTGAGACATATACTCTAAAAGATATTCCAACGACGTATGAATGATAGTGAGAATAAGATAGAAACTAAACATAAAGCGAGCGGATATGAGTTCAGCCTTAGAATATTCTTTCCTTGTTTTTCAAAGACTCATCCCCGATGCAAAAAATTAAAACCTGGAATATGAAGGATGATTTCCTCTTAGTCGTTACCCCCATGGGATGCTCAGGGCTACAGACGGTTCCGCATGGAAGGAAGGATGCAACTAGGTCAGAGAGAACAACGGCAGAGGAAAAGGGCGGTGCAATGAATCATTGATCCTCAAAACTAGTGCGGGGTTGCTGTCCTTTGAAATTTCCTTCCGGAAGCATTGAATCATGACTGAGAATTGCACCACGAGCGTTATGCAAGGGATTCGCACTTTCAAATCGCCGCAAGCGGTAATAGCAAAGGTGTTCAGTGGCCGCCCATATTCGCTAATTTGTGAATCCCGTACAGCCTCTTTTTCAGGGAAGATTTTACGAGATATTCATTTTTCTGTGATTATTTTGTTAGTTATGAAGTTATATTTTTACGACTAAATATCAACCATTCTTAAGCTAATGAGTTTCCAACATGTACATACGTACGTACACCTAAAATACACATAATGCTCTTTTTATACTTGTTGCATTTATTTTTTAACCGTTGTATGAACCCCATTCACTTTTAAAGCGGCTACTTTGATATTTTCCTGCCGCTTCAGATTGCCATAGGCAAGATCTGTTCACCAAGGAAGCCATTCAGGTTTTCAGCTCTCACGAGGTATACAGGACGCTAGTAACTATCGACCAAACCTGCAAGTCGCAAGCTACAAATAATTCGATAAAATTACTAATAAATGGAATGAAAATAAAATTTTATTCTTTCATTCAAATATACTTCAAAAAGTATAAATTGAATCTAATCAAAAGTAATTAATCAAGAGAATAAAATCATCTAATTATCGACCACAGTAATAAGAAATATGCTGAGTATAAACGTAATATTAATGTTACATAAGGAATGAATTCCTGCAGAAATTATTCGATAAAAATCCCTGCCCTAGAGTAACAACGGAGGGAGGGAAAACCCACCGCTGGTGAATCGATCGACCAAGAATCTCAATGGAGCAGTTACATCCTGAAGTTCCGCGAAATGAAATTCTTCTCAACCGAGCCTCGATATGAAAAAGGCGCAGCTGTGAATCACGTGACTAAATATTTATTCAAGGCCTTTCATTCTTCAGCGTAAAAAAGCATCCAATAATGGAGATGGTGGTGATTGAAATTTCTCATTTCTCCAAGATTAAAAGGATTAAATGAAGAAAAATTTACAGCGATATTCATATGTGTTAGTATATATGTACCATCTGTGATGCTATCTTTCTAAAAATTAGATACAGCTTCGTTAGAGAGATTAAGCTAGATATTCTGGTTCCGGATTCTAAATAATTTTGAAAGACTAATGGGTACAGCCACAGTTTCGCAAATATCCCGACACTTAAAAGGCTCTTAAATTTTATAATCCAGTATTTTAAATATTAAAATTCAGTATTTTAAATATTAAAATACTGAATTTATTACCTTTTGATATGTCATCGATAGTGAAGAGATATCGAAAAATACTAAAATTAAACAAAAGTCTTGAAGCTTAAAACTTCTTTATTTTTCTGTGAAATGTATTGACGTTAAATGCTTAACTGCCAAACAGTGGGATACTAAAAAATAATAATCGTAAAGAAGAGGACAAATATTCAGAATGTCCGTACATCATTAGCTTCTATTGCTCAAAAGAAACTATTTCTAAGCGTACTTTGAGCTAATAACAGAATCAAATCATACAATCCATATCCGATCTTACTAGATCAATACATGGCAAGAGCCTCACAATTTAAAGGCGATGAGTTTATATATGTATCATGGCAAAAATTGCCCCAATTTACATTTCTGAAAAGAGGAAATTAAAATATTAGCCCATAAAACCAATGGTGAATAAATCTCAGGCTCATATAGATATGTTTTAAGAATAAATGCTCCAATTGGACCTCTAAGAATATAGCAGGAAACAAAGCGGGTAATAAATGAAGTAGATGTAATGGGAGAACTCATAATTTAGAGCAAAACAGAGAATCCGAAAATGAAAACATAATTGCGGTCAAAATACTTCAAATTATACCAAAACTGTCGGGAATAAATCCTTGAAGGACTACCCGAGAGTAACAAAATAAATCAATTTAGAAAAGTATAGTTAATAACCCTCGGTAATTAGCAGATTCAACATTGTTGAACTCACTAAGTTTGAAATTGTCAACTCACTAAGGTTGAAATATACTATTTCCTAAAATTTTTAAGCAAGATTACTAACGGATGGAAAATTAGATGACATTAGACATGTGTAAACCGTAGTCATCATAAGTAAAGGATATCTGGAGATCATAAAATCTACCTATTTAATATTAAAATAAAGTTCTATCGGTCTAACAATTTTTGTAGATGAAATTTTCGTCGAATCAGCCAATAAAATTCAATTCTCTTCGACTTCAGATATTCAATATTTGTCTGATGTATTGCTAGGTATGACTAGATTGGCAGAATAAAAATAGAAAGCGGAGATAACGGTGAGAGAATACTACAGAGCAACTAGCATATTCCAGCGGTTCAGCATTCCTTATCTTGGCTTTTAAAACTGAATAAAGTGCAAATTTAGCCTTCCCTTTATTACCTTCATTGCTGAATCTGTTCTTCGCTGTGATTTCGCAATACAGCACAGGCAATAGGAGGATTAAATAGAGTCCAATATATTCTGAAATAAAAGTGGTCCATCAAATCTGCTTAAAACAATTCTCCTCTCAATGATTAATTTTCGTAAATAATTATTTAGCTGAGACGAAACTCAATCTTTATTCTAAAGTACTAAGCGAATGGAATCGACACCTTGATAAGAGGAAAAAGGTTACCGCACCCTCTTGCAGAGAGAGAGAGCAGCAACTTGTGCCGCTTCTCTCATGCTAGACGACGAAGAGGGAACAAAACCAATAAAACGAGCAAATACGGCTAATTGTGAGTTTTACGACAGCAAGCAAACTACGAAAGGAAATGATATAGTGATGAGAGTTTAGCTACTTCTTAATAGTTGACTGTTCTTGTTACCGTATCTCGATGAATGAGATATTTTTCAATCGCATTTGGCACAGGATAAAAGAAAATATGTCCTGAATTTTAATTATTCTCAGTCAATGATAAGCAGGGCATCAAACCGGAACCGAACCGAAAATAACGATACTTCTGCTGAAGTTAAAACCGAACCAGAACGAAAAATTGAATTCTTGATTTCGTTCCTATTTTTTGTTCTAAATCAATACACAAATTACTTATTTACAGGAAAGTTTATAAGCACGTGTATCTTCTACTTGCAAATAACTATTGCTAAGTTTTATTCCAAAAGTTAGTGTAATTCAGTGAATATGAATGTTGCTTGAAATAATAAAGCTTTCAGAAGGTTATTACAATGGTTGGAGCGAAAAAAAGATAGATCGAATCGGCTCGCCATTGGTAGAAGTAGCGAAAATGAAACTGAACTGAAATTTGCTATTACCATTGAAACGAAGCTAAAAATATACGGTTTGTTACCCGAAGAATAATGCTACTCATGGGATCTTTGTGAGTGGTCATGTAACAAGAATATTTTTTATTTTAACATTTTATGTTTTTTAACATTTTATTCTTATACTTAACTTAAAGCCGTAGTAGTCGCGGAGAAACTAAGATAACTTCAACAGCTATGTCGCAAACGAATGGCAATAAATTTTGGTTATCAGAGTGCCACATATGGTGACGATGTTAGGTTAACTCATACTTTATTTTAGCTCGATGACAACAGGGAATTAAGAAGACAATGAGTTTTGTTGAATATGTTTTCCGTCGACGCTTCAGATAATTAAAAATTAGACTATAGAGATAAAGGCACGAAAGATATTTGTAAAAATTTAATCCTCTCCAGAAAAGATAAGCAGTCTTCATCGATAGAGTCGTAATAGATTAAGAAATACTCGTTCATATATTCTATTTCAACGGTTTCTCTTAGGTCAATTGATTTATGTATAATGAATGTATAATAATTCGAAAAAGGAACGAATGTTAATGGGTTGTGTATATAGCCCAATGATGGTATTGTATGTCCAACTCCAACGTGGAGAGAAACTGAGAAATAACTTTCCATAAATGAGCATGCTTGGGACCCTTATAGACACCCGATATCAAACCCTCCTCAGAAAATCTTTCATTGGAGAAAAATGATAATTTTCCCAAGGAGAATTTCTAAATGCAGCAAAAGATAATGCATGCCTGACTATGCATAGAAATATCTTAAAGAAAATTAAAAATCATAATAGGGCTTTGGAGACAAGATAAGATCCTGGAATCGATAGGGCAACGATCAATCGAGACTGAACAATGATATAAATCGCGGACTCTTCTCTTTGCGACAAAGTCGATAGATAAAGCGAGAACTTTAGATTACCGATTTTTAAAATGAAAGGATGCCGCGTCGCAGAGCTCACGTAGCACTGGCAATTCGCTTCCTGTGCGCTGAAAAAGTAGCTATAACTCACCGATAGAGTATTAGAGTTTAGCGGAAAAGGAGATAAAATGCTCTCTTCTGCTTCATTTAAGGAAGGTACGATTTATGGATAAAGAAACGTAGCGGAAGGACAAAAGGGAAAGGGTATAAGAAGAGAATCGAGATAAGGGAAGTTCGGAAAAAGAATAGGCTGTATAGAAAATACGATACTTGAAAATAGAAAGAGGAGATAAACTGGGGTATTCCAGGAATTCAGAATGGTAAAGAAGGGCAAGAAAAGAAAACAAAGACTGATATAAGGCATGAATAGGTTAATAACGAACGGAAATTATGAGAATTTTCAAAGAAAATTATAATGAAATTAATACTGAATTATATCTTGTTGAAAGCATACAACAGTAAACTTAATGGGGAAAATATCTATTTTAAATTAGAAATAAACACGGATTTAGAATATTTTTCCACCAAATGTCATGGGACTCAGTATTTTAAATAAAAGTTTCTTAATTTTAAACATTAATTTCACAGTTGAAAGAGCTATGAATATCCACAGGACAAAAAAGGAATTTCAATTATTTGTGACACGATTCACGATAGGTAACTTTTCTAGGTTCTTGTGTTTCACATACTTCGGTAATTCTAAAGTGGAAATATTTTTACCTCACGGAATTATCCAAAACGAAACCATAAGAATGATTGGTGAGAAATAACTAAAAATTCAAATCCAAACATTTTTTTGAATTTCAACGAAAGCCGTCATGCCAGAGTAAGAGTGAATACATACATTCATGTTTCCGGAGGCCATCACCTTCAAATTGAAAAAAGGAAAATTTTCTCGAAAATCTTAAAAACATCCGAAATAATGTGAACCCTAATTTGTAGATAAACGTGGTAAAAATTAACAAAAAGTGGCAAATTTAGATTGATACGTGCCACCCTGAGAGCGACACGAAGGGATGATAAAGTACTACGGCACCACCATATGTCCCAGTGCATTATTTGTCTTGGAGAGACGATCCGGCACAGGAAAGACAAATTCAACAAAAGAGAGAGAAGTGGTAGACGTTACAATAGGAACGTGTAGGATTTTTCGAAAGAGAATCAATCCAAAACGAGTTTTCGAAAACTAGTCCGGCTGGATACGCGTTTCTGAAAAAGGGGAAGTAAAAACAGAGCGTAAGAGACGAGAAAAAGATGGTGAATGCCTACGGATGAGGGAGGAAACCAAGGGGAGTCTGTGGCGAGACCAGATCTCCAATGACTTCCTCTGCATATAGCATTGGGGTGGATATTCTCCCATCTGAAAAGGTTCCCATAATTCTCAAACACATTTTTCATTACCCAACCCGCTCTCGAGCAAATTCGCTCCCTTATCTAATGATTTACAGCGCCCTTCGTTTGTCATTGAAACCCATTCCCGTATATGAGGAGTACTATGGGATTCGAGAAGCATTTAGTCTCATTGAGCGCTACTATATATCTCAAAACTTTTCCTTCCTTATTGTTAGATAATTTTGCAAAAATAATAAAAGTTGGGTTCTAGATATCTTTTGATTGCAATTTATGTAATATTTATGTAATATTGAATTCTTGCTTCGAATTAATCGGAGGTTGGAGGTAACTCTTCAAAACTCTGAATAGTGATACTATATTAATATGATGGTATAAGACCGCCGATTTTTCGAAGAGACTCACTTTTACAAAAGAACGAATAAGAACATGACATTATGCAAGCCATTATATTGACAAATAATTATATTTATAGCTACTGAAACTTAAATTACCAAACTATTTTCATTGAAATCTAAATTATGGATTTATGGATGAATATGAATAATAATGAAGATGAGGTATTTTAAAGTTTTTCAATTAAAAAATGAAATCTCCGCAGACTCTATCAGATTATGAGATAAAGTATTCGCGATATAAAACAATAAAGCGGTAAATTAAAACGTATTTGGCCTATCAAGTCTGCTAATTAAAATATTAAATACTTAATATGTGTCCACAAAACTCATTTTAGCTTCAGCCGTCAAAAAATCAAACATCCAAATTTCAATATTCAAGTCAAGGAGGCGAAAACCACCTTACACAAGTTCTTTGCCACTATTATTTACAGAAGATTTTCAAGGAATTCAAAATCAAAAGTTAGCCAATATTATATATACGTCATCCACGTTATAAAGAGACTTGGCGAAGAATATGCTTCCGAGTATTACATGCTACTCGACTGATGCAATCGACATAAATCACTTTACTTTTACGACAAAAGATAAGAAGAACAAACTTCGGAGAAAAACAAAGGAGGGTTTGCAGTAGGATATGAAACCCGTCTAAAAATAAGCACATTTAGTTGAGAATGGGCTTTTTCGGATCTACGAGAAAAATTATCTTAATGAGATAGATGTTCGCAGGAAGCTGGATTATAAAAATGAAAAATTTACATTGAGCACATGAAGCATACTTCGTTGAAAGGTTAACTGTAACCTTGGTATCCATAGTCTACGAAGGCGGAAAGGGAACATCCTCTAGCAACAGAGCATTTTTCGCGCGGTTCTCGAGGAATATTTCGATTAAATACACACTTGCAATATGACAGAAAGAACGTGCGAGATAAAAAATAATACATGACGAAGATGTAACCAGAGAACCAGAGAAAACCTCGAAACACATAACAATATTTATAATCCCCTTTCGGAGAGGTGTTATAACTTTCATGGAAAACAGAAGCACTAAGTTAAAATATTTCTTGATTCGAAATTTTCTAAGGCTTGGGAAATCTGAGTCTTAGCGGCGAAGAAAACGGAAAAAAAACATTTTTTACGATAATAAACGAGACTAGAGTGACGAAAATTTATTATTATTACTTTACCAGAAAATTCATACGATCAGCCTAACTGTAGCTAGTGTTTCCTAAATAGTATTAGGAAATAATAAACATAGTTTCCTATTCGTATGGTATTACATTAAACGCCCGAGTTTTTCAAACACTGGCAAACGTTAAGATATAATTTGGGGAAAATCCAGAGGTGAACCAGGCAACGAAAGGTTTAATGATGGAAAGCAGAAGCTGGAATGGAGTGTGAAAGTAATAAAGTAGATAAAAAAGGGAAGCAGAAGATAAGACCCGAGCACCATTCCGATAACTGCCACTTGTTATCCGTCTTTAGCATTCTACAGAGAACTCGTCAGATGAGCGGTATGTTTTGGCTCTGAAAATACTTCTTCCTTTTCTTTATTATAGACCAAATTTCGGGCACAGAGATAAAATTTACTGCTTAAACCTGTAACTTGCTTATTACTTGATAATTCATAAAATTAATATTATTAGTCTACATAATGTAGATAAGTCAATAAAAATAATGCTGCGAATTTACAGCTCTTACGCATCAAAAAAATTTTCATGGATTCTATCCGCATCATCCAAAAATAACGTAGTGTGTAGAGTAATAACTATAACTATGAAATTTTGTTCTTGTATTGATGTATCATAATTTTATATTGTATAAGCTGTCAGAAACTTGTCTTGCAGTCGTGGAGAAGAATGCTTAGTTCAGAAATAGACGTGCGAGGTACCTTGAAGTCATAATCCTTAATAATTACCGATATCCTAATTGTACTTAAGTACCGCATTTACTGCTTTATTCTAAGAATGGAACTGAACCGGTAGCTTAGCTGGATATAAAGGAAGATACCGGGTTCGATTCCCGGTCCCATCAGACTTCATTAAAGATCTGTTCTCTTTGGAATTCACTAACACCTAGAAAAACGGATTTTTGAAATAAAGCGGAAACAAAAAATGGAGAAATGTTCTAGCAACATTAAAAAATGCTAAGAGATTTGAGCATATTATTGTTCCATGCTTCGATATCTTCGGGCTGAAGGAAGGGTGGAACCCTAAAGTTTAACTTGACTGTGGTTAAGCTTCCTTTTAAAATATCGTTATATAAATTAGTCAATCAGAAATATGAATATAATAGTAAATAGATGTCTTTGGAAATAGACTTTATGCCCATGGTTATTCTAAATTACAAACAAATAGCATGATAGATCGAGCACTGACTGGAATCCTATTCAGTCTTGATTCTCTAACACGCATAAATTGAAAATAGCAAACGCTTTCCGCGGGAAGAATCAAACTTCAACTCCCAGAACGAAACCAAAAAGAACACCCTCATCCCGTTGAGTCACGATTCGCATGGCGACGGGTAGTTAAGAAGCAAAGCAACTCCCTCAACGTGAATTCTATCGAGTGCGGGAGGGAATGTAATGAGAAGAAAACGAAAGACGAGTGGTTGGTGTGGATTCCGAGGGGAAATCGAATGATCAAAAGTGATTCCTCCGCCCCCGCTATGCAGAGAATAGAAAAGGGATGCAGGAGCGGCCCTTAACTGAGGTCCTTGTAACTGAAAAAGGGTCTGTCCTCTTGCGGGGAACCCTTTCGTGACTCGCTGGGGAGGAGAGAGGGCCTATTTATTCCTCATGATGTGAACCGCAGAGTAATAGGGTTCTGGTTGAGCAACACGTTAGCACGGGGAACAACGGCTGAGACTCCGTATCGATCCGATTCCCTTAAATAAAAAGGGATTTACTCAAATTAAAATCGGATTGCTGTAAAAAGGAGGGAAGTTCTAGGAGTATTCTTTAGAAGAGATGGTTTCCGAATTCAGCAGATTGTTCTGTTCCCAACCAAAAAGAACTACATATTCTTCGAGAGTTGTTAGAGAGAAAGAAAGCTACTGTTGATTGACCTAAAGCAAACTTGATGTTTCTAAGTAAATTTACTACTCTACAACATAAGAGATACGTCGGCGCCATCATGCACTCTTCACTACATGATGCTTCTTTGAACGAGGAATTTCGTCGGATGTTTATGTTTATTCCCTGATAATTCGCCCGTGATATCATCTTAGGCGCAACTAAAACGATAAATAGGGAGGAATTTAGGAAATTTAAAGAGATCGCTTTATTAGGGTTTAAAATACAGTAGAAACTCTTAGAACATCTGACCATAAAAATATAATACCGCAGCGTCATTCACACCATATTGGTGACCAAGTTTATTTCTCTGTGAAATTTTAAATGTTGAAAGAGCAAGGTAAAAAATAAAATCTAATCACCCATATTTCATCTTCAACCTATATTGTGAAGACAACTTTTAACAGAGGATCTTCTAAAAAATTAACATCCAAATTTCTCATTAAGAGATGGAATATTTTTACCATATCTCTCTATGAAAGCAACTGAGATCTAACAACTAGACACTTCTTGAGCACATCTATTCCAATTAGTTTCAGAGTTCGAGAGATAACAACTTCCTACTAGACGTCTTATCTATTTCAGCGGAAAGAGCAACGTAGACATTATTTACGCCTAACAACCATCGTCTAAGTACTTTAGTAGTATAAAAACTAGAAGGTGCTAAAAAGAAGCTCATCTTCCTTTCTTTATAAATCAAATCAAATTTCATGGAAGTGATGATTATACAATAATTAAATAAGGGAGTTAACGCTGTTAAAAATATACATGAGACGGCTATCTGTATGTGTTATTATTACAATACTTGCAGTCTCAACTTTATTCATTTACCTTACCTATAGTACTTAACCAAAGAAGGCACTTTCGCATCATCATGAACTGTATTTTGATGGTATTTCATAGGTACTTTAATAAAATATTTAGATTAAATAATTCTATAAATATTTATAACTATAATATATTCTTCGATTCAGATTTATAATGCTTTTAAAATAAGCTGATGAATATTGCCTTAAGCATTTTCTGCGTTTCCTCTTAAACTAGATATTTTGCCAGATAAAATTAAGGTAATCTTCATTGAAGTATTTCTGGAGTTTTCCTACAAACTCATAAAAAACTCTCCTAAAAATGTTACCATTCCTCATAAATTTTAAGCAACATTCTACAAACAGAAGTGAATTACTAGGAACTTTAAATGTCATATGTTTCGTACTTTAAATATAAATTAAAGTGATTAAAGTAGCCTACGACTCTCAATATATTTATCTTTCCCTTCTTAACCGAAATTCTACTATATACAAAGGAATAAAGCTTGGTTTTCATCACCTTGCACATGCATTTTTAAACATATCATAACGCACAATCGTGATCTGCTGTGCGCAATTTCAAAGACAAACACACATCTTGGGTAAACATCCGCAACCAAAGGAAAGGAATCCCGGATAATCGCGCTGTGCTTGGCGATTATTCCTCATAGGAGGGAACCTTCTAAATTAGTGGCCGTCAGAGATGGCGAGGAAAACCGTTTCACCGATCAGCCATCGCTCTGGATGCGCGAAATAAAAGAGTTGTTTACGCTTGAGCTGATTTCACCGACACGACTTCAAGAAAGAAGCAGCCCTCTCATTTTTAAGGCTTTTTTGGAGTGCGCAGGCGCTCTGGACCCCCAGCCGACTCCCATTCCCTGAACGCATTGGGACTGCCCTTCCCTCAAAGGCAGCTTCAAAAGAGAGAAAGAAAGTTCCGCGACGGAGAGTTTTAAACGATTCCCTTCTCTATTTTAATGGGAAAGCGTCACGGAATTGGCTTTTCCGTGGGAGAGGAAGGGGTGGAAAGAGAGCTGAATAGAGCGAAATTGCGAAGGAAAGGAATTAAAGAGGAAGACTTTTTGGGTCCCAAAGCGGCCGGAATCCAATTCGGATAGGCTTCGTTGAAAGGAATACTATGTTAATGCGAAGGAAAATAAATTTGAGATTGATACTTGAAATTGCTCCGTTTTGAAAAGTCCGAAGAATTCACGGTGGTATGTATTTAATCAAAAATCGCCTCCTTCCACGTTCCCTCTTAATATCGCTGAGGTACATACCATTACATGAGATTTTGATCAACAGTTGAGCAGTCTGTACTATTATAGCTATTACTGTAACATATTACTGCCATAATATATTAACGTAGTAATATTATACCAATTTCATGTGGTAAGACATTCTTAAGGCTAAGTTGCATTACTTAAGTTGTAATTCACTATTCTGTTCATTCCAATACCTTTCTTAAAATGTTGCAGATTTTAAGACTAGTATTTATTCTATGAATTCAATAAATAAATCATTCCTACACTATTATAATGAGCAGAATAATAGTGATGAATTCCACAAGAAATAATAAATTTCGTTCATTAGCATAATTTATCATTCATTATCGTAAAATTAATTGTATCCGTCTATTAATAACAAAGATATTGCATAAAACAATCAGTGATTTAAAAATTCTATTTTAGAGAAGGGTTTTTCAAGTGGTATGACATATATTTTCCAAGTTTTAATTCCAAAAATTACGGAGAAAATGCTAATTAACAAGATCGGGTAAATGATTCAGTTCAGTGTTGACGACAAAACCAAAATCAGTCAAGATACTCCAAACGAATACGGCTTCAATTTCTGACTACAGAAAGCCTTTTAAAAAATTAACATTGAAGAACATAGTTTACCTCATCATTCACGTCTAGAGAAGTTAATTAGTTTATTAATATAATGTGAAGTTTATTAATACTATTTAGTTAATTAATTTATTCTAAGCAAAGATTTTAGATTGCTTAAAAATATTTTAAAATATTATCAAAAACGAAACAGCTTGTGCAAGAATAAAGTTTAAATAATTTCGGATACAAATAAAACGTAACTAAAACGTGGACGGGCAAATGATGTAGCTAAGAAATGGAAAAGGTCTCCAGTGAATTTCCAGCGTCCTTAAAAACGGCTTGCCAGGGAACACCACGAATTCTTATCGAGGAATGAGATCCGAACCGAGACTGAAACATGTAAATTAGAAAGGAAAAGGGATAAAAGGAAAGAAAGATGAGCCGATATGAGGATACACGAGGAATGAAACCACAACAAGAAAAATGGGAAAATAAGAGATCAGGAGAAGATAAAAGAAGCGCGAAAGAGGAAAGGATTACGGCGTCACTCGGGAGAGAAGATATGGTGCGTTAAATGGATGGAAAAGGGAAGTGATAAGATGTTGCTCTATAGTCGAATAGCAAGTCCTAAATGAGAAACGAATATGTACATAGTTTCAAACAGGGATGAAGAACTAAAACGTAAATAATAAAAGAAATGGAAATGCCGGAGAAATAATGATGTAAAAATTACCGGAAAAGTAAAGATGGTGACGAAATATCCCAAAAATAATTACAAATGACAGCTGAAAATCTGAGTCAGCCCAAAGCTAAATATAGTATTAGAATGGAAGGAAAAGTTTATTATTTTAGATGCTATGTTTTAGAAATTAATGGGAAACATCAAAAAGTCTGCAGTAAAGAATTTTTATTGATGTGAACTAAAAAAAAGCCTATGGCAAACTGGATATAACATTCGAAAACATGAAAAGTTAACAGAGAAGAAAAACCCTCTTTTAACAAGAATCTTGAGTGAGAAAAGGATATATTATGGAAAAAGTAAACTACATTCTAGATTTGCACAAATTAAATACGCAACGCATCCATATCATCAACATCAGTGGGATAACATTGGGTGTGAGGGATGAAAACCAAATATAGAAGGAATAATATGAGCACAATAGAATGATACCTCAGAAGATGTCTACGAGATTACGGATTATTTTCAAGCATCCGATAAATAAATTTTTTGTTTTCTCAGATGAATCTAATCGATTTACGCGGACTTCAAGAAATTAGCATGCAGTCTTTACTTCTGCTAGGTCGTTAAAACGAAATGTGAAAGATAAGCGGGAGATTCAGAAATCCACTTATATAAACAATAAAAAAGAATATCCCATGATGACTGAAGTGGATATCCTGCCAGGCATAATAATTGTACTGTTAAAGAGAAAGCAGAGAGAAATAGTTTCGGAAATAGCGGGATCAGCCTAATTCATTCCACGTAAGAAGGATAAAATTGTTCCTGAAATGTCATGATGGATTAACAAGAGAGATTTATAATAAGATCAATGAGCGAATCCAAATTGTTTTAGCACTAAAATGTGAGTTTTCTTGTTGCAAAATTCAGATTCCCGTTGACTGCACTTAATATTTAACATCTAGGCATATAATTTCTTTCCGAAAACTAAACTATCAACTATGAAAATTAAAATAATTTTTTCTTCCTTACATCTAAATACCTGGCAGAGAATAATATATTCTTCTCTGCCAGGTAAATATTATACGTTTATAATTTAATTTCATGAGATCCTGACTCATTTACTACACTAATTATGTTAGTTCGTCAGTGAAAATATCAACAAGGATCAGTTACTCATTATCTACAAATTCTCCATGATAATAATAAATTGAAATAAAATTTCTATCCTGGATGAAATAAGAAAGAACTATCAGTACATAACAATATCAGTTACTGTTACGTATTTAGGGAGAGAGTGAATAAGATTGAGATCAAATGAAGTAAAATTTTTAAGGGTGAGCGCGAGAAAAATGTAAAATTGAGGAACAAATCACCACATATGGGCAAAATAAAGGCTTGTTTAAGTGTTGCATAATAAAATAATGAGTCAATATTTGAAGAATACGTTCCTCATATCCAGCAAGGGGAACACTGGGCCTACCTCAAGCTACCTTAACCAACAACAACGAATCGTGTCATGTATTTACCTCTGATATTAAAGATGCAAAACGATACTTTCAGCTTGCGCTCACAGAGCGATTCATCCAATCAATCACTCCGTCCTTCAATTAAAATGGGAAACTCCCAGATGTCACGAAAGCAGTAGCAAATGGGTTCTAAATTGAGGTCGAACTATCGCGTGCATGAAGGGCATCGATAGCCATGCAAGCAATTGATTAGCAAGTTTCGAATTCCCTCCATTAAGGACTGAAAACATCGGTACTTTCTCATCTAGACCCTCGTTTCATCGCGAATCAACTGGCACAGATCTTCTAAATGAAGGCAGCGTCAATTTGCTCCAACCACCCAGAGACATTAAACGAATTCGGAAAAAGGAATAATATTAGAGTTGGAATAAATGCCAAGTTATGTCTCCCGGTAAATTGAACTTTTATAAGTCTCGCAGAGCGGATTCGAAAATAAAATACATAAAAAATGAAATTAAATCTCGTGTTATCTCTCACCTCCATTGTGTGGGACCTCACATTATATTTCAATAAGGTACGATTAAAATAGTTGTCAACCACTAAAATATATAAATAAAGGCCACATATTTTTAAAATACCTAGTCTGCTATAAACATTTTGTATACAAGACTGTTTGAACTCAGGCGTATCATCTGATAATAGGTTAACAATTCTATTCTGTGTGAAGTGCCTTAAGGTAGCAATGTGCAGTACTACCCCATACAGTTAAACCATACCTAATAATCGATTCCAGAAAAGAAAAGTACATTTGCATTTTAGCATAGGAGTAAAAGACCTAATTTTGTAGAACAGATAATAGACCTTTCTTAATTTACTATTAACTTTGACTATGTGCTTATCAAACTTGAAAGTTTGGTCTATGATCAGTCCTAAGTATTTGTAGTGAGTCACTTGCTGTAGAGGTTTACATCTGCATGAAGTCCACTGACTATTGTTATGCAGACACATATGCACATGAATATACAATGTTATATTATTTGTTCTAGAAGATTGGCTTGCAATTTGCATCACCTTGGATTTTTTTTTAATATTTATAATTAAGTCGTGGTCATGGGACCTAAAAGAAATGTTTTTCAAGTCTTTTTGCATGTTATCCATGGCTAACTCAAAATTTTGATGAGTAGAAATTAAAGCTACATCATCAACATACACTAAAATTTTACAGTGCCTCACATTTTTTATGATGCCATCAATGGAAATCGAAAACGTAATGGCCCAAGTATTGAGCCTTAAGGAACACCATATTTTATTTCTACCAATTTGCTAATTATATAATTTATCTTTACACTAATTTTTCTCCCGGATAAATAACTTTTGAATCACTGAAGAGTTATACCACAAATACCCAATTTTTCCATATCATCCAAGAGTATGCTATGGTTAACTGTATCAAAAGCCTTTGCAAAGTCAATGAAAGTAACTAACACAAAGTTTTTTTATCAAGTGCTGCATTAACAATTTCAGCAAAATTTACTAAGGCATCTTTTGTCCCTTTGTTTTCTTGGAATCGATATTGGTGAGTGGTTATGAAACTATGCTTGTTAAGGTATTTAGTGAGGTGGATATATACATACTTTTCCAACATTTTGCTTAGCACGGGCAGAATTGATATAGGTCTATATTTATTCACATCTAAGACTGAGCCCTTCTTGATAGATCTAACTATCCTAATCGTAATCAAAGTAATTTATTAACGTTTGCGAACGTAAAGACAGAATAATTCTATAGCCCTTGGGCATTATGAATTATGTACGCTTAACATATGCTGAGTGGAATTTAAGTAATTAATATTAGTGCTGTTAAAAGTGCTTCGACAGCTGACAAATAGGCAACCACCGGACTCTGGAATGTTTTAAACCAACGGGGAAGAACTACCCACATTGCTGCCCAGAAACCTATTTCAGTTTTTCGCCTGCCTGATACCTGTTCCCATACACTACAGTATGACACATTAACTAACATAGTAGATACGTTAACGGACAAGATCCTTGTATTTTTACAATAATATGGAAAACGATAAATTTTTAAGGAAAATTATGAATACAATCCAACAGAAAAAATAATTAAAAATGAATAAAATGATAAAATTGGGTTAAGATACGATTATTTATCTTAGCATGTTTGTCGGGAAGGAGAATTCGTTAAGCAAGAATAAGACAATTAAATTTAACGCAACAACGGGATTTATTTCGCAAACATTTTAAGATTCGGAAAATATTCTCTCGATTAAAGCATTGAAGAGCACGACCGAATGAAAACAAATTTTACATCAGATTGTTCGTCTCACCGATGAAAAATTTGGCCTGCGGTCTTTCCGTTCGCATTATAGAGTGAGACTCAAACTACGCTCAAAATCACTATAGTTGTATCATTTGGGAAAGCACTCGTGCGTGGAGAAACGGATTACCAGAGGAAAGGATATATAATTTATACTTTACGATCGTTCTTTTGGAATAGTCAATGGCCGCTGGCTACAATTTAGGCTCGCTCTGACTCTGATATGCTGAGCGGAAGACATCATTCATTCATTTCTTTCGATCCACTCTCTATAAAACGAACGCTATAGAGAAAAACACGGTTGTTATGGGGAGATGAGATGCCTCCGACAGAGGTACATCTTTATTGTTAAGATGGAAACGAAAGAATCGAATAAATTAAAGATTTTCTCCAAACGAGTTATTTGCTTTTACGATTCGCCGAAGCTTATTCAAACTTTGATAGGAATAAAAATATCTCATCAAACAGCGGATGTTTGTAAAAGTGAAGAAATCGTAAAACAGAATGAATGAAATGGACGAACGAATGAAATGGAGCTGTTTGAAGAGTTGCGAAGCGAAGACATCGGCAAATTTACATATTTTCCCAATTAGTCGCTTCCTTGTCCAGAAGTTATCTATCCGAGGTGTGAAAACACTACGAATAGAGGGCATTATTCACTCACACCTGAGATCGTATATAATACGCACTCTTCCAGAAGACTGTCAACTATTAAAAATGAAGGGATATTCACTAAACTGCATAAAGATGAATCTTCGGAAAGGAAGAAAGTATAATTAAATTGGAGTCAAAGTTTCAAGATTATTTATTTTCAAATCTTAGATAAGAGATATGCTCTCTCATTTTCAATTTATAAAAGGTTTCATATTATTTTTACAATTGGATGGTTATCTTCGGTTCTACCATATAATTAATTTATTCGAATGGATGATAGAAACGATCCTTCATTTTGTCTCCATGGACGGTAAAGCCGGCAAATCCTACTTGGGATAAGTTTAACCTATAAGGTACTTTTATATCAGAGAGGAGAAAATCTCTATTGACATAATCTGGAATAACTGACATAATTATTAATTAAAATTAAGAGAATTACAGCTATCCTCGCGATAAACATCAGAGTCATTGAAATATATTACGATTCTAAAAGAGATAACCAAATCACAAAATCACCGCAACAAGAATGTGCTTCATTTCGAGACATTTTGTAGGATACTGAGTTCTGTGAAGTCTGAAGTCTTTAAGGGCAAGAGTTTCGACTGTATAAAAGGAATAAACTACTCAAATTATGCGTCAAAGTTTATTTATACTAAATGAATAAAGTAGTCAAAGATATTGCTAAAGTGGGACAACGATTAGAAACTTTGGACCAATTAGAGAGTATTGAATACATGTTAAACTGTTTTCTAAATGTCTGATGGAAGAGTATTGGGATTTCCAAATACTAGATATGATTACTACATTACTTTATATTAAACTGCATTAAATAGAAATGGCGAAACCTTTTGCAATAAATTGAAAAAATGCGAACTTACACTTCGAGTGACGTGATTGATTTAAACTTCTTTGACATACCCTGTTAATTGCGTCATCGGATCTTGAAGGAAAGGTTACACGTGTTTGACGTCAACCACCAAATCAGATGGTCTCTCATTGATATGCAAATTAAAATCACATGCCCTATCACCCAAAGGCTTACGATAAGTCAACGCCTCATATAAACTTGCATCGAAATGTAAATGCGATGTAGTCATCGAAACCGGATTGAACCGTTACTCGATTGAAGGATGTCCACCTTTTCCTTCAGGGCGTCTTTTTCATGCCGTAAATTCAGTATGAAGATGAAAGTATTACTCATGGTGTTCTAAAAGAGATCAAATTACGAATTAATTTGACGTGTAATCGAAAAGGTTAATAATTACTTATAAGTAAAGGAAATGCGGCATAATATTTGTAAAAATTAGCAGCACGGTTTGAATGTAATGGAGCTAATTAAGATAACGACTTTAACAGAAGAAATAAATCAAAACAGAAACGAACATTAAGAAACAAAAGGCGACACTAGTGCATCATCAGTAATTTTACGCCGACGAGAAATGTATGGTCCCGGGCAAAATTATCCCAAAATTGCTATATACGTCATCTGAATTTTGGATGGAGGAACAAAAATATCAAATCACATATACAGAGATGAACACAAAAAGTGAAACTATTCAACTTAAGGGTTTATTGATAACAATAAAATTCATTATCCTCAAAAAAATTGTCAATTCTTCACAGCATTAATTAATTCACAATCATTTATGTAGATGACTAGTACAAGCCCGAATGTGTGCAAACTGACTCATAAACAATCCTTGCTTAAGTCAAATTTTTATAGCAAATTTTAAATCCTTGTTATTATCTATTTCAAAAACAACATTACTAACTCTTAGCAATTCCATTCAGAAAATATGACCTAAATATCTTCAGACAACAATTATTATTTTCTATCAAGTTTGATTCAAATTTTCAATGGAAACCTGGTTTCACTAAACAGACGAAAAAGTTTCAATTTGAAAGTTTTTAAAAATATATTATTTTAAATATTCTGAAGACTACATACAATGAAATAATACGTCTTTATTTGGAAAAGACTGAGACTAAAAGTCTCAGTCTCTCCTCAAACTTCTGATGGGAAAAAAGAGACAACATTGAATTAAGAGTTTTCTAAATACATGCTGGACTAGTGACACCAAAATCAGGGAAATGTCAGACCATAATATCAACAGTTTCCAGACAACTCATACAGGAAATTGGAGTAATTTACCGTCAAAGACTCCTGAGGGGAGAGACAATAGCACGTATGTGAAAAACATGGCGCTGGACATAAATATTTAAATCACCACATAACAGTTTAGATTTTTCTTAAATTGCAAAAAAGTAATATAAGATCCCTATGGGTTACAATAATTAATACCTTATTAGTCTTATACATTGGAATTACCCGTATATAGATAAATATGCATTAAGTTTTGAGCTTTTCAAGATCCACCAAGACAATCCTTGCGCAGGTCATGTTATCACGGCGTCATTGCGTCGCTGAAGCATTATCAACATCACCACTCACTCCACAAACCACAAGCCCTTCTGCATAAAACCCATTTAATGAAGAGCATTTGAGTCCATTTGGCGACCAAAATAACAGGCATGGCGCCGGCTGCATCACTTCTTCGGTGCTTCTTAGCTTCCCATTCAAAAGGGCAGTAGACCGAATCGAAAACTTGAAAAAGTTTTAGAGAGAATTCATCATGGATTCGAGAGAAGGAGAGAAAGATGATAAATTATACACTTTAAAAAATAAGAATCTGTCGAAGTTGGACGTATTACAAACTTCTGCGCAAAAATGGCAGCAATACATCAATCGCATCATATGCAGTCCGACATTATTTGGGTGAAAAGGGAGTTCCAAATTACCTAAAAAATATTCCTTTAATTCCCCATCAAAAACAGATCTACAATCTACCCTGGTTCTACCATCTGTACTCCTTATATAGCAGGAGATGAATCATCTTCCCACGTAATGAGCAATTCAATTCTTTATTCTGTTCCCAAGGACTATTTTGTAGTTCTAAACTTTGGAAGCAGATGAAATCGAGCCAGTTCTTTCAGTAACTCCCATTCTGGCTCCATAACCCAGATGATGCCCACCATAAAATAATTTATTGGGCTAAGATTCATCCTTTAAAATTTACGACACGGATTAACAAAAGAAATAGACCAATAGTATTAAACTAACTTGAGAAGTAAAAGTTGAGTCGTGTATCTTTGTTAACGATGAAGAAGAAACAACTGCTGGGTAAAAATTCAGTGAGCGCTCTTTTACCGCATATTCCAAGCAAAAGATCCTTGTTCCTACGAGTCTGAAAATCATATTCGATTAAATCACTCAATATGCACAATTTTACTTAAATTGTAGCGGACATACCAAGCTGAAAGTCAGAGGAATATTTCTATCCCAGTTAAATTAGAGGAAAGGAAATAAGATTGGGGGACGAAAGATACTAACAAGAACAGTCCATAAGCTAACATGTAAATAAAAAGATAAGTAAGACTTAAAGATCTTTCGGGCAACAGGGCCAGCTTTAAAATCGTTTAAATCGAGAAATGATGACATTAATTCACGCAATTATTTCCTTTAAAAGGAAGTACCGAACCTAAGATTTGTTCTTTAAATTAATGATACCGAGTATTTTCTTTTTAATGCAGAAAAGAGAAACCAGTACCATCAAAGCACACAGCGCTCAATAGATAGCATAGATTTACGAACCAAGAATGCTGACGAAGTGACAAAGAATTTCTGTCTTTCTCCCAGTCAACTCTTTCTCTTAACCTTTGAATTGCTTCCATCGTGTAAACGACTTTGGCATTTATTCCTTTGTTTATCTACTCGTATAAATTTCATGGATATATCGCAAATAAATTATTAGAGTACGTCCGAATAAAAATAAATCTCACCTTATCTAGGCAAAGATAGATCAACGGCAACATTAAAACTACTTACCTAAAATATAAGTTGAAAGTGTGAAAAGCAAAATTTGAAAACATTTTAGCAGATTAAGGGTTTGAATAAGAAAAATTGAAGATATCATACATAAAACCCATTTATTTAACTGTATCACTTGATAGAAAAATAAATTCTAATGTCAAGATGAAAACCATAAAATGACTATAATCAGACTATCCATTCAATTCTGCATTACAAATATTGAAAATTGTAGATCGAGGTGGTCTGCGCCATAATAGCATGAAAAAGATGCTCAATACAAAAGTTTACTTGGATAACAGCAATACTTTGTGTTAGGATTATCACTAGATTAAAGTAGAGAACGTACAAATATATAAAATAATGGGAATAGAGATTAATCTTAGTGGCTGTACTGACCAAACTTTAGACGTACATGAACATGAAGTGACATGAAAAATGAGATCGATTTTATGGATTGCCTTCGACGGCCACGGTGACGCATTTCAAAGAAGAATAATAAAGAGGCACTTTCGGTAATATCGATGATTGATCGAATCCGAAAAGAGGCTAATGCGAAGATGATTAGCAGCTGTAGAACCTCCTTAGTGCAATTTATATCTCGTTCCTCAAGGTAAATTGAATTTCATCGTAACTTTAAAAAGATAGATTAGAATAATTTTTACAGAAAACTAGAAATAAATATATATTTTTAGAAAAGATTCACTTACACCATCGCGACCATTAATCAAGCTCCTGAAAGAGACTAGAATTCTTAGAAACCCTTTTGCTATTCCCAAATAAACTTCAATGAAAAATTCAATTCAGAAAATACTTGCAAAGAAGTTACGTAAATGAGTGCTAGAACATAGTCCAAACCAGGAAGAATCTTTCTCTTCGATGTTAGTAATGACGCATGAAGCATATACTAACATAAGCAACCATTAGGACTCTCGGATAGTCATGAAAGGTGAAGGCGGTCCCGGGTTCGAATACCGCTGAGTTTCCATATGTGCGACTATAGCGTCGACAAACGTTTAAAAATATCACTATTAAGCAATCATTACTCTGCATATGAACCCATTAAGGCGCAAAAGGGTTGTATGAAGTACAAAGTTATATATTTCAGCAGCGAAATTCTATCGATGAAACCGTCATCCTAGTATACATAGTGGATTATTTTCTAGATTATTCGCATTACACGGAACAAACAAGGCTGGGAAATAAAATTACTAAAATTTAGGCTATAGAATATGAAGAAAAGGCCAAATGCTTCCCACACCATGAAAGCTAAGCTATATAGAAAGAAATTTTGAAGTGATACGTTTCGGAGAAAAAATTATTTGAGCGAAATAATTCTTGCTGATATCCGACCGCTCCTGCCCATGGCATGAGCCGCATGAAGCTTTTACCTACACTACACACCTTGAGCTTTCCCCGATTAGAAATATGAACGGTGAAGTTTAAAAAATCAAAAGATGACGAAATTTCACAGTATTCATATTTCCTGAATACTCAACACGTGATACGATACAGCTATCCCAGGTTAATTGGAAAAATAATTGATAGCCGACGTGCAAGAAGATTTACTAAGAGAGAAACGATAAGAAAAAATCTTGAGCGATGCCAATGCTCTTGGCATCCCTCCGCATTTTTTTCTGCTTCCTCCGCCGTAAAACTCATCGACGCATGCGATGCAAATACCTTCATCGCGCTGGTTTGACCCTTCTATTCTACATAATTAAAAACCTCCGGTCAAAGCTGTTATCCACGCGATCCCCAGTGGCTGACTCATAGATTTCTCGAGGCAATCTTTAACGGAAGCCGACACGCAATAGCCTTAGAGAGGATAAAAATGGCGATTTGCTGCACACGACGAAAGGGCGAAATTAGAAATATATGTAGCTTTTTTGTTACCCATAACCTTACGAAGATATACTTCTTGTAGAATTATAAGATGACAAGCCATCGCTGCTCTCTCACTAGGTTGATCCAAGGAATATTGAGAGGGAAACATTACATATAACATATTAACCACATGTCGCTAACGCGTACAATTTAGAACGCTTACACACATTTTAAATGATTTCTCATCGAAATAAATTTTTAAAAAATCGAGGTCTCTAAGTTTAATATTTTTTAACATTTTATTTCTTGAAAGTTTGTTTCATTTTAATTTTGGATCACTAATGAAAATTACGCAGCTAGTAGAAAATGAAAGATGGAACTTCCGATTAATTGCATTTTGGATCTTTATATTAATAATAAAATATCCTTCTAGTTTCCAACTCCGAGAAATAACGGTGTCTGTTGACATTAGATCTCAAGAATACAATAATCAACTCAATAACTAAGAGCCTTTATAAAGACTGAGTAGGTGGTTTATTCGCAGATTCCGGAAATAAAACAGAAAAGACCTCCCAGATACGGTTTCTGGATTGAACTCCCACACTAAATACAGTTACGCCTCTCTTTCCAAAAGTATGAATTCTCGAAATCAGTACGTCACCAGTTCGACCATGTGGATATCAAGCCACGTAATTCGGAAAGAACTCAAAGTGACTTTCTAGTGGAGGCAGTTACTCGGTAAATGATCAAATAATGTCATAAAACAGCTACTATTATTTATTTACAACAGACGAAAAGTAACTACACACAAGGGAAAATAAAAACTCCTATGCATATTTTTGCCTAATAAAATAAATAGGATTACAAAACCAAGAGTATATTCGATGAAACAATAATTTTGCATTAAAAGAAATCCGATGAGCCAAGAAATCGGCCCTAACTATAGCGTAAGAATTACAGGATAACAAACATATAGAAGTCCCATAATGACAGTCTCCTCCAGATTAAGAAACTGATTACTGAAGACAGACTGTTAATAACTATAAATTGTTATATCTACGAGTAGAAAACAGCAGGTACAAAGTCCAAAAGTCGAGAAGGACTTCGACTTTAGACTATCAAGTCTTTACTATATGATCAATCATTTCGTTAATAATTATGTTTTCTTTCGGAAACACCAAAAAGTATCATACTATTAGTCACGCAAAACATGCATTCTCGATATATACGTTAGAGCAGCTAGTTAGTTTTAAGTACGAGAGATTTCAAGAATCAATATAGTGACGAAAGACTACACTTAGGTGAATTTGTACAAAAAGATTTAAAATGAAAAACAATCCCTTTCCCGAATTTCATTTACGACTTATTTCAGAACGCTCCCAACAAAGCTCTACACTGAAATGCCGACTCATTTGCTTGAGTTAACTTTCTCAGAGGGTGTAAAACGTAGCCATTTCTAAGGTACGTAATTTTCCATTTTAATGGCTAAGCATTTTTCGCCTGACAAGTATTTCGAGCACAAGTATTTCTCACGCTTTGACGGGAGGAAGCGCGGCCTACTTCGCGGCGAAATTTCCACTGAGGTCATGTTTGCGGACGCATAATAACTCCTGCTATGATAGAAAAATCCTAAGTCCGGAAAAAGCGAGAGAAACAAAGTATCTCTGGATACATAATGACATTTTGGTCTAATTTCTTTCGTGAAAGAGCAGTTTTATTGTCCACATACGGGTTCCAATATTTGAAAAATACACTTTTCTTTCACAAAGTATAAATAAAAAAATCTATTTAAATAATTTACGCATTACGAATCGAGTTTTATCATTGGAATGAATCCTCTTTACTTCTTTACCTTAATCATTTCAACATGAACAGCAATGATATAATGATTGTAGAAAGTGTAATAGTACGAGTATTTTGCAACCTTTGCATTGAATTAAGAAATTGGCCATTCCGTTGACTGGAGTTGTAAAACTTTTTACCCTTAAATATTTTATTGCTTTCCGACAAGTCCAAAAAATTTATAATATTTCACATGAATATATTTTATTATTAAATCAATGAAATATGATCATTTAGGAAATGATATGTTTGAATGAATAGGAATGCAACTTCCTACGCGAATAAAACTTTCATAATTTCCTTTTCCACTTTTCCTTTGATCCCACCTTTCCAATGGTGCAGCGATTTAATTAAAAATTCGATTTCTTATATCAAGAAAAAGAAGAAGCTTAGACATACTACAGCTGATTGTAGTATATATATAGTATATGTGGAGATGAATGAGGAAAAGGCAGGTTCCAAACGTTAATCGACAGGGGAAATTCAGAAATTCAGAAATTTATAAGAAAAAAAATACTTATGAGAATACTTGATTGCACCCCGATGTAATTCAATTCACTACGCTGTGCCTAAATTACGAGGCTTTATGGCTTTTATTCAAAGAGACTTCCGCAAAGAGAGATCAAAGCTGAATTACTTTCGGAAATAGGTTGTTTCCATAAATATTCACAGACCTCGAGTCAAATTAAAAATATTTTTCTGCGCCGAAACTCGAGATCTATTAAAACACAGTACATTTACCACATTGCTTTCCCGCTTATCCTATTTCAAGGGAAAACGAAATTACTATTTGAGTTTTTGTAATATTTTTCCCATTTCAGTCTTTAAGCATCAGATGCAATTTAAACCTGAAATAAATTGATCGGTTTTTACAATTTTATTCAGAAAAAAACCAACAAATTTCGCTCATAATAACTCCTCGAAAATTCTCCTTGATTAAATTAAAAATAAAGATTCACAGAATGATCGTTTCAGTTATTTTCTATAAAAGATTGTGTTATCATCTCCGTCAAAATGAATTAATCAATGACCGCAATAATTTATTTCAAGTTTGCTTTTAGGATTTACGAAACTTGATATAGCTTTCATTTAAACCATGCAAGTAAATTATTTCTCAGCTTGCACCGCAAGGGGCTTTCATGCTTCCTCGAGCAAGGCGACTCCAATAAAATATACCTCCAACTTTAGTATTAATACTGCTGTGTTATGAATGATTAAAGGACCGGTTTCAGATCAGTGAACTCGGAGTATAGATAACCGCTTCAGGACAAGGAATAGTTGACCACTTTTATCATTTCAGACATCAACTTCAAAGAAACTGGCGGAATTTACTTCTCCACAGAGCTAAATTTCTGGCAAAAATTACTTCTACCTCAAACCACATCTTTCACAAAGGAGAATTAATCGAATGTCATCACTGATACTTCCCTAATTAAGTATATATTTAATGATTATTCACTGAATGATGGAATTCACTGATATAATATTGTAAATTAAGTATATAAATCAGTGACTATCTATGCCAAGAAATGTCATTGATCATTGAGTTGAAAATAACCAAACAAGTCGCTCCTGACTTATTGATCAGCTAAAATATTCAATATTTATTGTTGTATGCGTTTATAATTCCCTCTAATGTTCTAATTATTTTTTCGATCGTGAATAACCACTGATTGCAGAGGCTGGCTGTAACTAGTGGATATGATTAAATAAGTCTTCAAAGCTTTGAAAGGTAACTTTATAACACGTCTAACTTTGCAAATTCTTAGAATATTACACCAGAGACATTTTTCTTATTAGTTTACTGGCTACAACCAGGTCTGTTTAATTGATTTCCATTTCCGAGACATCTGCAAAGTCCGCGGAGTATTTTCGACGAACACTTTTAAAACCGCTGGCATAGTAGAAAACGCGACCTGCCCTCCTGAGTAGAGCCCTCATTTGCATCATTGATAAGATTCTTACTGCGCCAGTAACGAAAGAAAGGTAAAAAAGCTGAAAAAACTGAGGGGAACCGACAAAAGGAAAAGGTACTCCTCAGGCGATGTTGCATGGGACTTCCTGCGGCATTCCGCAAGCACAGTTTCCGGTGTGCGCTGTGCGTGAGTGGGAGTGCCTCACACGGTGGCTGAGGGAAGCCCTTAAGCAAGAGAGAAGGAAGGGGAGGAGCGGAAATAGATTGGCATACACGGGTTCATTAGAAGGGGAAGGACGGATGGATGGAAATGTCAAGGCAGCTTTCGGCGCTAATGAAAACGAAACTTACGCCGATGCTAAATTGCGTGTGTTAAAGGTGATTCGAGGTAGAATGGTCTTATCCCTCGGGTAACTTCAAGGCGGTATTTCTGGAACGGTTCGAAAAGCCGAAATACGAAGTTTGCGGAAGCCTAATAAAGGTAACTTTTGTAGGCAGGTTACTGCGGGGAGAAAATCGGTTGCGGTGATCGTAAAGTCTAGCTTGTTTCAACCACCTGCGTTGAAGCAGTGGTAATTGATGGTAATTAGGACTTCTGAAGTCTTAAAATGGAGTGACATGCGCCTGATCTAAGTGGTAACAAGGCTCGCTAAAACAAGTACGAACTGCGGCTGCGATGTCAAAGGAATCAGTTTAAATTGGTACCACTCACGCAAAAATATTTAGAATAGTTATCATGACTATATTTATGTCATGTCGTACAAACTCGTTGTACAATACTGACATTTTTACTTTCATCCCGTTAATTAAATACGAAGACATTTTTACTCCAAAGCTGTTAGAAAATATAAAACGAAGAATTCTTTATGAGAATTTCTGAAGCATCGAAAACTTACGAGAAAATGAAATAGAAGATGTATAAAAGTTTACGGGAAAGTGGTATCGAGATCGCCAAAGATGGAAATCAAAAGGTAGCAGAACTACAAATTTAGACGTTAACACGTTAAGTCTTAAAGGTCAACGAGGAGAAATGCTCTAGTTCAATGAAACTCTGATAGACGATAAAGTTATGTCTTCAAGTACGAAGATGTTTATTGAACCAGACGCGCTCATCAATTGCCAGCCTCCGCATTCAATGGTTATTGAAGATCGGAACAATAAATAACCATTCTATGTCATCGGAAGAGATCGTTAAATTCCGACCAAGCATTCTCCTCTTGTCTCGGCTGTATTCCAGCCTAAGAAATTTACATACGACAAGACGTTTAAACACGTTAAGAAAGCTATAAACTATATGTCAACAAATTCAAACAATATATTCTGTTATTCCTCTCTGGATATATAATTTACTATCCATCGTTTTAATTCTTAAAATTCTTTCTATGATTTTTTCTGCTCGATGAGTACCAAGGATACTAAATTGAATCCGGAGAAGTTATAAAATACTACATCAAATAGTAAATGAATGAAGGTAAATAGGTACATCAGTTAATGTCGGAAACAGTAAAAAAAGCTAAATGTAATCAGGCGAATCATATTTCATAAATATATTATCTGTATATTTACATTACTGAATAAAATGCACTCAAATCTAAGCCTCATCAAACGACCTTTTATAGGGAAAGTAATTCGGAGCCTTCAAGATAACCATATACTATTACGAACGATTCTTATTCAGAATAAAGACTTTACCCATGAATGAATCACTTTGAAACGATAAGCGTTGATGGAGGTCAGGATGGATCAGGAAACAGATGAATCCGTCATAAGAGATATGTGAGAATGTAACGGCTTACGGAACATGATAGAGTGCGAGCGAGTAACATGCCTACACGTTCAAAGCACGGCAATTGTCCATTGTGATGAGCTCAGATCATTACGACAGATGAATATCCAACCTGAAAGGAAAATGAAACAAAAAACGATGAGCTCTTCATCAAACACCAGGAGAAGAGCTTTAATCCTTGAATAACGTCCTTCGAAACTTACATAAGGAGAAATTAAAATAATCTAGACTAATAATAAAGCAAATAATAGACTATCAAATAACAGGATAAGTATTTATTTTTATGACTTAACGTTCTAAGGCCTAGGTTTACGAAAAAACGTTAAAATGTAAACTATTCTCTTCTTACAAAAAAGCCACATTAATATGCCTAAACGTGCATAGAAAAAGGCTTAAATAAATTAACAATTAAATATATAATCAAAAAACAATTACTCTTTTTTGAAAACTAATACTAAAGAATATGAAATATTTCATAACCACTGAAATAAAATAATATACCGAGGAAAAAAGATTCACGGTTTCACGCAGAAAGCTGAAATTGACTCTGAACTGAAAATCCGAATGCAAATATCGACATTTCTTAGCAAATTGTGTTCATATGATTCAGAATATTTATCATGATTTATGGTTCGTTTTGGGAAATTTTGTATTCCTATATCTTTCTTTTCATCTTTTATACAAGTAATCAATGTTAGATGACCTTACTTCAAAGAACGCCTTTTACGTGGAACCTCATATATAATTTTAGATCAAGCAGACTCCGTACCACACCATCAAACAACGGGACCGAAATGTCTAGAACAGGGAATCATATTTCTGTTACACCCTTGTTACTAATTGATCTCTGTCCGTGTATTCGTCCCCTTCTAGTGCGAGCGTTTTACCGCACCGTGAGGTTTTCTCTTAAACCTGAGGAGATTTTCCTCCACACCCAAATCTTTCATTTTCTTTTAGTTGTCTTTGATGATTTATTTTAGAATTGGTGTACTTCTCAAAACTCAATTTTGGCTTCAGAGGTTCGATGTAAGAGAGGCCGACGTGGATCTAACCTCGCCAGTTAAAGAGTTAAATAATAATAACAAACTCGTGATTACTCGCTTTATTGCATAATCTGGGGCCATTGACTTTTTAAGCTCATTCTAATATGGATAGACACCAGAAGATGCGGAAGCTCAACGAAGTCTCCGTTACCATAGGTCCCCGCCTTGCATACTATATGTATAGATACCCATCATTTCATTAATAAACCCGACAATGCTTACTTAGCTTCATTTCCTATACCAACAGAGGTGACATTCGGAAATTCTGAAAGAAATCGATGCAGATGATTCAATATAGTTATGATGATTTACAGCCAAAACCAAATTTATTTCAGGAATAATGTAAATTGCACAGATTATTGGACCATTGATAAATGACGCAGAACTAAGGAAAGAATATTATTATATTATTAACCACGAGCATATTCTAAAGAAAAACAAAATAAATTGCATTGTTGATTCTCAAACATCAAATGCAATTAGTACTGCTAACTTCCACTTGAGTTAATGAGTATTCCTCTACATAGATGTGAAATAAATGAAACCGGGGGAAAATTGTTATTCCGACTTTCAAATAAAAGTATTAATGGTTAATTCTTTATATGCATATTAAGCCTTTTATGATTTTTGTCCTTTCAGTTTTAAAACAAGTCAAAGATGATATGCTAAGAGTATATAGAAGTGGGTCGATGCAATAGAACATTTTACAGTGAGTGTGAGATGTCGCTTAAATAGAAAAATACTAAAAGAGCTCCCAAATAGCCAAGTGCGTAGCGCGTTCGCCTTTTATGAAAGCTGTCTCGGGTTTGCTACCCTGAGGGGCCCATATATGCTATATGATCTCGACTGACAAATCACTTTTTAATATAATACTAGAGACAGTGAAAATATTTGAAGAAAAATAAAGGATTGGGAAAAATCGTAGCACCCATAACAATAACTTAGCGAGTGACTTCTTGATACTATGGTAAATAAACAAGAACGGAAAAATACTTATCTTTAGAAAAGGATGTAGATTGGAAAAAATGTACATCTGACAGTTAAAGAAAGATATTTATAAGAACTGATGAGGTGTAGTAAAAAAATTAAAATTAAAACCTGCTACAGAACATTCATTATACGCCTATCCATTGATACAGCATTACATTGCACTAGTAATGTTCAAAATGCTCCGACAGCTAAGGTCATTTCGAACATATAGGCCCCTTTCGGAATTCACACCCTTTCCAACAAAGTTAAACGCATCTTCCACTTGGCTATACGAGAGCCCCACTGCGATATGCTTCTAAAGATAGAGAAAATTATGAACTAAGTACCAATGCAGCAGTTCATTTATTGGCCTTATTAATGCAGCAGTTCATTTATACTGTCGTGCATTACGCACGACAGTATAAATGAACTGCTGCATTAAGAAGGCCAATTTAAAAGTGAATTATTTAATTCTGACAAAAAATTACGAATTATTTCCATAGCATTTGAAAATGACACTGATTTCATTCACATTCCATTTGAAACTGAAAACATAACGATCGTACAATATACAAAAGCACAGAGCCGGAAGTATCAGTATAATGAATAATTTTACTCCATGTAATGATATAATTCTGTTGGGGCATGAGTAAGATGAAATGTATCGAGCAAAAATGCCTCCAAGAACGGTGCTTACGCGTTGAACAATTGTCCATAATGGGTAATCGGTTGAGATTCTATACTTCGGAAAACTAACTTCAACATTCAAATCTGCCCAATTTAAGCTTTGTAATTATCTCTATGCCTAAGACGAACATATCGTTTACTAAAATCTGGGTTTCCAATTGGCTCGTCAACATTTCTACCAACTCCAATCTCACGATCTAAAGGAGATAATAACTAAGCACATACTCTTCTTATTCAAGAGGGTGTAATAAAGAGAGGAAAAGCGGGGGTGTGAGAGAGGTCAGTTCCGGTCGAGAGGCAGAGTGGAAATAATGGCAAACGCTGCCACGGCCCGAATCCGATACGGTGAACGAACAGCAGACGACTACTTCGAATTCTTGCAGTCTTTATGAGAGCAGTAAACTTAGTAACTCGTGTTTAAAGGTAGTATTCGAATGGTATGACATCAAGGCACATCAAATCTTCAAGAGGACTACATCGAGACAGGACCGGAACGCTATTTTAACTCAATTGGTATAACTTGTCAGCTATAGCCAATTAGTTGAATTTTTCAGCCAGAATTGGAAATTTTTGATTCCTGCATCTTTATTTTCATTTATACACTTTTTATACAAAAATGTGAAATGACCTTACTTCAAAGAACGCCTTTTACGTGGAACCTTTTATACAACTTAAGATCAAGAAGACTCCAGACCACAACATCAAACAACGGGACCGAAATGTCTCGAACCGGGAATCATATTTTTGCTATACCCTTGTTAATTTATCTCTGTCTGTGTTTTCGCGGGTATTTTTCGCTCCCTTTCCAGTGTTAGTATAACTTGTAAGTTACAGCCATTTAATTGAAGTTTTCAGCAACAAATTACCTTAATTTTAATCCTCGAATCATAAATTTTTAACTTTTCTGTATCTCACGTAATTAACTCATTCACAAAGCTTTACAAAGATTAGAAAAATAAGGTCCATACCAAGATTGAACTTTTAAGGGGAAAAACAAGATATTTCCTCGTAAAAACGTATCTTCAGATCTCGGGCAACTTAAAAAAGTCTTTTATGACTAAGTAAAATGAACAAGAAAATCAAAATATACCTGAAAGTACGTAGTTTTATACACTTACCAATAAATAAATAGCAAGCGAACTTGTGGGGAAATCTACTCACTCTAAATCAATGAAACTGTTTACAAACCCGCAATATTTTTAATCGATTTTATATTTAGAGTAATAGTTATTGCATTTAAAAACTGCCTCCTTCTTTCCCCGGTCATACTTATTATTACAAACTTAAGTGAATTATTAAACGAAAAGCTCCCATTAAGAGTAGAATTTCCCTTTACTGCTGTGACGTTTGAATACCAATAGCATTAATATGATAGCCATCAAATTACGGCTATATTCCCGAGATTTTTTCGTTATGAATAAAACTAGAAATACTTAGACGAGAACGAAATTAAGTTAAGACCATATAGCAAGGTTAATAGCAAGCAATGTACAGCTAGTTCCAAAAAAAACTTACCACCTAAGCCGCAACCCGCATAACAGACCTGAAGCTCGATGAGAGCGAGTCTAGAGTTTTCCATGCATTCTATTGGCTCTTGGAAGGAGGAGCATTCAGACGGCGCTTTTTTAAACATTGTGAAACGCGTTGAACGTATTTGTATCGTCTTTACTAGCACGAAATCTTGTTTAAATTTAGTGTTACTTTTTACTATGTCAGCAGCATAGTATTAAAAAATGAATAAACATCGGATCTCCTTATTTCGGCCTGAAACTTCTGCGTAATTCACCTTTTTCTGGAGACATCGGGTAAACTTACTTTAGCTGCTTCAATTATCCAATAAAAAATTATGTCATTGCAAGATTGAAAAGGATTATATTATTACGTTTTTTATGCTCTTGACGCCTACAGGAGGAACTTTTAAATTTATTTAGAGGAACTTCACGACTATGACGCAAATAGAAACATGAACGAAAACTCTGCAAGGAGATAAAGAATACTTAGGTATATGAACACAATCAACTGTATTTCAACTAATTTATGTTGCAGAAGAAATGCTATCGAGAAGGGGAGCATGAAAAAACTGCGAAACCTACTAATGAAAGCAAAGATGAAAAGAAACTTAATCTGGACGAATACACTGAGAAAGAATCATTTTAAGTCAACCTGGTAAAGAGCTCTGAAAATTAGACCCAAAACATATTACAATAAAGTAAACCAAGTAAATTACGATCAACTACATCAGATAATTACATCAAATATTATAAAAATTTTAAATACCACCAAATCATATGATAGAAAGTAAAATATTAATTGCTGTGATATCATCATTTTCTAAGGTAATCGCTTAAAATTCAAATTGCTAATTTAGTATTTTAGAAAATAACATAGATATTAGAATAGTAGCACTCTTAATTTAAATACTGAGGACTACAATTTTTTTTTCACGTATCGAATAAAAAATTAATTTACGACGAAATTAACGCCAGCATTTCGTAACACTTTTCCGAACATATTGTTCATTGCCAGTCCCAGAAAAACCATCCCTTTAATTAAATCAAGTTCATGTTCCTTGGAAAATTATGCTGTCCCAACTTTTATCTGATGCTAAATCTCTTTCTTGCCCCGTGGTGCAAATTTTGACTCGATTTCTTCGCAGTTGAATTATTCTGCAATACAGAGAGGTATAAAATTTGCTTGATACTACAATTAACAGAGCATTAGGTAATTCAGAATATATGCATCAACATGCCATTCTGTTCTTATTTCCATCAGGCATTCGTGATGACAGTATCAGATGAAGCATTATGATTTTGAGATGAGATTTGGCTGTTTCTGACAAATTCGCGTCTGAAGTTTTACCGAGTCTTTCAGAGAGAGCGGAGGACCTCCACCCTGGCCCTAGGAGTATCCCCTATTCATTTCTTTGTTGTTTCTTTTTCTTTTGTTTCGTCCATCGAAAGGTATTATCTATTTTCTCAAAGGAACCATAAAACGGCCGATGGGTGAAGGTGAATTCCGCTCTGAAAAAGAAAACCCCCTTTTCGGCATATTGTGGATGGTCGTATGTATGCGGGGTAGCGAATTTGAAAGCGCTAATGAGGATTACCGACCGCACCCCTGCTGAGCAGGTATCTAAGGTTAGGGTATGGTGGCGGCGACCGATCACAAGTAAGGTGGGAAATGGTAGATCCGCGATTTGTTATCTTCGCCGCGGGTATTCCCTTAGGGAATGAAGATATTCAACTCTATTTTTGAGGTAGACGACCTTTCAGGACTTCTTGCAAGGAATCCAGATGGTTAAGAAACAACAGTTAGTATGGCAAATCAGAACCTTAAGACTGATTTGCATATTGCAGATAAATACCAGGTTTTTGTATACTTGCATATTGCAGGTTTACACGTTAACATCTGGTTTATTTACATTTACATTAATACCCCGCGAGCCGCCGTATGACGTATGTCAGGGGGTGTGAAAACACCCACAACACGATTTCTATTGTTATACTGAAATGATTTTCAGAACTATGCACTAGGTGAAAGTGAGACTAATGATTAATGATTGCTGCTTCGGTTTCTGAATGCCTCAAGTAAACTATATAACCCGAATTGTTTGAATGGTGTATAATGATTAAAAGAAAAATCAGCGTCAATAATTATGAATGATGGGTAATATGAGTCATGGAAGAATACGCTAAAAATATAATCCAACGGATGGTAACCAGACTTACATGAGAATATTCCTCTAATTCTCATGATTCATACCTTAGCTGTTAAAATATTCTTGGTTCTATATGTAATCCATTATTCCAACATTCACTCCAAGGACCTTCGTAGCATCATCCTTCATCCTAGGCACATCATAATTCTCTACGAATTTTGCGAAGATGTTTTGAATTTTTTTAATGGTAATGCAAGGAAGATCATTCTAGTTGAAATAGGACCTTCGGAAAATCTGAATGATAACATAAAGTTGAAAATGTTTGGGTGCATCATATCTGAATTAGTATCTCTATATTCTGCTTTTAAAGTGAATGGCATAAACTGTATTAGCTTATTCTAAATAACTAATTCAACGACAAAAACGAAAAAATAAGTAATGTGCCTATCGTCCATTTATATAAATCAAGCTCCTCGTCAATGATTGTTTATTTATAAATATTGTTTTTTATGCTTTATTTTGTCTCTATATTGAGCTCAAAATTTCGTAGTTTGAAATTACTTGAAAAATTAATTAGAGAAATACCACCTAATATGTATTCTTTACGCTTACGAGAACCAAATCGTTTAACTTCTCTTACAACATCTATGATACAAAGTAGATAGAATGTTGAAGATGATCTTACTAGATCGACTAAAGTTTCTATTATAATGTCACTAAAATATGAATTGAAACGTAAATACGGAATTGTAGACACTCCGCATATTCAATGTCGCAGAAACTTGAAGTTTATACGCCGAATACCGATAAATAATATCTCTAAAGTTATTTAGAAGAATACATTGGCTTGCATAGGTAGTAATACTAATGTTAGCGATTTCTATTGGTTTAAAAAACCTCGAAATCTCTTTCCAAAATAAATTGCTGATAAGAAGATGGTTTAGTTACTGGCTTAGTGAACTACTCGAACTTTCTTATAGAATTAAGAGAAGGTTGCTATAAAACATTGAACATCGATATAGTATACAATTTCGGAGATCCTGGGAATAAACTGATGCATGAGAAGGAAATTTCTGAAAGTATGATGAGCCATCGACGTTATATCTTGTATATTTGAATGTTAATCATTTTTGACTAAGATATTACTTAAATTGGATAAATGAGTAGTTTCTCTGGAGGCAGTCATAAACGGAAAAAATATATGTTGGATGAGAAAATTGAGAAGGTGAGCGAGTGGGTTATACTTTTAAAAGAAGTCGTTCCTCCTACTCAAAGTAAACAATTGGTCGACTAGGAAAGCAAAAAATGCGCCTACCTATTGTGATTCATCCAAAAATCTGGAATTAACATACCTCTTACACTTTTGGTTGTTAAATTCATGTGAGTGTATATATTACTGTTGCCGTCACTTCTCACTTCCCTATCTCTATCAAAACAGTCCCCCTCTTGAAGTCCTGGTGAATTCATTGCTTTATTCACTTCTTCCCATCACTCCTGTATCTTGCTTTTCAAATTTGTCACGGAATGTGGAGAGATGAAAAGTTTCTCATAGTCAATACATTTTAAATACGAAGGAATATTTTCAATATCACCAATCGATAAATATGTAGATAGACTAGCCATACCAAACCACCACCCATTCATCTCAATCATTAAAATTCTGTCGAAAAATATGAGAGTTACGCAGGGCCAGCCATCAACCGAGGGGAGCAAAATTTCAACATGAGCCTCATATGCGCTTCCCCATGTGATATTACAGGGTTGGAATTACAGGTAAAAAGGCCCTGGGAAAAACTATTTCACCAAGTCCCTATTATTTTGCGTATTTTTAACGTTTTCTACATTATAATAATTGTAAACGTTATAATAAACAATTGAAATATAAATAATGTAGGTAGTTTTGTATACATTCAAAATTAATTGAAAATTTTACATTCATAGCTAACAGTAGCATTCAATGAGCATTATGACCAAACCTCATTCGCACTATCTTTTTGTGTATTTTAGAACTTTTAAAGGTGATAAATATAGCGAGAAGAATGTTTAAGAACGTAATGGTTTGTGACTGCAACCATTTCAAGAGGAATCCACAGAAGAAATCAAGTTTATTCGATTCACACTTCAATGACACCGAAAATAATTAATTAATTAATTCAAAATTAATGTGAAAGATGGTAGTCTCGTGTCCGTCATCTTTATTCATTGAGGAAAATCGATTCTAGCACATTTTCTCTCAGTTGATTTGGACGGTATAGTAAAAATTCCAACTGCATAGATGATAAAATTTACTGATTTTTTACCGATCGAATTTCAATTTCGATGCTTATCAAATGAAACAAAATGTATCTAAAATACGCAGAGAATGCCTCAAGACTTCATACTATATATTTACTTATTGTTTTTTAATGTAGCATATTAATGTAATAGCCTAGATATGGCCATGAGTGTGCCTTACTTTACTTGTGTAGATTGCATTCACACAGGCTATGATAAAACTGGTGATCGATATAGACTCCTTTGGTATATAATTTTAAAGGCTAATAACTGCTCTCTTGAACGATGCATAATATTAGCTAGTATTATATTATATAATACCACCCATTATAACCGCAGAGTTTTGCAAGCGAAGGCGTCGAATTCGATGTCTATACATTTTTGGTCCGACACCGATTCAAACTGCGCGGAAATTTTCTTTCTCCCATCTCAGTGCTAAACATAAGCTCAGAGCGGCTCAGAGGCAGATTTTGCGAAAATTTCCTTCGACTTGCTCGTGCCTTTCGCCCTCAGACTCAAATTTTATTAGGGGAAGGGGGTTTGCCTCGGTTTCCTAGGAATAACGGGACCTTGTGTGCGACGTTTCCCTCTGTACGAGAAGCAATGCTAGAATATATACTGATTCGTTATAATCATTTTATAATAACTGAATTCTTGCATTACGACATCCGTATTGTTATAATACTATTCTGCTAGGCCAATGCCACCAAACTCAGGATACTAATAAATCTTTGCAATATTAACAAAGCAAATAAATCCATTTCAACTCTGCAGGCGGAGTTATGACTCAAGGAGACCATCTCCGCCATGTTTTTCCTCTCTCTCTCTCTCTCTCTCACTTCTTAAGGCTCGCTCGGAGGAAATTCACTGCCTGTTATGCGGGTTGCGGCTTAGGTGGTAAGTTTTTTTTGGAACTAGCTTATCTAAAAATTCTTCATAATCCTAATCATCCCGCTACAGAAGATCAACGTGTCTTCTTATGAAGAATTTTTAGATTGGGATAAAGTCACTGTCACTTACTGTCAGCCTTTCTCCTGAGGATCTTCAAAACATTAAAGACAATGCCAAGGAACCTATAAAGCAGCCTGCTACATTATTTGCCCTCCCAAATGATTCTCAAGCAGTCGAACGAAACGTAAAAGAAGTCACAGGGGCCTCACGGTTAGTCTACGGCCACGATGCAAGAGACGGGTTCATAGGAGAGTGGATCCTCTCGCGAATACCAAAAACTGGAACAAAAGCAGCCTTTAAAAACATCAACTAGTTATCTGGTATGCGTCCACGAGTGTGTATGCAGGTTGGACTCGATTATCAGGCTCTACCTCATGACGAGTCCTGGGTAGCTCAATGCAGCTGAACCAGCGATGAGCTGCCACTTTTCATAGTTTAAAAAAAAATTTTAAAGTATGATATCTGATCATATTGTTTTAATGGCTTAATTCGATTGTTCCTCAATCAAAACGAATTAAAACAGCCATTTAATCAAATGTATGTATGCTCCGTCAAAAATTTAACTTACCTAAAAAAACATTTCGAATTTTTGAGCTCTTTGGTCAGGCCCAAGACGAACTTTGTTAGAGCCCATCTTTTGCACATTTGTTATTGAGCCTAAAAGGCAACTTTTCCAACCTATTACGTTCCCGCTACTAAAAATTTTTGTTTTTCGGTACGCCCTAATGTACACATTAGGGCGTACCCTAACGACAAGTCCACTTTGCTCAAAAGAATATTGAGAAAAATGGAGAGTTAAAAATAATTGAGTAAGACAATTAAGAGAATCCCCAAATGCTGTCATTGACGCTCCAAAAGTTGATCACGATAGGAAGATAGAATGAAAAGCCAAATTGAGAGATTCTACTTAACATCTTGGTTACAGGTTGATCAACGAGATATGCTACGATTCCCAAGAGGATTCGAAAGCAATTATCAGTTTCGATAAAAAAATTTCCGGCTACTGAAAGATAATAAAATTAAAACAATGTCTCCATTGCTGATGCTGCTATAGGAATTACAGTGCACGTGAACTTCTGTAAGCTAAACCATAGGTTATGATATATCAATGACTAAAATGAGTCAGCAAAATTCTGAATGTCAATCATCATAATCTACAAAATAACAAGAATAACAATGATAAAATTAGTCAGACATTCCGAGTCTTAGCGATGATTAAAAGTTTCTATCGATTGGATTTAGCTTATGCAATTTCAAATCAAATCTTCACGTGGTGGTTGGAGCATTTTTCGTCCTTACCGACACTGGTTATTATTTGGCGAATTGATAGACACTATATTAATAGTAAATTGGTGGATGCTCATAGAATTAACAAGCACTTATACATAGGATTCCAAAAAAATGTTTATCAAGAAAATTATTTTTTATCAAGAAAAATTTTAAGATGAAAAGCAATTCATGTAAGAAAAATCTTGATCCAACAATGACTAAAAGAGCCTATCCGCCATGATGTAAAAATGAATAATTGAAACAGAATTAGAGGGGAAAACTAAGGAAACATGCAACAAATATTTCACACTTGAAATGTGAACCTCGGATAGCGGTAAAAAAACATTATATTTCTTTCTAGTGGTTCCAACCTTTCCATACTTAAAGAAAGATAAGTACTACTAAATTATCACTTCTGAATTTTGTGCATCTTTGTAAGACGATCGCCCTCGTTGACGCATTCTCGAACTAAGCTATCTTCTAACGATATGACGAGGGAATGGAAATAAAATTAGCTTTTCTGTTTCCAAGCGTTACTAAGATTGCATTAATTAAATTTTCCATTAAAACTTCAGCCAGTAATACAACGATTTTGCTGAAAATATTCTCGGCTCTTACATCAAAATCAAAATCGCTACTCACCGGATACCTTAGGATCCTTTTTCTGTATCAAGCGCTCCTAACCATAGACTTCGTTGGTATAGGACAGCGTCCACTTCTACCCCACGGAGAAGAGTGAGAATTTTTGTGGCACACCACCGAAATATAATCTTGGGTTTTGTTAAACATAAATACATACTATTTGTGCTTCGAATGCTAAACTTTGCAAAAATAATCATAGTAAAATCCTTATTCTCAAATTTTCGACTTTCAAAAGGTTACAAGGAACGTGTCTGTTGAAATAGGCGATGTTTTATTCTTTCAATAATCCAGACGAACGAAAAACCAGTAGATACCCGAAAAGTTTCTTCTCAATCTTCTAGTAACTTTTATTATTTATTCTATACATTTACACAGCACACTGAATAATGGCACAAAACTCTTGAAATTTGCAAGTATCTCTTGTTCTGAGGTGACTTTTTACAATATACGCAAACCTATGGCGCAAAAATATAGCGCTCCGAGGTATACTTTAAGTTTCGCAGCGACTCTGCCGTCAACGTTATGCGGCACGCAGTTTGAAATACTCTGCTATATGGGTTAGATTACTAACATAGCAACACTAACTTCTCAGATACGAATTGTCAGTGGATAGTTGCTTGTTTGTGTCTTAGTAAAATGTTGAGTGTATGGTCTTCCAAGATTAAAATTCGATAGACTTCTCTAGACTAACAAATTTTATATTGGATCTCCAAAATAAATACCAGATTATCAATTTTTTATAAAATAATGCGACATAGTCGTGAAGCACTTCCTTCGACGTGGACGAAACCATTCCCTAAAATTTCCTAAGGAAATCCTTCGCCGTGAGACAGCGAACGACCTCTCGTGCGGAAGCTGACGCATGACGGGTCTTCGGAGACAATAGCGGCAAAAAAATGAGTCTGAGTCGTGGGTGCCACACATTAGGATGCGCGTCTCGCATGCGCGTGAAGGGATGAAGGTCGTCCGCGGAGGAAATAGCCGTCATCGTAACGGAGGCCCTCCGCTGTGGGTCAGTCGAGAGAATATTAGCGACTGTTTGCGAGACGAATTATCGACGTTTCGCCGTGTTTGGTGAAGCGCGTAAAAATGCGGAGAGAAATACGGTGTAGAAACTTCCTCGACGGTGGTGAAAGACAAGAGAGGAAGGAGACGTTTTCATTTTAAACAAAATGATCCGTGAATTCGTTATTTATTTACCTTTTTGGCCAAGTGTGCCTAAGGAGTTAGCACCGTTGATTGATGACGGTGCGCCTGCAGATGATGGTGGTTGGTTCTCATACTAATTTTGCGGCGGTTTACGAAATTCCGCTTGAATTACTGCCTGAAGGATTAGGATTACCTTTTTTAATTAGAACAAATGAACGTAAAATATGAATTCCTCAATCAAATTTTTAAGTCCTATAGCGATACCCAGAATCATGTGTCACAGAAAATATGACAAACAACATTGTCGTCTTCTCTTCTTCCCTTTTAGCAAGTTCGATAGGATAGAACAAAATAATCTTAACTCATCTAGTAAATTATGTACAGTAAACCAAATGAGATAGAGCGTAGTAGTTATAAATCACAGCGGTAAATACTAAAACAATCACAGATTTCATCACGAGAATTTAAATCACATGAATAGGCTTGATCTGTAGTAAGAGAAAGGGAATTTCTGAATAAAACCTTTTGAAAAGACAGCACATGACATCGGGAAACGGAAAATTAAGGTAATTATTACTGAAATAAAATTCATTCCTATGAATATCTCCGAGTTAAACAGAGAAAGCAGTAGGGAGGAAAGTAAATCTTTCTCTATTTCTACTTTATATTCGTGCCAGCGCAGAAAGAAAACCTGACCAGCTAATATTTTCTTTATCAAACTAAGTAAATCATCAGAAATATGGAAGCTTGCTTATATTAATTATTAATACCATTAATTTTCTAATCTATTTACAAGAGACCATTGTTTAATAAATGAATAGATATCTTATAATGTCTAGGAATTAAAATTAAAACCGAACAAGACTATCAGATACTTTTTATAGCAGCATGATTTCATCTGTTTTCCGATTCCAACCTCATCAATGAAAATTCTTATTACACTTATTGTCTTATCATCATATTTAAAATGCATTCATTCTTCTGACAGCGTAAGATTTTTTTCAGGACCTTGACGCAGTTCAGTCATCTGGAGATTCCGTCATAGAATGGGAAGCGTAATGAAAAAGATACTCTGAGACTTGTTGATTCACGGGGGCCACTGATGCATTTCGTGTGAGAAGACACGTCGGGATCCGGTTTTCCTTCAGCTTTTCGCGCCGATGAACAAATATAAATACGCGAACTTATGTATACACATCCTCTGGACATGGAAACAGACTGTCCGAGTCGATTCATTTATTTACAGATCATGAAAGTAAAAATGAGCTAAACCACTATTTCTACAGGTAGAAACGAGATTGAAAAACAAACCAACAAATTCTCACTTCAAATAATAAATTCGCTATACTGCGACAACAGTGCAAAGGCAGATATAAAGGAGATGCTTAAGTTTGTACAGGTGGAAATAATACCCCAAGAATCTTATGACATCATAAGAATGAGAATTAAAATCAAGAGAACTACCGCTTTAACTTAATTATCTTCACTATCTGTAAGATATTATTCTGATATACAGTATTAATTAATATTTTTAAAGTATACGAATGCTTGAGCTTAGTAAAATATCAGTTGAAGTGATAAGTGAAATATTCATGAAACATACATACGTAATCATACAAATGCCCCTAAAATATCATATGTGCCTGCTTCTTACATAGGTCTTGCACCGAGACTCCAATTAAATTTGATATATATATATTAAGCACATATATTCAAGCACATTTCAAGCTTCTTTATTCTGTATTCTATATTTCTCTTTGTGTAGTTTGAATTAATTTGTATATTCCATCCAATTTCCCTATATTTTGTAGTGTTATACTGCCTAAGCATTTCCTTTGCTATGTTTTCGAGGGTATTATTCACCCTTCTTCTTTGTGGGTGTTTACTCGCAACGATTGCTTTTTCCTTCGTCAACCTGTTTTTGCAACCATTGTTTCTCCACACTGTAATCTTTCTATTGTTATTGACTGACCTTTGTAAATACTTAAACGACATACGAGGCTACTTGAAAGAGCCCCAAAATGAGCCAAACCTCACCAGTTATCTACCAAATCTAAATGGTTAAACTTTGCCGAAAAGCACTTATTCTACATAAACTTCCACTCCTGACTTTTATATTCTGCGATGAGGTTTCTGTAAAAAATGTATACATCAAGCTAGAAACGCTGTGTATGACAACATCGCTCTCTCGCGGGAGATGAAGTCACCACCGAGAACATATTTCTGCGCGTTACCAACAGCCACAGACTCTCATTAACGCAACCGATACGGGTCGCATAATTCACAAGGAAGTATCCGCAATCAACGCGAGATCTGACACACCCACACAGTTGCGACTCTAATATATACCGCCATCTTCTATCAAAGGAAAGAATTCCCAAGAACTGCTACAGCAGATATGGCAATCTAAAATGAAACAATCAAGTTCCAATGTTACCAAGGTGCACCGAGACAAGGTTGTAATCGGAAAAATATTTCTTTCTCATAATATTTCCTTACCCCAGGACAGTAATATCAAGAAACAAACCTTATTAATAGTCAACACACTATCGACACACCTTTTCAAGATTTAAACGACGATTATACACACGCGATTAGATCTAAATGAAAATGAACTTAAATAATTAAAACGGAATAAAACATGGAGCACGAATAGCAAGGCCAAAAAGACCTCTAAAAGAAAATTAGATTTTCGGCGAGCAAAGATATTTGAGTAAAGAGTTATTACAACTATTGCTTAAGAGTTTCAACAGATGAGGCAAGAAAACTACAGAAGTAAGAAAAAATTTATATAAGAGCGTTTCAAAGGCAGAATTGGTGGCAAAGACCAAACTGAAAAATACGAAATAAAAAAGGAGGGATATGAGGGATGAATATCTGCTGGCTGAATAAATAGCAAATAGAAGAAAGATACTCCTGACACTTCATCCATAATAGGCCAATCATCTAAACAAAGGAAAGATATAACTATAAATATATAAAAGACGAAAGCGAAGGAAGGGATTTCTGGAAACGAAGGAAAAGATTTACAAAATCTAAAGTAGAAGTTGAAACGTTGGCTTTAAAAAGAAATTTGACAGTAAAAATGCATGATTTTGTATAGTCAAATGTCTGATAGAGAAGTTCCAAGGACTCTTAAGAAGACAAGAAAATAGCTGTCACAACTGCTCGAAGCATAACTTCATCAATTGAGAGAGGATTCAATCTATGTCCAACTCTTCATTTCCGGGGAGCACGTTTTCGATTAAATCCGAGGGATATCCGCCGGCAGAAGTAATAAATTTTATTACGTTAATTCTTTTCCTGAGAGAGGGGGGAGGAAGCTAACTAATTTGTGAATCAGAGCAAGGAGAACTAACTCTCGGTAAAAAAGCGGCAATTACAGTAACAATTTACCTTAACAATATTGTAAAGAAGTATTTCCAAAAGGAGCTCTAAGTCATAGTAGAACGAGTTAAATAATTTTCTATAAGAATTATAAATAACAACACTAGATAAATAGAACAGAAGCTGTCTGTCTGTGGCTGTCGTGAGTTCCTGATTTATGTGAGGATTGTTAGGCTCTTAATGAAAGAAGAGAAGCCGTTTCTAACGTGTTTCATCTTATTACACCGCACCTAATGCTTGCAGCATAATGGTTCGTCTGTTTAGAAAAGCTTACAAGAACTTTTCTCTTCGTAAGTTTACGATTACGACAATGGTCTGAACTGTACAAAGTAATTGAAAGGGATAGATTCTTGCCAAAATCAGAATTTTTTGAGTGAGGGATTAGGTATCATACTTCCACATACTCTTTAATCAAAACAACCGGTTTCATGGATATGCGAAATCATGTTAAAAAACAATGAACAATTGAAGTTGCGTTAGTTACTATAAAAGAAGTGGAGTGGGGGAAAAGTGGTGGCAAGGTTGGACGACTGAGGTTCAAACGATGGGGTTATAAAGTAAGGTATTAACAGTTGAAAAGAAAATAAACAAACACTTAATAGAGAATGAAGCATGAACAGATATTCATTGACAATTTTAGAGTCAGCCTTCTTAATCTCAATCTATTCCAAAACATCGTGCCTTCTACCTTTCTTTCGAAAGAGCAGAATTTTGGTTTAGTAATAACTTACATGTCCGTGGGTTTTTCAATGGTTGGCAAATTGGGAGGATATATTTTCCTTATTATCGTAGCACAACCTGTGCTCATTCTTGTTTTTACTTATTTTTAAACTGCGCCGGGTTTATCCAATATAGAAGGCATCACTCACTAAACGGCTGACCTTCCACTTGGTTGATCCCTACTCCGTTCATCTTTTGGCCTCGGTAAACAACGAAAGTAAGTAATGAAGAAGTAAACTTGTTGTGTCTGGCACCAGAAGATGCTACTCCGGGTTGCGAAACCGGTCGTTAATAAAAGAATAGTTTGGAAAATTACCAGTTTACTTCTTCATTACTTCAGATGGCTTTCCACAAGGTATCTCCTGAACATCTAGATTTTACCTTAAAGTAGAATTAACGTAGAAGACCGGTTGAATTTAATCTGGAGAAATTTGCGGATTTTATAGAAAAATTGTATTACTATATATTTTATTACATTATTTTGAAGGCTATTATATCCTGAAGTAGATATTAGTTTATTTAGGGTGGGTGATGAGTGCCGATGGGTAAGCAGCCACCTGAAGCGCCTCTCGCAAGAGAATGAATATTAGTTTTTATTTTCTTGATATTAAAATATTATTAGATTACTTAGAAAAATTATTAATTTCTGTAAAATGACACTTATTAACTTATTTTCACTTATTATTTCAACTAAAATCAAGAAAAATAACTTTGGAATAAAATGGAAGGCGGCCAATAACATCTCACATCAGGTGGTAAAACAGTTCCGCACGATCTTGGGTACTAACGTAAATTATTGTTTAGTGTGGTATAATATCCTGAAATGGGATCACCTTCGTTGAATAATAAATCTTTCTGGGCAGCTTTTACAGTTTTGTTGGCTAATGCCGGGCAGCCGATCGATTAAAAACATTCGTTTTAAGCTTAAAAATATTCTCATCAGATAGGGCTTGTTTTATGCAGAGTAAAGAGACAACGACATGTAACAACAATCCCGATCAAACTCCGCAAAGAGATCAGGGGGAGCTGGAACATCTAAAACATCCTTACGACATCTCGAGATATCCATAACGTAACACAGACATAAATATCTGATGACAATTGTAAGGGTGACCAAAAAGCGCAAAAGAAAAGCTTCACTCGCAAAAAGGAAGAAACAGGACGTCGAAATACGCAGTGACAGATGAAGAGAGAAAGGTAGGGTGAAAGAGACCTCCGAATTGGAGCATAAATGACACGCATCCGCTCTCTTAAGTGGACTGACACCCACTCCATTATCACTCGTCACCTACTCGAAAAAGTTTACTGCATATACGGTAAGCAAAGTGATGGGCATACAAAGGAAGCACGTTGTGGACAAAGGGCCGAACCGTTTCCAATACGGTATCGCAAGACACAGTTTCTTTAAAAAGGCTGAGAGTCGTTTGTTTATGAAACGGCGTAAATACAATCGATTAACGATTATAAAAGCGATCGCCTAGAATATTGGAAAAGTTTCTAGAGAAAATAGATCATGGCAAATATTCTGAAAAGATAAATGATGTAAAAGAATAAATAACATTCATTCAATTTCAAGATTTGCAAACGGATATTTAATAAAGCAAATAAAAATCATACTAAATGGATCTAAACTTCAGAATTTACATACATCTATATTATAGAAATTATTAGCTGACGATAAGAAATTGTGATGATCCATATTCTGTTCCTTCTCTATTTTCGTAAAATAACAGAAAATGCGCAATTACAGATATTCTGCGCCAAAAATTGTTTGGAATATTTCATCAAGACATTTCCATTCCAAAGAGCTTACATTCTGAATTTACAACCATTAGATTGATTAATTCAAATATCCAGAAACAGTAAGCCAAATAACCGCTACATTCTACGAAAAGGTCTTAGGATAAATGTACATCCGAAGGAATTTCCTCGCTTACAGTTGCATCAATTGTGAAAATGACGGTTTTTTCCTCAACAAAATTTCTGAATCCTAAATTTGGTACTGCATTCTTTCAGTTTGGGTCTTACGTAATGTAAGTAGTAATTTTTGATTTCATAGTCCAGAACTACATCAAGGTTCAAAATTCATCATTAGCTCATCGTAGTGCTGAGTCAGTTCGTGCATGGTTGGGGAGTCGTTATGCCGTTTCACTAATGAAATAAAATATGCAGACGCACACACCTTCGTTCAACTGATCCGTGAATGAGAAATCTCCCTTATCTGCACACCTCCGTCGCGTGATGATGAGCTTATTGAGTCACCAAGTGCCTCCCTTGATATATCGCTAGTGACAAGAGAGAAAAGGACGAGGGGAGAGCTGTCGTATGAATGAATGTAAATAAAAAAGAAGTAGCGACGGAAAAAGTGACATGAGATGAAAGGAAGGGGAGGGAAAGGTGCAGAAGGAGAGTGAGATGGTGATGCTGTTCCCCGCTCAACGCTTGGCTTCAAAAAACAAACGACACGCTAGATCCGTGCGAACGTCAAGTTTAAGTGGTCAACCCGACCGCGAGCTAAACCGTGCCTCCATAGACTATAGCCATTAAGACAATTACGTATTTGATAAGTTTTTAGCGTCTATTTCGGATTTCCATTGATATTGAAATAGCAATATCATTCCTTCTATTGCAATATGATTCTCATTGTTTATATAATTGCTTAACTAGTTTCACTACAGCACGACGGATAGTAGATTGCGCTTACAGCATCAGTGTTCAAAAAAGATTTACTTAACTTATCTAATCAAAGTTCGCAACAAGCAAGAACAGCATTTGTACAGAAGCGAAACCGCAAAGATGGGAAGGAGTGTAAGTGAAGGAGCTGTAATAATACGTTAGAAACCCAATGACTGCAGATTAACTATAATAAGAAGAATCCTAATGATGCTAAGGGATTCAGTCATAATGAAATACCTCGCTAAACTCCAAAGACATGACCGATGAATGAGAACCTCAACGCGTTTACAAAAACAAGGGCAACCGAAACTGAAAGAGTAAAATATTAGAAGTAATAATTCCAATCAAAAGAAAATAGCCCGTGAAAAAGATATTTCATAGCATTTCTCGAGTTAAATTCCAGTGATAGTAAAATAAAACACCTCTATAAGGCAGAAAAAATTTATTCCTATAAATACCATTAATTTCATACAAATCCGTTCCTTTACTCTAGCCTCAACTTAAAGACTTAGAAAGGAAGTAAGATCTTTATGATATATTTCTAGAATTAACATAGTACAAATAATTGTCAATCAAAAGAGGGTTGATTCAAGAATTTATTTCTAAAATAAATAAATTGCCATTTAAAATATTTACATTTACATCACCGCTCCAATCGATTATATAAATCCAGTATAAGGTCACTCACGATGCCTTTCTCCGTAAGCTATGTGGGTAACGCATTCGCTCTCTGAAGTGGTCCAGGTTCCGGCGAAGATGTTTACCCAGCATCGATAACACCCTAATTAGTAGTAAGCGGGTCTAGAAAAGGCCAATTATAGTACGGCGGTGTGAGAGTCGATGCGCTGACCACGTGTCACCCACGGTGAATACCGCTGGCTTAGGTCAAATCCCACAAGGGGTGTCTATGAGTGATTCACTAAGAAACCTTTTGAATTGAAATCAATATTGGAATTGGAAATTACTCACTTTCTTCACCAGAGGAGTAAGGGATAATTAACTGGAACTTACCTGAAAAAAGAAAAGTTTTAGAATTAAAATTTCATTTTAATCATACAATGTCATGATTGGGTAATATTTGAAAACTTCAACTAAATTCTCTTTCAAAAAATATTTAAGTCACCCATACACTGTGTATACATATTATGAATGAAATTAAATACTGTCAACTGCCGTCAAAAAATCGGATCTTAGAATTTGGAATGAACTTTTTAGAGCCATATATTGGTCTATTCCTAATTAAAATATGGATAAAGTAAAATTAAATCTATCTATACTTCAATGATCTAAAAATTATGTTGACGAGAGCTTCTGAATCGAATATTTGTTGAGACATCGACATAAAAGTGAAAGTTGTAATGTATAAACGCCTAAGGTTTGCGAATCTCATAAAATAAAGGCTACATAAATGCCAAGCTTTTATGACCAGGCATTCACGGCAAAGACATCTCAAGGGAAATACAAAATTCAGGGAAGAGGTTTAAAATATCCCAATACTCGTTCTTACATTACCTTCAATATATTAACCTCGAAAAAATTATTATGATCCTAAAAGACAAAAATTCTTAGATGACATTCCAAATTTCCTTAGATGAATTAAAAATGTTATGGATTCGTTTTATCTCCTCAAAAGTAACAGAAAATACCATGATAAACAAACAAAGCGTTCTTGGAAAATGGCAGCAAAAAATATGCTACAGTAATAAATAAAACCGTATTATTGAATGAGTGACACCATTACATACAGAAAGTATTTATATGCTAAAATAAGAGAAACTGGAAAAAACATTGATGGCTTCCATCTGAACGATAAGGAAAACTGGTTAAAGAAAACAGTAATATTACTCATAAATTTGTATTCTCCAGACAACTTCCTCAGAAATTGAATCGCCTTTTACACAAAAAAAACATTGAGGAAAATGAAAAATTTTCGTTAATTATTAGTACAGCCTTTCACAAAATCGGGTTGTCCCACATCGGTTAGAAAGGAATAAGATCTCAACGTAAGAAATAAAAACGGCATAAATGGACCTGCTTATTTACCTTCGTCAAGGCTCCCAAGGCCTAAGTTCCATTCACAAAGATAATGATAGTCTTCATAACATTCAACAGACTTTTCTTAAAAATAAATTCCTCATTACCTTCGGCTTTCAGAGAAATTCCACACGAGACAAACTACATTTAAGACGAATGATTAACGACAAGAAACTCAATCTGATTTTATAGCTTCGATATAATAATCATAACATCACTATAAAATACGATTTTACTAAATCTTCCCTGATGAGATTGATTGATGATCAAACTGCACAGATGATCGAAACACCCATATCTTATTTTCATTATTCCATATACATATTTAAAAAAATGCATTATTTTTATACGATCATAGATTCGGTGTATCCAATCCTATATATGATGGAGGTGAAAACCACCGAAACTATGGTCGTATGTTAATAAATTCTGTGAGATAATGAAAATAAAAGCCATGTGTATTTCCATTCCAAATATGACTTCATTCCGTGATCCATTCCGAGTGTTATTTCATTTGATTTTCTGAAAATACTTACAACTACAACTTAGAGAAATAATAAGGGCATAAAAAGGCCAGTACACCGGTAGGACACCTAAGACTGAAGTGACAGAAAAATAACTCTCGAACCAACCTGATGATACAGAGCCGAGTGACCACGCCACAGGACCAATAGATTCAGGACAATCCCGATAGCTATGAATTGACTGATGACATTGCTGTGGTGTCAATCAGGCTTAGAGACAATAAAATTATAGCATTGACTGATTCGTTTAAGGTGATAAGTTCGCGTCAACGACAAATACTGTCAAAGTTCTATTCATTTGACACAACCAACACAAATTTAGACTTAAGTTGGAGGATACGCATTAGAAGATGCAATCATTTGATTCGGTTGAAGAATCACGATGAGATTGACAACCAATACAAAGAGAGAAATATATAATCTGGATTATGTCATAAGGTAAAATCTATACTGAAAAATTACTTCCAGAAAAGAGCTGAGATCATGACAACTACCATGCCATACCTTCCGTGAAATTCATTTGAGTACGCCAAACCTTATTCCACGTCCAACAACTGACGAAATCCCTTTCCGGCCCACAATCTAAACGACCCCAAACAATGGAAAATCGTGAGAAACATTCGTTTACGTCATCCTGGACAATAGGGAGCGCACCGTCATCTACTTAGCCGTAGTCCTTAGTGGGAGTCTTAGATATACGAGGGCGGGGCAGTTACGGCACCAAACCGTTCGGAAGGGTGAGGAGAGAGACACTGGTGATTTCAACGCTGGTAACCGCCCCAGAAGGAAAAAAAGGAGAAAAACAATGGCTCCATCAGGGAGAAAAGGAGTGGAAACGAGTTCTCGATAGGGAAGACAGATGTATTAATATCCAGAGTGGATAAATCAGCTAGAAGAAGAGATGCGAACTCATCTCTTTGGCGAGAGTATGAGGGAGATAGCATCATCGTGTGTACCTCTGGCAACTTCATGCCCACGTGAATTTCGCGCTAAGAGAGCCTCCAAGGCGAGGCCTTTTCGCTTGCCAACTGTCGCCGACAACTCGGGGAAAAATCTCCGCCTCGATGGAAACCTGTGAGGATTCGGTAAAGCGATTTACATTTAAAAGAAAAAAAATGGAAATGGACGGGAAATATCGGATTTCGGACTTTCCAAGACGAAGTGGAAATTGTCGATGACGCACGTCTACGAAACTGGAATCGCTGCAGATGCTCTGCTTATAAAGCGAAATCCTTGACATTAAAACTCATATTTTGCGTACCACTTCATAATACCATACTCTGACATTCGAATCTGCCTTTTTAAAATGCAAAATCATGGTGCCCTTAGTAAATTAATTCCCTTTTCGTTGATAAAATCGTGATTCATTATCCCTTTGGGGTAAAAAGCGCTAAAACAAAGAACATGACAAGTATAATGCAAATTAACTAGTATTTCGATATTTTCGATCAGCTGGATTGGATTCATTATATGTATGTATGTATGTATATATATGTATATGTATATGTATATGTATATGTATATGTATATATATATATATATATATATATATATATATATATATATATATATATATTTTTTTTTTTTTTTTCACTGTTGTATAATCTTGAAATAGGGTTCGATGCAAAATGAAACTCTCAAAATATCAATATCGCCCAATTCAGTACAATATATTGTATTTTATGGGATCCCAACTGATTAAACACTTCTTGATAATGGTTTCAATTCAGTTAGGAAAAAGCTTTCCATTTGAACGAATAAATTATTTTCCAGTTAGAGAAGCATGCGGGAACCTTTCGTAAATTCAAATAAAAATTTTATCTTTGCCTTATATTTCATACGATAATTTACTGGAACTCCCAAATGTTCGTTATCGTTTTTCACTATTATTTCCATGAACAAAAATAACCCTTCAGAGTATTCAGAAAATTAAATTCATGCCAGTTATAAGAGACTATGAAATATAAATTACGTAACACACATAATAATCTAAATCAATAACGTATAATACATTTGGAGAGTCAATGGATAATAGGAAAAATACCACTACTACTAGATTATAACATCAATTCCTTTCGTTTTCGCCGAACCTTGACTATCGATACCGGCCTTTTACCACATCTCTAATGAAGGTGATTTAGTTATTCATCTGAATCATATGAAGGTGTAGTTAAATGTATGAGCGTCTCATCTCCTCTATCATTACCAACACCTCAGTGATAGCACTTTCCTAGGGAGGAAGTGGAACTGTTTTCTATACTCTCCTATACTTTGAGTATCACTTACGAGAGCTACTGTCTTCGCACTTTCAGCAGAAACGCAGTACCAAGGAATGAAAACAAACAAGTCCGTCATTGACTTCACGAAAACAGAGCGAGTGAAACTCGGCCAGAGACAATCACCTACACAAACACAGCAGGGGATAGAGTAAGTCGACAAACACCTGCCTCATTCACCATTCAATAACAGGGAGAGGCGCAATTCAGATGACTCGATTTGAAATGGAATCGAACTGCCCAGTCATGGTCCTGTCCACGACGTCACGGTCCAAGGACGATAGATTGTATCGCCTCCTTCACCCGATGAAACATCGATTTTCCATTCGGAAGGCAAATAGGAACGGAACGCAAAAAATTGCCAACGCCTTTCCGATGCCGCAATTGACTAAAGGTGGGTACGGGTAATACGCTAACGATACCGGTCACTTTCGACGCCCACACCTCTTGTGTCCATAAAGGAAGTTACAAAGATGTACGCGGTCGGCTTTCGGATTCGGTGATTGATCTTTTAAAGGAAAGATTACAAAAGGGAAGTAAATCACGCCCACGCTTGAGGGATACAGATTTGTGATTTATTGAGAAGCAGAGTGAGAAGAATGGTGGGAGGGAGTGGAAGGGAAATTGAGTGAGCCTCGTAATCGATCATTGTTTCTTCTGCGATTCTACTCCCTCTTCTTTATTGCTTTCATATGTAGTCAATGTTTCTGGTGATACAGAGAGGCTACTGCTTTCTAGATTACTAGCTGTGGGTAGTACTAGCTACTTGAGTGTAATTGAGATATCTAACACGTGATACGATTTCATTAAGGTAAAGAGAAGGTGGTGTTTAGCTAGCCGCGCAATTACTTCCTACTGTAGTTGAGAGGAGAAGATAGGCATTCTTCTAGAAGATGTAATGAAATGATACGATATAAAAGATTTTTTAAAAGTGATCCATTCAATGAAATTTGATATAAGAATGCTTTGATCTGTAAATATTCACGAAAATGGTAAGTCCCTTAACCGTCACGGAAGTGATATTAAAATTTACATAAATTTGAATTTGATATGTGCAATATCAATAGACGCGCTTGACATCGAATATACATAATTTGAAATGACACGAGAAAATTAAACAAACATTTCGCTAAAATTTTAACTCAAATTTTTAACTATTTTATTTTACAAAGAATGCAACTCAAGGAGATCAGTGCAGTAAATTGCACGGGAAGGTCAGGGAAACTAGTCTGGATTATTTATATTCGTTATTCAATGATATATAAAGTTCAAGGATTTTTATTAGCTTGGCGAGAGGGAAAAATAAAAGTCGAAAATTATTGGATTTAAGTCATTATAATTGAAGATTCAGACGACAGATAAAAGAATTAATGTGAAACCATCTTGCCACAAAAATCCAAAATAATTAATAGATCTAAAATTTGAAGAGAAGTACAATTAAAAAATTATAAGAAAAAAAGAATCCCACAGAAATTAAATATGTGATGACTTTCTAGCTAATTTACTCGATTGTCTATAAAAATATCAGCCCAAAGGTAGGTTTGAGCCTCATTCTCTCCCGCATTGGCGGCCAAAAGCTAGACTAGAAAGCAAGAGCTGAGTGAACTGATGCTAAGAGAGGAAGAAATCTATGTGAGTGTAGCACAATGGCCATTTTTAGGTGACCAAAAATACACAATGCAATTAATATCGCAGTAGCCCTCATATCATCACAGTCATGAGCAAGACTAGAACAGCAAGACAAAAGTAAATGAAATAGACTTTCCACATCTATTACTAAAAGATTAAAACTCCATAAATAAAGATATATTTCTAGAAGATCTCACTTCATTATACTATATTCCTTTATTCTGAGAATATTTTTCCAGACTCCCACTTTGAAAGACGGGTTCCGGGATCATTCCCATTAAGAGACTTCCTTCTTTCCCATTCGCTGTAATACGATTCCGTTTCGATCTCAGTCACGGTCAAGAGATACGACTCCATCATCACTCGGAGGCGTTTATTCACAACAAGCAAACGGCAATACCTTGGGCCGCCGACGAACCCCGGAGCAGCACCTGCCCTCTCGCCTCCCCACCTGTCACGACCAGATCTCTCCCACCTGGACTGACTAGCACCACTGCGACACGCTTCGCGATTATTTTTTCCCCAGGATCGTGAAAAAGCAACCCCAAGAGAGAAGAGGAAATGCCGACATCCACTCCGCCTTCTTCCCTCCGCCTCTCGTAACGCTACTTATGAATCACATTCTGCAGATGGAAATTAATTAAGATTTCGCAAAAAAAACGCGGCATCACTTTTATCGCGCGATTCCAGTCTGTACTGTTTCCATATATGTATGTACCATAACTATCCTTATTAATTTCCGTCAGTGAGTAGAAAGAAACAACACAGCATCAGACATTCAATGTTACTGCGAACTAATAAGATACCTGTAATGAATTATGGTTCCCGCGGCCATATCTTTACGAAAGATATAATTTTGTCTTTTGGTGCAGGTTAGCGAAAAACCTATCTTTATTACCTTAGTAAATAAATGCTTATGTAAGGGAGTTTTCCACGTAGAGCATTCTAACTCACTGAAGTAAACATAGCAGTCTAACCCAAAAAATTACCTCACTTTTGACCTAGGTTCAAATCGGCATCTGGTTTAACAACTTTAAATAGACAAATTTTATGCATAAGGCGAATTAACGCCCCGCCATCAACAACGAGAGAAAAGTATCTCTTGCATCGATTAGCTATGATGTTCGGGCAATAAGATATCCACTCCAGATTATTTTATTTTATTACAGGAAACGTACTTGAAAGAACCTCGGAATGGCAGGCTTTGACTATTAAGTATTCGCCGAGGTGTAACTGGAACAGAAAAGACGTCGCCAAGAATAATAAGCTAACGCCATCTTCACCACCTATTCTTCGTATTGTTCAAGAGGGAGGAGGCCACGTAAATGAGGCACCTCCCCAGCAGCTTCACGCAACGCCGATCGCTGCCTCTTTCTGCTCGCCGCATTCAGGAAAGAGGTTTATGAAGAGGGAAATCCCTGACGCGTGCTGCCGCCGGCCTCACTGCAAGGGTTCCCAAGCGGCACGATACAGTAGTTGCCAACTTGAAAGAGTTTGTTTTTCAAAAACTCGATAGAAAATGCCTGAGAGACGATAAGAAATATCAGCGCAATGACGATGACAGCCAAGGACGGTGGCTCATCTTGGACACTGCGCCCTTAGCGGCAGTTCTGGAAATTATTTCCTTATATGATTAAATCCAAATGCGCTAATTCAAAGTAGAAAATTCAACAGAGTGGGAACTCATCTTGAGAACGCCGGCTATGAATGAGACAGAAATTTTCAGATTCATTTTAGGCGACAGTATCTTTACACGACTTTTCATGCGTATTGTTACGAAGTGACTCATGAAATGCACTCAAGAAAAGTTTTAGCCACAACTTAAAAAGAAAGGCAGATGAAAAATTTAGTTATTAATTAGTTGAAACCAATCAACGATTCATTTTCATTACGCTCATTAGATTAGTCTCGTACTACAATCTAATAATTTCAATATTTTCTAAAACCTTGGTGCCTTTCGATGTTTGTTTTCAACTATTGTGCATTCATTTAGATTCGGTAAAAACCTTCTAAAATCAAAGTGAGATAAAGTTAATTGATGAATTACTTTAAAGCGCCACATATCTGATATTTAGCAAGACTCAATGCAAATGTTTTATATTTAAGATTACAGCGGGAAATTCGAATTACCCAACCGATTTAAAATATTTTCTAAAACAATATGAGTCTATCAAACCTTTGACAGATCCACAATCATCATTAATCTAAAGATTCCTGTTTTTCAGATATATATGATCTTTAACTATAATTCTATATGTTTTCGAAACAATTATATCATTCCAATGACTGTCTCGGATACGCCTCTTAGTAAGTTATCTATTTTTCGTAAGCACTTGCTTCATAATCAATATTATAAAAACAAACAAAATTATACCATGGAACTATCAGATAAGTTAAAAATCCTACTGTTTCTAACTATCGGCTTTCGATTGATATTAGCACTTCGAAGCAATAAATTCAAAACGTCAATATTTTTAAGCTTCCGTATTTTTAAAAGAATTTGAACCAGGATTAAAGAAACATCGTTTCTATCCTTGGATTACATAATGTCAAGGCTACCTAGAGGAAATGTGGGCATCAGTTACATAACTTTCCCTGAGCTAAGCCACATTGTGGAAAATATTTTCTCAATCTCTGTATTGCCCTCTCTGTACAGAGTAGTGTATTTAATACAAAGATTTTAGATAATGTATCTATTTTCTGAGGTTTACAACCTCCGCAAGAACTACCTAATTTTATGAATCCACTATCAATTCGGGAAAATCTGATTACGGTCGGATCTATCAACGTTCACAATTTCATATTTACGTTATTTGAAGACTAAAATGGTGGATGTTTTAAACTCAATCTCTGATAAGTTTAAAAAAAGAAATTTCTGTTGTATAGTAAAATACTCTATTTTGCATAACATTATTATTTAAATTTTTCGTTTAGTTTGCAAAGTATTTCCGACGCTGGTGGGAAAATTATGATGGATTTTAATACAAACGACCAAGTGGTAGGATACCATAAAAAGGTTACTTGCCGGTTTCCATTATTTTTGAAGAAACTTTTCCAAGAAAATCCAAAGTAATAAAGGTGAAAGATGTTGCGTTTTAATTCTATGAGCCCTCGTAATTCGTAGAAGAAGATTTCAGCCCATTGATCAAGAAAAACCAAAAAGAATGAAAAACTTTAATAATATCCTTTCATGAGATCTCTGAAAATTGAGAGAAATAGATTTTGAATACATTACAGACAAACCAAGAAATATGATAAATGAGGAAAGGCGTAGATTTTCTTAATTACTATAATGCTAAAACTAAAATTTTATGAAGATTCCAAAATTATTTGTCGTAATACGCTACGATGATTCACTCTCAGAGGGATAACTACCAGCTTAACAAACTGTGACTATATTAACCCTTGGAAGTGTTATACAACTTCTCTAACTAATTTCTAACTGAAATATTTGGACAGGGTATTCCTGCTAATGTAATACTACATCGAGGCCCATAGCTGGAATCGTAGGAGAAATAATCAAATCCAATAATTATTTACCTAAGCAATTGGCGTTGTTTAATTTTCTATTCCATTTTTCATTCAGCAAGAACTCATGCTTACAAACTAAAATCTCATTTAGAAAAGTGAAATAACAAAAGCAGAATTTACAGTCCAATAATCGACAACGACTCAAACACGATTTCGGTTCAACAACGCAGAACCTGACCGCCGATGACCCCTGATCAAAATCAGTCTGAACATTACGAAAATCACTAATCTACCGTCCAAATCCATCCGTGGCGTCGTGATCGCCTAATTTGATTTGATATTTTATCTCATTAAACTCATGCTTTGGTAATCGGATGGCAACACTGATAATTATTTCAAAGACAACAGAGAGAAAACATGGATAAAACTGGAAAAGCAAGGAAGAAACGGGAAATAAATGCATCTTGTAAAGACCGGATGTGACACGTCATTCCACCGGATAGGGTGGTCGAAAAACTTGTCGGAGAAGGTGTTGGATAAGGAGGGGAGGGAAGGGAAAAAGAAAAAGCTGAATTGGAATGGGAAGGCCTAAGCGCAAGATCGAGGCACGCATGCAAACATCTGCAGGCATTTAAATCCATCCTAAAACAACAAAGGTCGGATGGAAATAGAACGCTGTAATCTACGGAGATTTACTCTACATGAGGATGACACGGGTACACTCAATCATATATAATTGTTTTTGTGACTATCTAAAAGGATAGTGATGTGCCATTTCTCCCTGGGGTTGAAATGAAAATTCCAATCTAATAAGTGCTCAGAAACATATCTCGTGCGGAGCTGTTGTATTATGCACATTTCACGACCAGTATATATAAAAGGCCAAGACAATTAAGTCTCCTAAAGAATTCTTCGGCAATGTGAATAAAATTACCCGAATAAGTGAAAAAAGGAAAGGAAAATGTAAATGATGAAACAAACAATATTTGCACATACCTATCGACAATGAGGAAAAAAGGCATTTATTTCACCATAAAACTATTATATACCTACAACCATATGGCAAAACCCATTGAAAGATATAGGAAAAGATTTTTAATTTGAACTGAAATATTTTTACACGTTGTAATATTTTCGAACTGACGATATTCATGATGCATTGATACCCCTGAAAATAAGTAATTATTAACACAGACTCGTATTTTTAAGTAATGATTAACGCGGATTACATAAAAAGTAAAGGTAGGCCGAAAATCAAACGTTTCAAATCAAAATATCTTATAAAGAACAACTTTAAGGTTCAACGCAGTTCCGTTAATGTTGAGGGTCCGAATTTACTAATAAGGACAGAAATGTATTTTGATACTCTAATGGGTTACGTTTCCCTTCATTAAATCAAAAAATATCTTTGTTATTATTACAAATTATAGTTATTGACATGTTTACTTTAGAAACGACGCGTCGTTTTGAGAAAGAAGCATCGTCTCTTGCGACTTTTCATTAAAAAAATATTTTTCCCTTGTTAACATCAGATATACATTGTTATTTATAATCAAGCATTCTCTTGGCAAATTAGAGAAAAATCATTTTGTTTCCCTTAGTTACGCATGCAGATATAGCGCAATATGCAAAGGAAATGATCATCCGAGATCAATTTATTTCACAGAGAGTGAACCGGTGCTTGTACAATGGACCCTCTGCAGCGATGTACCGCTATACTCTACCGCCGCCTTATAAGTATTCCACCGAATATGCATTCAGATGGCTTTCGCACACACCTGGCTGACCCGAGGGCATGAAGCAAGTGAAAGGTCCGAATCAGGATAGCAAACCGTCGAGTTCCTTCCTTCTTTCACAGGAAGGAAATGAACGGACGGAGGAAAAGATTTTATTTGCAGAAGATTTACGTGTTAAATTTACATCAGACGATCGTTCTCATGAAATTAAGACACGGATTCGATCTTACACGGTTCAAGAAAGACGGTATCGGAGCTTTCAATCAGACAGGTAATCTACGTTCGCTCCTTAGCACTCTAGGCAGGGATGATAGCGTATTAGCCTATAGCTGAGGGCTGCGTCCTATGGAAGCCTCAATGAATATTATGATGTGGAACATTTATTTTCAATTGCATATGCATAGATAGCCAGAGTATGAGTTGATAAAGAAAGTAATGGTCGATCGAATGGTCTGGTCGATTTATTCGTGATATGTAAATCACCAAAAGGAATCTTTCACTCTTAAAAAGGAGATTACTATTAGTCTACAATTTTTAACTTTTCAATGCCACATCTTTTAGGATTTCATAATAAAATTAAATGTAATTTAAGATGTAACTTTCGAAGAAAAGCTTGAGTGGCTAGTTTCAGAGAGATGATATTGGAGCATATAAAATAATCCAGCTGCGTTACACTTGGCCAATTTCGATATCCTTGGTTTAGAACATACTTTAATCAGGAACACTTCTTTCTCTTTAAATTATTTCAGGCGATCGATAGAAATGCCTTTTAAATCTATATAATGTACCTGATACATTTTAATTGTATTGGATTTATTTTTTTCGTGCAGCGATCTTGGTGTAACCTTTCTGTCGAATTCATTTCTACGTATTTTGCAATAAACGGGAATTTTTCGATGATTATTTAACAAATAATTTAAAATACGTGACCCAAATCTGACGTTAGCTTCCAGATTCTCTGATAATGCATATTGAGACCAGGGATTGGAAATCATGGGACATCCAGGATTATCGTTTTCAAAGTATCACCCGATGAGCATTAAGTTAGTCGTGATATCATCCTCAGGGAGAATCCAAAATTTCTAATTCATTAACAGCCGTGCCCCAATTTCATTCCTTATAATTATTTCTTTAAAAAACACCCTGTGCAACTTCCATCTCGTTAAATTACTCCAAATTTTCGAGTGAATAAATTGGCGACCGAGGAAAAACTGGATCGCATTTAAGAGCGCGAGGAAAATTTTCCGATATGATTTACGAGGCTTCATGAGTAAAAGAGATAAAAAGTGGGCGAATCTCATAAACATGACGCAAGAACACGAATGACGGAACGCAAATCTTAAGAAAATGAGCCGTAACAACCGTGGCTAATGAAGACATGAAGAACTTAACGATCAACTGTCAAATCGACCTTGTCTTGCTCGGAAAATTTGCACCGCATTGATTCGCATTAAGACGAACGAGCTGCATGACGACAGAATGTTACAATCATTGCTAGAAAGAAAAATCTAAATATGAAAGTATTGAGAGATTTGTATTCATTTTTTTGGATTGAAGCAAAATAATATAAGGAACGGATGAATTCCATTTTAGTAATAAATTCAGTATTTATCGAGTAATTAAAATGCAAAAGACTATATTAAATATCAGATTAAGAAGGCAATGTTGTGGTTTAAATAGTTAGATTTATGGCCGATGGATACTGACGTGCATTTAATGTCGCTACCTTTAACATAAACAATAAAAAAACATATCCTTAATTATACCACTGACTATTTCATATAGGAGACACAGGTTTCACTACCATTCTTACGATGACTGATCATAATTATATATAAATCAACTACTATCATTCCTGTTTTCGGGCATTTAAATCTCTACTGGGTTGTCATTCTCTCGTGCTCGTTTCATCACCAAAAAACTATGGGAGAAACTTAGTTCAATCTTGTCTTCAAAATACAAGGATGAGCAAACGTGACATTAAAATTCTATCAGATACATCATATCAAGCACAATTGTTACAAAATATTAATTTCAAATTGATAACTGTTTATTACTTAATTATATAATTGTAGATGAATAAATTTATTTAGGTCACAGGAATGAATGAGAATGGAAAATCTTAAGATACTTCTCGCTTTTAATACAATTAGCCGCAACAACAACGTGACTATATTAGGGGCAATATTAAGATAATGAAGTCTCTCTTACTATAATACTTACTAGCTTTAAAAGCAATGACTGATTTTAACACCTAAAATAATCACAATGAATGAATATAAATTACGAAATTAAGGACTAATTTGCACTTTTAGGAGGAATAACTGAATTCATAGAAGCAGCGAAGATGAAACGATTTACGGATTAACGATTAAATGTAAAGAAATAATAAATTCATATAAATCAATAAATTAAAAAATCAATATAGAAAATACAAAACATCGATTCTTCCTATTCGCTAACCTCTTGAAATTAATAAATATTCATGGGCATTGTTTAAAAGATTAATCTCCATTCCTTCTCCTTTTAAAATTGATATTTATGAATTTATTGTTAAAAAGATCTCTTAAAGAACTAATAAAAGATTATCGAATTGGTTAAGAATTTTATCGAGTTGAAAATGTGGCAATCTATTTTTCCAATAACCCCCAAATATATCATAAATTCAAATGCGATTAATTAATTTCGTAGTAAAGAGAGGCAGGGTAAGTTAAGAAATGCAATATACTGCATGAAATCGCACATTCATTTCATTCCACAAACGTACCAAGGCGAAAGTGCCAGGAGCACGATAAAGGGAAATGACAATTACGGACATTAAGGGTCATGGACCCTTCGCACGATCTAGATATCGCAGCTCTCTCAGTCACCGAAGCCGCTGAGCAGGTCAGAATGCTGCTTCGGGGTAATTTATCAGAGGACCAGAGCGTTGTTATGGAATTAATTAGATCTACCGATTAGTCAAGTAGCCGCAATAATGAGCATGGACATAAAAGAGACTGAAGCGTACAGTGAATAGCTAAAGATATCTCATTCGCGGAAGATAATAGAAATGTGCAACGAAAACGCGGAAGTAAAGAAACCTGACAGGAAAGTGCAACTGGCGATTTTCAATAAACTGTTGAATGAGTTTTCTGCTGCTGTTTACGTCTATTTCCTTCTAGATACACTAACTGGTCGATGACAGTACTCACTACTATAGCAATAGTTTTTAGTGTGATAATAATAAAACCAGGTCCTTGGAAAGGAAAGTCCTTGAATAACATTTAAGATGGATTCCATGAGGAGAAAGAGGAATAGTAATAAGAGAGATATACGCTGTATCAACGTTTCCATAAAATATGAGTTAGATGCTGTGATTACAAAAATCTGTTGCACGAAATTTTACTCTTGCGAAAAGAATAGGGAATAAATGTAAAGATTTTCGCCATTCATTCCTTCTAAACATGGGTTACATCAAGCTTAAAACACTTGATTATAAATGGTACAAGGAATCCAAAAAAAAATCGTAATCGCACAAAGCAGAAGAATATCGGAAAATATAAATGTTTACATGTAAGTCAATCGAAACAATTATGTAACCAAAGAGAATGCCATTCTATATTTTCCAAAAACCGGGTACTAACGGTACTTAAAAGATGAACAATCCTTTTATAAATAATTAACTACATAACACTTTTGAGGCTAAGGTGTTAGATATTTAAGGCCAATGATGGCAGCTAACATTATCTAAAATAAGGAAAGAGATTTTAATAAAATCATTAAAATGCAATAATAATAAATAATAACAACAACAATAATAATAAATTTTCCGAGCAATGCTGATTATAAGTTAGAAGCGAGAGATTTAAAGATGAAATAAATTTTCTGAATTTCAAAAAGATATCAATGAGCAGAAAACGGTTATAAGGACAAAAGGAGAATAGTAATATGATATTTGACTAAACCGGGTAAATAATTTCATTCATAAGAAATGAAAAATATTTAAAAGCATACGAGCAAACTTTCCTGAGCTCTACGTTCCAGACTGATTCATCAGCAGAACTCGAGAAAAGGAACGGGACATTGGGAACCGTCATGCGATACAAAAACGTCAGCAGCGACTTATAATTTAACGTGGTAATATTCTATGATAATGACCGCGTCTCGCATTAAGAGCGATTCATCTCGCCGAGACTATTATGCAGAGAAACCCGTTGCGATTCCGCGGAATCCACGTCTCAAAAGAGAGAGTTGAAAGATTGCGATGAGCATGAGATAACAGAAATTGGTGGATGAGAAAGAGGCGAATGAAGTAAAAGAATGAAAAGATCAGCCGGAGATGGAATTAACCGAAGGAAAAGACGGAAGAAAAAAAATTGGAAAACGAGAAGGGAAGAAGAGTAAAGATAGAGTGGAAAATGATTACGACCTTAAGGCGCGAAAGTAACGGTAAACGAGTTAAACGGAAGGTTGACAACAGGATACAGAGAATGAACGCACGATAAAGAACAGAAAATTGAATGCAAAGTGGTTTATGAGGTTCTCATCAGAATGGCAAAATGATTAGAAAATGATGGTAAAAAAGAGAAAGGAAAGATTGATGAAAGTTAGAATGGCTTTTCTTCGTCAACCTGTTCAGTATGTTTTTGGCTCTTTGCAATACTCTCTGATGTTCATAGATTCCACTAGAAGGATGTTCACGGAAAAAACAAGGTATGATTACATGCTAATCGTGTGCTACAATTTCATTACTATGATGGAAATGAGACTCATGCAATTTAATTTCGAAAAACTTTCTAATCAACGCTCATGAAATAACACATTTAAAACCGACCCAAAATTAGACTGTGCATAATGGAAATAGGACAGGATTAACTTAATAAAAACAATTTCAATGAGAAAAAGATTTTGTAAAATATACAACTCTAAGGCGATACGAGTCATTCGTAGTAAAAAGTCATAAAACGATGAATTAGAAAAAATCTGAGAAAATCGCTCTTCCAGGCTCTAAATCAGTCAATAAGAATCATCACTATTCAAAAACTGCATAAGAATTGGAACAAGGCCTCAACTAATCACATAAATGAATATAACAATATATATCACCACCGAAAACAACAGTGAGCCACTAATACTCTGTAATTAAATTATTAAATGCGAAAGTTGTAATGAAAATATTTTAAACTGAAGTTAACTATTCTTGAGAGCTCTTAATGAAGACAGAGAAAACCTCAAATACAAGAAAAATTGATTTCAAAACATGATAACAAATGAACCATGACTACGGGAAAATAAAGTGATGAAAAAATATACGTTAATATGATCAAGATAAATTTGATACGCTACGGGTATTTAAGATCTACGTAGGATTGTGAGAATACAAAATAATATTCTAAGAAGACTAAGAAAGTTATCCTAAGAAAGTTATCCGGAAAATTCATTTGTCATAAATTTTTACCCAAAATAACACTGGTAAATTGTAAATCTTAAGGCAGTCTTGTGTCATTTATGTATCCAATGAGGAGAACTACGATTTACCTCAAGGCAATAAAAATATGCTATAATGGAGTTACATATTTTAATGAAAGAGAAATAAGGGAAACGAGAGAAAGAAGAGAGACAGAAATAAAACAGAGCAAAGGAAGGGAAAATCACATGCGAGAAGGGAAGGTGTAAATGGAAAAGGAAATATCCGTGGGACTAATAAAAAGAGCGGGAGAGAGCCATTCATTAACGCATCCTCTGTTTACTTACTGCCCTCAAGATGCACGTGAAGGGGCTTGATTTCGTGGTCGGACTCGTACGATGATTCACCTCTACAGAAACAGAGAAGGAAGTTTCCTTCCATCGACTACCTGTGAGACGATCGGAAGGCTTATTCCAGACGATCATTCAGGCGTTTATTCCTTTTGGAATTTTTTTCCCCTTAGAGAGAGAGAGCGACGTCTGTCCCGTACACAAAGGGCAACTGGAGAGGTTCATGCTTTTTCTCTCCTCTCGCCAACGTATAATTACGAAACCCATTTCAAAGTCTTTGTATTTAACGGGATCACTCAGTTTCGACGGGCAATAAAACTAGCTCTGGGTAATAAAGGACCCCGGAAAACATAAACATGGGTATTTGGAGAGGTATTGTTAAGACTTAAAAAGATCGGAATTCGAAAGCGTAGATTTCAAATCGATTGTTCAACCTCCTTTATTAGTATATCACGGAAAATATTATGGAAGACGCTCTATTTACTTCGATTCCACCGTAATTTCTATCATTGAAAAATTACTTTTTATTTTATATAAAATAATACCGGTTAAAGATCTTTGGATAGTAAGGGTATGAGCGGGTGGTCGAGAAACCAAAATCATTTACCAAGGAGAAAAAGACTGCAATGGAAAGCCGACTAATATTAACTTTGAAAATAACTTCCTTTTTCCACCGTTTTTCCTCGAATTTTCGAAGATAACTGTCGCGGCGCACAAGGGCGTGAACAAAGCTATTTTACTGCCGCTCTTAACTGTTTCCGGCGTCAAACAATGACGCAGCTTCCTCGTCCAAGCACTGAGCGCATAAAACAATTCAAAATCTTCATTTCCCGTTCAGTCATCTCGAATAGAGTAGAGCTACCTGATGATCAAATCACAGTCTTCTGAGAACGTCTTCTAATGAACTTCCATACAAACGAAGAGTAGGTTAAAGCTGACTTTTAGATATAGCCAAATAGTAATGTGATAATAATTTGATTAAAAAAAGAAAAAATGAACTTTTACTACCGGTAAAAACGTGCATGAACATGAAGAAAGAAAAAATGGAGATAAGATATCCCATTTTAATGATTCGAAATAACTATTACGCAGTAAAGTAACTCGTAAAATTCTATACAAAAATAAATTTCAATTAAAGCACCAAAAAAAGATAACAGAGTATTCTCAAAAGCAGGTAATCAATTAGGTATTTCCAAATTTGAACGGAGTATTAAGTAACAAAATTGTAATTTTAAAAAACAATGTTGCAATAAACACCGAATCTATCTAACAGATCGAAGGAAAAAGTATTTCGGCAATCCGATTGCTTTTTAAAGGTACTGAATTTAAGCCAATTTTATCATGCATATGGGTCTAAAGTTTCCGAAAAAGAAGGAAAATTTCGAAGAAATATTTAAAAAGGCATCATCTTTTCTCCTATGGATATATTCATCATATATAATTTCTCGAATCCTTCAGTGTAATTTACATAGTCCTAATTATAAGACTTAGAGAGCCTTCATGAAGTCATTCTGTTTACAGGCTTAAGATAGACCAGGGAAGCAATTACGAGATACAGTTTACAATTCACAGTTAACGATCGATACCCGGAAGGTACTGACCACAGCTGCATAAAGACCTTTTTAGAACGACCATTATCCGTATGCAAGCATGGCAGCTGCGTACTGCGACCTCAGGTCAGAAACCGGCCAGCATCCCAATAAAACGGAGAACGACCCTTTGCTGCCTTTAAACAGTATAAATGAGCACTGAGCAATGACCCGTGTAATCGATTATCGAGAGATAACCATCATAATTTAGGCCACGAATCTTTTTCCCTCCCATGTTTATGCATAGGGATAATATCCACATAAAAGCACGTCTCATGAATAATTTCTGAGTGATCTAGGCCTAAAGCGATCATAAAGAAGGAAATAGCAATAAATCTGCTACGTTGAAATTCCTTACCGACAAAAATAAGGTTAATTAGACGAAAGAATGATCATGTCTCACAAAATAATATCGATTTGATGAATGACCTTAATTTTGGGATGATGCGGACCGTAGCAGTTACAAAAAAATGAGGTTTGTGAGAGTAAGAATAATACACAATAAGGGCTCTGAAAGTTGAATTTAAATATTTTTAGACGAATAAATGGTAAAAATAGAAGAAGAGTCTTTGCTGACCTTAATTTCACCTTTAACTATTCAAAACAGTCTTCTTGTATATGAATTCCCTAAAAATCTCCATATTAATTATTAAACAATTAATTTTGATCTTGTGAGTAAAATAAACGTTTCCTATTTCGCGAAAAATCACAGATGAGATGAGTCCAACTTTAGTGTAAAATGTCTTTCTCGGCTTTGTACAGTCAATTACTTTTACAATAACGTCCTTTTTTATTATGGTAAAACAAAAATATTGGATAAACTTATAAAAGATAGAGCAGTTTATCCCGTTCAAATGAAAAAGATAAAATATACTGAAAATATGCGTCGCGCCAGTCTAACAATGGGAATAAGAAAATGCAACTTTTTAACTTTGTGTAATTATATCCAATACATCGCCATGCTTAATCATTGTACTTTATACATTCAGAGAAATGTTCAAAAACTAAAAAAGGTAATAACTTCAAAACTCTCGCAACATCGGTATAATTCATTTACGGCAGCGAAAATAAACTTGGAAAAGTTAAGCGAGATCGCTTGAAGATCCCTTTCATCAGGCGAATCTAATTGAGGAAAACAACTAATTGCGGAAATTCATATTGAACGCGGTAAGAGCCACTTTCTTTTCGAAACTTTCCTACTAGTTCTTACAGAAGAGTAAATCTCCTTCCGAAAGGATATACGCTTTCCTAATTCGACCTCATAATGAAGGAAACAGCTCTTAATTAATTGTCATAATGGCTAAATGCCACCAAATATTCGAAATAGAAAATGCAATGATGCATTCCTTAACCTATATCTACTCCATATCCGATAATACGGAGCATTTCCGTGAGAACAGCACGACTGGAACCCAATGTAGCCGAACAGAAATCAAAATAAATTAGAAATATTCCTGAATAAAATACATAATTATACAGAATCATTCATGAAAAATGTGTTCAACAAACATAACAGAAAAAGAATCTAAGAATTAATATGAAATTATAAAAATATTAAAAATACAACATTAAACTTTAATTTGAATGTTTCTCGCAATTAAAACTTATCACTTCTCATTGCATAGCAATGGACCTTTTCCGCGAGCATGAGTTCGCTTTCGACTTACGTCAAGTATAACTGGAAATAGATCATTAACCTTCTTAGGTTTTATTTACAAATGGGTATCATTTTGGTCGACAGAAAATAAAAGCCAGACCCAAGGATTCAAAGAGAGAATAGCTTTCTGTGAATTTGTAATGGGTTAGACGGGAATGGAGACTCTTAGTCTCAAACTCGCACAGGTAACGACGTTTTATAATGACTATTATTCTGATTACCACAAGTTGGGAGTAGTTTATAAAGGGTTAAGAGTGGTACATGAAGTGGTATTTGGGATGGTTGCAACGTTGCGATCTCTAAAGTAGATATTTTAGATATACGTTTATAAGTTTCCGATTTTCTTTCAACTCTACAAACGCTAACTAGGAGGGAAGGAGCACTTTGTCGTTTTTATAACAACTTCCCATTACTAATATTACTATGAGATTCTTACATTACGAATATTTATAAGCATTTCGTAATTCTCGTCATCGATTGTCATTGACGGTAATTTGATCGAAGCATAATAATTGAAATAAGCCAATGTTATTGAAAGTAACTCGGAGCAAAGAGCGTTACGACATAGGAAGTCTGATCCACGCGAAACGGTCCATCAGCGCCGCATATTCTAGCGCATCTCCCTTTCTCATTCCAGCAATTGGCAGTCCGCGAAGATGACGCAGCACAAAGAATCCTTACTTTGGCATCGTGAGAAGGTCGGGATGACGGAGCGGAAGGGATGAAACCTCCCAAATGTCTATTCACGGTAAATGGCACCGAAATGGCTTTCGGAAGATAATTACTTTCGCGGGGTTGAGAGTGGAATTCTTTCTGGACTACTTATTTGGGAAGGCCATCGCCTTATTTTCCACCCTAAGATGGCCACATTCCTGGATTAGAGATTCCACAGCTGTACCATGACAAGGCTAAAATAAGTGTTTCGAGGAAACGTTTCCATTACTTACGAGAAAGAAAGCTTTCAAGCTGATTGCAGACGAGATAGAAGCGTCAAGCATGCGTTTAAAAAAATAAAAAGGATGCTTTTCATTAGGAAAAGGTTCTAACTTTTAGGACCAAAATATTCACTGAGAAAGTAATTACGTAGAATAACAACTTGTCTTATTTTTATTTTTCACACGAAAAGAAAATTTTAAAAATATTCGTTACATAGCAAACTGCATCATATTTATGCTTAAATAACAAAAATACTTAATGGTATTAAAGCAGATTTTAATTTCAACAAGACCCATCCACTTTAGGTTCCATCACGTTTTAGTTCAACGCCAATTATTTCTGTTTTCTCAAAGATTCTTTTTTTCAGTTAGCATTCTACATGAATCGAAGAATTCAATAGATAGATAATAATGGATATAATAGATGATGATGGATAGAGAGATATTGTTGACGAAGTTCCGAATTATCCTTATTAGTAGTTAACTACGAAACACGAAAGTAAAATCAAAGTAAATGCAAAAAAGAATGAGTAAAAGAACTAACAATTAATGGAATCTTCTAAGCGGACTGGTACGAAAAGAGGCTCTAAGCATTTAACATTGTCTTCATCTTATACCTGGTATATCCTCATTAACATATCGAGCATTTTTAAATAAAGCGGGGAAAGTGTGCACAATAGATGTTCACGATTATCCTTATTCTGAATTATACATCAACTATATCAAAGAAGAATTAAAATAAGTATCAACTGAAAAATAATATTAAATAGATGCATATTGTAGATAATTGCTTAGCAACAAAGTGCTGGTTTAATTGAGAGAAAACAGGACCCCTCATAAGGGTAGATTCTCCTTTAAAGTGAACATAATTAGATTGATCACCTTGCAGATCAAACAGTTATATGAAAAACACCCCGCAGATGAAAATATACAGTTTTAATGGATTAGCAGCTCTTCGCTGGGAAAAACAGCGAACTACAAATGGAAGACATTCAGTAGTAAGTGGTAGGTAATTGAACTAGCATAAATAAGGAAGTTGAGAGTGGATGACGCGCTCAAACGGTAGCTTGTACACAATTTCACCGTTTACGCAAAGTAACCCGATTTACATAATCATCCACGGCAAGCAATCTCCGAAAACATCCACATTCATTTTCTAATCGCTTTCTCAACGAAACTAGGATGTTCAAATATTCCGAAGAGCATTGTGGAAGAAATCTGTAAGAGAAGGGTGTAAAAACGGAAATTCGCGAATGAGAAGGAAATTCCGAAAAAAACAACGATACGCAATGATCGACCTTTTCCGGCTCTGCTATCGCGTCAAAAACATGGAGCAGTCAGTTGCAAACATGCGGAAGGGAAAAGATTCCACGGAGGTCACGTGGGTGGAGATGGATAAGTAACGAGGGGCGGATGGGGGCGAGAGAAGAGTAAGGAGATATCGCGAAGGATAAGGAAGTTCAATAAATAGGCGAATGAAAAGACAACGATAAGCAACCACAGATGGAAACAAGAAAAAACGAAAGACGATGATATGGGAAGATGCAGAAAGATAGAAGGATTTAGCTCTGGGATAAGATAGTTACTGTAGATACTAGAAAATGAAGGAGTAAGGTGGATGTATCACAAGGGAAATAGAGAAACTGTGCATATAAATGCTTAAAGATAGGGAGAAGATAACAATAACTTATAATACTAGAGAATGAGAATAGATAAACTTAAGAGTAATCTATTAAATCCCCCGAGAGTATAAGTAAGAGAATGTAAGTATGAAGAACAAGAAGAAAACTTTTGTAACTTCCACAGAATTTTTATTAAAACGACGGTTTCGGCACATTTGGCACAGGACCTGAGGATGGCAATGTGCCGAAACCGGTCGTCTTAATAAAAATTCTGTGGAAGTTACAAAAGTTTTCTTCTTATAAGAATAAGTATGGCCTTCCACGAAGTCCGGCCAAATATGATAGAATTTATTAGAATGTAAGTATGTATAGGATCTAATGTAAGTAAACAGAGGATGGTTGAGTGTTGTTCTAATGGATGATGAAATTAATAAAACTAAATATTTCTCTTCACTTTACATTATTAAGTTTAATCCAATCTTAATCCCAGTGTTATAGAGCATCCCCAGCTAATAAGTTTCAAAGCACCCGCAGAATCCTGAAGTTGTTTAGCATTCTCTTTTAATGGAGGGGGTTTCAAATTCTAATCCTAATTCCTGCTTCATCCTAGCGTTTACAAATATAATCTGCGTCAACATGTATTTCGAAGACATTTTTTCATTAACCTGAATTCACTGAAAATATTTGCTTAGATTTGTAGAAAAAACAGAATGAAAGGGAAACGTGGCGGATAGGATGAAAAACAGAATGACACAAGCCACTACTTAGGCGGCGACGAAAGAAAGTCAAGAAGAAAACAAAACCTGAAAGAACGACCAATAAAAACACGGCGCACAAACGTTATGAGGAGTACTATGAAGGGGCAAAATATAATCAGAGAAAATATTAAGTGTACGTTCGTGACTAGGTTTGCTGGAAATAGAATGTAAAAGCGGAAAAGTGATGTACGACGAGAGAAAAGGAAAAATAACCAAGCGAAGAGATGTGGGAAAGAAGTAAGCGAATGTATAAATCCTTCACATGGGTAAGAATGCGAGCATATACGAACACCCTTTCCCTAGAGGTCTACAGAAGCTCCCAACGGTGTCTTGAAGGTCTCCTACATATTTCCCACGTTTGAAGCAGTTGTGGGAAAGGTACCCATTGTTGAACGTAGGGAAGAAGTTGTCTTACACGGTCGCGGAAGGGAAATAAAAATACAGCGGATATGGGGAAAAGAAGCGGATTACGCACGAACGAGGGGAAAGTGGTTCTTTCTTTCCCTTTCAGAGAAAAAATTCTTTCCCTAATTAGTGCTATTTTTCAGAACGAGCTCATTAGTGACGAAGCGAGAATAAAAAATAACAACCAAAGATTCCGATGAATGAAAGACCACATCATTAGAGTAGCGCAACTTTCAATGAGACCGGCTTTATAACGAAAAGACGTAGATCATACAAAATAACTTGAATTTATTTTTCATCTGATTGTAATGTGGAATAAACAGGTGCATCGTATCCTGAAGTGAGATAACGTCTCGATGCATAAAACAACCCATACCCGATGAATATGGTGATACATTTTAGAGGTACAGCTGAAGGTTTATTGAGGTTTTGTTTTATTCGCCGTAAAAGGAATTACACATAGTGTTTAGATTTTCACGGATTTATTATCTAAAGTCGTAGAAACCGAAATATTATGCATGTACATACATACAATTCCTTTCAAAATGAATGATGTAGCTTCCACGAAATGAAGACTGAGGTATTCGATGAGATTCTGTTTATTTAAAATAAAGATACTCATCGAGAAAGAACGCTATCTATGCCTTCCATGAAAATAAATTACACTTTGATTTTCAAATTCTGGCGTATATAAAGTGGAATTGTGATCACCAAAGGATTATTTAATAATTAAGAAAGTTGCTTTCAAAAATTCTTCATATGACTGAATTATACACATGATGGTAATAAAGTTTGATTAAATAGCGTGCGACGTGTGCGAGTATGCAGCTGAATTTTTCCACGATAAAAAAATGCAATTAAATGAAAATGAACTAAAAGAGATTTTCTAGTACAGATTAATGAAAATTATTTAATTCAAAGCAAATTCAGAAAAATTTACGACCCAGTGTAAGTATTTCCAGCAATACTGAATTCTTATTTTCAAGAGGTATATTTCCTTTGAAATAAATTGAATTGAAAGTTCGTCATGACAAAAAGCACATTTTTCGCAGGTATCAATTGATTAAGTCATGAATATCTTCCGACTTGTAGTATTATTACACCAACATATAAAAATTATTGCTTAACAAATACGGATTAAACTGAAATCACATGTCAAGTAAATTATATTAACGAAATCACACTCATATTAGAATTTATTTCATTTTTTTCTACAATTCAATCCAAATTCTCAACTTCCAATTCTTACTTCTCGATTCTGCAGTAAGAAATGAATTCCGAGAACATCGAGGTCTTCATCTTCTTCTTTTAAATTACAGATATCTCTGCGCGTTCAATTTTCCTTCGCCGAATGACTGCTTTGAGTCGACACGCATGGCCGAACCAACAAAACGAGAAATGACAGAATTTATGCTCAACAATTTGCGCTGATTTATATTCTCCTATCCATTGCTCTTCTTCCTGAACTCTTCCCTGACACGATCCAAGCATTAAAAGAAAAAGAGGATTTCTTGCCAGCACGTCGACCCATCCGCGGGGGAGGACGAATGAGAGTGATTTATTTTTCCTGGTTATGAGGAGAGCTCGTTTAAAGCACTCTCTTCCTATGGGCCTCCTCAGCTGACTGATGCGAGAAAATTTCCGCTCCTCTGCAAGAATGGAAAGAAAAAAGTACAACGAAGATGAGGCGGAAATGAAAAGGAAATCCAATTTGAGAGTTGCAGAAAGAAATATGGCGCAGGATGCAGGGAAAGGGAAGAATTTCCAAGGTCATCAATATAGTGCACAATATTTGGCTTAGCTTCATAGCCTAGAGGCGGCACTAAAAATATACAGTTTTCTTGCATAAGTTGATTAAAATGTTATTTCATTTCTATAAATCACGCTCTTACCACTGTCTGGTCCCAAGCAAGGTTGACTTGCATCATATCCTCTAATAAGTTTCCATTCATTTACAGCGACAGAGGAAATAATCGAAAAATGAAGGATGAAGCTAAAACCAATGACTATATTCATGCCACAACATTAGAGCAATCAGATCAATTCAAACAAAAAAAACTCTTCCCATTCATATAACTTTCTTTCTTGGTGTTTACACCCCCTGCCACACGCCGAAAAGCGGCTTGCAGGGTATTCATGTAGATGTAGATAACTTAAATTCAAGCTGAATATTCATTAGAATTATGAAAATAATTACTGGCAGTCATAATTTTCAAAATGTGTCAAAAGGAAAAATTTAGTTTATGGTGTTATGAATTACCCATCAAAGAATATAAGGAAAGAAATCGGAACAATGCTGTTAATGAATTAAAAGTTTAAAACGTTCCTTAAGTCGTTTGTCGGTGCGCGCCTACGTTAGGACCAGTTCTGGAAACAACCACTTTCTTTGAATGTTGCTACTTAGGAGTTTACGTTGTTCACAGAACAGGTCTTAAAGCTAACACGCACCCATAATGGCTTCGTAAGAGTTTTTAACATCGAACCATAAATAGTATTCTATATGACCGAAGTTGATATCTCAACGTTTTCTAACGATAGTCCAAGGAAGAATTAGTGAATGTCATACCTCCAAACATTCCATCATTTTTCTCTCAAATGATCCTTGAGGCATCCAATGTTTTGTATTTGATTGACATAAGTCAAATAAAGCCAAAATCTTCAAAGTTTGCATAAGAGGCTTAAGATAAAGTATTTTCTTTCTGTACCAGAAGATGCTACTCCGGGTAGCGAAACCAGTCGACAGCAATAAACAGTGTGGAAAATTACCAGTGTCTTCCTTCTTTACCATAATGGCTTTCCACAAAATTCCGCCTGATCATGTAGATTTCAAAGGCTTAAGAAGCTGCACGGAAATATACAGTTCCCAATATATAGCTGAGAGATGGGCGGTATAAGCCACCGCAAACTGAAAACTAAGATAATATGTGGTTTTCCTAATTCGTTCAAGCTGTTTTTCTGCTGCTAGAGCATCACTGAAAATCGGACACGGCTCTATATCGAGTTGGTTTTCCATTTCTCAGCAAAAGCATAGTCAAATTTAACGAACTCAAACTGAATAGATTTGTGAATGATTCTGTGTTATATTTTACGAATTATTCACGCCAGGAAATACCAAGAAAATAAGATGTAGTGACTGGGGCACAAATAATTGAAGGAATGAGATGAATTGAGAAGTTTAATTTGAAATTCATTTGAAGTACAGTAGCCATTGAGACAAAATCTTAGAAAAGAGCTTTTTAAATTAGAAAATATTTAAATATACTAATTAAAAATATATTTTTGATTAATGATGCAAATTTACAGAGGAATAATTGTAATGTACAATTGATGGGTTGACATCAAACTTTCACATACACATAACAGGAATTTGTTTTGTTTAAAATTAATGAAGTTACACAGAGTGATTTTAATTTCGGTAACAAAGATGGATTACGAACTACTTCATTAATATTTGAGGTAATAGCTCCATTTATCTGTTGCCTATTTCTCTTAATAGTGAAAATAATAACGACAACTTTTATAAGAAAAGGTGAATAGAGGACCCACAGGCGAGAAACTGATAGTAGTTCCCGTTAATCAGGTCTAGAATTACAAAATTGAGACAAACGTGTGCCAACTGACAATAAGTTTGTGATGCAGTTACCGAGGTAAACGAATGGTAAATTTCCACATGGTTCCGGGGATGATCATTGTTAGAGAATTTTTTTAATCCGATTGATTACAATCAAAGAGCTATAATCTCAAATTTAGAAAATTATTTTGTTATGACAACTAAATTAAACGAATAATTCAACACCATAAACAAACTTAAAAATTAAATAAAAATGAATATGAACCATTAATACGCGAAGTGGTTTCATGAGAAATATCAATCTCTCAATCGAGAGAAAAAATAATTTCTGCCATAATATATTAATATCACCCATCATAAAAGAATCACCTATATTTCCAGACGATGCAGAGAGTAAAAAGCAGTCTAAAGACGATGACTTGAAAGCTGCAGCACGTCCGAGGAGCCGAGCGTGTCTGGAATACACACTGAAGCACTCATGGGCCGACTCCATAAAAAGACTTCCGAAGAGGCTCGAGGGAGAAGAAAGTGACAAAAAGTTCATTAGGATTCTGGGACGAATGACACGCAGGCGACGGGCGGACTAAATGACAAGAAAAGAAGAAAATCATATCCTCTAAAGACAGAAGCCCTTAATTTACATCTTGAAAAGCTGAAACGTTGGTATTGAATCACACTATCAAAGTAAATAAAAGACGGAGTTTCCATCACAAAATACAAGAAATAAACTTTTCATAGCCACAGATGTCTCGCTTTAACGGTATTTCACAGAAATGTAAGGAGGCCATTTATAGCTTTTCACACTTTGGTAAGTGGACCAAAATTTTTTTCGTAAGCAGCTAAATAATCAATGCAGACTATTTAAAAATGAGAAATTACATAGTACGATCTCTCGTATCGAACGTGAAATACACAGAGATTAACATTATTACCAATTTCAAGATCGATCAGCTCGTCTGTAGCTTGATTACTCTGAAAAGGAGAGGCAGAATAAGAGTGCATTACGCGATCAATACCTCTTTAGTGGGTATAAAATATCCTTACAATCTGCCTATTATAGCTCTCATTCCTTCTAGAACTGAGCTTTCTTTTGAGAAACTGAATGAAAAACGGTTGGGCACTTATCAAATGAAAATAAATGAAATAATAATAGCACTGCGTAAGAAATCAAAACTCAAAACCATCAGAAACCAGTTTTTCACTGCTTGCTCCCAAGTAAAAAGGTGGAAAATATCGGATTGTGTGCTCTCATTTTTTCCCAAAACGAGATAATGCCTTGAAAAGCGCCCCTGAGTTACCGTCATGTCCACGTAAAAGATCTCTAACATTTAGTTAAAAGCATGTGGAATGGACAAAATAATTCTATTGAAATCAGATTTTAAATTTGTCAGAACTAAATCTCAGAATATGTATGATATATTAAAGTAATTTCTGAATTTTGAACTTAAGTTGAATGTTCTCTGCTGAATAAAATGAAAAGTCTGCTCTTTAAATTTAGTTTATGATTCAATAGAAAGAAGTGAACGTATAAAATTCTTTTCGATCGGCTAAACGCCACTCTCCTAACTGTTTCTAAACAAATCATTCAGAAAACATACAAAATAAAATTCATGTCCGTTTCTTTATTTCAGAGACATTAAAAAAATAAACGATAACAGTTCAGGAGTTTGATAAACTTACAGATGAGAGAGCAAGAAAATACTTAGACATCTGAAACTGGAACATCTCGGGAGAAATGGCTCAGCAACTCTTATCGAAGTGAATCGGATCGGGGGTAGAAACGCAAAAGATAGATTTCTGTTAACAGTCCGAGAGGACATATTAAAAGGAGCCATCGAAAACAAGAGGGGAATTGATAGATGATGCACGAGAAGATACAACTGGTTCATTATCATCCGAGGGAAGAGATCCAGTAACCAATACCCCTTCGCATAACAATAGTCTCCTTACAAGTCTTCCGTTCGCTTCTTATGGAAGGAGCAGGTGGCCTTGATGCTTGCGCGCACCACTAGAGAGCACCTCCTCTTACGACGGTCATTCACCTGAGACCGTTTCCTTTCTTTCTGACCCCACTGCTCCCTTTCTCTCCCCCAAAACCATCTTTTCATTACTCTCCTTCAATCTCTAACATCTCCTCCCTTTTTATCCGCCTCATCTCGGCCACATTTCGAAGACGCGTGCGTGATCTCAGTACGGATCCCAAACGAGTTTATTCTTCCTGCTTTGAACTCGGGAGCGAAAATCTTCTGCAACGGTAAGTTTGGTCCGACAATACAAGATAACTGCCTCGAGCATTCCATGGAGTGGGATCTCTTAAAACTCTTTGATTCAATGATGTTGATCACACATAATTAAATTATTTATTTGATTTGATTTTTTTCTTACGAATTTTTCTTGAATATCTTTCTGGTTTTCTATATTAACAAGATTCTTTCTTCAATTAATAAGTGAAAAAAGATATCAGTCCACTTGTTAAGTCAACTCGAGAACTTCACTAAACCTCTGTAATAATATGGTAGGTAATAAACGTAAAATAAAACAATTCTACTTTAAAAGAAAACGGTAATACAGGAAGTTACAAATGTGATTTTTAATGAGTGGGAGTGAATGCGGTAGATGCATATGGTGGTGTTAAAGAAAAACAATGGGCGACATCAAATCTTCTTCCTCTATATATTATTTTAAAACATCTATTTTTGGTGACCGGGGCTATCCTCCCTTCTTACTCCACCAACATATCCATGTATGTAGTACATATAAATGAATAACCATTTGAAAGGAAAAGTTTCCCGGTTCCTGCTAAAAATAGTCAGACTAATGAAAAATGTACCATATGGTTAAATGTCTAACTTTTTTGGCCAAACTTCAGCGCATCTCTACTCGAAGACCAAGAAAAAGTGGCTTTTTCCCAATTTGCGCGAAAATCGCAAAAGGTTATAAGAATTATCGACGGCGGCTTGCATGCCTTGCTTGCGTAGTTCGGTTCGAAGGCTTGTAAATTACGAAGATTGAAGAACGTTGGGATCATCTCGTATGCAAATGATTCGATCGCAGAAATTGGTTTATGATTCGATACAGGTCAAGAGATACAAGGAAATGATTCATCTGAATATTCATGACTTAAGGTAACAAGATTAAAAATCTTTGTCGCCGTAAATCTTTGTAAGGAAAAAACACGAAAGATTTACTGATATCAGACGCAGGGATTAAGAAACTTTTATTTAAACGAAGATTGAAATTTCGTATAGCTATCATCTCAAAATGGTTATGAAATGAGTACAAAAAAGACCTCGGAATATCATGCACATGTCCTTCGATTGCGTTGAGAATTTTTTAAATATAAACATTAAGTAAATTACGCACAAATATTTTTGCATGCACTAATGATTCATCCTTGCCCACAAAGTTTCCCGAATGGCTTGAGAGAATGTTCCGGCGAGACAGCTCAACAGACCACCCGACCGGCAATCGGGAGAGACCCGGGTTCGATTCCCGGTCCCGTCGGACTTTTTTCAAGTCAATTCTTTCTTGGGATTTTTCCTGAGTGCAAAAATCACCTTCACCCATTCCTTGATTAATGAATTACTATCAATTATACGTGTAAAAATGTCTAATTAAGCAACATCCAAATAATTTACCTTAATTGGAGTCATATTAAACGAATATTTCATGAAAATACTATTTTAGGATACTGAAAGTTATTCAAGAATATTCTATTCCACAAAAGAAAATTTAAGCTATCACAATAATATTTTTTTGTAAATAATGGCTACGAAAAATCGGTAAGCGTAACTCAGTTGCTTCAGGACGCAAAATGAGAATCTTTAGAAGATTAAGATACGAACAAAGAATTAATATTGATAATAAATTCAGATAAAATACAGTCTTAAAAGATGTAGCTGATATTCTGTGTCTTCCCTGTTACATAGGTCGTTCTGGTACTGCGAAGAAGATCAAAGAAATAAATTATAATAAAATCAGTCGATTCATGAATGCATTTTCTGCAAACGATAAGCAAAAGTAATCTATTACGAAGTACAGTCATGGTGAATGCACTCCCTGCCAGACGCTGAAAGGAGACTTTCATGCTAAATATGTAGATATTATCGACTATAATGATGACGTCAATAAATCAATTAATGTGATGTAGCAAACACCACTGTGAAAGGAAGTATAGCCCAGCCTGACCAGCTTGAGAGAACTCGGAATAATTTTATCACCGTAACATCAAAGAATTGAACAATTTCTAAGAAAAACTGCATTCGAATTTCGAAGATAGGAACAGATATGAAAAATCAGGAAAAGCCTTAAGAGAAATAACATATCACAACGGAATGCAAAAGCAACCCGATGCATATCTTCTTACGTGTACATATTTATAAACATTTAATTGATAATAATAATAATAAATCGTCTTTATTCGAGCGAGATTGAGACTGAAAAGTCTCTTCTTACATCTAACCCTTAATAATACCATATATAATAAGGCATAAAGAACCGTAGATGCTAAACAACGGCGAATGTAATACACCGGAACTTCGGTCACTCCTGCACCCAAAAGTAACTCGTAAGGATGTAGGAGCGACCTGCTACTAATTTGCGCATGATCACGTATTATGAGCACGTAGTCATAGTAATTTGAAATGTGCATCGACAGATTACGTCTTCCCACACGTGAGCCCCCATCGGGAATCGAACCGGAATCGCTTTCGAATTCGTTGGCCACTTGGCTATCCGGGTGTCCTTTGACGCAAGTATAAGGATAGTGGCACCGGACCAAAACACTATCCTTTTTCTCCATTACAAAATAGTATTAACAGCCATATTGATTGTCCATATTCAATACACATAATTAGCATTTCCGGAAGATGTTTCCTCTTGAAACTCCTCTCGGGACAATATGACACCAATCCGTCTATTTTTGTTCGAGCGAAAGCGTTTCGTCATCGGACGTTAAAATAACGTTCCGCTGGCATCCTCCGCCGATACATCTTTCACGATGATTACGCTCGCGGAATTCCACGGGATTTCCATTCGAAACGCGTGCTTGAGGTCCTGCGAATCCACGACTCCATATCGTCGCACGAACTTGGTCGCCGTACAGAGACGTGCTAAAGGGTCAAGTTCAAGGGACGGAGGAAAAAAACTGAAGATAAGCGAACCGTTTCTTGGAACGCAGCCATGGCTTCGCACGCTCAAAGATGTTCTGTGAGGAAGAGAGAGAATCTTCATCGCTCTGCCAGTCACTCCTCAATGCTTCTGAGACATGGAAAGAACGCCAAAATTCAATATAATTTGATCCGCAATAATGGCATATTCGAGTTTAAAGGTAACTCAAACGTCTCTTTTCGAGGACAATACAGCAGAACAAAACCGGAGGAATGCTTTTGACGTATGATTAAGCCGAACAAGATAGAGCACATTTTCAAATTGACTAGACTAGGAATAATTGAAGGATTCTACTATGACAAAGGAAGGGAACCTGCAGCCTTCGAGCTACATATGACCTTAACAGGCATTCGATGATACTTTTTCTACAATTCTTGAAACTAAATACGGGATTATGTAAATGGAATCGAATTATATGTATAATATTGAATGAGGTATTAACAATAGGATAATTTTCGTGTATCAATCTTGTTGACAAGTGAAAATAGATTGCAAAGAATTCTTAAAAAAACTAAACATTCTTAAAACTTGAAAAATTGCGTCGTTACTTGATAGAAATCCTCGATATCTAAACTTAAAATAATTATAGTCTTGGTCATCTTCACAAATTATGGGAATATCACTATCACTATCGATTGACACCAATATCCAGGGATTCCGAGAGATTTGATGTGAGATGGGTTTGTTTCCTTCAACTCTTCTACGGTGAATAAGACAGAGTCGAGGAACAAAGGTGCAAAAACGGTACCAATATAGCTGCACATTAAGAAATCAGTGAATATGGGTGAGAAGAGAATGTGAGTGACAGAGGGAACGCGAGTAAATCATCCCAATAAGTCATCAATTCTCACCCTTAAGAATTTAGAGAGGTCAAACTCCGAAGCTAATTAAGATAGCGATCTCATATGGCAATTAACTTCTCACTTCAAGACTCAGTATAAGGTTTGAATATTCATGAAAGAGGAATGTTAAATTTAAAATTTTATGCGTGATTGAAAGTAACTTAAGTATTTCGTTGGATATTTGATTTGGACTTTGGATCTGTACATACTGTTCGTCAGAATTTTATTTAATTGCGATGAAATTGAAAAATTATCTTCCCCTTTTTTAACCAATAACTAGAATTTTGAAATACTAATACAGAGTTAAGACACAAGAACTTTCCTGAGCTTTATTTATAAAAATTCAGCGCCGCATGAACCAGAGTATTCCAAGAGATGTCTTTAGTTTTCCTATCATGAGAATTAATACGAACTTGAGACTAAAACCGACGCAAGACAGGAAATAATAACTCTAAGTATGTGCTTTACATAACGATGTACATCCGCGAGAAAATCAGAAGAAAAAGCATCGACAATTTCACAAATAAATATCTACTAAACCTTTGTATGACAAGAAGATGAGCTATTTAAGCATTTCCTGTTAAACAAGAGCATACACGCAAACAACAATTCGCATAAGATTTTGCGTTGCACCAAAAAGCTGAGTGTCAAGAGCAGAGCTCTGAACTACAATTTCACAGCAATCTCTGGAATGCATGGTTTGACAAATTCATATTTTTATGCATAATATATTTATTTTCAATGCTACCTCTTCCATGTCAAAAACAGAGGAAAAAAGCAAAACTAGTAGCGAAACACAAAAAAAGATATATATATATATATATATATATATGTCCATATGCGACGATGCTGAGTGCAGAGATTCAAATTTCGCTCATCTTAAAAGCAGTTCTAAAAGAGATAACTGAGGGATCAATGTATTTTACACTCCGATCTTTCATTCTTCTTTACTCTGACACATGATTTTTCACATATTACACTGTGAATAACATGCGAATTGGAAACGGTATCGATACCTAATGGGTAGATAGCATATCTGTTAGACTTGCCGATTTGGACGTTGAAATATTGAACTGTACCTCAAGTTTATCGCATTTTATAATGGATAACGCGCACGTTATCTGTAAAAAAATAAAATTGATAATATTTCATATAATGATACATATGTAAATTGTAATTAGAAAAATACGTAGTTTTTCCGTACAATATTTTGTCCTCGATTACCTCACAGTGAAACCTTTCGCAATCGATATCGCAATTAACTGAAATAATTCTTGGCAATTTTTTTATAGAAATTTTATCTTAACTTCTGAAGTTATCACCGTAGTCGCAACATGGAGATTTTTTTATAAACGATCTTTATGACATTGAATTTACCACAAAGAAGAACTATTATATTTTATTTCAATTTTTATATATATTTGCATTCTTTCAGGTTACCTGCAACAGAAAATTTCAACTATCCGTATTTTCTATTGAATATCATGAGATATATTTTTAAAATTAAGGTGAAGCACAATTTTTACAATAAAAACAGGATGGAAGGGCCTGAAACGGAACTTAGACGGCGAAAACGGGGCATATGGTCAGCTTACACATAATGGTATATCAATGTAAAAACTATGAAAACGCAAGTTAAAACGAGTTCGTTGAAAATATATTTTCAAAATCCTTTTGCTACCCTTTATATATGTAAATACAGAATTTTTTAAAGGCAGATCGTAATTTTTTCATAATAGATTCAATTGCGCGTCATCTATACAATTATCACGTTAACGAATTGTTGCAAAGAACACTACCTATTGAGTGCTCGTTTTTTTAGCAAATGATATGACGCCAACTTTAATTTCTTATCACGTTCTCAACTACGTCTAAACGACGACAAAAATGCTGATCGGGAATGAGATATCTCATGAAGTTATTTGAAATATCAAAGGAGGAGATATCCGATAAGAGAAACGTCCTTCGAAAGCATCACAAGGAATTATAAACTCAGGGGACAGAAAAGAACTTGGACCACAATATGTATAGCTAATTCAAAAAACAGCACAATAATAAATGAAAGAATTCGGAAAGCTACGGAGAATTTACAAAAAGTGCATCATCCAGGCGCAATTGGGACGAAAGCCACTTCCTTGAGAAAACAGAAGATAGAAAAGTCTCGAAAGCAGCTGCTATTCGACTTGCGGCGCTTGTGTATCTTAGGGATATACAAGAACGAACACGATAATGAGGAAACAGTTGGACCTTATCGTTCCATAAAAACTGCTTGTAAAGCATGGAATATTGTGTACATGATAAATTCTCCATAAACAAATTCTAAAAAAAAATGCTCTCCTAGGACTGCGACGGTAGTTCCTTCTTCTGCTATCATGGAAAACGTCCCACGAAACAAAACTTGTAAGACTGGAAAGACAAAGAAATTGCTTCTGCTACGTATGTAGGTTCAAAGAAAATATTTGAATAGTATCCCTCAGAAAACCAATGAAACTGCATTAAACAGTCATTCGGTATTTCGATGAAATTCAAGCGTTGAAGAGCAGGAATAAGCGAAAACCATACACATTAGAGGTAAAATAAATGAGCAAGTGATACAACTATTCTTTTGTACCCCGGTAATTTGATGCAATATATATGATAAATACTGCCTAAAAACAACCAATGAGAATTGTTTTTCACCCTAGGGAGATATAGGAATATTTCTAATAAATGTACTTACCAGCACTTTTTTCTAACGTAAAGGACAGAAGTCGGAAATGAGCCAATTCACTCACCTGTAAATAAAAATATATAAAACTAGTTACGAAATTGAAAAGTTAAAACTGATTAATGGATCAAAGTAAATAGAAATGGTAACTAAAGCAGCTTAAAATAAAAATTTTAATAAACATATTACGATTTAATACTTCAAGAAACCTAGTCAGAATTTGGTAATGAAGAAATTCTCAACTTGAGATATAACAACATTTTACACATTCGGTAGTATAGAAAAAGAACATGTTTATGGGATGGAGGGAATAAAGTCATTGAAAATAGAATATAAATATACATTTTACCCAAAGAAATAAAACAATTTGTTTATCACTTTTTATTGCTTATAGTTCTTTAAATGTATTTCATCTACGTTGATGAGTCAGGAAAAAATTAAGAATCGATAAATTTAAGAAAGTCAATCAGGTAATTAAACAATCTTCATTCATATTAAATTATTCAATGGAATTCTCTCTGCTTCATGTCTGACCTTCGATAATGAAACCCAGAGCAGTACATGATGCTAAAGATTCAATAATTCCACAATGTAATCAGATAAAACTATTATAAAAGAAACGCGATAGACGGAGGGAAATAAGGCAGAAGGCCAAGCTTTTTGCTGCTCCAAAAGCCACGAAGACACGTGATACGTAAGGAGAAACCGAATGAAACTTAGATCTCCAAAGGAAGGTCGACCACCGTCACGAGGAAGCGTAAAAGCCGCTCTGCCGCCGCTGATCTTAATGCCGCTTAATTACAACGGACGTATCCTCCAAAGTCTGTCTGAATCACCTTGTCGACGAAGATAAGGTGCGTGGATGCTGTGGAATATAAATAAAATCGAGACTAATTTAATTTCCTCGCGGGAGGATCGAAAAATATGGGGACTCGAATCCTCTTTCCCAGGTCCACTCCCGATCGCGAGTTACTAAAAACAGAAGTGAGGGGGCGTTCGGTGGAGAGTAAAATAATTTTTAACTACACCGAAATGTCCGGGGTAAGAAAAAATCCATTAGTCGAGTGAATAATGCGAGGCTTGGATTCAAAATTTCGAAATACACCTACGCGCTATAAAAAATATGGGAAAAGCACTGAATAATAATGCGAAAGAGAAGAATAGTTAAGGGCTGAAGTCCCAAACTCTCCTCCGCTGGTCGTTATTGGGTCCTTGAAACTGTCTCAAGTACGCCTATATATTGTCATTTGAGTTTCCAAAAGCGGAATCTATTTATCTTTTCGTGAATTCTTACGGTAACTCCCAGGAAAAAGTCATTACTTCAACGTATATCATAATACGTTCTCAACGTGGCGCTGTAACAAATGGCCTTGGCCATATGGATACACCAGCAGAAATATCGAGTCATTTTGTATTGGCTACGAATATCTATTGATGAAAATCTAACATATTCTCAGAAGCTATTAAATTAAGCTAGTTCGGTAGGGTTTGTTATTAAAGCATTACAATTCACATTCATTAGAGATACCCATTTTTTCGACTCATATCGAAAATTCTCTCTTTAACATTCAAAGCAAACATCAAAAAATCTGTAGCATTAATTCTACTTCTCCATTAATTCAACTTTCATTTTATAAATCCCATAATTTACACTTATCTAGGTGAATTTTTCGAATAGAAATATTTTCGCGTAATTTCAATCCTCTTGCCTTCAGATGGAAGCAAAATACTCAGGCTAAGTCTAAAAGCTTTGGGTTCAAAACATTTCGATATTCATATACGGCTCTGCATCTAATTTCGGCATTGAAAATGTGCTAAATATTTAAAACTCTAAAATGAACTTAAATTGTCGTTTCAGAGGTTTCTTCTGCGGTAAGAACGAGAGAGACTGAAAAAATCGAGCAGGTTTCTTAAACAAAAATCGGTGCGACAAAAATTTTAACATTACAAAATGAAAACGTTGGAATTTATCAACTACTTAAAACAATGCGGGGAACCTCCAACAGTATGATTCAGGATAGATTTTCGGTCACTCATTATTTCCCGATGAATTACAATGACTAATGCTGCATGATCCGATTCGAATCTACCTCGTAAGTTAGAGCAGCAAATCATATACGAATTCTCTTTCATAAGAAAGCGTATCAAGGCTGTCAGAAAGACTCCAATTTGCATGCCATCCAATAAATCCATGACGAACGCATTTTCGCTTTGCCGCCAAATAGCAGTGACCATCTGCAATGCGGCCACCCACGTCCTCTCGTTATCCTTCGTCATTCCTTTTTCCTCCCCTTGGGTGGAATACCCAAAGAATCGCTCACCCGCAATACACAACAGAGGCGCCTCGCTCTGCTTCCCTTCACTCTTCACCTTCCTTTAAATAAGCTTAACTCTTTTTGAGCCACTCCTGGAGAGCGCAACAGCCATTACCAATCGAGTCATCCTCGACAGCCTTTCCCTGTATCTTTACCTCGACCTTTCCTCTTTCATCTGCCGTACGAAACATAATAAATGAGGTATCTCACCACACAGATTAGTCTTTAATATGTACACCTACGCTAAAGGTGCCCGATTCATTTGAAGGGGAGAATAAGGACATTGTTGTATGCATTAAATGTTCGGCATCTATTATACTAAAAAATTTAACACAATTATTCTGGGTTAGATAAACGAGAATGCCGTTTTTATAATTGCCCACACTAAATAATGATCGGGGTACTGTTAATTATAATTTAATTACGATCATAAGTACTTAATTATAAACATTCACGCTGACTTATCCGTCGTTTAGACTGTCAAGCGAAATATTTACAACCAATGCTATATTCATGGGAAATAATTAATTCAAGGTAGACATTTAAATAACGCAAAAAATTCAGAATTCGAAAAAAGGCGAAAATATCAAACTTAGGATGCATAAACCAAACATAATTCACCAGGTGCCGAATTTAATTGAAAAATGAAACTAGGCTTTATGTCGAAAATTTATTGTAGGAAGCACATCTTAGCAAAAACAACAAGTAGCAATAAATGCAATAACACAACATACTTCCTTATAGTTAATCTTTGTTCATGCTATTTCATTCCACGAAACTTGAATATAAATTAGTTTCCTGGATGTATTTATCACGTTCGATTCGTGAAAATATTTTATACGTGGGGGGACCCAAAAGTAACTAGAACCGGGCTGTGGAGGGGAGGAACGTCAGGGGACCGAGTTCTGGTTGGTAGGTTATTTTGGCGGGAACTCTCATGAGTCAGTATGCAAAGTTTCGTCGCCGTGAGAGCAACTGTTTGTGCGCAGCATTTCTTTTATCAAAGTAACTTTTTCCCATGTGGCGATTTTTGTTTCACTTCTTCCACAGTCCCAAAACGTTTTCCTTTCATGTTCTTTTTGAGCCTAGGGAACAAAAAGAAGTCACAGGGGGCCAGGTCAGGTGAGTACGGCGGGTGAGTAATCGGTGTCATTCCGTTTTTACTCAAAAACTGCCTCACAGACAACGCAGTGTGAGCCAAATTTGGCTGCAACTCTTCTCATGCGCAAATCCTCTGAATTGAACTCCATGACATACCAGAAATATTAGAGAGCTCATCAATTGTTCGGCGACGATCTTCACGGACTAGGGTGTTGATTTTTTCAACGTTGTCGTCAGTTCTTGAAGTTGAGGGGCGCCCGGAACGAGGTTGGTCTTCAATCGTCATTTCGCCCCTTTTAAACCGCGAAAACCAGTCGTAGACCCGAGCTTGACTCAAAGCATCAACCTTGTAAGCTGTTTGAAGCATTACAAGAGTTTCCGCAGCCGTTTTCCCCAACAGAAAACAAAATTTTACCGCCGCGCGTTGCTCTCGAGCGTCAGCCATCTCACTTTTTCGCCACATGGGAAAAAGTTACTTTGATAAAAGAAATGCTGCGCACAAACAGTTGCTCTCACGGCGACGAAACTTTGCATACTGACTCATGAGAGTTCCCGCCAAAATACCCTACCAACCAGAACTCGGTCCCCTGACGTTCCTCCCCTCCACAGCCCGGTTCTAGTTACTTTTGGGTCCCCCCACGTACTTATTTCGCACACGTTCGAGCTATTCCTACCATCTTCTGATCAATTCTTAGAATGCGTCTTTACGTTCACGATACTAAAGCGGTTCATTAATTTCCTTCAGATTAATTGAAAGCAATAACGGGAAAATCCGTTTCCAGAGATCTTGCGGTGCTATGAACCATTCAAGTGAAAGTTGTACGCTGAATATAGCTTTCAATTCACGTGCTTTGACGAACGTAATGAGAGTATATGTCGGAGATACCAAACACTTAAAAAAAAAGAAGGGAGAAATTACTGCGTTCATTGTCACATGGATTAAACACGAGTTTCCAGTGAAAGGTATGAACAAAAAAAGCTTGCAGTTAATGGCTGAGCATGAACTACAGAATACAAAAGGAGGTGAAGCACACAGCATGACAAACTTTCATTCGATTAAGAATTCACTGAATTTTAAGAAATTCAACACACGGGTAATTGCAAGATTTTTCCATTTTCCGCAGTAATTATTGCTGTCTGATTACTTTTACCTCATTGATAATACGAGAAAACAGATTTTCGTTCCGATTAATTTTAATCCACATTTTCTCTTTTGAAAAGGTCCGAAAAATTCTAAATTTCCTTTCATAATTAAAACTGTTACTGCTCCTTCAACTTGGCAACAACACCAATATGACTTCCTTCGCAGCACCATTTCCTCTCGAGTCTTGACAAGCTCCTGTCACCTCTTAATTACTACTGCTAGTTTCCTAGTCTCGTTTAATGCAAAAAAATCGAGCTTAATTCGCAAATATTCTGTTAATACAGAGCATAAGTGTCATAAAAAGTGCTCTCAATAAAGGACGTTACAAGTAGTCTGTGGTTTAATTATTTAGCGGCATATTTCTATGCATTCAAAATATCATCTTCGTACAAATAATAAAAATAAAGGGTGTAAGTAGGAGATGGACGCCATTAAACGATAATGATGGTTGAATAAGAATCTGTACTTATTTTGAGTGTAATAAAAAGCTCAAAGCTCAATTGGATCTTTTTCCATTGAATCTATCTTTAGGGTTTACATTTGGCTGGATGCCTCTATGTTTATTCAAAACAAAACTATGATTAATATAAAAAATACATTTCCAATAGTAATCGACGCAGATCTCAATCATTTAAAAAGAAAGCAATTTACTCAATAAAATTCAAGATACAGGTATCAGAGATCACAACGCAGGGTCAGAATTTTTGCCAAGAAACACAAACTGAAATTAAGACAAAATGAGAACCAACTATCTAATAGAATCAATAATAACATAAAATCATAATAAAAGAATTAATTTGCCATAGAATAAGGATGCAAGCTTATAAATTATCAGCATAAATTATGGAGAATATGCTGTAAGAGGAATGAACTATAGGATAGGGTAGTTCGAAAATATTAGAATATAGAATCTCAAAAGGTCTAACTCTATGAATTGAAAAATGTTGGGGCGCTATCTCTGAAAAAAAAAAATTCCATGCTCCGATAAGTAATATTTTACCTTATAAAAATACGATCCAAGACAAAAATCTTCTCAATGGGATACATTTAAATTTACTCAATTCATATGTTATTCTTATCCAAAAAAATACAAATACCGCTTTAATTTCGTTAATATTAACTGAAGCATTATATAAAGCCAAGCATGATACAAAGCTTATTCTCTTTCCTTTGACCTAATCCTCGATAGAGATTTATTCATCAGATAAAACAAATTACAATATATCAAGACATAAAAATTCGCATAGCCCAGAAAAATACAAATTTTACTAAAAACATTCTAGAGTCATGATGATAAACAAACGAGCAACATCTAACGAGATCAACGAAACAAAGCGTTTTCAAACAGTTCCAAGAGACAGCCATGGCTTGCATGTGCAAGTAGATGGTGATGGTAATGTATTCCCAGACCCAATGGTGATGGTAATGTATTCCCAGACGTTTACCTGTAGATGATGTCGTGAATTGATCACGGCAATCTAAGACTGAACACTGATGACCATGACTTTTCAGAGGGGAATTAACGCGCTTCAACTAAGTCTAAGTGCCTTTATAGAATAAGACCACAACTAAAGAAGCTAATGAGCATTGAATAAGGTATGGAAAAGGCGAGTACCTTAATCGTAAAAAAGTTTAACGGAGAAGTCTTTTAAAATTGTAAAAGCTTTGCCCTGCATCACGTTCTTAAGTCTCGATACGAATTCGATACGTCCAACTGAACAATAGGTATCAATAAGATATTTTGATGCAGTCCATAATAAGCAAAGAGCACTCAAACCTAGTTACATTAAATACAGAGAAAATCCAGAATGAGATGATAATTTATTGCACGATTTAATTAAAAATTGAAAAAAAATGGCGAAAGAAAGACAAAATGGAAACAGATATTTGATAAGGTTTCAGAATGGACATAAAGGTATTTCTTACTAATGGCAATGCAATTATAAGAAAGACTTTTATGCCTTTTTAAGACTTTTACATACGATCACGGCTTTGCATGATGACGTCTGATGACAAAGTGAGGGTAGAACTGTTTTAATAATATTGTAGGATGTTAACGGATACCTGTGATTCAATAACTCAAGTTTTTCTTTGTCTTCCTTTCATAGGCATTCCTCAGAAAATTGAAAGAAGAGGCGAAGGCTGCCTGTGAGTGAGATCCGTATATATATTCACTCTGTCAATTGCCAGAGAAAAAGATTATACAATTTATATGGAATCCGGTAAAGTAACTTTCATGCAACGTACATATACTCATTTTTGAGAGTACTTAAGCGAATTCTTGAAACTCCTTATAATGACAATGACAGTCTTGCGTTACACATGACAATCCTCGCATACCAATTCCATTACAGGAGACGAAAGAATAGCAGCGCGACGATGCACTCGGCATTGGGATGAAAGACTAGACTTGTAGGAAACTTAGAGAAAAGACTCCGAATTCGTCTGAAAAGACTGCCTAAAAACATCATAATGCTCATTTTATTGTTAGCTAAGACACTGAGCTACCAGATTTTCACAACAATGATTTTCACAATACAATTCCGATCGAATTATTAAATAACACATTCAAACACACTTACTATAGTACATACAATATATCGCTGCCAACTGAACAGCGAGGAAGAATAAGTTCCATCGAAAAGTGAGACTGTAGACTGAGAGAGAAAAGTGAGACTGTAGCTCAATATTTGCTTTGAACATTGGAAGTGCTCTAAGACTGCAAAAGTTATGAAGAAGTACCTTGTAAGTGGATAGCTGTTCCATATGGCAAACTCCTTCTACACAGACTTAATTGAGCAATAACCAGAGAGCTGGAGATTAAATGACATGCTTCCATAAATATCTCATACTAGAAAAAATGAGAGAAAATTGACATAAAATGGGTAGGGGTTTGGTATATCTAAAATGGACAAACAATTTACTCCCGATATAGTATATATAAATCTTTCAGCGAGAAAGACGTGAAATCTGGACCTATTATTATTAATACAATGAAATGAAGTTGGCCACAGGACAGCACGCTCGCCTTCGGAAACATCGGTCCCAGGTTCGATTCCCGGAGGGGGTCATGATGTTGGCATAGCATTGCGAAAAAACTGGGAATCTACCTGAATGCATAGGCGGGTTCACGTGGTGTATCAAAATTTAAAAAGCAGCTTGGGGGTCCAGGTATCACCCACCATGCCGCCTGGCTAGGCTAGCACCTTTGGAGATAGGATGTTGATTCTTACATAATCGCATCAATCCATACGAGGGCATTTATTTTTTATAATTCAGAATTATTCCCAGATTAGTGATGAAAATATTTCCGAAATGATAATCCACTCCAGGAACGTCTTGGCGATCAAAGTGGTCACGAGTCGCAAGTTAACTCCAAGACAAAGGCCGCGGAGAGCAGCTAAAACGAAATGATAGGACCGGAATGACTCAGCTCGTTCTGTAATAATTGTTCTGCATCTCAACATGCGCCAGCAGTACATCTCGAGCCCAAAGGAGGCTAGTAAAAGAAGCCATGGATATTATTTTCACACTGATTTTCAACGAGGATAAATTGGCGCCGTAAGAGGAGCGCTGTGTTTTGACTTCTGACTACACTCGACTTAATCAAACGTCACCCTTAACTAAGCTCCATGATCAAAGTAACGGAATAAAAAAACTTTCCGAAATTCATTCCTTAGGAAAGTCATCCACTGGAAGTTTATCATCTAGCAGCAGGTATTTTCAACAAAGGAATGATACGGAAAATATGATTGTTTAGTTAGACATGCAATTATGCCATATGTTGGGTGAACTTAAAACACAATGAAGAAAGGAAAAAATTGAATACGAACCAAAAGATGGAAAAGAAAGACCGAAAAGAGAAAGATCGTGACTTTCAGAACAGTTTCTCAAGACAATTCAGCTACGACAAAAAAAGCCACCATTCGATTCTGGGCTGCTTGATGAACCTTAGTAAGCAAAAGACAGGCAAATGGTAGATCTGAATTGCAATATATATATATATATAATACGTTTCAATTTTTTAAGCACCCCGATGAATAAATTGTTCGTTGATTACAATATTATTTCACTTTCTGTTTATTTTTATCCATTGACCATTCACTCATAGTTTCATAAATATAAATTAACATAAATAAAATAAATATTTACATAGGATTTATCATTAAGCTGAAAAGAATTTACGATAGAATAAGGTTAATCTTTGTCCTCCATTTGTACATACTTTCCTAAGCGATACTTGGTGCGCTTCTATAATAGGGCCTTATGTTATTCATCGCTCATTACAAGTAAACAGAGATAAAAGAGACAGAAAGATATGGCCGGTGGTAATACGGATGGATAGCGAAATGATCAGGTAGTTTATGTGAATGTGTGACAGGAAGGCGAAAGGTACAGTGGTGAAAGAGTAGGGGAAGTGGTGTGAAGGAACAGTGCCAGGTGGACGAAGCTCATGTCCGCAAGCCAAGTTCCGAATATACGAAGGAGATTGTGTAACAAGGGCGAAGGAGAATTGGAGGAGGATGCTCGCATTACCTTTCACTTTTAAAGTAATAGCGCTTTTAGACTTTCACGGGAGAGAGTAAATAAGTGCTATTCCATGGCCGCGATATATTTTTGCACGCTGGTACGTGACAGCATAAATTAGGTGCAAAATCTTTTTAAAGCTCGCAATGACCATAGTGAAGATATCCTCAGCCGAATGATGAAGTAAAATATTTACGAGTAGAGCGAGAATCTAGAGTTATCAACGAATTATTCATTGTCAATGACTTTAAGTATATATATTTTTAGCTTAATTTTAGAATGAAAACTATCAGGGAGCCAAAAATAACAAACTATGAAATCCATCTTGCACATTTTAATAATCCCCTAACAGCTTACTTTTGACAATTTTTCACTATTTATCAAATCAAATAGTTAGCGGATTTAGCAATTTGATTTGATTTTTGTAATCGACGTAAATTCTACTGTTCAGACTGAAATTACAACAATAGCGATATCTAATGATGAAGCAAAGGGCTCTTGGTAAAGATTACTTCCCCGCAAAAGCATTCTCATTAGTATTAATAACTGATGAAAAATGGCAAATACAACATGAATGTTTTCTCCAAAAATATTGTTTAGATATCGCTTTTTAGAATAAATTGCAAAGGAGTATTAATTTCGACGGCGCAAGATAATTCACGACAGATTTTCAATTCAAAATTCAAAAGAGATTTGATGACCACAGATGAGAGACCTGAATAAAACATACAGGAATACTAACAGAAGTCTGCGGTCTTTCCCTTATAAGCCTTACTTCTCTAAATTCGCAATATGCATTTCTTTTCTCATTAATGACCTCACCCTTTCTTTCACCGAAGACTTTCTATGAAGAAACTAATTCAAGGTAAGTGATGGATGACACTATGAAAAATCCTTCGTTGTGATATTTTCATGTGTAAATGCCGCAAAATAGCAATAAAATCCAAAAAAATCATACTGACAAGACTGGGATACCTTTTCTCCAGCATTCCACCATGTTAAGGTCGATTTAAAAATTTTAAACAAGCACTTGTAGTATGATAACATGACTTCAGATAGATTTTTTTAAGTAACATCCACAAATTTATGAATACCAAATAAAGATCAGAAAAACCTAGCTAATGTATTAATGAAAGCTTATATCATACAGCTACAGAATTTCTGAATTACAGCATCTAAAAGAGCACCTTTTATCCGGGCATAGAACACGAAAAAACTTTCGAAAGAATGTCAGAGCAAATACCTCGTAAAGATTGCCCTGCGCTAAATCTTACATAAATTCTGGCAGGAAGAACATTTCTCATAGTGGTCACACTCAATTAGAGACTACCACAGTAAATCAAATTAATTGGCTTAATCTTGATATTTCTCTGTCTGCTTTCTCTGGAAAAACTATCCCAAGCCCTAACTTCCGTCATACTTCAGCACCATAGGAATTGGTGTCAATAGATTAAAAAAATTTTGTCTTGGATTTCATTCTCCGTGCTTTTCTAACCAATGAAATAATTGAAAACACGTGATTAGAATACATGAAAATATATCTCTAAAACAAAATATTTGATTAATAACCAAGACCATTTCTCAAAATTGAAAGCTGATTATGTGTAGAATCCTGGTAAATATCACGTTTCTCCTCGGTTGTGAAAAGATTCTGGTAGGCATAAGTAAGCTTATATTTACAGTATCTTCAGGATAGATTATTTAGTAACTAAATGCTTCATTTGAATTTAAGAAGAAACTAATATAATGATAACAGACTTTTCTTTCAAAGCGTATCAACATCTTCGGAAGATTAGGATTAATTCTTAGCAAATGGTATGAAATAAGGACAGTCTGGCCCCACCGCCAATATTACCCTGATTTTTACATCCCTAATCCATGTTTAATGGTTCAGTCGGTATTTAATGGTATTCAGTATCCTTCGAAAAAATGTTGGCAGCTGAATTGCTGTTACTGGGGATTGAAACCAAGCCCTCTGCACGACAGATAAATGTCTTAATTACTTCCCAAGAAGTAAATATATTTTTTTTAATTAACACCAATTTTAAGATTCCTGTCGTGTGTTATCATCACGCCCTATAATACACAGTCAATTACATAATCTATCAACTGCTTAAATGATAACACATGATGCTTTACTTTCCTTTTGGAATATGCCAAGAGGAAGTATCCAAGCAAGATTTTACTTAAAGCGATAACGGTAAGAAGAAAAACGATAAAAATAATTTAATAACCAGAGAAAAAACATTAATAGACCGATCTTCTTGCAGTGCATTAACGTTACCTGATCTACAGCGGGCTGTATAGGTTTAAAAAGAGTTTAATGGATCTCGTTGTATTATTTTTAAAGCTCAGGTGGTTCAATGATGTTTTAAGTGCTTTGCCAGAGCAATTAATCGCCATTATCTGGCGTCGATTAAATGAGCTATTAAGTACAACAGCGATCCGACGGCGGTTTTCATACGACACACCTATGTACTTAGCTAAAGCTCATTAACGTAACCAGGTGATCAGAAGGCAGTCTAAAGAAGTAAAAACTTTACAAGATTATTATTAATTCGTTCCCAATTTTTCTAACTTGGTTTTATACGTTCAAGCCAATAAAATCACATTTAAACATCAAAATATACTATTAAAATATTTGAAAGCGAACTATGATAACAAAAACTTCGGTTAAAATTTGGAGTCAAGTTTTCTGATTCAATTTTAATTGACAAAATAATTCGGCAAGCATTACTCACACAGAGATTCTAACCTTTCTAGAATAAAAGGCTTTCAGAAAAGAGAAGTCATTAAACTGGAATCAACTCTCTCTTTTCATGACTTTCTTCCAGCGTTCTTTAGAGACGAAAGGCAAATGCAGCCACGTATCATCAATTGACCTTAAGGTCTACCAATTGTTCCGTTACTTACTACGTCATTTAATCGTGATCCAACAGGATAGCAAACGGACTCGATATCAGGCAAACGTCAGCATTACGAAACCGTACGATGACCGAGAGTTTCATAGAGATTATAGATATGGTTATCTAAAATTGTGAGGCAGTGTAAAACTTAAAGGTTAGAGATTCTATCATTTAGAAGGCGAGACAATAAGAAGTAATGACTTAATAGTTTTTAGACGTTTGAGGTCATATCGCACGTGAGCCCTCATCGGGAAGCGAACTCGGGACTGCTTTCACCAAAGTCGAGCTTGCAAACTACTTGGCTGTTCGGAGGCCCGTAAGTGAGAGAATCAGAAGCTAGAGAAGGATCTATGCTGATGGCCACATTCTAAACGGTATATTAACTGCAGAACTATTGTGATTCGCATACCAATGTGAATGGAGTAAGTTTTTATTATTATAGTCTTACAGATATAATACATAACTAAATAAAGGAACCATTACAGTTTTTTAATAAGGACATCATTGATTTCTTATGAAAAGCTAATGTCTGTACAGCATTTGCTTAGAGATTAGTTGAATCCTCACACCAACCGCCATAAATTACTAAGTAGGCATTACAAGGAGAAAGGTAGCCTTTGCATTCATCTAAATGATTACGATAAAGGAAGAGAAAAACGCTTGAATGAAAGAAGGTACTTCATTACTGCTAGATCATAGGATACGATCTGGGAGAAAGTCATCTCCTAAATCAGGGAGACTTAATTAATTTTAATTCCTATTGTAATAATGCTCTTATATTCAAAGGGAAATTCTTCCAAAAAAACTTGACACAGAACATCGGATTGAGAGAACATGGGCATTTCCGGGAACGGACGAAAAAGTCCCATCGGAATCTAACCTATTCGTAAGTCTACTAAATATCATACGCTCATCCGATGATTAAACAGATATTTTAAAAATCAGGAATCAATTGCTTACACGAAATCGAGAGGATACTTCAGTTGCATTGTTTACATACTTAGGCCTTGAAAAGCATCGTCCTTGACTGCCTCTTCTGAAACAGAGATGACTAATAATAAAACTCTTGAAAGACCGTACAAATTTTATTTAGAACTTGAAGATCTCATGGACGATCAATTACTAAATAAGAGGTTTTTTTGGTATTGGATATAAAAAAAGATCTATCACAAACATACGTACGTAAGAAAATCAGCCTTTCTCTCTTTACCCGTCTCTAACAGTAAATTACTTTAATCGAAGTACTTGTGATCGCACAAGAATGATCTTTCGAATGAGATGATAAAAAACAGTCCTTGTAATACATAATTCGGAAATTAAATAACGAACATAACACTGAGAAACAATACCCAGATGATTCTCGGAGATACGAAAAGAATAAAGAACTTCCCATCACACGCGAAGACCTTCCAAACTGACGAGGAAATTTGGGAGTGAAACGTTATAATTTGCCGAGAACCCGACACGTTAACCGTATAAAAGAGGCAAAACGGAAGGCAAGAGGAGCAGGAAACGAGAAAAAAACGGGAGACGGAAAATGTGGAAAATGCGCGACGCTGAAAAAACAATTTGAAGGAGATGGAGCAATAATTATCCGAGGATGGTAGGCAATTCTCGTCGCAACAGCTGAAAAAGATATGTTTCCGCACATGTCATAAATTTCAACAAGGGAAGGTTCCACCCAAATTAATTATTCCGTCCTACCGTTTCCGTTAACTGTATCTGTTATCAGATGGTCTCAAGAAACCGTTACATTTTGCTCCCTGATTTTCCCTCCCTATTCCTGCCACCTTCGCTATTTCTCCTCGAAATCACTAGAAACTGAAATGGACAACATCTCACGCCCTTAGTAAAGATAAACATACGGGTTAATACAGGATTTTCTTAAGGATTTATTTAGACCTTCAAAACCCCTGAATAGGCCACGAACTAATTCTGTAATGAAAATTACCATGAATACTTCGTAATGTGATTTCACTAAATTTTGCAACTTGGCAGGAAATAAGATCATCAACGATTAATTTCAAACCTTAGAATTAAAGGAACGAAGGAAGCCAGTAATCCTATTTATGCAATACACTATGCATGAGCTTATAATAAACAAACATGAATGATTATTCTCTTTCTATCGTTTAAAAATCCTCACGGCTTACGAAGATTCATTCTAATCCATGGATATGAAATAAAAATAAATCATTCGTCCGCTGATTTCTCAATGGAATTAACATTATACACATAAGCACGTGCATTTTTATATTATAACTTGCATTTAGGAAAACGAATAAATATTTTTAAAATACTACTCATTACTCTAATTATGGTACATAATGGTTTTCGAGAGTCATTCATTCAGAACCACAAGAAAATGTGACAAGAAAGCAAGAACACAAGAGAAACACTTTCTTTTTGAGTGTAATGATAACTTTCTGAGACATACTCTAACATCTTCTTCTCTCAAGTCCTCTCGAGTGTATTCTCACTAAACAACTGACAGGAGTTTGCGCCCTTAAGTGGCAGCAAAAACACGCTAAAACCCTCCCGCGAGAACTGTTTACGAAGATGATGGCAAAAGAGCAAAATCCGAAGGATTCATCTGTGCGCAGCTTCCAAACCAGTTATTACATCTAATTCAAATCTTAAACATGCTCTCAACTCTCACTATGCTGGTTTGTTTGCGCTAGAATGTACGCATGAAATACTAAACCTCCCAAAAAGTAAACTCCTATACTTTTTGGACCTAATTTTCACTTCAGCCATATCCATAAGTTATGATAGATTTTATCATTTTCATCTTCAAGTAGGGACATATGAAAGTGCTTCGAATAGCTTACTTACATTTCTAGTTTTTAACTAACATATATCTGATTTTAACAATACGAAAACAAAATTTGAGACAAAATAAGAAATGAGGTCTTTTACGCGAAAATTGAGAGAATTTACCAGCATCTTCATTTCATTTTATAACGATGCAAGCGTTCCCTCTCATAAGAAAGGCTATTTTTCACAACAATATCTGTATGTATGTACATTAACGTATGATGGATATTTATCAATATATTTTAAGTGATAGTAGTCTTAACGGCATATACTAATTTAACACAGCGATATTTAAGATATTTTTACAACATTAATATTGTGAAATACATACAAAAGAAATAAAAAATACTCCATCCTGAGTTCAATTTCAATTAAAATAGGAATGGAAAATCATCTAAATACAAAATTGCCCAGCAAAATGAATCACGCAGAAAACAAAAATATTATCCTAAAACAACATCCAAAATCCCTCGAGCTCTCCAGATCGAATGCCCAGCCAACTTCTCGTATAACGAGCATTGAATCGATTAACATTATTTCGCATCCCGCTCAGTCGCTTTGAGTACGTAAACACATGGGAAAAGGTCGTGCGGACCGGCGTTGGCGGCGTGAAGAAATCGAAAAGAGAGTTCGAACTGAAAGTTCTCAGAAACTTAACGGGAAAAGGTTATCTCGCGAAGTAAAAACTTCGGTGAGAAGGGCGTAGGAGGATATGAAGAGTGATCTCACCACCTCCGAGAATGATTTAACGCATCCATTTACAATGCAAAGGCAGTTCGAAGGCAATGATTTCATTCCCCATCCATCATCCTCCTCTGCAACTGTCTGCACTTCCTACACCCCCATTCAGTGAAATCCAAAGTGCGTTCTTAGCACGAACAGATACGGGGGCATATTCAATCCATTACGATTAGATTATGGCAGTAGTCACGGAATCCCTCGTGACAAATGATGGTTCTGGAAACAATTCAAGTTTAAGAGACTTCACACGGAGAAGAGGGAACCCGATCGCCTTATTCTCTAAATAATTACAATACCATTAAAATAATTAGTATGTTGGGTGTCCACGTTGTGGTATCTGATAATCATCAGGGATAGACAAAAAGTAACTTTTAAACAGTAATTACGAAAAATTTTACACATGTTTTGATTTGCTTTGGCTTGGTGGAACTGCAAGTTTAATTATTAAGAATCCTTCCATTCTGTTTTACTGGAGGGCCCCTTGCACCTTAGGAGACCAAATGAAATACGCCAGTGCCCTTAGAGATAAGCTCCAAAGAAGTACGGCGTGGAGTAATCCAATTTCTCATTATGGAGGAAAACTGGTTGATATATACAAAATTATGTCGAAGCAATGCAAAAGATTTTCTCGTTACAAAAGTGCAAATAGCAAAGGAAATTTAAAAGTGGAGTTGTAAATGTGATTTCGCACAACCCCGTCGGCCAGAAAAGTCGTGCTAACGCTTTTCTCGGATTTTGAGAGTCCCATTCTGTAACATTTTAATCCCGAATAATTAACAGTAAACAATGTACCGTATTGTGTACTTCTTCAGAAACATTTCAAACCAGTAATAAGATCCTAATGATGTTGTTTGTTGCGTTCTAGTAAACTGTAAAATACCGCAAGTTAAGAAACGTATACTGTCGTAAAGATAACATACTATCTCAAACTTTTAATTTCCTCCACTTCTCCCTCATTCGTCCACTACGATACTCATATTTTACGACCATTTATGGAAGCTTTTGAAAGCAAAAACTTTTGCAGGGACGTCGAGATGAAAACTACGAAGCAATCCTTATTAATTAATTAATACCAATGAAGGTTGAACAGTCAAAGTACCGGAAAAGCGGTGGCTCATATGAATCGAACGCGAATGGGAGTGTTGTAAATTGATGACGAATTTTCATTTTTATGTATAAATATGCTCTTAATAAAAATTATATTGGGTTGTCTTTTAATTTTCCCTCGTACTTCCTGTATTATAGATTAAATTTATAAAATGAAGACGCAAGGATGAAAGTACATATGATCAAACCTATTAAATCAAACCAAAATTTATCTTTTAAAATTGACTGGCTTTTATAAAAGAGTAAATACCTTCAAGCTTCGCTAAAAGATGCTTCGAAGCTTGTCAACACGAAAATAATCTAATTTTAAACGATAAAAATTTTTCCTCGAACTACAAACTTCAAAGGCAATAAAACAAGGGATAAAGCATATAATTTCCGAGCATGTCTACTCCTTTCATTCATTAATCTCTAATATACTGAGCGATGCAATAAGAACATTTACCAATTGTACTTCACGGAAGCAATCGATCATTCTCCGGAAGCATACCAAAAGGAACGACAAACACTTTTCTTCAGATGTAACCGGCTCGGACTGACAATTATATCGTTCAACAAGACGATGGTATAATGGCACCTTCTTTAATTTTGCTCAACCGAAAGCTTTAAAATTAATTGGTACTGCAAATATCTCTGATACATCGCTTCGTAATAATTATACTAATCCTAAAGCTTATTGAGATAATAAGAAATTAACGAAAATTGCAACTTTCTTCTAAGAGAAAAATAACTAATTAAGAAAATAAGTGAAATTTGACAAGAGATATAGATTCTCCACGTACATACAAATTTGTCGAAAGGGATTGAAACATTTCAACCCCAAACAACACTAATCTTAAAAAAATAAATGCATTAAAATACAGTTTGCTGTTTCTTTTTTAACCCTGAGTACTAGACGAAGGTATGTTTAAACAAATAAAGGAATTCAACGAACAGGAAAAGAGGTAGATATATCACTAGGAAGAACTACTGACGATGTATACTTACGTTAGACTTATCGAAGGCTTCGATGTAAACGGAATTTTATAAAAGGAAGAGGGGAGAAAGTATTGAAGAAATCACCCAACCTATAGCGGTACATTATTACGCATAGAATACGTCCTAAAAAGAAAAGATTTATACTACGCCAAAGGATGTTTCGAGGATTTTCAACGCTAATAAAGGTACTTATGACCAATACTAAATTCTTCCTCGACTACATAGTGAATTCCAAGGGTAAAGCGTTCAATGGGTAAAAGTTCAAGGAACGAGCAATATAGTACATCTATAATTCCCAAATAACGTCGAATTGAAAGTAAAATTGCAGGATCTGTAAGAAAATTAGCCAGATTAAAAGATATTAAAATATTTTCATCCAAAACATTAACATCACTTGGATACAAGGCATCAATGCGAAATGAGAATGGTAAACGCTCATTCGAGTGTAATAGAAAAGCGTAAAAACAAGTTAGAGCGGCAAGGGCTTTAATATATAAAAATGGACACGAAGTACCTGATATAATGAACAATTATACAATGGTTGTATCTGAATATAAACTATTCAACTTCCCTAGCTGCTACGATAACTGAGTAATGAGGGCAGAATGAACATTCAAAGTCATTTCGCATACGATAACTAACGGAGTCAACATTGAGGAATACCCACAGCCAGGAAAAGAGCAATGATAGAAGATCAGGAAACGGGCAATTCATCGTTCAAATTCAAAAATTTAAATTGATAATTGCAAGCAGTTTAGGGCATGCTCAGAGCAGGTTATAAGATAAATATCATACTGGCTAAAAGATCTATAGTTGGGCGGAAGTCCTCAAACTTGGATCCTCAACAGCTTTTGCATCCAAAGCAGGTGGTCGAGCTTTGTATAACCATTGAGGACAAAGTGACAGACATTCGAATCTGAAAAGGCGGTCACTTCATAGGGAGGACTTTTCGGTAGATGAGGGAGTAAGCTGATATGAAAGAGGAGGAACGTAGGAGGGATAATGTGGGTTGTTAGGATGATTGCCTTGGATGTGAGGGGCTATGGTTAAGGTATGACTAAAGGGTTATTCTCATCACTCTTAGTATACGAGCCATCGATTATTTTTCCATGTCCGTCACTCCCGCCTCAAAGAGTTGAAAACGACGCGATAATCCATGTGGTTAGGAGAGGGCTTTTTCATAAACCTCTTACATCGATAGCTTTGCTTCTGGAAAGATTATACGGTTCTGAATGAAAATCTTAAGAAATCACAATGTATCCCGCTGCCAGTGCTCTGATAAGGCCCAAACATCTCTGAAGTTAAGTAAAATAAGTAAAAGAATGGGTATTTAGCAATTTTAATCAATATAATTAAAATGATGACAATTTTTCCGTACAAAAAAGGAATAATGTGGTTAAGACTAAGGTTATAAACCTTCTGAAGGAGAAAAAATTGGAAAGAAAATTTAAGAATAAGAGCGGTTTTACTCTATTTTTTACATTAACCCATGTCCGACACACTAATGGCAGAGAACTTTAAAAGCAGATGTAATTTTGCCTCTATTTTGCTTCTTTTACCGACACAAAATCGAATCCGGCGAAGGAAATCTAATTTTCATAACTCTAATATAGAGTTAGGATACGTTTAAAAATCTGTCAATCTAAATGGCTAAACCTTTTGCTGTAAATAATACGAAAACTAATTAAATGCCAAAGAGAAGAAACGTTTAAATCGAAAACATAAAGAACAAATAGAGAAGCAAATGGTACAATGAAGCCTCAAAAAATTAAAATAAATAACTATAAATACCCAGAAATTGAGTCTTTTTAGAACTAGGCTAAAGATAGGAGGTAGACTTGATAAAGAACTAAAACATAATTACGGATTTAATATATTTGCGACACAAAATTTTAAGTTGTCTTCTTTCCATTTATTTACACCGAAGAAAATGTAAAACATGGACAATGTAAAAGTAAATGTCATGTGAACTCGAATATAAATGGACAAAAATACAGTACATTGAATATAGAAATACGATATAGAGATGAAGGAAAAACACTTAAATATTACTCAGGCATAGAAGATATTACCCAACCTAAAATATTTTCAATAAAACCCGCCAAGGTCAATAAAGCAAGGGCAAATGTACATGAAAATGATGGAGGAAAAATGCGATCTAGCGCTGACATTAAATAAGTGGATTAATCACGAGAAACACCTCATCCGACGTCATCAGAACGCAAACAATGACGATTAATTACTGCGAACTTATGCAAGGTTAATTTTCTCTCCGCCAAGCGAGTGTAAACTTCCTCTCCCAAAAAGTACAAGGTCATTAATTCGAAAACCGATTTCACGGGCGAGATTAAATTATTAACCCCACGGAAGAATTAAAATCCCTCGCAAAACGTGCGGTTTTTCCATTATCCATTAATCATACCTGGTAACTATATCATTACGGAAGTCGCTTCTTACACTTTCTGAATATCATTTGCCAACAGGGACTACACAAATTATATATCCGTGATAACTTCGTTATATTACACGAGAACAGTGGTGCTAAAAATTCTTTCTATTTCTAAGCAGAATGATTTTGGGGAAGTTTAGATCGCAATGAAAATAATGCGAGAGCGAATATTTTAGGTCTGTGCCTTGATTTGATCTTACGCTGAATGAAAATGCAGGTATTAATTTATCCTTAATATACGGTACTTATGTCCTTACATATTCAGTATTTTATCGTTAGCTGCCAAAAAGAAATATAACAACGAACGATATATGATTCTCAGCCGTATGCTGGACAAGATAGACGACCAGATATTCAAGTGATTTTATAATCCGTAAAGAACAAATTAATGTATCAGCACTATACTTTAGCTGAGGAAACTAACTTATATTAGTTTAAGGAAGAATTAAGGGGTAAAGGATATCTCCAAGGGCGGATTCATAGGCGCCCAATCCCTGAAATGAGGAAAGGGCCTAGATTTATGGGCTTCATTTGCCATATAATCTACCAAACGGGATCCCAATATTATTTTCTGCAGGAAGGAACCAAGATCTTCCATTAAATACAGGAATTATTTTGTATCGTAATTTTAAATCTCAACAATTCCTATTCATTTTGTTAAGATTCAAAAGCAAAACATTTAACTCTTTTTTAACGAAATGCCTTGTTGGGTGCATCTTTGACTATAATAACTACTAGAAGTGTACAAAGCAGGTGTTACCTGCTGACACATAACATTTCCTTAGAATGCTACGCACCATGCATTTCCCAAGCTATGACAATAAAAATCACACACAAATAATCTCAATGGATATCCTGCAGTAAAATTCTAAAAAGAAGTACACGATAATTCCTAGAGCATATCCTAGAGTAATTGGTATCCGCCTTTCTAATCTCGAAGTGTTTAATTTCCCGCAGAAAAGTGACATGTAGATGGTTAATTGACTGATAATGTAAAAGAATTGGCTTCATCACGAAGTTACGTCCCGTAATCCTTCATTAAATACCTAGTTTCAAACCTTAATCACCCTTCAGTTCAGGCATCATCGCGACTCCCGCCCGTTTACCTTAACAACTAAGAGAATCAACAGTCACCCTTAATAAGACGTGACATCCACCCGATAAACAAACAAATCCTCCTCTACATCCAATAAAAGTACTCTCTCTACAATAAAACGCGCGATAAACGACGAAATTTTTTTTCAAACAGAGGGGAAAATATGAAGAAAAATCGGGCAACGGGCTTTGATTAGCGATTCGTGGGTCATATCCCAATACGAGCCACGCCTAAACAGAGTGTTCTTCAAAGTCGTTCCAAATTTATAAGGGCGTGTTAAGTCCTTTTGGCGGGTCGCGTGGGACCTTCGGAGAAGAGCTCCTTATTCAGCCCCACCCCCAAAATCATCCTCTTCCTGCGCTACCTGGGTGCCCTTAGGACGGACCGGTCGCAAGAAATGCAGTATTGTTGCTGATGACCTCATCATACCGACGCCTCCATAAGGGAAGAGAGTGAGGTCATATGCAAACACTCAAAGGACAGGAAACGGACGATTTTGCGGTTAGCTTGGCTGGAGGAATTCGAGTTTTTCGTTTATAAAAATTTATGTACATGGATTAATTTTTAAGGTAATCATAAATTTGGATCGAGATTAAATAAAACAGATAATCAATATAAGCGAACATTAAGTGCATTTTCCGGTTACTCAGTCGCTGATTACTGTTTGGTATAAAATCTGCTATGCCAACATTACAACAGATTGGGATATTTAGCAATGTGAACTAGTTTTTCAGAATTTTATAATGACTATATTAAGAATTCAACGGAAACGGCATTTAACATGACATTCGATGACCGGAATTATCGATAAGACCACATAAAATACACGTTTTTGTTAATTAACAATGTGAACAATAAGGAATCTTACTTTAAACATATAAATAGTTGAATGAGATTCTAAGGGGCAGTGTGGCCATGGAAATTAAAATAAAACTTCATGAGCTCTACGAAGCACAGGAAAAATAAGACAAATTTTAAAAAGTGTTACGTCACGGATCAAAGTAAGATAATAAATTAAAATTATTCACTTACAATAATTTTAGAGCGCTAACCTACGACGAGTGATTTTTTTCTACTAAGTATGGTACATGACATAGATATTTTCATTTATAAATAATATAGTAATAATCCTATAATTCAAACTAAAATAAATTAACGAGTTCAAATATTGCAAAAGTCCGTGGAAAAAAATAAAAAATGAAAGGATTTTTATCATTATTAGATTGATGAACTACTTATGAACGTAATATAATGAGTTTCCAACAGATTATAAAATTACTCGCAAGGATTCAATTTTAACACCCGACATGAGGAAGATACTGAATTCTTCGTTTTAATATCAAAAGTTCGGACAATTATAGATGTTGTATCTCACATTTGCAGTAAAAGAAGCAAATAATTTGAATAAAAAATAAATATCTCTATTTATCAAATGCAGGTGTTAAAGATTCATTCAAATAATAAAGCATTTCTTGAGAAATTAAACAAAAGTTGACCTTGAATCTTAAACTTCACTATTTTTCACAACGTAGTCCTAAGGTTTATCTCGGAACTTCGGCTTTGCAGACACGACGGATGACATCTGCGAAAGACGCAGGAAATAGAGTCATTGAACAAAAAGGACGAGTCACGTGCCGCGAGGTACTTGCGCTAATACTCATGGCCGAGAAGATTCAAAAGAGATCCACGCATAATATTGCAAAAGGTGGGGCTTTCGAAAGAGGATTTGCGGTCTTCACTCGAATTCACGTGCGGACGCTGTGATATAAAAGATAGGAAAGCATCGTGATGAAAGAGCAAACAGCTATAAGCTTCGTCATCCATATTTTTCCTTTCACCGAGCTATAAATTCCCTGTTATTTTTTTCGGGTGGCAATGTTTTGTCCTTTAAAATGGAAAATGGTCAATTGAAACGTTCGCTGCAAAATAAAAATATTTATCCAGCTTGCAGCGGTCATTTAAATAAATTACTCGGGTGATATTTCTTCCGCATCAAACTGCGGGCTTTTATGACTTCAGACATGTAGCCAGAAATGCTGGGAAAAACGCTTGTACGGTGACAGTTTCATTAAGGGGCTCTGAGAAACACACTTAAATTTAGAGACATTATACATCATGTTTATGAAATATTTCTCAGCTTCGCTTTTTCCCATCGGGATACTATTACATCAATATTTATTTTTTAAGTATAATTTTCTTATAGCAATTCTTGAGCTTTACATGAAACGTGATAACATCAAAAATAATTTTACGTTTGATCATGTTGTCTGTATTAGAATAAAACTTTCTGCAAAAAATTCAAACGTAAAATAGGTGAAGAGTTTACAAATATTTGCCTGAAAACAGTTGCCAGATAAAAAGTAGTCTTTTCGATCCTAATATTAGGTTAATAGCAATTTTCTAATAATTAGTACATACATTCATTCAGCTGGACAAACAATTTTTAAGATTTAATTGGAATGAAAAGAGTTGTTCCTTTATACACGGCTTCTTTTATGCTAGAATATTAGGCTATGGCAATCTCCCAAAACTCCACTACTACGAAAGACCATGCCTGAATCGATCTGAATTGAAATAGATGGAGTGTAATTTATAATTGAGGTAGAGCTTGTTGCATCTGTCTTGCCTGAGATGTCCCAGTTTACTACCCTCAGTACTTCTACCAAATGGCAGCCAGCCAAACTTCTTTGGATGTATATCATCTCCTTTGCTTTAGGAGCCGAACCTATCGGCATTCCCAAACACCCCGAATCCGCCAGTCCGATCTCACGAAATGGCAACGGAAGAATCAGCGCATAGAACTTATTCAGCGATAGAGTAAGCATCAAAAATATCCATGAGCAATCAAGTAAACGTCGTCCGTATTTGCGTAATATATAGCGATTTTGGACACGCCTTTCTCATTTCTCAAGCCATTCACGGATCTCTCTCATTCGAACGTGAACAGTGTTTCAGAGTTCCCCGAATGATATTTGCGGCCATTACATATACAACCCGAGTGACAGGGTGGATGAGCTGGAATAAATATTTCGTCGCCCGGGAACAAACTCGATTTCGTCATTTGTTTGGCTTGAAAAAACCCCTTTTTAACGGTGCCATGGTTTCTCGATTCCAGATCCGGTGCGCATTCCTCTCTAGACACCAAACCGGTGAAACAGTCTGCGAAGAACGAGGAAGGATTGCGCCAGCCCAAAAGGAGAGTCCAAGACCAAAAATATATTGTATCAGGCATTCCAGAGCCCTGAGCGCATTTTCTTAAATGTATACGCTTTGCACCTCAAAATTTAAGACAAAGTTGTGTAAAAGATTTACTTACAATTAAAAGGAAAACCAACTAATTATCATAATAAGGAATTAACATAGAATAAAATTGAGCAGAAACATAAATAATTATACTAATCTCTGAGCAGTACTCGGGTATTTTTCGTGACGTATTATTTGTAATTTTCCGCTGACGATACTACACTATATATGGTTAATATTAGAGAAGAATTAAAATTCAAAATTAAATGCAAGGAAAGATCGTGTGGGAAAACGGTAAATCAAATAAAATTCATGTAAATAAAGTTTTTATAGGCTATTATGGGTAGTTTAATTAAAATAATTAATTAAGCAATGACATTACAGGGGGAAAACGAATTTATGAACCAACAGAGATCCTAAACAGTATGGATTGATTGCATATTTGGTTGAGTACGAAGAACTCTGAGCCTGGCATCAAAATCTCTCTGATGAAGGAATTACCTTTGCGGTTGCCTATATTTCTCATTATTACGGGCCTCAGTCCAGTATTGAATTCAAGCGACTAAAAATAATAATTACAATTTCATGCAAAAATACATAAAGATAAATAGTAGCATGGATCAATTTAAGAAACAACTGAAAATTATTAAAGATGAATAGAATGGAAGAAACTTAAGAAATCAATCTCCGTCGTGTAAACAGACAATTTGGTGATTTAAGCGCTTTATGCAACTCAAATAAACTTTTTACATGAAAGAATAAAATGTGAAATATAAACGTGACCTTGTAACTTCAAAAACTAATCCGAAGCTAACAGAAATGAAAATTATCCATATGACTGGGAATCGAACCCAGGTCTCTCTCTATCTCCTTGTGTTTTAAATCTCATGGCCATCTGTGAAAAACTTTTCCCATCCTCATTCCATACATGAGGAACATTTACAACTGCCAGCTTTCCATGTTAGGCGGCTTGTTTTAAAATTTAAAGTTTAATTTACACCACAGATATGACATCTCCATTTTCAACCTCACCTTTCTAAAGTTAACCTGGATTACTAGGCTACGATGTAGATTTAGTTTCCGGAATCGTAGGAAACGAAAGAGAAAGCAAAGGTGTAACGAAAAACAAGATGAGCACCCTTACCTATCAAGTTTTTTCATTTAAATTTCATGAGACTCGACGAGAGAGCGATACACTCCCTACGAAGGAATTCGCAAGACCTCACAATGAAGTCATCCCTTGTGAGGACTAAAGCGAGGAAAGAGTAAATGTTCCAAAAATTCAACGTGACGAGGTTATCAAAGCAGTAGTCACAACTTAGGAGTAACAGATGTAATAATACAAAATACATACACGAACGTATGCAGAGCAGATACCGTCATCGGAAGAAGAGCTCTTCTGTGTCCAAAGAGAGAAAAAAAGCACGTCCTTCGGATACAGGATAGGTTTACGTTTCGCAAGTTTCCGAACTCGATTGGCGCTAAGCGAAGAGCAAAAAGAATAATCGAAAAGATCAGATAAGAACGAAGAATTTCGGAAGGTTGACGGAGAATCATGGTTGCAAGGATAACATAGCTGGAAAAGTTGGCCAAAGCACCATGAGGGAAATTCAATACATGAGTAATTAAGTTTTACTAATATTGAAATTGATGGACGTTTTCGAGAACTATTTCACTGGATAAGATATTTCTATTGTTGTCAGTAAATATATGAAACAATAAATAAATAATTTAACTTCATATTGTGACTATTAATATTTATCGGGCAGAATACATTTGAAAAAATTATTTTTCAAGTCCGTTTTTTCCTGGAATTTTACTTTGGAGCAAGCCCTCATGTGCAATGGTACTTTAACCCTTTTTCTAATATTCATAAAAAAAATGAGACCGAATAACTATAAAGAGAGAGAAAATAGACCTTTTAACTATATTAATGTCATAACATTTATTAAGAAAATTAAAGCTATCGAACTTAATAAATCAATAAATATATCTCGATTTTTTCTCGTTTATCTTTTTCATACTTAAAAATTTATAGGAAACTCACTTATGAAAACTATTCTTCTTTGAAGATAGTTTAACTCATCTCCGATATCAAGTACAAGGTGGGATTCATCCATTAAGTAGCGGTTAAGAAGAATATTCTATAGTCTCGCTGAAGATCTTAAATGTAAGCGCGGATACATTACATAAATACCCGATAAAACTGATGTTTCACGTTTAAATACATCGACTCCTGGGTTCTAGGAGAGAGAAAGAGAGAGAGAGATCTAGTGAGCTTACGGAGATTTCTCAAATAAATCCTGACGTAATAACAATTCCAATTTCAATTATATCAAATACCATAATCCGGTTTCCCTAATCTGATAGGTTGCAAATGCGTAAAATTCCAACAAGCATTTGTAAAAATTAAAGTGAGGCGATCCATACCGTTGAAACTATCGCAAGATTCCAGCCCACTACTGAAGCTAAACGTCTAGCTAAAACGTCGTAGAAATTGTGAGATTTTTTTCAGCCTAAATGTTTTTCTGGGCTAACTCCGGAAAATAATGGACGCAAAAGAAAGAGAATAGTAGTACTTAACGGAAGGGAAATAGATATTTATGATAATGCCTGTTGCCAAGTTGCAGAAATTTGGCACAACAAAAGTCAAAAAAGGAGTACTTCGGAGTTTAAGGAGAGAAGAGTTAACGACGACTCGTACCATATTTACAACGCAAATATTTTGGCTACACCGAAAAATGAGACAGATGACACAGCGGAGATAAATAACATTATAGCATTTAATAGTGAAATGGGGGATAGGGAAAAGGAATAAAGAACTAGCAGAAACGAGATGAGAAATTTTGCTATTGCTATCTAACTCTAACTGATATCTTATTTTTTCTAACCATGATATATTTTTATGAATTTTAATTGACTCCATTTTGAAGTAAAAAGGTTAGAAAATCTTGCTTGATAAAGAGCCGTCAACTTCATGAGCAACTGGAAATGCAAAGGAACCATAAATTAAGTTACGGAACTGAGGAAGTATTTTAATGTAAAAACGAAGCTCTTAAAAGTGTAAGTAATGAAGCGGATTCGCGGACTAAGTTAAGGGCAAGGAGAAGATTAATGTTGAGATAATATTCATCTTTCGCATTTGTTTGGTAATTTTTTTTAAATCTTCCAAAAAATGCCTTGAGATTTATGCATCCTGAATTACAGCGAATTTTCTATTTGGGAGACCTAAGTGCACAGCTACGTAAGTTGCAGATCTTCACATCAGTTTAGAACGCCGATTAGCAGCTCTGATTTCAATCGCGCCAAGGACATTTATTTTCGCTTTTAGGTTGCACTTAGACTCTAATGACTTTTACGGCCGAGAGGCTACAAGTAACAATGGAAGAAAGCAACAACAAGTTTCCTTTGAAATTTCGGCCTCGCAAATCTTGTTCTACCTTAAAAGCGAATTTATCTCCGAAAGACAACTAGGTCAAATAAAGACAAAGTTTCATCACCACGGTCTATCTAAGCGTTTACTTGGATAAGAAACGCCTTCCAGATTTCTTCATCCAACATTTCTATCCACAGATCGGTTCCTGATATTTTCCAGGCACGAAATGCAAAAGCTGCTGAAAATAGAATTTATCAAATCAGATGACGGGAAAATTAGTCAGAATACTACTGAACAATTTTCCTTTAGTATTCCGAAATTATGAATCAAAACGATTTCCTTAATTTCTTTGTAAAAACAAAATTTTCAAGTATAAATAAAAATTATTCTAAATAAACTATACGGATAACGATTCACAATTCAATAAATGTCACTATCAAGAGAACGAATTGCATTATTGAATCCATCCAAGTCCTTACGACAATTTGAACAGAATAATATGACCTGATATATAAAAGGGATGTGAGAAAATTTTTAAGTTAATACAACAATAATAGTAATCTTCGTGAGAGATTGAGACCTAATAGTCTCATCATACATTTAAGACTTCGTCGTACAATATCTGAAAGAAAGAGATAGCTTGAAAAATTTCACAGAAGAAAACTGATTTGTAGGTTTAAAATACTAAGTTAATGCTTAGGAAAAAATATCCCACAGCAGGAAAACACTCAGAAGAAGGAGGGCGTGAAAAATAACTGAAGCCTACAAATAGTTAAATACTAAATTTTACGGAAATACAGATAACATAAACAATACATGTACGTTTAACATAGCTAATACAAAAAAAACGCTTTCATAAAAATAAACAAAAAATGAACATTATTAAACGTTTTTATTGTTAACTAGCCGTTAAATTATAGTGAAATATTCAACAGAATAATTTTAGGATTCATTCTGAAAACCACATATGTTTAACAAAATATTATTTTCTACATAGGATTCGTGACAAAAAGAAAACTATCTGACATAAACTGCGGCATAGTTTCTGAACATTACCGTATTTTTTGCACGCATAGACGCCACAGTTTCATATTTACAATTAAAAATAGACGTGGAGATGATGAGCTCAGGAAATGCGAAGGACAGTCTACATAGATGTATTTATTCCTGCGTTAGTGAAAAGACTATCTCATTTGCCGTAGGAAAATAAAATCCTTTTATGTTTCCAGTAGCTCAGAGCACTTTCCGGTTTCCGCTCGTGCCCATCTGTCAATTGGTATGCATCAACGTTCTCGCATGAGAAGGCGTTATGAGGTTCAAAGACTTCTTGCCTCTTATCTTCTGAATAATTTTTATTTGAAAATGAAAAATCGTAAAATACTTAATGGAATCATGATATTCTGCTAATATTTCTAACATAAACAAGAAACGGCGCAAAAGAATTCAACTTCATTTTTCTTGCTAAACTTAAAATTATCCCGTGCAATAATAATAATAATCAACTTTCAACATGGACACTTTCCTTCTCTAAGCCACGAATGAAAGCTTTCATTTATTTCTTCCTATCAGAAATTTCTCGGGGTTCTGTATGAGGTAATGATTTGTTATCGTATTAGGCTGAAAAGCGCTTCGACTCAAATAAATAAATATATCAGTAAATTCAAAGATATCAACATCTATATAAATTATAATTAGCAATATAAATTATGTACACTCTCAGATGAAAGAGATTTTGTATAAAGGTTATAGATTTCACTTTCAGAATAACCTATAAGAAAGTATTACATAAGAGACTCATTGCAAGTTGTAACAATTTAAGGAATCGATTATATTTGAAGGTAAATTACTGTACATACAATACGAGCTTCAAGATAACATATTCTGGTAAAAGTTTACAGAGATTAATAGCACTCGCCTCTTTTGAAAATTAAGACAGGCGTATGTAAAACCTATAAAAAAACCAAAAATGACGCAATACCGTCACACCGGATATAAAATTCGTCTCGAAGAATCAACAGAAACTAGCGTGGAAAATAAATTACAAGAGCTACAATATTCCCGATTTCCAGTGCCAAGAAAGTTGTTTCTTTAACCTATTCTTAGTCGATTCTCCAATGCGTAGTTAAGGTGAGTCATTCTTGATTTTAACCAGAAGGGATTTCATGTTCAAGTTTTTCTATCCTCTGAGGGAAGGATATCTTGAAGCCTCTTGCAATTGTGCCTCTGAAAAGCGATTGATGAGAGCTCCAAAGTCAACATGTGCTACTGCAGAACATCATGTACCTCCTAAACCAGTGGGTGTGGAATCCTTTTCCATACTCTACATACGTATGTAACTTTCGGCCGCACCTTAGTTGCATATGGTCTACATTCAAATACTCAATCATAATTATTAATAATAATTAATTAATTGGTAGTTAATCAGAACAAAATTAATTTATTCGATTATTGAATTCAAAGAGTTCAAATTCTACCTCTTCCATCATTTAAGGTAATACGCAATATTGGGAAACAAAATTCTTTAAATCATTTGCTTCATGAAAGCCACTCTGAACGCTCTTAAAGACCGCGGGTACTTCACCTCTGTCCAATACGTTTCAACTAAGATTAAATTTGTCCATCAACATACAGTCAAAGCCTCTCTGGAGAAAATTCATTGAAAATTCCCGACATGGAAACTTTCTTGCATTTATTTTCTGAATAAAGAATATCGAATAATGTAACGGGTTGAAAATTGCCAAAAGCTTAATTATTATTAATTCTGATAACACCGAATAATTTTTAATATCCAAGAGCGATTGATTTCCAATATATAAGCTTGCGCTTTTGTCGTATAGTCTCGAACGAAACGGTGATATAAATACTACCTTCCAAAAGGTTGAGAACAAATACGAGATAATATCCTTATTGCGAGAGAAGTTATATCTCAATATACCACTCAGAATACAAATACAAAATCTTTTAACTACTTTAAACTATATCTTAAAGCAAGGAACGAGATATGTCAAATACATGGGTGGTCTGAAAAGTTTCCGAGATGTTTTCTGAAAATTTTCTGAAGATTTATAAAATCTGGGGTCGTAAACTTTTCAGACCACCCTCGTATAGGAAGGTATGTGATTGATGCAATCCCATCCCTTGCAATCTCAGATTATTTTTCTAATCCACTAAAAATGGGTCATTTTACTGAAAAGCTACTGCCTTTAAATATTGATAAGTACTGAGAAACATATATAGCTTTTAATATTTCTGAAGTTTGATCTGCAAGAAGAGACTTTTTAGTCTCGATCTCCCCCGAATAAAGATGTTTTATTATTATTGTTATAAAATTAAAATGGAATCATAATCCTAAGTAACATTAAGCCGAGATCTAACATCAATATGGTCTTATCCTTCGATTTTAAAAGATATCAAGGAAAAGTTACGATGTCATGAAAGTAGGAATATTGTCAAATAATTTGAAAGTACCTTTTTTATCAAAATCGAATTCCGAATAAATATTTTTATTCTTCATGAAGAGAAATAGGATAAAATCTTATTCTGCACGTTTCCATTTTAAAAATTTCAGATGGAATTGAATGCTCTAATTATTTAACATGATAACTCGTAGTTTGATTTTAGATGAGAAGCACTGCATTTCTAGACTCAGAAATCGAAATTTACTCATGTAAGATTTTTTTACTTCGTTAAATCAAGGATGTATTCTTACTGAGAATATCTGGCAAATAAGGGATGCAAGTAATGACGAACTTAACCACACTCATTTTCAGAGGATAGAGCTTTAGAAAAGAAATCCTAGAGAATTACTCCAGATAAGAGGGAACTGGAAGAATCGTATGTTATTAGAGTCTGAGGAGCAAGATTAATGCGAAGGAATTTCCTTTCCCGCGAGACGAACCGGTTCGAGGAAGAATATACACCCTCGTAGTGGGTGTGGTATGGCAGACGCGCACACGAAGACACTCGGGTTTCGAACAAGGAATAGAACTTGAAATTCCCGTTAGCTTCATGGCGATCGTCGTGTACCCCGAGCGAGCGAGTCGCTCACGAGACTCTCTCCCATGGGAAAGGAATGCTACAATTAATGACCGCTTATGGAAAACGAACCTCGTCGGAAACGCAATGAAATTAAAGCCTGAGTACAAATAAACATGGAGAAGGCGTAAGTGGAGGCGGGCGTCTTTATTACACGGATCTTGTTAGGCTATTACAATTTAATCTCACGTATGCGTGCTGAGAATTCGCAGTTGCTTCACGCGCCTTATTTTGCATTTATGAATGTTTCTGACAAGCAGCTATACTTTGCAACTCAAAATCCTCCTCGTTAGAAAGTAGGAGAGACAAGAAACTCCTTAAAATTACGATTCTTTCAACACCAAACGCAAAATTTTGCATCATAGCTAATTAATGAAAGGCCTAGAAAATAGGCTTTTATTTTTCGATGTAAATCAACTCCCAAAGTGAAGCCTCTTTACAACATTTTTATTCAACCTAATTAGATGTACAATTAAATAACTTACAGAGTTAAGAATGGGAAGTAATTTTAAAGCCAAGAATGTTAATTTTTATTCTATATATAACATCGTTCTTTTCCTTTTACACAGCATATCCTCTCCTGGCTAATGATTAGTCGTTATAAAATTATACCGCCAAATCACAATTACTCTTTAGAGGGAAGTGAAGAGAAGTTTAGTAAACAAAAATAATAAATAGAGAAATAGACCATATTGCACGCAAGCCCAAAGTATACGTCTATCCGCCGTAATGTGTGTATATCCTGTTTTCATATCTGTTCTATTGAATTGCCGTCCGAAAATTTCAGGGTGAAATTTTCGAAACCTGTAAATTTAGATTTCGCCTGACTTTATATACTAACATTGTAATTATGAGACTATTAATAGCCGGAGTTAAAAATATTTTCACGAACCATCACAACGTCGAGTCAGATTTAATTGTTAGAGCAGGAATAATTTCCAAATGTGAGGAAAAAATACAGTAAAAGCCTATAATTAGAAATTGAAATTATGAGAATAATAAACGGTCGAAAATAAAAGAGAGAGAGCCCCAAACAAATTCTTATTGAGGACTTGATTTGCTCGAAACAAATCCTTAAATCCCTCTAAGATACTGAGGCGTCAGACTGGGAGTCCTTCCATAGAGCAGAAAAGCGCACATTGCATAAACATCGTTAATAGAAGCTACTGATTGAAATTCTAGAATTTCACACTTTTGGCTACTTCCACGCAATTCCATAAAAAGTATAACCCAAATCATCAAATTGAATGAGGCAAAATGACCGACTAAATAAACCCTTTCGAATCTTTAAAAAATGATTTCTCTTAAGATTGCTCCACTTTAAGCCGCGGCACGGGGGTCTTCGAACAATTACATTAGCATAAGGATGACGCAACGAAGCCGTCGTTGCATGAGAACTGCCAATATCGATCCTGTAGCTCGATCGAGGGAGGATAAACTTCGTGACCTCACTTATCCTAGAGGAGAGTAATCACGAATCGACATATATTAAATTAAATGCTTCCAAGTAGTCATAGGATGACTAGAAGTAACATAAACTGGTTTCGTAATGGCGCCCGAAGCGGACTGAACTCCTGAACTTCCCAGACACGGAAAATGGATTTCTATGGACCAAATTGTGAGCATAAAACAAGGATGAGATATTTATGCAACAGCAGTTGGTAAATGCAGTTCATACGTCAGTAATTCCAGCAACAGAGAAAAATAACGATTTTGTTTTCAAGGCTTGCGAAATTTGAATAAAAAGCCCTTACTTAAATACACTTAAAAAGAAAATTTAAAAATTTTGTGAATGATTTATAGTGGCTTTTGGTAAACATATGTTCCTCTAATCACATGATACCTGCTCCAGAAACATTTACGGTGATTTCAAAGATATATGCACAAAAATGAACAATAAGCACCTAATAAATCTAAATAAGTTTCGTTTGATTAAGCAAACACTCACATGCATTCATGATTATTTTAAACTCAATAATTACAGTAAGATACGAATTCAATAAATAGAAAAAAATCTTTATAAATTTATATGCATTGCTTGATAAATTACGGAAAAAGAAGGTAAATCTACCTCAGTGTTTGAATCTAAACGGTGCAACGAAATTGAAGATAAATTGTGAATGGTTCAAGAATTCAACCTTTGTAGAATTTTTAGAAGGCTTCTCACCCTGCCTATGGATATTATTAAAAGCCCATATTTTCGCTAGTAATCACGAGATCTATTTCATGAAGGACAATACTGATGAGTTCATCTTGCTTCATCATCTTTCATCTCAACATAATGTCGTAAGAAAATAAGAATCCTCGATACATATAACAGCGCTAAAATATTAAACTTTATGAAGAAAGTTTTGAGAGAATCGACTGTGATGCTACTACTCCTAACAGTAAAATAATCCAAATACCATGATATCAAAGATCTGACGTAAGATAGCAACAAATAATATCAAATAACAAGATAAAACAGGAGAATTAAGGAAAAAACATCCCCTTCTCTGTGATGAATGAATAAGTAATGGTGGTTACCAATTATAAGTTTAAAAATATCATTCATGAGGATAACTTTATTATAGCGGGTACGAGGTAGGGTCATTAAAAATAAAAAAGAGAGTAACTTTGCTTTCTGATTCCAAACATCAACTTTACCCCTTCTCAGGAAATTCTTACCCTCCAATTATAAACTTAGAGACGGACTTACGAATAGAACGGAAGGAATTCTCAAGTTACCGAATGGAACATTCTTCATTTGCTCTACGACACGTAAAAAGAGGAAAATTTAACCTTTAATTTGTTACTGCATTGATCTTTTTCATGCCAGTGATAACATATAAGCTACTGAAGTACAAATGTTGCAGACTGATGACTTTTATTCTGTGAACTCCATATAGAAGGCTATGAGAGGTTTTATCAATAGTGACATGTGGACTTCTTCCACTCATGGCTTTATAGCTCACAATCAGAGGAATATGAAGGCAAACAACCACACTCCTCATCTTACCTAGTAAGCCTCGTTCCTCTTCCAGGGATTTTCGTAGTTAATAGTGAAGGAGATGACCCTGAGGGCTGAGTATTTTAGAATGAGAGAAACTTTCAAAGGAGCAATCTTTATTCTAAGTGGTGGAAATATTTGTTCATAAATTACCTACAGCAGCTCAACTTCGTCAACATCGACTTAACAAAGGGAGGTACCCTATTCTCGATAGTAACGAGAGTTTCGTTGATAATAACGGAAAGGTGGAAAATATCGTTACGCTTTCCCGATGATGAACTTTACCGACTCAACTCTTGTTTCTTCTCACGACTTTTTACGAAGTGCACGGTATGTGAAGAAAGATTTCGTAGAAAGCAGGGCGTGCGGATATGGTTCGAATTCTTAACTTCAACTGGGGCGAAAAAGCACCTTTAAAAATAGCGGTGATATCACTGAAGCCTGTCCCTTCTTCGTTCCCCGCTCTGTCTCCACCGTTACAAACATATATAGAGCGATTCCCTTCCTTAACATATCGACAACCGTTTTGGCGCCCCAAACAAAGTGCTACGAAAACTAGTTTTCTTCCGAAACATCCCGAAAGTCTCAACCGTCCCATTCAGGTCTCGGAAGAGCCTTGGAAAGCATGCGCGAATACCAGCCAAGGATTCGGTCCAGAGATGTATTTATAGGAGGAAAAAACGATCGCAAAAGACGTAAAACCTCTCTCGCGAAGAATTTATACCCGTCTCAAAACATAAAAACAGAATTTCTTATTTTCTTTCTTGTAGTAATAATGTAACGGCGGATGCGTGAATATGAACTGAAGTCCAAGGAGGTCTCCTCCATCTTACGTAAAAACGAGAAAAAAACCGCTCACAGCAGCAGTCATGAACTGACGTAATACCAAAGTATTTCGATATTTAAAAATAGTGTATATTTTACTTTTATTATGTAATAAAGAATTATCAACCTCAACACACGAGTTACTTGAACTCGTATATATACTTAAAATTTACATTACCAACATTCTGTGAGTGGAAAATGGCAGTTTTCAGATTGTTCCCTCCTCAAAATAATTTAATTTTCAACGATATCAATCGATATTAGAATAATTCGAAAATTATCAATAAAAACTGTAAATTAAGTTGTGTAATTCGAAATAGAGATTAGGAACTGGAATTATAAGAGAAAAAGGAATTAGAATTATATGAATTTTTCCTTGTTCCATTCACGCAATTACCTTTTCACTCTCACATCACTTGGATAACCTAAATTCTCATCAAGTTTACATAACACCTTAATTATAATCTTAATGAGGAAGAACAACCAAAACCATCAATTTAAATGGAATCTAGAGTGACACATAAGATAAAAACCGAACGTTAACTAAAGTAATTCGTGCAATAATCACCTATAAAAAGGTTTAAATCATGTAAACATCTAATTACACGATAAATTTAAGAGGCGAAATTAGGTACTCTTGGAGGAAATTTCTTTCGAAGAAATATGATATGGTTGAGATGGGAGCTATTTTATCACTCTCGACGAAACCGCAGCAATTTTTCACTCAGATTTTACCGCTGTGATACAAAACATTCTCGACTCGATAAAAAGAGGAAAATGACATTGCCGGTTATGTTTCGGGAGAGAAGGAAATAAAAATGGAGAGTCTTTCTTGCCGTGACTTCCAACCCACTTGGCACGCGTGCGTGTGTTCCTTCAGAAGAGATCTCGGCACGGGAGTGACAAGTGAATCTCTCTCAGAATGAGAACTATCAGTCGGGAGAGTGATCCAAGTACTCCAGCTTCCTTCCGGAGGGAAAGAGACGACGTTGCTTGGATTTTTTTGCCAATGGCGCCGTTGATGACAGACATAAAGAAGCGTCCTTTATGACTCATTGGTTAGATAGGCAAAAAAGACAATTTCTCTATGTGCTGGTATTCGTTTTGATAAACCGTTGAACTCCAACTTGATGTACGAGATTACGAACAATAATACAACAGGATTCCTTGGGACCGTTCTGAGAGTATGTATGTACAAAACATCATCGGAAAGACAAGAAAGGAAATGTCAGTCTTTGAAAAATAAAAGATTAGGAATACATCAAATGTGCTTTTTAAAATAATCTGGTGTAATCACCAAATGAAAACATTCAGAGGGCTGCTATTAAGAGTACAGTGAACTACGAAATCAGAAAAAACTTTTCAACAGGAAATTATTTAACGTAAAAGACATTTCAATGGAATCCTTCTGAAGTTGATATTTTTCGAAAATTCATCGCTCTATAACTTTCGCATAAACCAATTCGAATAAATTACTGAACGATATGATTTACCAAAAATCATAGTTATATTCCTAGTGAATCACTTAGAAGCAACTCAGTCGCTAATTTTATTCATGTACGTAAAGTATCTAACCCACATGTTGGTACAAACCTCTTCCTCTCTATCGTTATCTAAAGTTAGAAAGGAGAGGGAAATGAGGATTGCTTAGTAAGATGAGGATTAAGGTAATTTTCCCTCCTCGCCGAGACTGATTGCTGCATGTGGAACAATTCTGCGTAAGAGAAGTAAAATGACACTACGAGCTACGATTTTTGTGGCATCCAATAAGAAGAGGCCTCCATCGATGCCGCCGCTCATTAACTTTCAAATCATCACGGCCTTGAAGAAGATTGACAAAAGTTACGAAAGATCCAATTTTCTACATGCGGAAAAACAAACGAAAAATATTTCACTTATCAAAATATGGCAGCAGGAATATTTTTAACCTCACTCAAACTGAAAAATATATTATTACAGAATAATAATTACAAAAGTAATTTCACATTATAAGAGAATAAGAATATATATAAGAAAGATATCATGTATGATAACCTGAAGTGACGAATTTTTCTATAGTGAATTAAAATTGTTGAATGATCATGTTTCTAAATAATATCCTAAAAACTAACGCAAAGAAACTGAGCAACCTGATAATTACAAATAAGACAACCTGAATGGAGTTGAAACGCTTTCACTGCCAATTCTACAGTCGCCATTCGGTCTTCCTAAAAAAAGAACGAATTTCATTCCTGATTTGGAATCAAATCGAATCTCACAGTTTCGTCGGTTTTTAGTGTCTAACTGAATGCATTTACACGAATCACAAGGAGAGTGACGTCGAATGCAGAACGAGCGTGGGTGGTGATGTGAATAGAAAGGAAGCCCGAAATACCTGTTGAATGACACTGAAACAAAAATTGAAGAAGCTACAATGAAATGAGCATTCCACGATGATTTGGGTACGGCGATCATGAAATAGGAGACACAAAATGATACTATGATAATCTGATAGGCACAAGCGCGTGCATCTAATAGATGAGACGCCTAAATACGACGGCAATAACTGTCAGCTACACAGAAAAAAGAGTATAAACGAGAAAGAAGTAAACGAGATAAACAGCATGTGCCCAAATCATGAATTAAGAAGAATTAATCTAAGATGCTTGGATTTGAGACCAAAAAACAGCTTCCTCACTTATCCTACAAAGACTCGACGGCACTAATATTTAATTTCTTTATTTAAAATGATATTGCTTATATAATACATAAATCGATATCATCTTTTAAAATATCTAAACATAGATAAAAACTACTAAACCTATCATCTAATGGTTAGGTAAGGCCGATTTTTTCATCCATGACACAGCGTCTTCAACATGAGCCATGTCTTTACCACAGCTCTACTTTTGTCTTTTGTCAACATAATTTTAAATTTGACAGCGGAAAAAACTAGTTTAGGAAACCATACGGCTGTAAACGCTCGAAGAAATCGACTATTTATAAAAGGAAGTTCGCCGCAAGACACAACCTCCATTTACAGAAGAGCAGCTTGAGCAAGCATTCTTCAGTCGCATTGCGCTTTGAAAATTAAAAGGGAAAAAATCCTAAAGGTATATACGACATACTCGTAGTACATATTTGAAAGGAAGCCCTTGGTTAGCCAAGTGGATAAGAGTTCGCACTTCAGGTTCGATTCTGTCAAGGCGTTTAGCGCATTTAGCGGCGTTCTCCCATCATCTTGATTAATATCGGTAGCTATTTTAATTAAGACATGGCAGTCCGATCAAATTCGTCCATAGATAGACGGAGTTGAAAACGATGCGGTAACATGTGCCAACATCAATGCCGTCTGGCAGTAGTAGTCTTAAACAAAACATCTATGTTTGCAAGTATATGAGCGCATCTTTGGTTAAGTAAGCCAAAATAGTGTTCTCAAACAGGGATAAAAATAACTATTTTATTGTAACTATTGTAACAGAATAATGGCAACTATTTTTCATTCAGAATCGCCACCGTAATCGAAAATATTAATTATTGAGTTTCAAGGATGGTGCCACGACTGATGCAAGCCGACGTAAAAACACAATCGGCTTCATTGATTTTTACAGAGAGAACCCCTTGAGGTAGCGAAGGGACTCCTCATCTAGCACGTTATCTAAGGGAGGGTGCGGCACGACAAAAGGCCGGCTGCTTTAATAGACGGCGATTCCCCATAGACTGCTCCCATTGCCACAAATACGGGGAAGCCCTATCGATCTGCAAATGTGTCCCACATTCGGAGCGCCCTATCACGGAGACGCATGCTGCCCACGTCACGCGATCAAAGCAAACCGACGCACCCTTCCTTTCCAAGCTGCAATATGGACCGGCTGATATTGATTCCACTCCCCATGCCGATTTTTTCTTTCCGGACGCTTAGAAAATCACTTCAATTAGAAAATCATTTAATCACGACTATACCCATGTATTAAAAGTCTTAATGACAATTTCATGCCAATTTCTTTTCCGAAATCACACTCACTTCGCGCTCCTTAATTTGACATAATCCTTCAGCGATAGTGCAGAAACTGTTTTTAATTATTCGCGTTCTAGACAAATTTTCCTCTTCCTAGTTCCTGCATTGTACACATCCATGACTCTAACAAGATATTCGTGGAGAAATTAAATGATATTAATTTATATCTATGTATCGCAACTTGGAGAGTGGAAGATCACACAAAAATGCTGCTAATGATCTTGGAAGAAATTTGTAAATTTTCCAAAGCACTATCATAGTTGGCAAACGCTAAAATGGCATTTATGAAACATAATTTGATTTCATGCTACACTGATGAAATTTTCGCATAATTTAACAACAAAATATGATGTAAGAAAGTGTGGCAGAGGAAAAAATACTTCGTATAGGTGGACTGATAAGAACTATCAAATCTTACCTACGATATATTTTCAAAGGGTTTTGACGACGATTCATAATTTTACAGATCTTAATAAATAAGATGCCCTCGAAAACGCTGATCTATCTCGTTGAAACAAACACTAGGCAGAAATATTACAAGAAGATGTTAACTATTGCAGTGTGAATCAGAGATACGCTAGCAATAGAAATAAATTAATTAGCATTAACAAGCAATAGCAATGAAATAGCATAAGAAATTAAAATAAAAGCTAATCTCGAAAAACAAGATTATTCACTGGAATAAAAGTATCACGCGAGTTTAAAAAGCAATGCGCATAAAAGGAAGTTATCAGGTATTTCTTTTTCCAACATTTATCCAACACAAGTCATTCCAGCTCAACTACTATCAATCAGGATGAAGGTCGAATATGACCGAAAACGTCACACATGCACGCGCCGAAACATTGAAATAAAAAAAGTAGCTAAGCACGCGACAGTCACTATGGCAGTGCCCCCATCTACTTATTCTCCACCAAAGGGTCAAGGCCTTCGTGTCAAGGAGAGGCCGTGATCTAGAGCTTTCCGTAACGCAGACAGTTAATCGAAGCTTCCCTGTCAGACCAACTAAATGACTTTATTCCTGATTTTCCCGCAATCTTCTTGGGTAGGGTCAGGGAGTCGCCAATATATTCGCACCAAATTATGTGATCGCTCCAACTGGCACGATAATTGATAATAAACGGCGATAAAGATTCTATATTCTCGATGTTTAACACCGTGAACGGAAGAATTAATTATAACGCTTTCTTTTGCAGTGGAATGGAAGCTGATGAGATAGAGTCGATCTCAAAGGGAAGGTCACGTTTCTCCAAGCCATAAAATCAACTCGAATAGTTTCCACAAGGTCTTAGACTATCCTCGACCAAGTTGATGATTGTATATCTCTTGATAACAGAGCTGGGAAGGCTTCAGTGTCTCAGAATCGGTTACTTGCAACATGCGCAGTGAAATATTTTTCAAATCCGTTAAAAGTTTTCATCTGAATCCTTCACGCTTAATGCTAAAAGAAATCTTCATACATGCATAGCAATTACGCTTGTCTTTTGGAGAATACCATACCTGTCTTTAGCACTTATTCCGCATTAGATGCATCATTTTATATATCCTTTTATTCCATTGACTAATTATCAGCGTTCATTATCTTCAGGTTAGCACCCAATAAATTTCATCAACTTTTTTGTCATTTATCTCCCTCAATAAACACTTTTTTATGCTACCTAAAACTCTAAAACACGTAAGCAGTGCCACGAGGGCTAATGTTACATCAATATATCTAAGTTGAATGACTGACTTTCAAAATCATCTTAATACCTTCATTCTGTGTAATAAAACACAATGAATAACATTAATGGTTAACACTTGTTTCAAACTAAAAGTTTAATAAAATCTAACTGTAATGAACGGGTGCATATAGTTAATAATTCAAGATTAAAATAACTGTAAAAGATATATTCTTTAAATGAGGAGATAAAATTACAAATTGGAATCACAATTAGGCAGAAGACTTGTAAAGGCGAGTTAGATCAAGGGTAAAAATTGATTACTATTGCGTCATAATTAATAAGAAATAATTTACAAGGTAGGAATTAGATTCTTGCCATTCCAGTAGAATACAACCTCTGTGATACCTCAAATCTTATTTCATTATTTTCAAATGTAATTTTCAATATTTTAAGGAAGTTTAGAGCCGAGAAATGGTTTCATATAGCAAAACTACGTAAAATCGCTCGAACCAGCATCTGAGAGACATTGAAGACGATTTAAATTTACAATAGCATCCATATAAATCAAACCATACGTGAATCAGGAGGCAGTGTCTAACGATTCATGTAGCAGAATGAAATTATTACAAAATTTTCATCATCGTCAGATCAATACGAGGAATTACTGCTGAAAGAAAAAGGCTGAGCGAGGATTGAGGTCCGCGAATAGTCATGTAACAATTACGTTACAACTTTACAAGCATTATCAATAACTTCATTCCTCAAAAGAAATTTCCATTTGTTGTTATCATAATGAACACGACTTGTCTATCGCCTCACTGAAATGAATCACTAAACACAAATGGAACACAAGAAGAAGAGCACATGGAGTTAACCAAACTTTTTGGTTAGCGAATCTTTAAAGCTGTCAAATTCTTACCTCATTCGATGAATAAATTCAAACATCACAATTCTTCTTACGAATATAGCTCCTTTAATGAATCGATGAAATGAAATGCTCCGATTAATTCTCAATCAAAACCATTGGAAGACGATCACCGTAACCGTTGTGTTTGTTTATAAAACAAAAACGAAACGATGAACAACCCACTCTTATGAAACTCTTTAAATTTAAAAATTCCCAAAATTAAGAATGCCTACTTTATCAAAATAGAATAACGCGAAATGGCTCTTAAAGATTTAATTCTTTGATAAACCTTTATTCTAGGTAAAACCTCATATCGACTACGGACGGAAAATGACCGAATTGCGTCTGTCGTGCCACTACAAAATATTTAAATCATGATACGATGAAAATTTTACATAGTAAATAAAAGAAGTAGAAACATATAATCCGAAGTTTCCAAAAATGGAGCAAACGGTTCCTCCTATGAAGAACGTAGCATCCGCCCAAATTGAATGCCAATTTCTGTATTCGAGTTTTATTCATTCTGCTAAAATTAGTATTCCAAAGAAGGCAGAGAAATAAAACAATAAATAGCTCCCTCTCTTACGTAAATGAAACACATAGATAACAATCAAACTCAATCAATGTGATGTTACTTTGTTGCATTGAAAAAACAGGTTACATTGTAATTCTTATTTAAACACATTACGAAGGTGTATACGAAACAATGACAGTACTTTACTTCTAACTTTATAAGTATCTACGATTTTCATGTGACTTCTACATTTACACTTCGTTAGGAAGAAAACAGCCTTTTCCGTCATTAATTCAAGTAATGCTACCATAAAACATAAGAAGCATCAACGAGTCATAGAGTAGAGTAACTAATATCGTAGATTAGGTAAGGATATTAGTGTTATGTGTCATATGCCACGGAAGGCTTGCGGAGTAGTCATCTAAATTTAAAAATCGAAAATTTCGCCGCAATCAAAAAAGCAGACATTCTAAGGACGCTGACTCCGATACAGCGATTTCGGAAATTTGTTAAAATCAGCATACAGGACAACAAATTGATGACAAGGCTATATACTGACTATAATGACGCCTACATCTCGTTTCCTCCACTGAATAATTTTCTGGTGAAGTAATGCATTGAATCACCTCCTGCTAGAACAGAAGACTACCGCTTCGTTACCAGAAAAGTAAACGAAAAGTGACGATTTTGATATTTCCGGCAAAAATCATTTCCAGAGAAAAAACTTTCCTGAAGTCAGTAGCGAGTGAAGGCAGGAGAAACAATGCGGAGGGGACCTCTAAGCGAGATGCCTTGGGGAATACATGGTCGTGGGACAGAACGACCGCAAGGAGGAATCCCTCTCAGGGCCCTTATTTCCTTCGTCCACTGCCGTATCCACTTGCAAAGACGTCTTGTATTACGCTTGGGATCGATAGGTGGGTAACCGGTCAGACGCCTACGCTGTGACATCCCTTTGTAACGCCAAACCCGCAATACTCGTCATACGATGCAACTCTACAACGCACGCGAGAAGAGTAAATCGATTTGATGAAAGCCAGTATCGAGTCCGAAGGATTTCGTCCGACCACGATTCAACGGTAGGCCGGATTCTTTCTGTCACCTTGCTATCAGGGTTGGCTCTGAAGGGGTGACTTCTTAATAAAAGAATATATGGTTCACCCAAGCCTTAAAAGAATTGTGCACCGAAAAGCGTTCTATGCGCAAATTCTACGTCACATGCGCAGTATGATTCTTGAGTATGTTCACAAATCACTAACTTCATAACCTCAACTAACGATCCGAGGGGAATCCCCAAATATTTTGGGCAGCGTCACTATTACATAAGTCAACGTCAATTTTAAAATAACGCAGCGTATAAAATACCTTACAACATTTTTAAACTTTCAAATTTACTTGCAACCTTAAGATATTAAAAGAAAATTTGTAAATCATTCATAATGTTGTATGCTTCATGAGTATTTCGATCAACACAATCCCCTAATAACTATAACATGAATTGCGGAATTTTCATTCCCTTACAACGGTGAAATAGAAGAAATAATCAGGGAATCCCTAATCGGAACTGACGTTTTCTTACGCAGCACCGTCGGGAGAAACATCAATATCAACGTCATATTTTATACAATCAGAGACCATACGCAGTAAACAAACCAACTTCAATTATTCAAACAGAACTATCGCACGGCATGTACACAGTAAAAACACGACTTTGATTTAAGATTCTTACCTGCTATTCGTAAGACGGCTCTATCAGCCGGGTCCAGCTGCAGGATGCTCAGGGGTTTGTCCCGCGCCCACTCCTGAAGGCTGCTGTCTAATTCGAATTCCATTTTGAAACCGCCCCGAGTGACTTAACACAGGGGCCCTCAGATCAACGGCTCACAACAGCACCATAACGTACACTTCACCACTACCGCGAAGATCACCACGTCCCGTTGAGAACGATGACGAAAGAACCGATGCCCATCCCGTAGTGGGAGCACGCTGAAAGGATACGAACCCTCTGACGAGTACTCCAATACCGCCCCCACTTCGGAGCGAAACCCTGACGAGTTTGATTCAAGCGAGTCGGCGCGAGGAAGCAGCACCGTCAGACATCTAAAATGACATACAGCTAACTCCGGTGGCGCTAAAGGACGGTCAATTTATTTAAGAAAACTGCACAATGCCTCTTAAATACACTCAAATATCTAACTTTCCATAAATTGTACGTTTAATAATCTTAAAAACTAATGTAACAGAAAAACGATTTCTTGGCTTCTTAACAATTCGGCGAGTCGTCAGTCATTTCAACGGTCCACACCGTTCGTAGCTTGAATGAAAAGAAAACTGTCTCAAGCGTTCTCCCATGTTATAAAAAGCTTAAATAATATACATGACAATCCATTCAATCATCGTTCCCACAATTACTTAACAGCGGCCGCAAATAAACATTCTTAAATCACTTCCTGGAGAGAACAACAAACACAAAATAGTAAACAGAGGTAAACAGCAAATAGAGCACTTTCATAAGTCGCTGCTGGTACATCAATACCTTTGAGAAATCACGGAACATATGCGATGAATGATATTCTAAAAACAAATATCAATATCGTCCAAGAGATATCGATTTAGTTGCAACAAGATAGCAGTAACACACCCTACCAACAAATTTCGATTTGGTAAGTCACGCCCCCTTCACCAGTGGTGTTGTCTGCTTCCCTTCTTCGGAGCCCCTCCCATCAATATCACACTTCCTTCATCACCCACGCCTTTTTCAGTCTGCTAATTCACCACCCACCCATAGCGTTCCGCAAACACGGGGTATTCCCGGTCATCATGCAATCACCAACTTCAAACCACTTTTCCGTCTCTTTTTCAGTCCCTAGGAAGCAATGATGCAACGTTTATCATATACACGATCACAATAAGAATTTTATACACTTTCTTGGAAAGAAATTCTTCCTAAGCCACTTCTCGGTCCTCAATTTCCGGCCGCTAAATGCTGGAAACACTCCTATGCCGGTAGTAGCTTCTTCTGCTATCGACTACCGACGGTCTGTGTTAGTTCAACGCTCTACCGCAGAGAAGCGCCAATAACGTCACGTGCTTTCAAAGTTCGGCTTCAAACCGTCAGGAGGCAGATGCGCTCGCGCGCGGAGAAGGGGAGGCGAACAGCTGTCTGGACTTATCATTAATGAACCCAATGTTGGGGAAAATCGTTAATAACTTCAAGACCACAGGATGAGTATATATATGATAAACTGCACAAAACACATGCTTAAATTTAGCGAACAAATTTAGAAGAAAAATTCCGCCGAGATTCGATCCCTATCTGAACCTTTCCGAGCGATTGCTTTATCAAATTCAGCCACCACGCCGGAACAATTCCAATGCCAATTTCTGTTACTATCGTGGAACACTGTGTGCTTCGGAGGATCTGTCCAATATCGATAAACTAAGTTTTCGCATAAATGTTTAAAAATAATGTCATCCTGAAAATTATGCAGTTATACTTTATAAATCACAGTATATCGTCATCCTTATTTTCATTATATCGTATAACTACTGTTCTGGAAATGTTAAGCTATGAAAGGCATCCATATATACATCCCGCGATTAATTTTAGCTTATCGATGCATATACTTTTCTTAATAAGTATTATCAATATTATCGCATAAATATTGCTTATAACTATAGTTGATCCAGTACTAATAAGTTAATCAAGTACTAGTAAACTAATCCTAGACATTAATTTCAAGTGGATCGTTCTGACATATTTATTTCCTAAATTTTGCAGTTTAAAAATTGATCATAAATTTCTAAACATCAAAATATACCGTGTAAATAAAAACTTTACTAAATGGAAAAGTTATTAATGAAGTTGATATATTTACCAATTTTCGCTTATTCGAATGGAAAAGATCTTAATGACAATTCCTCTTAACTTTTTTAATGTTACATTTCCGGATTTCGCACATCCATTATTTCCATTTGATGTTAATTAAATAAAGAAATAATATACATTCCAAATATATCACTAGAATTGCATGAAGCACATGCTTAAATCTAGACGAAGAAATGAACAAGAAAAAGACACCGAGGCCGGGGCTAGAACTCGGATCTCTGACTTTCTGGGCAAGGGCCCGGTAATTGGGAGATACGGCTTACGGCCGGACTTTTTTCCTTAATTTCTTCGTCATTGGATGAGCTCTTTTCGCGCGAATTCAAATACATGTATTTCTATGATAGACCTTCAAAAATGAAACTATACTAGAATAGAACGATTTCATGAAAAGCGAATCGATTTTATAAACATAAAGAATAATTTAACGACCGCTAAGACCGCGAATAAGTACCGCTTTACCAGAGTTCTTTACGGAGAGTACTAACATTAAAGTGTAGATAATCCTCATGCCCTTAAATGAGCTCTGAAATTTTTCAAAAGCTTGGAAAGAATTAAAATATGGGAATCAATCAAGAATAGCAAATTTAAAGACATAACTAAGATCTTATGTTACAATCGTGCATTAACTAGACGAATTTCACTATTAATATTACCTATTAAAAACTGAGATTATCAATTATATGTGAACATTTATTATAATTACTCTCAGCTAATAGCATTGTAAGAACTAAATTTCAACTCTTCCTGGCTGTACTCAAATAAGTTGTCACATAATATCAGATGGACCGTGAAAAGAGTATTTTATTTTTCAGTTTCAGTTTCATTCAGTTTCTTGTTAATCAGAGATGTCAATAGAATTTATTTTGTTACTAGGATAATCAGAGTGCTTAATCTAAAGAGTATGTTATTTAATAAATCAAATCCTTCAATTGTGAATATGCAAAGTGTGCCTTAAATTATTTAATTTGTTTGTAAAATTCATAGTCCATATTGAGGAATATTTTACTAAACGACAGAAAAAGTACAGAAACGACCATGGTTTTGCAGCATGGCTGCATCATGCATGACTTTTTTTGTCGTTTAGTAAAAGATTCCTCAATATGGACTTTGTTAGAATTAATAATTACCCCAAAGTTAAGCCTGATTCCATGTCTAAAATTCATAGTTTCTGCATTACAAAAGTCATAGGTAAGTTAAAACAATCATCCGGTTTCATAGAGGAGATTAGAAATGACCATAAATACCAATAATTATATAATATATATATTATAATTGTGGTAATCCATAATGGAGAAAAACTTAAAGAGGTTTGTACTTTACCACAGATTTGTGGTAAAAGTACAAATCTTTTTAAGTTCTTCTCCATTATGTATAGACTTTTGATTTCATGACACTCCTCAGTTTAATTAATTACCAGTTTATATGATATTCTTGACATAATTTGAACTTTTAATTGCAAAATGTGATACATTGAACTTTCCTCTCAAAATAGTTTGGAAGATTGCAGGTAGTTTAATATAATGCAATACAAATTAATCAAAGGAAATTTTCATCATAGCTCATAAATATTCATATTACTCCAAATGGTTTCCATTGTTATACCTAAAATATCAGAAAGTGAGTCACTGAACCATTCAAACTGAGATGAAATGATCAAAATGATTCTAAGCTTGCAAAATTACATTATACCAAATTTTTATGATATTCACTATTAGCTGTTGTATTCTGCACTGTTCTTCTTGAAAATGATATAGAGGAGTTATCTATCCAGTCCCAAGGGCTTAGACATGAGGATACACACTTCCTATCACATCTACCACAAAAATATGTACTGCAGGAAAAATATTATGATATATATCAAATCAAAGAATGCAGAGGTGAGTACCTGGTGTCTTCCATAATGGAAAATTCAAGGTATCATTTTCTTGTAATGTAGTAACAGAAAGACACCAAGTTATAGATTACAGTTATGCCAGCTGTTCAATTTCTCCTCTACAAAGAAAAGGAAGTAACAATCATTAAATTTTGTTTTGCATTCATTTTAGTTTTTCTTACAATAACTTTTACTTCAAAATGCTCATTTTCATTTTGTTTTTATACAATTTTCTGGTTAATGATTATTTTTATACTAGCAATGTTAAGTGTAGATGCATTGTTTCACGCTATCAGATTTATTAATGCCTGCCTTTTTTAAATATAAATTTGCTCTATCTGTAGGTTTTGCATTTTTATTAAAAACCCTCATTGGGATTGTTTTTAGTTATGCTCAGTAAATCAAAGTTTATAAGACATAGTTATGCTCTTTCCTTCTCCATGGAACTCCTTGAGAAATAACAGTCACTCAATAGCAAATTTCCATCAGAAAGAGCTTTGTTTTCATAAGCATCTAATTTTTGTTTGGGTTTTTGGAAGAACAGTAAGAGGATAATAATAATTTGTACTCGACTCAAGGGATTTAAGTCTTTAGTCGATGTCTTATGGTGAAGCTGGATTTGTTCAGGTGATGTCAGGCATAGTGCTCATTCTATGGGTTAATAGTTATAGCTAAGAAGGCAATCTGTTTGCAAGGATTTATCCTTTGCATATTTTGAGGAGATGTTCTGGAGATTGTTTTCCATAGCCCTTGTTCATGCTTCTAACTTTACCAGTGTGCTGAGCTGGCCCATGACATGGGGGAGCTAGGTGGTTGCCCACGGCACCACCAAGCTTTGGGTGTAATTTTATGGTATATGGGCGTATGCCTTTTGTGAAATCAGTCCCTGGTTCAATTTCTGGTAGGGGCCCCAATGTGTGGAGTGGCCTCAGCTGGGCAAGAACTTCTTACAATACTCGAAATACTTTGTCATTCTTATTCATATATTGCCGATGTATTACATTATGAATATAATTTTTCAGCAGTATGACAAAGTGAAAATGATGAAGTGACAATTTGGGCAGTATAAACTGAATGTGAACTGTAATTTTTCATGAGGTTAGGAATCTGTAGAGAATCATTCTTTTGAGATAAAAATCATGTAACTCACTTGAAAATTTGTGCAAGTTATTTCCTGTAATGATCAGTCCTGGGATAAGATGTGCAGGTTAGAAAGTTATCCTATGTTTTTTCCAGAATGGAAATGTTGAATTAATTCTATATTGGAAGATTATTGAATCAATCTATTCCAGGAAATAAAAATAGCCAATTGATGTGTAATACAAATAATACATTTCCTTAACTTTTAATTCTACAGTGATGATAATTTGAGGAAAGTAAAGTCTAGTCCATGGTGCAATATATCTATTAGGCCAGCAGGGAGACAAGTGGTCAGCGCATCAACGCCCACATCGCTGAAATTGGCTTTAACTAGATTTGGGCCCACTGCCTCTCAATGTAGTATAGCCTCCCAATCGTTTTGATGCTGGGTAAACATCTTCGCTCACACCAGGATTTGAAACCAGGACCACTTCCGCTGAAAGTGAACGAGTTGACCTGGGGCATAATAATTTGAGCACCATTTGTATTATATTTTATGGAGATTACATAAAAGAGGTACCTGCATAAATCCCAGCCTGGGTTGCCAAAGCTCATTGGGCCCTGCCTACATGGTTGTGCATCTTGCCACCATCATCTGATTCTCTCTTATTTTGAAATATTTATTTTAATTTATTTCTCTGATATATTTTAAATAAATAGAAACCAAATGTGAATTTTCCAGAGATTTACAAATACAGTGATATAATGATGTTTAGAAAAAAGGATGAAGGTGGAGTAATTGGAGTAGCCACAGGTAATGAGAAGTTAATTTGTTTAGAAGGCATCAGATGCTGGGAATTTTATAAACAGATTGTTGCACCTTCACTATCATTCAATAGGAAGAGACTGAAAATTTGTGTCTGTGTACAGATTGTATTCTTCATTCATACTCCTAAGGAGAACAACCCAATGTAAGACAAGCCTATGCAAAATTCCTATATCAGAGTGTAGATTGATTATCTCTCTCTAAGGGAAACTGGAAACCCCAATTGTATCCGTTTTAAAAATTTGTACAATCACAGATAAACAATGAACACAAACAACCATTCCCTAATTGGAAAAATCCAGTTAGTTGGAATTGGAACCAGGGGCCATGGAGATGAAGTGCTGGTAACTCTAACCACTACACTACTGGCCAGCCGGTGTAGATTCCTTTTGTTCAGAAAACTATATTTTGCAATGATTACATAATGTGAAATGTTGTAGCAGTTCATAAGTATTAATTTAGTTGTTATAGCTTCATAATCTTAGTTTGGAATTGAATAATTTCCTCAGATTAATTTTCAACTGCAAAATTTTATAGTAAGAAACAATACATAAGTATATCTTATACCAAGTGTTTCTTTGGAAATTTTGATTTGATCATTTTCATCAATTCCCCAAAATAAATGTTCACCAGATTTACAAACTGAATTTTACCATGAAAGGTTGCACTTTTTGATGGGCACAAATAACATTTTTCAACATGATAGATGTGAGGATACATGCTTCCCATCAGATCTGTCGCAAAAATATGTGCTGCAGAAAAAGAAGTACAAAAAATCAAATCCAAAAACACAAGAGGCAGACAACTGATTGTATACATTATTATTCGATTATTTTTGGGAGCTAAAAATTTTTAGCTCCCATTAGATTTGCAAAATATTAAAGATAAAGTCAAGGAAAAAATTCAACAAGTGTTACATTTTAATCAAATAATTATAATTGAGAGAAGTGATTTAAAATATAATTCACAGAAGAATGTTTTGTGAAAGTTCATCATTACTATAAAACGAGACAGAATATTACATTTTTACAAATTTATTTGCAGGCAACTTGTTTTGGAAAATGATCTCAAATCAGATGGTGATAGAAGTTATGAAGATTCACATGTAAAAATTAATGGGAAAAAATTTTTTGACAAATAGATCAAGTTTGACAAACTTAACTTTGTTAATCCTCAAACCTTCATATGCCAGGCAAATGCTCATGTTCTGGGCTGGCTATCAAACCAAAAAAATCACTATGAATCTGCTGCTCAACTATTTCTTGCCCTTTATTGGACTCGTATATGTGTGATTATTAGTTTATGACTAATATTTACTTATTTAATAATGTGGTACACCCTGGAAACTAAAAATATTCCCCTGGAATCAATTATATATTGCCCTTGGAAAATGAAAGCATAACCCAGGAAAACTCAGAGAATTTCGTAAATTCTGGGTGGCAAACAACCCATAATTTAACTCATCCAAAATGTCTACTAAGAAGCATTGATAATTTAATTGTTCTATCCATTTTATCTTAATTTCAACTATACAAATTCTTGCAAAAATCATGTTTCTGTGATGAAACTATACTTGATTAGAAGAGAAAAATGTTGAACCAATATGGATATGCCAAGTTCCAAGTGGAGCTCTTTTTGTACCTCTACAGGACTGTTAGATTTTTAAAGGTTAAAAATATTGAAAATTGAAGAAAGGCTTCTAATATTTATTTTATTTCACTGTGAGGAGGACCAACTGGCCATTCTGCCTGGCATTTGCCCAATGCTGAGAAGGAAACCCCTCTTAAAACCTCCCAGAGGCAGCTTATAATCTTTTCATAAAAATACACATCTCAGAAATTTGACAATTCACAAATATGATTTATAATTCCATTCAGGATCTATTACAACGTATAGATATTGCATTAAGGCAATAATAATACAATGACAATGGAGAAAAACCACACACACACATGCATACATTTTCCTTTAACAATACACACACATATACATTTCACTTTGAAAACCCACACACGTGCACACACACATACACACTCAACAAAATTCTCAACTGGACACCAAGAGATATGAAGAGACCAAGAAGTAGACCAAAGGACTAATGGAACAGAGACAATCAAATACTTAGGAGTAACTTGGCAAAATCCTGAATGGAGAGAATTGTAGAGCGCTTGGGAGTCCTACATCTGATATCAGACTGGTAATGGCTGATGATTTGGCAACAAAGTCACTCAAACAAAGAATTACTACATCATTGTCCACCAAGTCACTCATAGAAAAGAATACTACAGTATACTCTCAAGAGGCATCTGCTTTTTTTTCTAATTTATTATTCTAATTTAACTATTTATTTTCATCTAATTTCTTACATATTTATGTTTGTTCAAAGCACATTAATAATAAAACAGGAAACAATTGACTAAACACAAAGCCCGCAAAAGGTATAGAATGCCTTCAAGTAGAAGCCAAGGAACTATAGTTTACCTACAGTATGAAGAGGATTCAGTGTGACTACACCTGCTGAGCTCTATCACTCTACTGTCTCTCTGTGCCAGTCAGGGCTTGTATGGTCACGTTACCCTACATCACTGGATGATGCAGGGAGTTTGAACTTAAGTTTCATCCAATGATAGTTCACAATGTCTCCTATCTGTTCCACTGGCACAATTAGTTCAGGATAACAGGATATTCATACACAGAACAATATATAAGTAGTGCAGGTCCTGATTCAAGCCTGTTGGATACAATTAAAGAGATCTTATGAGATAGTAATTGCATTCATATAGAAGAGACACTATGCCCCATGCCCACAATATAACTTCAATAAATGGAAAGCAAAGAATTCCCCATGGATGCACCATGAACTGAATAGCTATGGGACAGCAAAGCTCTGATAGGATGAATTTCTTCAATTCATCAATTCAACTAAAGTGCGATTATGTCATCTCACACACTCAACCTGGATGTACTGGTACTGCCAATCTAATTGACTGGAAGTAGGTAGAGAATACTTGAGCTGGTTTTTCAAAGTTATCTACTGAAAGTCCCTTGCATACCATTGGCCAATTTTCACACCTAGAATCAAGGCTAGTAAATAGAGGTCTTTGCTAGGAGCAATACACAGAGTACATTTGCAAATTCTGGCAGACAAATGTCAAGTGGTGGTTGCAAAGGGAAATTCTCTCTGGGCGATAAGTTCCCACTTTCAACGCTAAACTTAAATCGACTTTGTAGAATTTATAGAGGAAAAGACATGAGATACTAATATTTATAGAAAATACACTAACTTTCCCCCAAGTTTACCAACTGGTATCCATTATGAAAAACAAACATTAATGCAGTAAATTAAAGTTTTTAGCACAAAATTTATACATTAAGCCTTGAGCAATAGATATAAGGAACAAACACAGGATTGATTTAGACTTAAAATTTCAAAAATTTACTTAAAGAAAGGGAAACTCTTGAATGGGACCATTCCAACGTTAACATTATACATCACACCTAGGAAAACCCACCCCATGAAAGTCCATCCCCCAACATAATTAAATAACCCATATTCCACCCTTTCCCATTCATTCAGCATTTACCATAGAATGATGACATAGCTATCGAAAATACACATTGGGTGAATCCTAGAGGGTCAGTGATCTAAAAGTTCAACATCCATCTCTTGGAACTGATCTAATATTTTGGTTATTTGCAAGTATTTCAAACCTCCACAGATATTTATTATAGACATGTATGCATTTAACAAAAATTGAACCAACCTGCCACCAAGAACATATTTCATTAATATGAAACTTAACTGATTCTCCATAGGCATCATCATGAAAGGCAGAATTTTCTTGGGGTGCATGTGGAAGACTCGCAGACACCCACACCACCTTAAGTATTATTGCATTCCCTTGAGCAGGGAGGCCCTCACTTGAACGGACACCTAAAAGTACCAGAACTCAAAAACTGTATGCATTTGGAATAATTTTAAAATCAACCTACCTCCTACAACATATCCATCCATACCCGTGGAAGGAGTTATATTTCAGAACCTGTTGAAAAAATTTTCAAATTTTTAAATGCTGGAAAAGAAATTTTCATGTAAAATTAAATTAGAGACCCCTGTTACACACCATGAAATGAAGAATAAATATTTATCAGGCATGTTTCTTTTAAGTTTCTAATATGTTAATGCTAAAAAAGGAAAAACATTCATAGAATATTTACCAGATGTTGAATAAGAATGAAAATAAATATATTAATCATCTGTGTAGAAATGACCATTTCTACAAATCTGACAAGATATTGCTCTACAGATAGATTATGAATATTAGACAAACTACATAATACATAGCCATTCTAGATTACAACAAAATACATCATGAAATATGTTCCTGTGTAATGAGTGGGGTAATATAGTTCGGGCAGACCAGAGTTGAAAATGAATCGTGTTTCTTGTATGTTAGTAGGGGGTGGGTGAACATTGCTATCAATATGTGTATAGGAAGACAACAAATTGGAAATATCAGACATTAAAACCAAAGGCGGAAATTGAGGCCATCCTCAGCAAAGGGAATGCACAGTACAGCTATGTAAGGGAATATTAAAAGAGGTAATAAATAAAACAACACAGCAAGTAAAAGTGACAAGTGATACCATTAATAAGTCACTTTAACATGTAACTCACAACATTACCAAATACCACTGCTATTATGCTATGGTATATGCATATCCATTTCATCAAATAAATCTAAGCAATCTACAAGTTAAAAGAAATGCATATAAATTCTAATTGAGAAATGGATGCTGGGTAAGATAATACAGAATATATTACAAATTAAATCTCATATGCACACATGGAAATAAGTAAATTAAAAAAGAATCTTACTTAGAAAATTACACTGTATTCTTTCCAAACACTTCCAATGTCAGCTGCTGACATAGCTGCCATAGAAAAGCATCTCCAACAGTGTAATTGCAGCATTTCTCTCCTCTTTCTTCAAAGACTTTATCTTCTAGCAAGGGATAAGTAGCATAATATACTCAAAAAGATGACATATTTTATTAGTTTATGTATTATGAAATATTTATACTATAACATATTATTAAATAAGCCTGTGGACAAAGAAATATTGATACATACATGATTTATACTCTGGACTTCCAGCAGATTTATTTGGGTGACTAAGGTTATGAAATTTTTGATAGCTTAGTTAAATGAGCCATAATTAAGAAAATTACATTTTTCAAGGTATATTTGAAGAAAGTATCTAAGAGAAAGATGTGCTATTTTTCCCCTTCCATTGCCAATTATCTTGATTTAGTAACATTGTAACAAATGGAAAGAACTAATTTTTTATAATATTTGAACCAAAGAAGCTTATTATCAAAATCTTACTCAAGGTATTTTCATCAATATGAAAGGACGAATGGAAAGTATGAAGGCATATGAATTTAATAAAAAATTTGATCAACCACAAATTATGCTCAAAAAGCATGAATTTCCCTAGCATTAAATGAATAGCATCTATCAATCCTTTCAAAATGAAAAAGAAAGGAATAATGACTGATAAATTAAGCCATTAAGTAGCATTAGAATTATGCGTCAATGAAAAAGCCTTCCTACTCCATCATTCAGACTCATTAAGGAGAGGTAAATCATGGACTAGAATGCATCACTCTTTTTCGCTTTGTAGCTAAGAATACAATTAGATACCTAAGGTGCTCTGTAATTCAAATGAACAGAAAACTTTTGAATGTCAGCTCTGTGCTCTACTCAAATTTCTAGGGCTAAAATACATCCTGAGCTGAAGGAAAGCTATGGTTGTCTTACAAACGAAGTTCATATGCGTGGAAATTGGATTGGATTTCCTTTTCTACCTTCCACAGAATCACCCACCACCAAATATGTTAACTCCAAAATCGCTCACTACATGGGAAAACTAACAACTAGCAAAGGTACAACTCAAATTAAGACCCCTTAACCAATGTTAGTCACTAATCTACTTGTCTTGTCAACTACTAATCGAATAACAATTCACTCGAGTACACTCCGCTCAAGCAATCTCTCACAAAGCACGCCGAAGGTAAAACCGGAGGTACCATCATTTCCATCTTGCAATGGGAGGAAATCGAGCAAGGCTGGACAAAATTAATCGTAAAACCGGAGGTACAATCATTTCCATCTTGCAATTAAAGAACACTTGTAATCAAACAATCCTATCAGACAAAATTAATCGTATATTTTCGCCTAGTTTTCATGTTAAGGAGCTTTATTTTTCTACTTTGGATAAATTTAACATGCTCCTAATTATTAGCTAAATGACTTGTAAACCAGGGCCCCCGGATAGCCTAGTTGGAAACGCGTTCGCACTCAGTGAAAGCGGTCCTGGGTTCGATTCCAGGTGGGGCCAGCATTTTTCGGTGCCCACCCAGCATCGTGATTAATATGGGTAGCTATCCGAATTAAGGGATAGCGAGTCCGGTCACGGAATGCTAAATTCGTCCGCATGGGAGCACCACGTATCACCCACGGTGAAAGCCGCTTGGCTATCCCTCAAATGGATTTCGCGCCGCGGGCTTTACATATATCCTAGATATGCGTTTTCGCACGAATTATTGACTGTGTAGGACATGAATGGACCTTTCATTGAAAGAGACCCTACTTTTGAGCATGATAGGCCTTCCTGCCAATTTGGTGTCAGATCATGGCGTGAAATGTAGCGAATGATCACGGCATAGTTTCAATGAAGTTTTTATCGATGAAAATTAAATTTATTTCATAGGACGATAGCATTCGCATGGAAGTTTCAATTATTTATTTTCCCATAGTGCTCTGGATGTGGTGCTGCGTGTGTCACTCCGATAAACTCTCCGCAGCTTTTCAAAAGAGAGGATTACTCCGTTCAGAATAAAATCATTGCCAATTATCATAAAATTATTCGTTACCATTTTATAATATTATGAATTTAATTTATTAGTTGTATTTTACTGTTTTGGTAAATCTGTTTCATATCAACGTAGTTATTGGTAAGGATCAGTTTAGCATCGTAAGTAATTGATATTGTAACTTCTCTTGCAGCACGTGTTTATCCATTAGCAAAAGTCTTGTAAATTAAAGTATAGGAAATTGTCATGTTCAAAATATCGAAAGGCGAATTAGGCGTCCATCAGACTCCATGGAATAGTTAATTTTCAACCTATTAATTAGAAAAGTAGTGCCATGTGCATTGAAGAGGTAAACTTCTATTGTCGTTGGAAAATAAAGGGAAGAAAATATTACATTTTGATTTGTCCATATTGTCAAACTATCTAAACATTTTCTCGTGAAAATTTCATATTTACACCATAACAATCATTATTGTTATTATTAAACAATATTATTATTTTCATTAGAACTGCATTACTCACTGCATTTCCGAGATTTTAAGTACGCCTCTTACAAGTACACGACATTGACTAACCGGGCAAATTATTAATCATGATATAATCAGATGGTAGTTCGAATATTCTAACGGTTTATACATAATATTCCTTTTCAGCATGATACAACTTGTTCTGATCCAGAAATATGAAATACATCAATTATTATTAATTTTAATTTACGCTCGCAATTTCTTTTATCATAAAACACTCCATTATTTTGAGGGAATAACGGAATTCTGATTCGCAACTTAAGAAGTTCATCTTCGCGATTTTAAATCCTTGCTCGGGAAAAATTATCGCTCACCACGATAAAACAATCGAAATTCTAGAGGTAAAGTAAGAGATACTACCTCAAATTTAGTGAAACTTTCTCAGATCTTGACCAAATCCACCTCAAATATTACCTGTGGAACTCAATCAATAGGAAGAGGTTTCTATCAAGTATGCGATTGACTGACTCAATCAGTCATTCGGGTCAGTCTTGGATCCGGTTGCGAGCTGTCTCTTTATTTTTCTTTGAGTGAACCTCATAGCTAATCGAGACCATCTCGAACGTTCAAGACCCACTTTATGGAGGAACCCTGGCATAAAATTCTTCATCACTCTTAAAGAAGTAAAAAGTTTCCAGGCTTTTGAGTATCAGTTGTAAGACTTGAATTAAAATCTTTGCCTTTGCGAGAAAAGCGAAAAGCCTGTGATTTGCGACTGCTTAACTTCCTCGTCTGTAATCCTTTTTGCTTCTAATTTATTGCTGGAAGACTTTCGTAACTGCTACCTTGCCATCTTCTAGAATTCCAAATATAGAGCCATATATCAAGTAATATCTACTCCGAACTGGTTTCAAGTGAGATGAGAAGACAGCAATCGATATAATAAGAGCTTCATAAAGATGAATAGGAGCTCCTAAATAACCGCGATTACGGCAGAGAGGTTTAGCGTTCCAGAACATTATAACTGTGAAACGATTTAAAATTATTATTAATGTGGTAGACATTGCTTGAATTCCAAATAAATTATCATTTCATAGAAAATTCTCTTAATATTTTGAGAGAAACTTTAATTCAGAATCTTGAACTTAGGGACGACATAAGTTCCACCTGCGCGATGTTTTGAAATACAATTTAACCAGTTTTTTTACCTTAAACCTCAAGGTAACAAGAGTACACTCAATCATTATTTAGTTGAGTTTATCGCTATGTAATTCTCATTTATTGCTCCTGCGATACTTCAGATGACAAGATTCCGAATTTAATACGTAACAATAATTCATAATTATTTGTATCGTCAATCTTTCGTGCTAAGTCTAAGAATATTCTCAGTTGGCAACGCCTTCGAAATTTTCACCCGAAGTCATACGTAAGTCTAAAAAAATCGCACTACCTTAACATATTATTCCCACGTAGAAGGATTTTCCTCGCGAGGTGCTAATGTCACTAAACAAGAAATAAAAATCTATGCTTCCTCAAATCCTCCGGAAGGTAATGTTGAGGGGGTCTCTCAAAGCACCTTTTCCGCAATAAGTTCGACACGTAGCGATACGTGACGTCACCGACATCCCCTCTTCCTTCAGATAATAGGGGCTCTTGGATGCTACAGACTGCACGCACAGTCCCTCCACTATCGTAACTGTACACCTCTCCGGACGCCTCCACTCGCCGAATGAATAAAAGGGGACTTTCGCGACCCTCAGACCCGTCACTTTGCCAAAAGCGTAACTTCTCTTCTTCCGTCCCGAGGTGGGCCGAATAACGATTAACGGTGTATCCACGACCTTTTCACGCCAACTACTGCCCTTCAGTAAGATCGCCTTGTTAATACGCGATGGACTTGGCGGGAAATGTGACCGGGAGACCCGGAGGGATACCTGCAAACAGACTGTGGCCGTGGGCCTTACACCTTCTCTCACTTATCGGAGGAGGACCCAAACCTCAGGAGTTCAACCTGCCATCTGAATACAATGGGTGTGATTACTACCAGAAGATCCCTATCGGCTCAACTTACTACGTTTACTCTCCGGGATACGACTCAGGGACCACATTTCCAGAGGGAATCGCCTGCAGGTGGTAAGTAGAACTGCTGGAAATTGAGTGAGGACTAATGTGTAAATGTACTAACACATTAACCTCAGCCTTATCATCGATATCTTTGTTGTTGACAGCGGAATATCTTCGCCAGAGGATACATTATCTTCGGAGTATGACCTACGAAGACATTTGCGGTAGAAGAATTTAAGTGTAGGAAATTATTGCGCGACAGAAAATTTTCGGCTGGAAATTCCCTTGAATACAAAGGAATTATTCGGAAAGTGGCTTTAAGTGATGGTGCAGTGATAAGAACTAATCGCTGGGGAACTTTAATACGCTCTGATATTACTAAGATATTTTATGTGTGATGAAACGTAAAGTTTATGCGTATGTCGTTAGTTTTTAATTATGTTCACGTGAAATTTATTTCAAAACAATCGCGAATAAGATAAAAGTGTAAGACTACTTATCATATAAATAAACAGAAAATACCTTTCCTGGGAGCAAATTTTCCGCCCCAAAAAATAAGTATAAGAAAACTGCAAAATTGAAGGGCTTCATTGAACATGACAATTAAAAGCTATCAATAATTTTCTTTACTTTTCAAGATATTTCAAGATATGATTTCAAGCAAGTATACTAGAAAATCATATAGCGTTAGCCAAATAGCGGAAGGAAAATACCTAGAAAGAGTGCATTCAGGAAGAATTAACTATTAGAATCGGTTAGTTATCTATCAATATATCTAGTTCTGTGTAGTTGAATGACTAGATTCGCCTTCTAGGTTATATTTGTAGAGGAATCCACTAATTGTCGGGAGTCAAAACAGTGAATGCGCGCAGTAGATCGATGACCGAGAAACGGGTACCTTAATGGTTCGACCTATATTCAAATTTAACAAGTGCCAAACATTTCTCCTCATTTGGTACACTCTCGATAAGAAGTAAAGTGTTTGTGTATGCGAGAATCTGATCCATGAGATTATTAATTGTAATTATGAACGTTTCAATGCATTAATTCTATGTCCAGTGCTAAATATAATTACTAAGTAGGACAAAATCGAATTTCCATGTTGGTTGAAACTTCATGAGAACTCTAGATGAGACAAAATGACTGGTGTTAAGGTGAATTAACTTACTAGTTTCGTTATTTTTTGTTCGATTGTGAATTATTAGTTTTAACTTACAGTGAGACGAAGTAAGTAAGAAATTTTGAAGTCGCACCCTAAACTAATCTTAACATCAGATATCGATTCATAGGAAATAATTCAGATATCCTATGAAGCTCACGCCGTTGAGTAAATACACTAAAAAAGTATTCGGTGTTAGCGCGTCTCCAGTTTACTTTTTATCTTACTCAATGGGGTAGCATAGAACTAATATAGTGTCTAACCCACTAGAACTATGGTTTTATCGTAGTATAGAATTCACCAATTTAGTAGCCAAATTAAAACAGAAAAAATTGCATTTAAATATCTCATGAAGCATTAAATTCGCGATAAAATTCAAGTTTAATTGCGCCAATGGCAATTTTATATAACTAAGAGTAAACAAACAGAGCAATTTTTAAAATGGCTTTGGCATATTTTTTAGTTTTTTTTTCAATTTTTACCCATCTAACTCTGTCAATATTCGAGGAAGATATAATACACTAGATTCAGGTCAGTTTATTCGGCTGCTTCAGCAATTTCTGCGTACATAATGTTGCAGCTTCTCGCTTGAGCTAAAAGATCTCAAATCTCATATCTCTCAAATATGTTAATTTTTCTTTTGTTTTTTCCAGAGATGACCTTTGTCACTCGAGGGAGGACTGCAAGACTTCTTATCCCGCGCTTTGCCCAAAGCAATGCAGCGATCTCAAATTAGGATTCGTTTGATTTTATAATGAAAATCTTTTTTCGTCGAAAAATGGAATGATTTAAGAAAATTACAGTTTTCTCAACTAAGAAAATACTTATTTCTTTACATTAATTTCTGTAAAGATTACGGTAATGTTTAGTAAAAAAATCCTGCATAATTTACTTAACGATCTGGATATTCATGATACTGGAACAAAGCGTAATAGTCACACTCTTACGGAGACGCTAAAACATGGGCGTAAAAGCAGTTAACTGTATCTATCGACGCGTGTAAAATCTCTGAAATAGCATTCGGAGATTGAATATTTTTAGGGAAATTTTTTGTCGTCTGAATAATTTTGTGTCCTATTCTAACACATCGAGTGTAAAAGTAAGTGAAATGATTTAACTTATTCATTATGTAAAATTTTCAATCCATAAGTTAGCTTTTGTTCAACAAATCTATTTTACTTATCAAAAATACTTCACATAAAAATTCGGTAAGGTAATTAACGCTTATTTAATTCAAACCGGCGAATGATAACATCAAGAAGAATAAAATGATTTTATTTTATAATTTAAGAATTAAGAACGCGAATGATAAATTGTTTCCCAAAGGGGAAATAATGTTACATTGTTATCCTATAATGAGAAATAAGCGGAGGATATTTGAATCTACCTCGAAAGCGATGGTAATGTAAATATAGTTTATAATCTTCAATTACGACTAAAATTATTATATGAAAATCAATAAAAATAAACTAATCAGTTCAAGTGCGGGATCAAATCCGAAAAACCTATGATAAAGATTCTTAAAGCAAAAGAGGGAAATAATACAAGCCTATCGTAATCTACAATGATAATATTTGGACAGCTATGTCTGGTACTTTACTTTTTCTGTAAATATAATAATAATTTTAGCCTCAATTCCTTATTAAAGATAACCTCAATTGATAGAGTATCATAATTGTCTAGCACTGATATCCTCTAGGCAAAATATAATGGGCTTTGAAAATAAATTATTACATACAGTTTATTTAAGGAAACAGGTTTTACCTGCAGCGATCGTGATACTATTGAGATGAAGGATTGCAAAAATTCATTTTCCTGGCACCTTTCTTTAGAAACAAGTTTTGAGTCGTGACGGATGCACCTTCATTAATTTTTGTCAAATTTACCGTTCAAATTTTATTCATTGGTTTCTTGAAGAAATATAAAGGTTAAGCTCACAATAAATTACTTTCCTTAAAATTTCCTTTATCTTTTTATGGAATTATTTTCTCGCTACACTTATTCATAGGCTTTAGTAAACTTTTCAACTTTTCACTTCATTTCGGCAAGTATAGAACAAGCACATTTTAAATGATTTCAGTAAATAGAAGTTTGGAGATAAGCTGGAATTGACTAGTTACAATAATATTAAACTCACCGAGTAGAATCAAGATCTTTGCCCCTATTCGCCTTTAGCATCAATGTAACGTGCTCATTTTCCTGTAATTGCTCAAATGTTTTGAATCAAGCAACGTTTATACCATTTATTGCCCATAAAGCCATAGTATACGTTTATAGATATCTATGACGTAGTATATTATATCTCATTTTGATAAGAAAATACTTAAATGATGGTCATTATCCTCTGAACAATAAGTTTACTTATAAACACTTATATATGTTAATACATTATGCGAAGTGAATTGCAGTATAATGAACAATATCCTACATATTCAATGAAATCTATCGCAATCTACATTTTATCATCCTATTGTGAACGGTTATGAAAGGAGACTCTTTTTTAACCCATGGAAAACATTTTTAAATGTTTTCCATGGGTGATAATAAGCCAGAAAATGCTGAGAGAATAATCCCTGCACGGATCAATTAATTTCACTTATTTTTTATCAATGCAAAAATTTTAGGTATATTTCAATTCGAGTGCACGAAATTCTTTCAAACATTTTCGAAGGAAAAATTCAAGCATTTTTTGTCCATCGAAGTAGTTTGTCACGTTGGCAGCAGAAATAAACTGTCAGGAATATAATTTGGATGATGATGCTATTCTTCTTCCTATTTGAACGACAGGCAGGCAGAGTCCCCCGAGAACTCTCATCTGGAGCTGGACTGCACGGATTTTCACGTGGGGAAAGTATTCGCCTACAGCTACTGTGCCGGTGACAGACTCCTCGTTACCCCCACTGGTGACCCGACGATGACAGACGCAGAAGTGCATTGCGGAGAGGAAGATTTCATGGTTACATCGGTCAGGAACAAAATGACCCTGGTGTTCCTTTCGGACTATGAGGAGGATCCCATGGACCGGTTTCTTTGCTCCATCAAAGCCGTACGAGATGAGCCCCCCCCTTGCGACTGCGGTCGAAGGAATGAGGTAGGTCGTTAGGTTTGGAGGAAAATTGTGGATATTTTGACCCCGAGCGGTTGAATGACGCAAGAGTAGAAGGAGTGGTCGAGGAAATCTCACTCTGCGAAAAAGAGGAAAAGTTGTTTAATAGGGATGCTATTCAACCTAGGACTGACGCCAGAAACATTTCTTGACGCACAAGAAGATTATACGGTTTTCGGTTTGCGGTTGCTGTACATCCGGAGTTAAGTATTTCGCTATATTTCATGTGACAGAATTTTCGCGCAGCAGATTACCTCCGACCGTAATTCGAGATTTTAACTCCCAAGCGGAACAACATCGTTAAAAGTTACTGTGAATGAAATGACAGTGACAGACAGCGACTAAGGAGATTCCAACGTAAAAATGTAAAATCTTCACCGTTAACATTTACAGACGTTCTTTCTCTTCAGTACATACATTATTATGCAACTATTTATTCATTTCCAAAACTTCTGACATATAAGGATCAATATTAATTTGTAACGAAAATTAAAGGTTAATAACCAGTCATGGATACAAAATAATCATTTTCCTCAGGAATTTATATCATATTTCTTAAACAGAATTACGTTTCTTCATCTTTAATGTCGAAGGGTAGAATTACCATGGAGCAGAATATAAAACAAGACTTATCTGTGAAATATTAGTTAATAATAAGTATTAAAAGTTAACCTAATGACTACAAACTCAAAAATATTTCCTTTAATTCTTATCAAATTGATTAAAATAGGCGCAGGAGAGAAACTTCAGTGAAAATTTACATTCCAAAGCTTGAATAATACATTACTACGTAAAGAAAGAAATTCTAACTTGAATAACCCCTCATGTAGAGAATGGAAACGGACTATACAGAAACGAGAAAGAACTTTTACAGCATATCTGAAATCTGGTATTTCGAAATTCACCAAACAATCAAAATTGTATTTAAATGGATGACAAGAGAGATTCTTTAAGAACTTCTACTGTAGAATATTCTTCTGTATCTTGATTCGAGGAGTTTAAGGATGTGGAACTGATGGTATTTGTGTGACGTAAGACTGTAAGAATGCGACGACATCTATATAGTATAGACCAAGAATATGATAATCGACATTGAGGTAGAAATAATAGAATAAAAAATAAAAGAGGTCTAAGATATGCTATGTGAAGCAGAGAGGCGACAATTTGGAGAAAATGGAACCAACCTACATAACACCAACATCGCGTAAAGGGAGACGGAGGTGAAAATAAAAAATGGGCAGAAATATGAGATAAAAGGACGGATGTGTAAATGAAAGCAACTAGTTTGCAAAAGTTCCGTAAATTTATGTTCATTTACTTGAATTTTTAAAATGGACTATTCATGCGGATTGGGGATTTCATGGGTAAGACTTAGGACATGGTGATAAAAACACATTGCAATGTTGCCTCAAGACGAAGTGACGATTTTTTACTAGGCAATTAAATTATGCAAATGAGAAACTCTAAATTTAGAAAGATTCTCATAGCACAATGACGTTCTTGGATAGTGAAAACTCATTTGCAATTTACATTTAATGCTGGTTATTAAAATAACTTTATGAACTACAGGTTTCTTGTATTTCCGTATGAGATCAATTTGTGTGATCCAAATCTCCACAAGACTAGTGTAAATTATTTTTAATACTTTCTTCTTTTATTACACCATGAGGTGGAGTTATTTTTCAGAAATAATGAGATTTTTTCACACACCGAAATTCAAACATTAATAATTGCATGTACTAGCGTCGTGTTTAAATTATGTTCCAAACTAGAATGGAGATTGACTTGTAATTTATAAATCAGTCTCTTATTAGTCAGAAACTAATAATTCCAATGATGTAGCTTTTTGGTTGATGGAACCTTAATGTGAAATACAGTTTATAGAAATAATTTATAGACAGTCTGGTTGAAGATTTCCTGAAAATTACAGTTTAAAGGAAAAATTGCCCTTCTTTGTCCAGCAATTTTTGTGTAGTTAAGTTTAGTTAAATACAACTAAAAGTCGATGACTAAGTAAAATTCAACCGAGTTTTCATTTCACGTATTATAATATCAGATTATGGTTGAATTGAGTAAATGAAGCTCGTTTCATCTTGTATTATGGTAATTCAAATTTCCCCTGAAATTAAATCAGAACTTAACGAATAATAATACTGAATAAGTTTATCTCACGTTGAAAAGGGGTTATCATATAATAAACCAGAAAAATCAAATAACTTTAGCATTCATTATACCAGCATCGTTAAATATTAGTTTGTGATTATATGAGAGTCTATTGATATTGATCAGTAACACCGATTTCGCTTTCATTCAGATAGATATTTAATATATCATAATATTTATGGATATTATTATCTGTAAGTATAATAGAAAGTTTAAATTAAATTACAGGTGTTATCCAGGGTGAGTAACATCAGAACAGACGAATATTAGACTGTTACATTCGCATCAATCAGTAATCTGTTCTCTAGTGGTTAAACATGATCTTGCACTTTTTATTTAACTATGGGCCTATAATATATGTAATGTCAATTATTAACAATAAGCAATAGGTTTAAAGTGAACGCAACGTATGTTTACGTTTAAAAGAGCACAAATCATATTAAATCATAGAGGATAAATTTACAAGATTGGATTCATTTTAGAAAAAAAATATAATTTACGAATAAAAATATTGCTATAGAACTATCTGTAAAAAGCTCTAAAACATTATCTGATTGGCATCTCCGTTTAAAGTGAAAGTGAGGGCAAGTCATATTTCTACGAAGTTTTTACTCTGGTGTGAGAAACCCTCCATCGAGTAGCCCTTCCCTAATATACCCTCAGGAGAGAAGCCCTAAATATCTGCAGCTATTACGTATGATTAATTTTGATATTTCGATATAAAATATTAACTTGACGCGTAAACTTTGCAATTAGCTCTTTCCGTAACTTCTCTGCAAATCATTTTAACGTTCACTATAAATATATGAAGTCCAATCCTAAAAGAGCTTTAATGTGAAGAATGAAATATCATACTTATACCTATACTACCATGTTTTACTCTGCGGGCCATAGACCAACGCATCGCGTCATCTTCATGTTGATGTGTTTAAATCACGAGAAACGTGGCCGCAGAATCGTAATACGGATTAGAGTTTGCGTTATTTCATTCTCCACGCCATACAGTTCTATTAGAAAGTCGTGACTGAACCAATTAATTGCACCAAAAGAGTGCCAATGTCAATACAAAATTATTTAGTAACACTAAATACAAACCTGGGAATAAGTCAAAAACGGTAGTTTTAAAGCTGCGTATCAGAAAATAATCCTATCGAAAACGATACAGAGTATATAATTCGAACTTATTTACACTTAAAACTAAAATTTTTCCTTTAAAATAAAGAATATACAAATCACGCGCTCTTTCCCGCAAAGAGGATATGATGTATGATTTTGCATTCGTATTCTTCCATTCAGGTATCTAAGTATGTATCTTACTGAGCTACGAGGGCTTCGTTAGTGAAAATTTTTATCCTGATTGGCCTTGCATAGATCCCGAAGGACAGATTCAAGAATGAAAAATGTTTCATTGATATTTCTTCATTTGAAAATTAAGAAATAATTCCCTGCATTCAGAAACTTAAATAAAATGACACAGTAAGTGGACGTTTGGATGTGGAGTGAACATAAGACCATGTGGATGTTTTTGGATCTGTAATATAACTTGTTGAGAATATGTGTCGTAGTTATGCGTAGCTTCTTTTCCTGTTAGTTTCAATCCACGGACGATTCCTGTCTTTTAAAAACCCATTGTAAATAAAACCCCTGTTGCATGAAGCGTGCCTTAATAAATCGACAATTTAAACTAATTAGAGCTGATGAAAACAAATAGATGCGAATCGTCGGAGGAATCGAGACTGGTGTCAACGAGTTCCCTATGATGGCTGGCTTAGTGGACCCAGTGCTTCGCCGCCTCTTCTGCGGAGCGACGATCATATCCCGGAGATTTGCCGTCACCGCAGCTCATTGCCTCACTCCAAGGGACTCGGATCCAATGGGACTTGGACTCCTCGTCGGTGACCACAACATAAGCACGGGTGCGGACACGACATCCGCGAAGCTTTACAAAATCACGCAGATCATCATCCACCCAAATTACGAAGACTTAAAGGAAGGGAACGATATAGCACTGGTCAAAGTGGGTAGGTTATATTTTTTTCGTCATCATCCTCATGGATGGTTTGAGGTGCACCTATGTTTCCAAATTAACGCCGTATATTTTTAATTCTTTATAATTAAGCATCCGAATTCTCTGCCTCCATATTCCCATAATCTCTTCTATCTAGTTTTGACATTCTATGGACAAGCAAAATCCTTTAATCAAATGTCATAACTATTATAACATAACTTTTATCATATGTTATAACTATTTTTACAGCCAAAGAAATTCTGTTAGAGAACTTAAGTAATAATTTTGATAAGCATTTAGTCACATAAGGAATGTATCAGTAAGTAAGTCTGTAGAAACATAATTCATGGGTACATATATACTTTTATTCTAGACATACATTACAATGATTTCTTTCAGGACATTCAGACGCTGATGGCATACAGTTTAGCAAAAATGTTGGACCAGTTTGCCTACCCTTCCGTTACCTCACAGAGAGTTTTAGTGGGGAGCGAGTAATAGCACTGGGTAATTATTTTTCTCATTATATGTACTTTTAGTGATATTTAAGACTGAAAGAATATTTAGGATCTCGTTCATTGTTTTTAACTGATATCAAATTATTTAATTATTCCTTTATCTAATTTTTATTGATTTCATATAAATTTCTTCTAAGCTTGCTTTGAAAATGTTGAATATATTTTAAATTTCTCCAATAAGTAATTTCATAAGGCATTCAACAATTTATGGGTCAAGGCCCATTTTGATACAATGAGAAATGGTAAATGAATTACTCTCATATGGTTTAGTTCTAACATGAAAATATTTCTAGTCTTATTAGATTTTCTAGCAAAAATCTTGAACCAATTTTATACAATTGAATTGAAATTTTTCCTAGGATGGGGATCAACTGAGTTTGGAGGAGATACATCTGATGCTTTAATGGAGACCTTTCTGTCAGTTGTGCCTATTCAGTCCTGTATTGATGCTTACAAGGGAAAAGTTAACTATAGGCAGATTTGCACTTATGAAGAGGGAAGTGATGCTTGTCAGGTAATATAACTTAGCTAATAAGAAAATTTGGTTCATGTTATCTATTATTTGGAATTTTATACATAATTCATTTTTAAGTGAAATGAAATAAAAACCTTGACCCTGCCCACAAAAATTATAATTTCCTTAAAGAATGTATTGTGGAATGAGCGCTTATTTTATTCTTTCAATATAAAGAAGTTCCACTGGGTATTGCTGGATTTGTTAAATCTATTTCTAGGACATTCATTAGTGTATACCAATACAGTTTCTCACATCTCTCTTATAATATATATATACATCTAAAGCCCCAAAATACCAAGTTTTAGAGTGTAATGAAATGTTGCATTTCTGTGAAACAAATCGAAGAATATTTTTGAGTGATGACTTAGTTGATTAAGAGGTATGGTGCCTATGCTAAATCATGAAAATAATATTTTATGACTCTGTAAACTCTTTGTAATCATTTTTCAATGTTTGAAGATATGGAATGGAATCATATAATGCACAATTGTTGAGCATGGAGAAAATTTCTGAAGTCTCATTAACATCTTGAAGCTAACATTTTTCATGTTTTCTGTTTCTCATAAATTATGTAATGAAAATGTTATACAGCATGAAATGCAATGCTATGGACACATCCAACTAGGTTGTGAGGAATTTCATGCATATGACCAATGCTAAGATGATGAGCAAAAACCATGGGTAGGCATTTGAAGATGATAAAAAAGGATCAACTAGCATCATAAAGCTTCCAAATTTTCCATGTAGAAGTTAATGAAGTTGACCATAACATCGGCACATATCATAAATCATATTATGTTGGATAGAGAATGATCACAAACTTAACGCATCAACTGATTACAGAGTGACTCTGGAGGCCCAATACTTTGGCTTGATCGAATGACCGGAAGAATTCAAATCCTAGGCATAGTGAGTTATGGAGTATCATGTGCTACAGATGTTCCTAGTGTGAGTACTCGGGTCTCTTCATTCCTAGACTGGATTGTTTTGACGACAAGTAAGTAATTTCATATTTTTTATTGTTAGTTAGTAGTTAGCACAAGTGATTTTTACTGTAATTGTACTGTTGGATAAAATCTTAACATAATTATTTTGATTATTTTTTCTACTTTTCAGATGAAGAATACTGTGTAGCTTAATTACCAGTAATTTATGATATATTATGTCTTGGTGCTGCCATGATTTTTTTAAGTTAATGATTTTTTTGACCAAAGAAGCCGTTCTATGCATAAAAACTACAAAAATTGATGAATGACCTGATGAAGCATGATAGAATAAAGCCTCTGATTTGAAGAGACCTTAGGAAATAAAAGTAATGGGAGAGGTGCCACATCGAGAGGCATATGGTTCTACTTCTTTCTCTATTGAGATGCACTTTTACATGACTCTTTATGAATTTCATTATTGTAGATGAATATGTTAGTTGGTTAAGAGTTGGCTAAGTGCCTCTAGTCCCCTTGGGACAACACCTCTAATTCCATTAAATATTCTTTAAGTTTCAGTGCATTACTTTTTACATAAATTTGCAGCTTTTCACTTGATGGTTCCTCAGCTCTCCTACATTCCTCTTTCCCATAAAAATTTCTGTTATATGGGAAGAGGAAGAGAGATATCAAAATAATAAGAAAATAGCTGCAGATAATATGTATTCCCTCATATCATGGACAATTTAAAGAAGAAAAGAAAGATAAACTGCTTCCAGGAATGTCTTTCTGATGCTTATAACATCGGATACACTAACTTGTATATGGGTTAAGCTTCTTTTCCAGGGAAGCATCCCTTACATATGTCAATATGCTACTGGTAGATGTGAAAGAAGAATTCCATAGCATAGGCAACATACATATGCAGATTATTGACCTTCTGGGAATCACCAATCAGGGTGATTGCCAGAGGGTTGGTAATATATGGCTTCCTGAAAGTAAAAATTCAATTTCCAAAACTCTATGCAGAAATTAGCTATTAGGTGGGTTGAATCAGTAAAATTTATAAGAAGAGTGAATATGAAATAATGGTATTATATATGATAAATGAAATACTTCAATTATAAATATACAAGGTGGTAAGAATATTTATTATAAATTACATTTATTATCTCATTTCATAATTTATGCATTGAAAAAGTTATAACTACTAAAATTCAAACAAGCATTTGATTTTGGTGATTCTGTTTCCTTAAATGAAGAGATAAAGTAGACGATTACAATCAAATTCTATTTTCATAGAAAATCTGCATTTCTTCATGAAACCCTTCAGTTTTATTAATATATACAGAATCACATGCTTATGTTGTTGATTTAATTTGTACTTTCAATTGCAACTTTTCCAGCTTTTAGCATGTTGAACTTTCTTCTCAATATAATCCAGGATAAGATAATGCAATAAAATCTATCAAACCGACAAATAATTCATATTCACAAGAGGAAATATTTGTTTTGGATGATAAATGTTCAACAATTGTTTCATTAAAATTGCAAAAATAACTGGAAATATTCAACCTGAGATGAAATGATAGAAATGATTTGTAGCTTACAAAATTATATTAATATAGAAAGAAAAATACTTACACAAAAATATATCCATGAACTGATAAGGGCAAGAGTATTTTTAATGTGTGCTTAAACAATTCATAAATATTTTCCATTAATTGGAGAAACATTTTTCCTGCTAAATACATAAAAATATTTTGAATCCATCAGTAAAGAAACAAATTAATTGATGATATTATTATCAAATATTATGCTCTTCATAAACATCATTCCAGCATAGAATGATGGAAACAAATAAACTAGAAAAATTATAGAGCAGAAAATGATATATTTTGTGAAATAATCTGTAGTGATTCACAATTGAACTTGAATTCTGCAACACTGAAAATAGGGAACGAAAAGAGACAAAGATTCAAGTTAAGTATCAACTGATTTGTGAATTTAAAAGCAGATCTGTCCTGATTACTGAATAACCAGTTGCTTCACGTAAATTTTGGAAATAGCTTATCCTGCCAGAAAATCAAAATTGTGTTTCATCCTGGACAATGCCTGAGACAAGATTGCATGACTCGTGATTGACTCATCTTTTTGATAACCTAAAAGGAGATCACTAAACATCATATCTAATTGAAATAGACCACTCTCAATATCTTCAAGATATTAACAATTTTAGATCAATTTGTTTAAAATTCTTTATACTTGGAAATCACTGATCAGAATAGTCATGATATTCACTTTCAGCTGTTGTGCTCTGCATTGTTCTCATTCTTTAAAGTGGTGTATAGCTGAGTTATCAATCCAGTACCAAGTGCTTCTGCTTGGAGCCTTCCTGAAAACTCAGTTCGCTTTTTCAAAGAGTTTTCAGCTGAAGTTTTATTCACCCACAAGTCTAATATTGTTCTGGAACCAGTCCCACCAAGCAAAGAGTTTCCTCTTGACAATCCAATACCTCTAGGAGGGCCAGGATTACCACTTCCTGAAGCTGGAGGTGGTGACATTGGAGAGTCAGTAGTTGCTCTAATGACGCTAATCCTGGATGAAGGCTGAGAATGCTCTGGAGTTGAGTTGCCTGTGTTAGCTCCATCACCAAATGTTCCAAACCTAAGGAAAGAAAGGTTATGTTTAATGAAGTTGATAACAAACTTAACCAACCTTGGGAAGATAATGCCACTTGGGCAGTTTAACTGTGATTAGGGTTAATGGTGGAAATGACTCTCATAATTCTTTTTTCATTATAAAGGTTAAAGAGCAAATTAATATGATCTCATATTTCAGTTTCTAAAATCTTATTAGGAATGAAAGCAAACAAAATTCTTAAATCTTATTTTTAATATGATTAAAGATTCCCACAAGTTAATCATTTAATGAATGAACCTCATAAGCAATTACTTACTAGGAAATTGAAGTTCATAAGGAATGAAATTAAAATACACTTGAAGGATAATTAAATAAAATCTTAAGAATGAATTATTTCTGGAATAAATAAACACAACTGCTATTTATTACTAATGATCACAAAAATGGATAATAATTTTTCTATTAAAATATGAACTCTAAAAAGTTCTAACAAGATCTAAGAAATATAAAATTTCAATACCATACCAAAATTCATCTTAATAAAATAATATATAAAGACAAAATAATTTTTTCCTAAGATTTACCACATTTCCATACCCACTTTTCTAGAAAATTAGGAAGGAAATCAAAGTATAGAAACTAGAAGGAAGAATGAAATACTGCTTAACAATGAAATGTCAACAACTACATACATGCGGCAAGTTTAACTAAGGTTTAGATAATATGGATTGATAATTCATATATTTCATATACATTCATTGCACTGTGATTCTGGTAGGAGAGTATGATATTTAAAGAGAAAGACAATGCCCATGACTCCTGAATTTTTTAAATTTAGGGTAACAGTACTTTGTTTCTTCTCACTTAGTGATGATCACCTCCAGAATTAATTGCTGGTGAATAAAGTGCTGACTGGAGTTCAACCATACCATCCTTATCATACTGAAACATTTCACTAGATATGAAAACATTTGATAAATCAGGATTCAACAAAGTTATAGAGAAATTAGTCTTTCTGCATGCTACTGATTGTTCAATTAAAATTATTGTAAGATTACATTTTTGTTTATTTACCAGAAAATACTGATAAACTCCACATATTTCAATAATGAAATCTGATGAAATCAATAAAATAAAACAAAACAGTTAAATAATGATGACTAATTGCTGGCATGTAAGAAATGAACTATAGTCTAGTGATTAGATTGTTCTTTATAAGAGTAGGAAAAAATGATTAATAAATTTGTGAGTGAATGTTGGTATAAAATTGGTGGGCAAGTCACAAAATGCCAAAAATCTCAAAAGCCAAATAGAGAAGAAACTTATTGCTCAGTAGCTTTCAGTTGGTAAAACATGGAGACATTAGTAAAAAAAAGAGATTGACAAAAACACAAGTTTACACAAAACTGAGAATGAGATAGGAGAAGAAAGGGAAAAAATTTTACTAAAACTCTTAGAAGACATACTCGTATATTAATGCTGAGGAATAATAATTTGCAAGGTAGGAAGATCAAAATAGTTATTGAATAAATAAGGGAATATAAGAATAGGAGGACATAAAAATTGATATACTCTGTCCAACGTCATGAAGACACGACATAAAGCATACAGCCCCATGTATTCCTTATGGGAGAACGGGACTTGCTAACGCTACATTTGCACAGAAAAAGAAAGTTGACAAGAACTTATTTGGAAGACACTCAGCATAGACAAAAATCAATTCTTTAGGACATAATGCAATTGAATCAAGGTTAAATGTTGTCATAAACGAAGGAAAAATAAGAAAGTGATATTTTCAAGAAAATTGGATGTAGATTATTAATTTCTTTGATTGGATGAAGATTCAAACATGAGCACCATCAATATAGCCAAGGACAGAAGGAAATCCTGCTATAATAAAATAATTTGTCATTGTGAATATTAAATCATCTTCATTTTCTGGCATACAAATATACTGATGAAGTAGAGGGGATATGTGATGAGTAACTCTCCTGATTATTCTACAGACTGTTGACTTTTGACTGTTAAACATTGAAAGTGTCACCAACAACAATTTGAAATGTTCCTGTGGTATAAAATCTCAGTGTTATCAATAACAGATTGAGAGCTGCAAATGGTTTGCTCCTGGTCAATGGCTTTAAATTGCTTCCAATCCTCTCTAAAATGTCCCAGACCATCTTATTTGGCAACCTGAATCATTCCCTGAATTCTGATTCACAATAAAAGGAGTGGATCAGTTCAATTTCTTGTACTCCTCACCCTTGGAATGCATCATAATTAATTTATTGTTTATTTATCTGAAGAAGGGGTGATGTGTCATTCAGATACATTCTAACAAGTACAAAGCTTCTTCAAAAGAAATTGAATTATCAATAAATTAGTATCAATCACTCAAATTAGCATCTGTGGCAAATATTATTTCCATGTGGACATATTAAAATATGCATTGAACTGTGCTTAATCATTTTAATTCAAAAGTTATACAAGAAGTGAAAAATTGTGACTTGGCTGAGACTCGAACCCAGGTCTCCCACTTTCCGGGCAGGTATTCTATCCACTGAACTACCAAGCCACTCAATCTCACTTCTGTAATTGGGAGCTTATAGAAGCAAGGAAGTAAATTTCATTTCCATCATTTGCATTTTGATTCTACAATAAAATATGTGTTTTATGAATTTAAAATTAGTAAGGACATCTTAGTAGAAATATAATAGGTCATCTTTTATTGAAAGGAAAAAGTAAACAAACTTACTGATCTAGTTCCCTCAGTGCCTGGTCCAATCCAACTTTCTCCTCTTTTATCGTAATGCCTCCTTTGGCTCTGTCATCATCTGTTTTGTTACGACACTCCAGCAAGCAATTTAGAACTCGCTGATGCTGTTCCGTATGAGTGTTCGCCCTCAGGAAGGTTTCAAGCTCAGTCCACATTGCACGGTATTGCTCCTCCCTGAATAATGTTACATAAATGTTTGAAATGCTATTCTACCTAAAGGTAACTGGTTTCTCAATTGAAGCAGCCAAGGTTCTGCAACATCAGTTATGATTAGTGAGTGAAAAATCAAACAATAATATAAATGTAACAGAGGTAGAGAGATTAATTCTTACTTATTAGTGTTGCAGCTAAATTATGTGAAAATTACATTTATTTCATCTATTATCAAAACTTCATGCACAAAATAAGCATAAAAATTTAGCTCATTCATAACATGAAAGTTGGGAAAATTCACAATAAAAATATAATTTCTATAATGAAATATAAACATTTCCTAATTGGATATAAAATAAATTTTATTTTCATTATGTGTCATAAAATAATTAATTATCATAATGATTTGCATTACCTGAGAGTTTGCATAACTTATTGGTACAAGAATGAACCAAATGAATACCTTAAACACTTTTTCTAGATATTTTAAAAGAAAAATTATTCAAAATTGTGTGAATAAAAGGTAATTTTAAAAAGGAAGTGGGAGCCTCATGGAAAACATGTGGGTCATGGCATAATATAAAGTAGGATATGCTAATGTCTGTCAGTAAATGATACATTCTAAATGGCTGAAGACTGACTGTCTGGCATGTCTGAGGTATTGGTATTCAAAAGGTTAATCATGAATTTATTCTTATTGTCAACATTGAGTGTCAATATTATCACATGGAAATTATTCACTGTTCACCTGAAAACTTAAAATGCCACCAAGAGTTAGTCCTGAGATATAACTCGTACTGTTAATAATTTGCTATTATATTCTTGATTCAAATGTATCTATATATTATAACATTGGCGATGAAAAATTATTATATGACTTATGAGGATTATTACTTGGTTTAAGAGGATTGTTACATTTGCGACAACATATTCGAATTCCAAAGGGAATAGCGACTGCAACTGGAGTCAAAGATGGCAGATGATCTAGCTGAAATTTCAAAGCAGATACATCGGTTTTCAATCCGAGTTTGACAAGGGAAAATCATCATGGGAAAGTATTTTTTCCAGTTCAGACATGCTGAATGAGAGGACTCAATGGCGATGGTCCAAATGCAACCAATGCTCCTCAAGATTTTTGTTGGCATGCGTTGGATCAGAGCATTTGTAAGCAATTCTAAACTACTTTTACCCAGACGATGTCAATGACAAATCATTTTCAGATATCAAGGAGGCATTCAAGGTCCTCTACAAACTTCATTGACCACTTTTGCAGCCAGTATGGAATTTGGAGCAGCAGTTCGGCAGAATGATGAAAGTTTCAAGCAGTATGCCAATCGGCATCGAAAGCTTATAAGATCCAACGTCAGTGCTTTGAATTAACAATTGCATGATCGGTTCTCTGCAGATGTACAGCTAGTTCCAAAAAAAACTTACCACCTAAGCCGCAACCCGCATAACAGACGTGAAGCTCCATGAGAGCGAGTCTAGAGTTTTCAACGCATTCTATTGGCTCTTGGAAGGAAGGCGCCTTTTTAAACCGTTTTGAAACGCGTTGAACGTATTTGTACCGTCTTTATTAGCATCTAGTTAAACTAGATTTAGTGCTACTTTTTACTATGTCTGCAGCATAGTATTAAAAAGTGAATGAAAATCGGATTTCCTTATTTCGGCCAGAGATTTCTGCGTAATTCACCTTTCTTTGGAGGCGTCGGGTAAACTTACTTTAGCTGCTTCAATTATCCAATAAAGAATTATGCCATTGCAAGATCAAAAAGGATTATATTATTACGTTTTTTATGCTCTTGTCGCCTACAGGACGAACTATTAAATTTATTTAGAGGAAATTCACAACTATGACTCAAATAGAAACATGAACGAAAACTCTGTAAGGAGAAAAAGAATAATTATGAATAAGAACACAATCAACTGTATTTCAACTAATTTATGTTGCAGAAAAATGCTATCGAGAAGGGGAGCATGAAAACACTGCGAAACCTACTAAGGAAAGCAAAGATGAATAGAAACTTTATCTGGGCGAATACAGTGAAAAAGAATCATTTTAAGTCGACCTGGTAAAGAGCTCTGAAAATTAGACCCAAAACTTATTACAATTAAGTAAACCAAGTAAATTACGATCAACTAAATCAGATAATCACATCAAATAGTATAAAAATTTTAAATACCACCAAATCAATTGATAGAAAGTAAAATATCAATTGGTGTGCTATCATCATTTTCTAAGGCAATTGTTTAAAATTCAACCTGCTAATTTAGTATTTTAGAAAATAACATAGATATTAGAATAGTAGCACTCCTAATTTTAATACTGAGGACTACAAAATTTTGTCACGTATCGAATAAAAAATTAGTTTACGACGAAATTAACGCCAGCATCTCATAACACTTTTCCGAAAATATTGTTCATTGCCAGTCCCTGAAAAACTATCCCTTTAATTAAATCAAGTTCATGTTCCTTGCAAAATTATGCTGTCCCAACTTTTATCTGATGCTAAATCTCTTTCTTGCCCCGTGGTGCAAATTTTGACTCGATTTCTTTGCTGTTGAATTATTCTGCAATACAGAGAAGTATAAATTTTGCTTGATACGACAAATAACGGGGCATTTGGTATTTTAGAATATATGTGTCAACACGTCATTCTGTTCCTCCACCAGACATTCGTGATGACGGTATCAGATGATTATTATTATGATTATGATTTTGAGATGAGATTTGGCTGTTTCTGACAAATTCGCGTCTGAGGTTTTACTTAGTCTTCCAGAGAGAGGGGAGGCCCTCCACACTGGCCCTAGGAGAATCCCCTATTCATTCCTTTGTTGCTTCTTTTTCTTTTGTTTCGTCCATCGAAAGGTATTGTCTATTTTCTCAAAGGAACCATAAAACGGCCGATGGGTGAAGGTGAAGGCTCTGAGAAGAAAAACCCCCTTTTCGGCAGATTGTGGATGGTCGTATGTATCCGGGGTAGCGAATTTGAAAGCGCTAATGAGGATTCCCGACCGCACCCCTGCTGAGCAGGTATCTAAGGTTAGGGTATGGTGGCGGCGACCGATCACAAGTAAGGTGGGAAATGGTGGATCCTCGATTTGTAATCTTCGCCGCGGGTATTCCCTTAGGGAATGAAGATATTCAACTCTATTTTTGAGGTAGACGACCTTTCAGGACTTCTTGCAAGGAATACAGTTTAAGATGGTTAAGAAACAACAGTCAGTATAGAAAATCAGAGCCTTAAGACTGATTTGCATATTGCGTATATATTCCAGGTTTTCTATACTTGCATATTGCAGGTTTACATGTTAACACCTGGTTTATTTACATTTTCATTTATACCCGGCGAGCCGCCGTATGACGTATGTCAGGGGGTGTGAAAACACCCACAACACGATTTCCATTGCTATACTGAAATGATTTTCAGAACTATGCGCTAGGTGAAAGTGAGACTAATGATTAATGATCGCTGCATCGGTTTCTGAATGCCTCAAGTGAACTATATAACCCGAATTGTTTGAATGGTGCATAATATGTATAATAATTAAAAGAAAAATCACCGTCAATAATTATGAATGATGGGTAAAAGGAGTCATGGAAGAATATCTTAAATAATAGAAACCAACGGATTGTAAACAGACTTACATGAGAATATTCTTCTAATTCTCATGATTCATACCTTAGCTGTTAAAATATTCTTGGTTCTATATGTAATCCATTATTCCAACATTCACTCCAAGGACCTTCGTAACATCTTTCATCCTAGGCACATCATAATTCTCTACGATCTTTGCGAAGATGTTTCGAATTTTTTAAAATGGTAATGCAAGGAAGATCATTCTAGTTGAAATAGGACCTTCGGAAAATCTGAACGATAACATGAAGTTGACAATTTTTGGGTGTATCATATCAGAATTATAGTATCTCTATATTCTGCTTTTAAAGTGAATGGCATAAACTGTATTAGCTTATACTAAATAACTAATTCAACAACAAAAATTAAAAAATAAGTAATGCTGCCTATCGTCAATTTATATGAATCAAGCTCCTCGTCAATGATTGTTTATTTATAAATATTGTTTTTTATCCTTTATTTTGTCTCTATATTGAGCTCAAAATTTCGTAGTTTGAAATAACTTGAGAAATGAACAATGAACTAGAGAAATGCCATCTAATATTTATTCCTTACGCTTATTTATGCTTACGAGAACCAAATCGTTTAACTTCTCTTAACAACATCTATAATACAAAGTTGATAGAGCGTTGAAGATGATCTTACTAGATCGACTAAAGTTTCTATTATAATGTCACTAAAATATGAATTGAAACGTAAATACGGAATTGTAGACACACCGCATATTCAACGTCGCAGAAACTTGAAGTTTATACGCCGATTACCGATAAATTATATCTCTAAAGTTATTTAGAATAAACCATTGGCTTGCATAGATAGTAATACTAATGTTAGCAATTTCTATCGGTTTGAAAAGACCTCGGAATCTCTTTCCAAAATAAATTGCTGATAAGAAGATGATTTAGGTACTGGCTTAGTGAACTACTCGAACTTTCTTATAGAATTAAAAGAAGGTTGCTACAATACATTGAACATCGCTATTGTATACAATTTCGGAATCCTGGGAATGAACATGCATCAGAAGGAAATTTCTAAAAGTATGGTATGCCATCGACGTTATATTCTGTATATTTGAATGTTAACCATGTTTGACTAAGATATTACTTAAATTGGATAAATGAGTAGTTTCTCTGGAGGCTGTCATAAACGGAAAAAATATATGTTCGATGAGAAAATTAATAGGTGAGTGAGTGGGTTATATTTTTAAAAGAGGTCGTTCCTCCTACTCAAAGTAATCAGTTGGTCGAGGAGGAACGCAAGAAATGCCATTACCTATTGTGATTTATCCAAAAATCTGGAATTAACATACCTCTTACACTTTCGGTTGTTAAATTCATGTGAGTGTATGTATTACTGTTGCCGTCGCTTCTCACTTCCCTATCTCTATCAAAACAGTCTCCCTCTTGAAGTCCTGGTGAATTCATTGCTTTATTCACTTCTTCCAATCACTCCTGTATCTTGCTTTTCAAATTTGTCATGGAATGTGGAGAGATAAAAAGTTTCTCATAGCCAATACATTTTAAATACGAAGGAATATTTTCAATATCACCAAGCGATGAATATGTAGATAGACTAGCCATACCAAACCACCACCCATTCATCTAAATCATTAAAATTCTGTCGAAAAATATGAGAGTTACGCAGGGCCAGCCATCAACCGAGGGGAGCAAAATTTCAACATGAGCCTCATATACGCTTCCCCATGTAATATTACAGGGTTGGAATTACAGGTAAAACGGCCCTGGGAAAAACTATTTCACCAAGTCCCTATTATTTTGCGTCTTTTTAACGTTTTCTACATTATAATAATTGTAAACCTTATAATAAACAATTGAAATATAAATAATGTAGGTAGTTTTGTATACATTCAAAATTAATTGAAAATTTTACATTCATAGCTAACAGTAGCATTCAATGAGCATTATGACCAAACCTCATTCGCACTATCTTTTTGTGTATTTTATAACTTTTAAAGGTGATAAATATAGCGAGAAGAATGTTTAAGAACGTAATGGTTTGTGACTGCAACCATTTCAAGAGGAATCCACAGAAGAAATCAAGTTTATTCGATTCACACTACAATGACACCGAAAATAATTAATTAATGAATTCAAAATTAATGTGAAAGATGGTAGTCTCGTATCCGTCATCTTTATTCATTCAGGACAATCGATTCTAGCACATTTTCTCTCAATTGATTTGGACGGTATAGTAAAAATTCCAACTGCATAGATGATAAAATTTACTGATTTTTTACCGATCGAGTTTTAATTTCGATGCTTATCTAATGAAACAAAATTTATCTAAAATACACAGAGAATGCCTCGAGACTTCATACTACATATTTACTTATAGATTTTTAAATGTATTTAAAGTAATAGCCTAGATATGGCCATGAGTTTGCCTTACTTTACTTGTGTAGATTGCATTCACATACGCTGTGATAAAACAGGTGATCGATATGGACTCCTTACGTATATAATTTTAAAGGCTAATAACTGCTCTCTTCAACGATGTATGATATTAGTTACTATTATATTATATAATATAACCCATTATAACCGCAGAGTTTTGGAAGCAAAGGCATCAAATTCGAGGTCTATATATTTTTGGTCCGACAATGATTCAAACAGCGCGGAAATTTTCTTTCTCCCATCTCAGTGCTAAACATAAGCTCAGAGTGGCTCAGAGGCAGGGTTTGCGAAAATTTCCTTCAGCCTGCTCGTGCCTTTCGTCTCAGACTCGAATTTTATGACAGGTAGGGAAGGGAAGGGGGTTTGCCTCGGTATCCTCGGAATAACGGGACCTCGTGTGCGGCGTTTCCCTCTGTGCGAGAAGCAATGCTAGAATATATACTGATTCGTTATAACCATTTTATAATAACTGAATTCTTGCATTACGACATCCGTATTGTTATAATACTATTCTGCTAGGCCAATGCCACCAAACTCAGGATACTAATAAATATTTGCAATATTAATAAAGCAAATAAATCCATTTCAACTCTGCAGGCGGAGTTATGACTCAAGCAGACCATCTCCGCCATGTTTTTCCTCTCTCTCTCTCTCTCTCACTTCTTAAGGCTCGCTCGGAGGAAATTCACTGCCTGTTATGCGGGTTGCGGCTTAGGTGGTAAGTTTTTTTTGGAACTAGCTGTACATCATTCCAAGCTGCAGTTGGAATTGCGATAAAAATGGCTGGATGTGCTGACCAAAGTCAGTTCAGACATGTTCAATTTGCCATTGACGATGGAGTGAGCTGAGAATGAGGTTGGAAGTAGAAAAGTGGCTTAAGCAGATCAGAAATTAAAATGGAAGAAGCCAATTTTTTCAAGCCAAGAATTTTCAGAAGCAAAGCCATAGCCAAAGTAACCTTGAAAAAGTTGACAAGTACTCAAGCTGTGGATGAGCATCTCACAAGAAGGGTAAGAACTGTCAATCCAAAGATGCCAAATGCTCGAAATGTAGTAAGAAGGGCCACCACCAGGCAAAATGCTAGCAGGGAAGCAAGCAATTGAAGAAATCAGTGAGTAGGATTGATGATGGCCATGGACAAAAACAGATCAGGTCGGATTCATTGGAGAGTATCCAAAGCGTCAATAATCTATCAAGGGCCACAATCAATGTCCAGATAAGCAGTTGATAATGATCAACCCCTTATTGGGCCACAAAATTGATCGCAATGGGATTCATCTGATCAAGGAAAAGATTGAAGCGATCAAGAAGACTCCAACTCCAAGAAATGTCAAAGAACTAAGGTCATTTTTGGACACAATCAACTTCCATGAATGATTTATTCCTGGTCTTCATGCAGTTTGTGCTGATCTTCATTGACTGACAAGCAAACTGGTCACTTGCAAATAGTTGACCTGCCATGAAGAAGCTTTCAAGAAAGCAAAGGAATCATTATCAGCTTCAGTAAAAGTGGTGTGATGAGATGAATCAAGGCCATTGGAGACAAGAAGGATCTGCTGAAAGTAACCAACAATCAATTAGTTCAAAGGGCATTATCATTATTTCAAACTCTTCATTTGTAAACAAAATATTTTACCCTGGCATCATCTGATCTCACCCTTCTTTCCAGAGCAATGCCTTATGCGAGAATTTTTAGTTTTCTCTTGGTATTTGGTGCTGGTGGTTGACTTCCCAAGCATAGTGATTTCTCCCAGGACATGACTTTTGCTTCGTTTATCTTGAGTAATTGAAGGGGGTGCTTCAACTCTTGCTTATTGTATGAGTTCAAGTAGCAAAATTTTGGTTTATCAGGCTTTGTAGTCCAAGAGAGTTGAACTAGATTAAATAGTGACATTGTTGACTCTATATTGTTGCTCCATAGTAACATAGATTAAAAAGAGAGGCAACAAAGAAGTTTGTGAAGAGTAGTAACGAAGTTTTACCTCTTGGTGAGTGAATTACTGATCTAAGTTTTCTCAAACCATTACAGATTGAAAAGGAATTTTGAAGATTATTCTTCAAAAATAAAAGAAATAATCCAAGCAGTGGCACACAGAGAAAAGTATTCAATCTGTGTACGGTAAGGATACTATTGAAAATTGATCTGGAATAGTGGTAAAAAGAAAATGAGTGATAAGGAAGAACTTCCTAGGTAGGAAAGGCGGTTTAAAAAGCACTTTCACGACTAGCATCCATCGCATCCCCTGCTGTTTACTTCATGTCTCTTTAGACCTTTCTATTTTTTCCGAGATCCTTCATTCTATTTACCCATTTTCCTTGCTATTTATAACTCTCAGTGTATGCGGAATTGAGTGAACCCCTTTTAAATTAGCTTAGCTAGACCTTACCATAAAACCTATTGTTTCTTCCTTCTGCTCGCTGCGAGGCCCACAGTTGAATAGAAGGGAAGGTTTCGGACTATTCCAGCGTTGCCAAGAGGTAATAGAAGGACGGGTGGCAGGGGTAAATCCTAAAACTTGAAACCCCTCAATCTTATGCACCACGGAATACACCGTTTGATTTTATTTTGGAGAACTGTACAACTCAAGTGATATGTACAGCATATGATAAGAAAATATTGTCACGCGACCATTTCAGCCAATAGATGTTATTGTAAATTATTCAAACAGCCAGAAAGAGATCGGTTTGACTGTCTCAAAGAGACAGAACAACTCTGTATTCCTGGAATATACCACAGAAGTCATGGGAGCGAATACATGTGGACTTTGCTGGACCATTTCAAGGCAAGTAATGGTTCATTTAAGTCGACGTATATTCAAAATGGGTTGAAGTGACTCCAATGTGAGATATCACAACCCAGCAACTCCTAAAGGAACTGCACGGATTATTTAGTAGATTTGGCATTCCCAGACAGGTGGTGTCTAACAATGGGATCACTTTCACATCCAAGGATTTCAAGCAATTTTGCAAGGACAATGTCTTTCATAAACCTTTGCTCTACACTGTATCACCCCAAGATGAATGGGTTAGCTGAGTGATTCATTGGTACGTTCAAGCAACGGTTTGCAGCATCCAATAAACGAGGTCAATGAGTGGGTCTACTTACAGCAATTTCTGCTCTTGTGCCATACTACACTGCACAAAACAACAGGCAAGATGCCTTTGGAATTATTTCTTGGATAGCAGGTGCAACCAAGACTGGGTTGACTGAAACCTGACCCACAGCTCAAAATGGAACTGGAGGTGTGGAAGCAGAAGGGCTTCCCATGATACCAGTGTCAAATCAAGGTCATTTGCCACAGGTGATGATGTGGGAACCAGGATGGCAACCTGGTGTGTGGTCAGAAAGACGACAGGCAAGCTGTCCTATGAAGTCAACATTGGTGGAGAGTCCAAGCAGAAGCATGCAGATCAAATGTGCCAAAGATCATGGGCAGTGAATGACCAAACAATTTCAAAAGAAAGTATCCAACAGCCAGGAGCAACCAAAGATTAAGAACAAGTCTCTCAGCCATGAAGGGGCTGATCTGAGTACAATGACTCAAGGCAAATCAGAAGGACAACCTCCACCAATGGCTACAGATTCCCCCTAGTTGTGCCAGTCAAAAAGGATTAGAAAACCACTCATAAAGTACGGATGGAATGAGTGATAAGGGCTATTTATCAAAATAGAGTGAGAGGAAATGTAGCATTTTTGCCCATGGTTTGTTTATGTTTGGCAGTATTGTTGATATAGTTTTGTTATGTATTCAGGACTTGTTGAGATGTAACATGTTCTGTTAATAAGTTTCTATTATATTCTTAATTTAAATATATCTATATATTATTACATTAGTAAAAACTGAAGAAAAAACATAAAATACCTTTTGGGTCCTTTTCCTCTTTGACCCATGTTTGGAGTCTGTAAGGGCTCGTGTTTCACTTCCAGTTCAATCAAGTCATAGATTACTTTCTTGCATTGAATAACTTCATCATCTGATAATTCTTCCTTCACCAAGAGAGTAAGCAAGGGATCCATGTACTTTGAAAGAGAAGACAGAGATTCAGGATCATTTTCAGCAATTTTACTTATTATAAACATCAGATACTTATATTTCAGTTAATACATTATATCTACAATACATCTTCAATGGCAAACTCTACTGTATCATAGCTGAAAACCAATTATAACAAAGAGCACTAGTACTACTTCAACTTTCACTACAGTTTCAAATCTTCATTCTTAAGTATTCTTACTTCACATGAACAGTCAATTATATGATATATTCCACCTTCCTCAAGCCTATTATTAACCCTTTTACACTGGCAGAATTCTTGTAGAAATGCATCCAGATTCCAAAGCTTTCTCAAACCCTTTTCTCAGTGTGTCTAGACCATTATTAAAAAAACCACACAAAACTGTCTAGCTAAATCCTAATCCTTTCTTCAGCATGGGGCCAAGGTTATATGTTATCCCAGTTGTTTTTCTGTGTTTTTAGTATCATTAATAGTAACCTAATATTAACAGTAGTTTCATTTAATAGTTATATATTATCAGCAAAACACAAGGTTATTGTTCCCTAGGTAATATTGACAATTTATGAAGCAAATAATTCTTTATCAAAGTGATGAGGATACATAACACTTAGTATTAACATAACGCTCACGTGTCACAATACTGAGATAGTGGCTGAAGTTAGCGTATGAATGGAGGTTCCTTCCTGGTATTGCTGAAGGAAGGGTAAGACCCCCTGGAGTTTAGGGTCAGAAAGAATACTAAAAGTATTACTACCAAAAATAGTACAACTAGAAGCTCCATTTATGGTTTCTACCTCTGCTTATATCTGCATTTAGCAAAGAAAAATTTATTTTGATACATCACAACAGGCGCAAAAGGGTTACTCAATAACTTGTGGAATTAATGAGTTCATGATATTCCAATTAAGAAAAAAATACTGCATAGAAGCATAGAGTAAGAAAAAATAATATTAGAATTCCTTGGATAATTTTAAACAATGATTATATGAATTAATTTGCAATAAGTATTTAATTCCTTGAATGTCTAGATAGTAAATTATTAAAAAAATGAATGAAATGATAGAATAAGGTAAGTAACCTTTTGTATGTGATATCAAATAGCATGCAACAGTTGCAATATTCACAAAATATCCAAGGCCTATACCAAGAAAAAGTTAGAATTTTCCCAAATAAAAATGGTACATAGAGAATAACCAGTAATCAAAACCTCAACCTTTACCTCACGAAATCTAGCTATGTAATATAGAGAATACTCTGTGCTATTATGTTCACAAAAATCCAGCAATATGTACATAAATTATGCAGCAATATTATTCCCACACTTAACACAGTTAATGCACATAAATGAAAATGTGTTAAATCTGTTGAGTCAGTATGTATAGCACAATCTAAAGGCTGGATGTTGAGTGATCAGATAGGAGAGCTTAGCATAAAACAAAAATGTAGTAATTTCTATGTAACCATTATTTTGAAAATTGTAGAGTTGCGTATTTCATCAAACTGTCAATTACTGGGTCATCAAGAAATTTCAACAGTTTTTCAAATTCGTTATCTTAATATGTTTCTGATTAAACAATGCTGTCATAACCTTCATGACATTTTTTTGTCAGGTAAAAGGTGATCAATCAAAATGGAAAATTCGTACCTCCATTAATAAATAATAATATACTTTCAAAAAGTATACATAATTATATTTCTTATTAACAAAACTTCATAAATTTTTAAATGACCCATACTTCAACATGAAAGGGTATTCATGTAGATGTAAAAATCTGAATACTTTACGAATAAAAATAGATGAAAAATCAGTAATGAGGAGTATGACAATAAAAAAAAATGGAATGCAATGAAACTTACCATTTTTAGATTGAATATTAAAGTTCCTGAAATAGTCATTGGCCAGTACTTAGTTTGCCTCTCTAGTCTACATCTCATTCTTCCAATAGGACTTTCAGACTCATCGTCATACTTCCTCTTCATAGGAGCTAGTTTGTTATTTTGCATCAATAACCCAAAATCCTATATATTATAATAAAATATAGAAATATAATAATAATGTGTCAATATTTTTTGTTTGTATCTTAACAGTCTATTAATTGATTTCCTTACTGGGATTCTGTAGTCAGTCACCCGTCCACCGCAACCCTCAGATATGGACGGTGGCTCCTCAAGTACACTTCTTGATGTGCTTAAGGCATGAATAAAGATTTCTCCCCCATGAGCAGCAAGTAAATGAGATGTCATTTTACCACCAGACTTTCTGGCCATTTCCAACATTACTGATCTTCCATTAAGTAAAAAGTTGATCAAGCATGAAGAAGGACGGCTACAAAAGAAAGACAACACCTTGCCATAAAGCTGCACATATGCAGTTAAGTGTCTAAAGTTTATATGCAGATACTAAGACTTTTATCTAGAAACTTTGTCAATTTTGATTCTTGATTGACTAACAAGGAGAACACCAGGTTTGTGGGAAACAGATTTGCTCAAGACTTTCAGGGCACATTCCTTCCTTAAAAATGGTGGACACGTGATCAGTTGTTCAACTCAGTGGGCCTTTGTTTATGAAAAGTTAGCAACTGAAAATTGGAATCAGGCTACCAAGTTATACACATGCATTAACATAAAGATCTTAAGATTTTTAATTTAGGAAATTATTTTCTTCTATGTTTTTACTGATAACTCATCTTTTAGCAATTTAACAGTATCTTCTTAGAATCTTCTTGTACCATCTAATCATTCTGTACCTTTTATTTGTGTTTATTGTTATATACAAAATGTTGGAATTCAGGCATCTATTATAATTTGAAGGTTATCAGTTGCATACTAGCTGTAAATTCTAGTCAAATCCTAAATATAGAGTATCACAGGTTTGATCCTAGAAGGTCCCAAATTTTAGATGCTCCTATAATAAGTGTTGTACATATTTCTGAAGATATATTTTGCTTACTTTTCAAGAATTTGCAACTTGAGAATCAGGATATTTCAGCAGATGGGCATCTGTAAAGGCAAAGATCTTATTGTATATAGCCTTAGTTTTGACACCAGACCAATACAGAAATCTCCCATAAGAAACTATTCTCAGATTTTAACACAGCTCTCTCTTAGATTTTAAAAGTTCCATAGAGTTTCCATACACACGAGTATAGGTATAAGTCCTTTAACTCCTCAGTGGACAGGATGAAATTGTCAAGGCTAACTTATGTTAATTTTTTTGTTAATAATTTTCAATTTAATATGTGATTGAATCTCCTGGATACTGTTTTCTTATATCTATCAAAGACACATGAAAGAATTTCCAAAGAAATTGCTCCCATTATAATGATTTTTGTGAAGTCTTTTTCATAAGATGCAGAGTGGATTAGCCCCTCCCACTTTATGGAGAAATTATAGTGTTTACTAAGGCTTAAGTGTAACATGCTCCTATGTTTTTGATATTTAATATTTATAAAACCCATCATGGATTTCCTTGCTGAAACTTATACTTCATAAATCAATTTCACAAGTCCTGTTCAGTCTCTTTGGCTCCTGTCCTGTGAGGACTATCTGTCTGAGTAGCCTGTAATTTTTGCCTTGTATTCAGGAGTCACTAATTCTCCTAATTTAATGGTAGCCTTTCATCACAATTAGTTTAATTAATTTAGTTAAATTTCATTTAAATATTGGTTAATATAATAGGATGGTGATAAATACCCCTTCCCTGCATGGAAATGGATCAGATTTTGCTTGACATTTGATATTCTTGGACTGTGCATTTTTCTCTTTATCGTCAAAATCAAGTAGATAATAATGTACATCTTAATATTTTCTGGCTGTGCACATCTAGGTTTGACAATCTGGGAGCATTTTTTAAGTATTAAGTATCTTTACCTAAGAAAGTGACTCATTTCAAAATTAAATCGGTAAGCACTGCACAATTAGTAGAAACAGAGGAGAATTGTATTTATACTATGATCATTTCCACTAAATTGTTATCATGAAGGAATATAATTGTATTTTGTCAATATATCTTGTAATGTGCTTTCTTGGTACACAATTTAATGGAAAAGGATTGCAGTTCTGATTGAAATGACACACTCTTACTGCAATATTATAATCAAGTTATCATTTTATTTATGGGGAATTACTCTCAAAGGCATTTTAATTCGGATAGGCTGTATTTTGAATTTATTATGCCTTCATTCTATTCTATGCCTCTTCTACAAATTGGTATCTTGCAATAATAATAATTTTTTAACTTTCCAACAAAACCTTTAACTAGTAAGATGCGAGTAAAATATAGCTACCATGAGCTAATTATATCTTTCATGAAATTAAACAGTTGGCAAATAAAATCAACCATTTAACTATCAGGTAAAGCAACAACATTTGAGGTATGACTGGCCTTTACTTTCCTTTCGCCTCAAGTTTCAACTAAGTTCAAGTTAGTAACTCACAGAATTAAAAATTCAAATGAATGTTAAGAAAAACCCTTACTTTATGCTTTAGAAACACTTACAGAAGCAAGTAATACTCAATTAATAATTGAGTAAACGAATTTAAATAAATGTGGGGCACCAAATAACGATCGATCCATTTACTCCAGTATTTAGTGATGAAAAATTCCTACTACTCCCCAAAATTAGTCTAAAATAAGCTTTTAACACTTATAACCGAAAATAGCAATATGATAGCTAAAAATCCAATATAAAGATGCCCAAACGGCAGCTTGACTGAATTCAGGGTGTCCATGCTTCTCAGCCAGACTCTATCAAATTCCCAGGATGGCATTTGAATTGAAACAGTTTCTTCAAATTTCACAATCAAAAACCTTAGATACTGACACAGTACAAGAGACTTGGCTGTTCAGCATAATTTTCCTGTTTTCTTCCCTATTATCTCAAAATTGGCAAAAGGTGTTCACCTGGGTGTTACATTGAATGAGCAATGACTTATCTTTGAGAGAGAAAACTATGACGAATCGAAATATAAAGAATTACATAAGAATACTGCATCATTATTCTTACCAAAAAATCACATCAAAAGCCTTTAATATACAGCAAAATTAAATGATTCTCTGAAAAGTCAAGGATTATCACATTCTAAGAAAATTGACCAAGTTGGACGCTCTTTATCTTTTTAATCCATACGAATAACAAACACTAAAAAATCATAAACTTAAATTTCAATAATTTTTTAATTTATATGCAAAGTTTAAAATCCACAGGCAAAAAAACCCACTTTTGGTCTCTAGGCCGTTTTTTTTTATTCTAGCTGTATATGTGACGATATGTATATATGTTAGAATAAATGTCAAATAAAAGGTAAAGAATGCTTGGAAGGTTATAAGACGAAATTAAATCTCACAAAGATAAGTTATCAGTAAAAAAAAATTGGAAGAAAATAATTTCCTAAGTGGAAAATCTTGAGATCTTTATGGTAATGCACATGTATGGAATGGTTGCCTATCTCCGATTTTCAGTTGCTAATTTTTCATAAACTAAGGCCCATGGAGTTGAACAACTAATCACGTTTCCACTATTTTCAAGCAAAGAATGTGCTCTGAAAGTCTTGGGCGAATCCATTTTCCACAAACCTGGTGTTCTCCTTCTAAGATCTATTTATTTCTAAATTTTTTATTGCAATTGGAAAGACGTGAAACATATATTCCAACAAGTTTCCAATTTTATGCAACCAGCACTAAGTAGCTACACATCAACAATCACTATATTATAATACATAAGGTTTATCACAATTCATTGTAAGCACTATTTGCAATGCAGGCTGAAAAAGAACACAGATGATCAACAGAAAGGGAATTAAATTAGGAAGCTATTAATGAAGTACTCACTAATCAAAGAATGATGAAATTATTTCCAGAATAACATCCTTAAAAGCGGTAAATTTTCATAACTTTTCATTCATTTTCTTTCAAAACTCAGATGTGAAGACGTGAAACAATTTTGTTTACTGAGAATACCAATACGTTGGGTTATAAGCTGTAATTTTTTAAACTGCAAATTTTAAGCAAATTTTTCTTTCCATAGCAGTCATTCCTAATATAATGTGAATTACATCAAAACATCTAATATTGAGATAAAATATTTTAAATGATGAGAGAGGAATAAGAAAATCAACATTAACATATGATAACAAAAAGTTCACCAACAACAGTATTTATTGTGATGATTGATATGTATTTTCTTTATGATTGATGGAAAAATTTCCTTACATGAAGTTTCTTTATAATTTAAGTAGGGAATCAATAATTAGTATGAATGACAGATTTGTATAAATATGAATAATAATATACAATTCAACTTTAAAAATAAGTTAATGAGAAAGATTGATGAAGAATGGCACCTGTTCACATCAACTGGAGTGATGCGGTGAACAGCAGTACAGTTTTGAAGTTCTGAAGCACTGCAACTTCGTGGTGTACACCATTTTAAAGTGACAGTTTCATAGTCAGTATTTTCACGTACTGTCTTAATCTGAACTGTATCAGCTGCATTACCTGCTTGGTCAAGTAAAAATTTGGAATAAAAGAATGAAACATCATAGATATTATGCAAGAATTATATTTTAAAGACAGCATGATCCTGAAAATAATAAAATTAATTGCCAAATAGTAAAAGTAATTTTAGAAAGAAGTTTAATAATAAAATCAGTAACATTAAAATGCTCACTTCAAAAGGTACTAATACAATGCAAGTAAATACTTCATTTTTAAAGAAATATCATTAGATTTGCATTAGTAATTGTGCCTCTATGAATTTCTATCTTCTCATCAACATTGTCAATTTATATTTTGTGGAACTCAATTAAGGTTATTATTGGAACTCAATGAAGGAAGTTTCTTTCAGCATACGATCATCACAAAAACAAATGAGCATTATTAATATTTAACTAATGAAGCTGCTAATTTAGTGCTTTCTCGAGAAGAGCAGGTCTATTGTTATTTATGATTCCTAAATAGCCATGCTCTCTATTCATCTACAGGTTAACATTGTTCTCAATAGCTACCTATTTCTGCTGCTTTTCATTAAATTATGATAGAGGTACATTTTATTTTTTAAAATGAGAGACATTAGCTTAGAGTAAATATAACCTCAATCCATAATAATGTTCTCTCCAGGGGAAGATTTGTTCCCACACTCATGATCAGGTCAATCTTCTGATTTCACACAAAAACTAGCTTTTCCAAGACATTGCATAGTTTAATGAGCTTTGTTACAACTATATATCTCTTGATAAGATCAGATAGTAACTTAATATATAGGGTGTTCAAATGAAAACATACGAAATGACTCTGTGGGTATAATTGAAGTTTTTATTCAAAGATAATCACTGTAGGCCTCAGCACAACTATCCCACTGTTTAGCAACTTGAAAGATTATTGTATTATAATATATATTAATATAATCTCAGGTACCAAAATTGCAAAATTCATAGATATTTTCTTAGATAAATCATCTAATTAGCTTCAGTTGACTTTAGATAGTAATGAGAAAAAGTTTTTTCTGATAAGATGGACTTATATGCAAAATTTTTTGGTGAGTGATGGAGGATGAAAGAAAATTCTTGAAGCTTTTAGAGTACTTTTATTAAAATGACTGACTCTCTATTTTAACTTAACATCTAATTTCATTAATAATTCCTCTTCTCTGATAAAACTATAGCACAAAATTAAAGAAAATTACCTTCATTTAGATGAAATAGTGGCACATCTGATAAAACAATAATAATATTCAAGTTTTTATCATGTTGAATCTAGTCTTTTGACACTTCTTGATGAAATGAGCATTTCCAATGGAGGATATTTTCAAAGTCCAAAATACCATAAAGTTTTAAGTTACAATAAATATGCAACTAATAACTGAAAAAAACTTTCAGCACTAAAATTTTAAAAAATTATTTGTTGAAGAATGCAACCCCATTGCTGCTTTAATAAATATTATAGCATGGACATCAAACTCATACACATATACCCAAGCTAGAATATAAACCAGGCATAGAAAACTAGGCAAATAGATCTGACAAAAGTGGTTCTGGGTTTGATTCCCAGAGAAAGCCCATGTGTGAAATACATAACCTCAGATTTTGAAGTACATTTAAAATATTACTACTACTTATCAAAAGTAAAACTTTTATGGAAGGGATTTAAATGTTAACACAGTCAAAGTACTGTTTGTACCTGCTAATAAGACGCAGCAGGATTTTTAGAACTGCATAGTTAATCTATCATAATAAATATAATGGAAAATCTATACCCTCCCATATAATGCACCCTGCATCCTTATCCATATCACGGGTAAGAAACTTGCAATTATAAACAGGTCTATACCACATTCAATATCAATGAAAATTTTACTACTTTCAGAAATCAGAAATAATGTTTCTCACAAAATAAAAATTTTGACTTTGTATAGTGTAGAGGGTGGTATGTAAGCTGCTTATGATAGATTTTGTTTGGCAGAGGGTCAATGACATATATTAATGAATTAAGTATTTAAATATTTGATGTGAAACTAAAGAGAAACCATAAAGCTAAGTAAATTTACTCCTATCTAGCAAGGGAACAGATAAGAGCAGCCAAATAATATCGTACCTTTGAGAATAGAGCTATGAGCTGCTGAGGGATGAAAGATTTCAACATCATAGTTGGCTGAAGAACTAGCATTCTGTTCTTCTTTCATTGGAATTCCAGTAACAGTAGTTGATGCCAAGTCATAATGGGAAAGAATCAGGTGGGATAATTTTGATGCAATTTGTCCACCAGCCTTCACAGAATGCACCTCAGTAGTCAATATTGCAGACATCTAAATTATCAAAAGTAAACACTGATTGCCCAATACGCAGCAACAAAAATGACAAACAAAGAGAAATTAATATGAAGCTTTTAGATAGCTAAAATACGTACATCTTTTGGAGGGTGTCCTCTCACTTGGGATTCGGTATTATTAGGATAAACATTCAATATAACTAAATGACAATGATGCACTGTAATTAGGCTGAAATTAAATTCAAAATATTTATGTAATGTATGAGCAGATTCAACCATTATCAGTCAACAATGTCAGTTAATAGCAATAGGAAGAAATTAAGTTGAATAAATAAACTTACTGATCTGAGCCAGCAGCTATTTTATTTTGCTGAATTAAAATGTTTTGAAAATAATCTTCAAAACTCTTAATGCTCGCGTTGTCTATTGTTGAAGTGATACATATCACCCTACATCTGTTAAGCACCTGGAAAAGTCAAGATCATTCTTGAAAGCCCTTCTACATTAAGCATATTTGGAGAAGCAAAAATGCTTGATCAATACCTTGCTAGCATTTTCGGTAAGAGACGTTCTTCTTTCATGCTGGATTTCGGAACACTCACAGAGTGCTTCTATTGCACTTTTTAGACCATACATCATGGAATAATCGCGGCTGGATTGCCTTGTATTTGGGACACCAACACTGGACAGAGCGTTTAGCAGCTGAAACATGAAAGAATATAACATAACATTACAGAGAACATCACAGCTGGTCATTTATAATTATCAAATAAACTATTACTTACGTGAGGTAAGTTCTGTTGCTGAGGGCTCCATGTATTCAAAACTTGAGGGGATAAATCATTGACAACAAACCGAATCTACAACAGAAATATACTATTAACATATAATAAATACTTCCCGAAATTTGTACTGAGAACTTTACTTTCAGCAGATGCTCTTACCAGTTTACCCTGTGGAAATATATCCCAAACTATACGACAATATTCAACAGCAGCCTCGACGCTACACGTCCAAAGAGATTTTGAAATTGGAGCCAGAGGAATAAAACCAGGCCCACGAGATTTGGAAAAATCAAACTCAAGTTGACATTCGCAGGATATTCCAAAATATGGCGAATGGTCCAAAACAAACACAGTTTTATGGTTCGAAGGACACAGTTTGTCAAAATTCATATCTGAAATACTTTAATATCAAAGGTTATTATTTGAAGGGTAATTCTGAAGAAATGTTTCAAAAGATTATAGCGTTGCACTTACTAATAAGATCACAGACAATTTAATACAAAGTCTATCGCTAATCCACTTATATCTTTACATGAAAAATAAGATCAAATTCTGAGTTACTATCATGCCGCTTCCCTGTTTACATATTGGCGTAAACACAAAATCCAGACTTCTGAGTTTTTCATACAATACTCTCGACTGTCACTTATCTTAACAAAATGCTCCGCTCAGCCAATTGCTATGCTAGTTACTCTCATAATCTAAAGGCTCGTAATTCAAATTGCGCTTGTATTTTCGATATCGGGATCTTCAATTCCATTTATTACTTAATGCAGTGCATTTTCGCTGCTGTCAAATGCTTCTATTTTATGCTGCTCTCTTCAGTTCTACAGAACTTCGGAATCCCGTTCGGCATTTTGTATCTTCTATATGTTTCTTTCTAGGGCTTCCGTTCCCTTTCTTTACTAGAATCTTCCCTTCTGATATTCCTGTCAAAAATGTATTATGTCTTATCACATGACCAATAAATCTAAACTTCCTTCCTTCAATAACTTCTAATAATCTTCTCTATTCATCGATTTACTAATATGCAAAAAATTTTCACTCTTACACCGAAAAAAATTCAATTAAATAATTTTCATTAAATTTCATTCAATTCTCAATGTTCAAACCCTCTGGTGGCTACATAAAAATTTCTTTGCTCAGAACCTCATGCAAAAATGAAGTCCTGACATCCAGTTCAGTAAGGAAATCTTTCTTTGCATGTCACAAAAAGCTCTTACTGTGGATAAGCAGGCTACAGAAGCATTGGTTTCATTGTGATCTATGTCCTTCATCTGAACACAGCCCATTCCAACTAACCTGGTCCTTTGATATTGTCATCTCTATCAATTTTTATAGTAAATACCCACTTACACTTAATTGGAACTTTTTCAGAGGGAAGGGAGACAACTTCCCAGGTTACATACATCATTTAGAGCCTGAACCTTTTCCTCGACTGCTGCATGCTAACATGGCCCATCATCTCTCTCATACATCTCTGCAAAGTCGTAAGGTTAATTTACTACTATATATCTAATTGCATAGAAGCAAATATTAGATTCATAACTGCTCAATATAGATTTCTCTGCAAGAGGCATAGGATCTGGATGGAGTTCAATTAGATCACCTTTGTTGAGAATATCTACAGCAAGGCCTACCATTGCCATTGTAACACAATGATTAAGAAATACTGGCTTAAATTTGACACTGGTACTCATTCATACCAGGTCATTGCATCCTTCATCAAATTCTTCCAGTAGAACATTAGAATAGGTATTATTAGAAGATAATATCTAAGATATAAAACTTATTTAACTTCAGCACGCTCTGAGTTTTAATAAAAGAGAAATTTAAACCCGTTTTGACTACATTTTTTTGTAGGCGGGAAGAGGTTGAACTGCATAACAGCAGTAATATCAAATTAGAAAACCAGAGCACCTTAAATGGAATCAAATATTAGCAGAATCAATCTCCACAGTGTGCATCTCTCTCATGGATATTTATCAATATGATTTATGAGCCACATATTCTGTGAATATCTATTAAATCTGCTTTTTCTGTTACACAAATCTTTCCTCACTGATTAAATCTTCCAAACATCAGATTATTTATCCGCTATTTTCAATACTTTTGGAACTCATAAGTAATTTAACCTCTCTGATTTGGTTCCAAATAATTTGTTGTATTGGGAGCTAATACATCTACATAACTCTACTGTTAGCAGAGTTATTAGTTCAGATGAAGTTCCATCACCAAAAACTTCATCATGCCAAGGATTTGCAGAGATTCAGTAAATCAACCACTCTCTGTGACGGCTTAACGAGAACAACTTTATTTACAAGCACACTTCCAGTTTTAGAACACTTAGTTTCCTAATTACTCGCCAGGGTTAACCTAGCCGCTAGATGGATGGTGTGTAAATTACTGCAAGCTTACAACACTATTTAATAACAACAGCATCTATAAAAATAATGTAAATGATCGCACACAACAAATTACATTATTACCAACATCTACATCAGGGTGGATCATTCAAGATTCAAATCAGTTTAAGGCATGTGTGCCCTTTTCTGAATCTTTTGAATTCCAGTTCACATATTTAAGAGGTAAATGTTCTTTTTCATGATGGTAATGTTATCATCACCTTCAGAGTGCTCACATTTGCAATATTTGTGTAACTAAGCTGTCATCTTTGTAAAGGGATAAAAATCTTTTGTTAAAGTTAGCTCTTCATTTTAAATTTATTTATTAGATGCAATTTCTGCCATGCCACTTCTTCAATACCTGAATCATCTCCACCATTATTGTTGTGTTAGCTGCTTTTCAGTGGAGATGGTTGACGATTTAGACAGGACGGTGGAAGGTATCACGAAAGAACATCACGACTACATCGCATTACAACTGGAACTAATTTATTCCACACACAGTAACATGGGTAACATGCTTACAAACATAAAAATTTACATACCATAAAAACAAGACATACTAATGCGAGGGATTAACTTAAAAGATAATTCCAACACACCCCCTTTAATCCTGTGATTACACAACAGGAATCATGTTAACAAATTTGTTAAACATACTACTGCCTAAGGGCTTGGTGAACACATCAGCCACCATTTCTTCAGATACTACATGCTGGATAACAATTAATTTCTTACTTACTAAATCCCTTACATTATGATAAGCAATGTCTACATGCTTTGTTTTTCTATTAAATGAAGGATTGCTTGACAAAAATATGGCCCCTTGGTTGTCACAATTCAGTTTTACAATTAACTTTCGACCAATTAACTCCTCAATCAAAGTTTGCAGATAAATTTCCTCATTGCTAGCATGGCTAAGGGCAACATACTCAGCCTCAGTACTAGACTGAGCCACAGAAGACTGTTTTCTTGATTTCCATGAAACTGGTCCTCCACCAAATTTAAAAAGAAAACCAGAGTAAGATTTTCTATCAGTAGGATCACTACCCCAGTCTGCACCACAGAAGCCCGTCAATTCTTTTTCACCCTTCCTAAAAGTTAGGCATAGTTCTTTAGCACAGTCCCTTACGCGTTTGAAAGGATTTGTTTTCGTAATTGTTATTAAAATAACTTATTTAAAGCGATTTTTAGTGACATTAACATGGCAGAGTAATATTATAGTGAATCGGAGGTCGGAATGAATTATTTGGTGGTTTAAAAGTTGTTTCTTTGATATACTTTTACTTTAGATTTTTTGCATGTGGTATTGCAATGGTGAACATATTCTAAGCTAAAAATTTCAGAAAAATAGTTATAGAGGTCTGCGTGGATCGGGCCTAGCGGGAAAAAAGGCAGATGCTAGGAAATGCTTAGGCATATTGCACAGTCTTCTTTCTTCCAGGTTTATTTTCAAAGAAGAGGGCTGCTTTCATTTTCATATCTCGATGCTTAGGGGCGAGAACTATTCTAACACTCTAATTAATCTCCCAAATTGCATTCTAAGTTAGTTAAATAAATCCAGTACATTGTGGAGAATACGTAGCTCATCACCTCCTAACTTTCAAATAAAGATTGTAACAAAATTATAAGGATCATAATTATTTTCTCGAAAATGAAAAGGTACAACTTAAGTAATTTACAGACCTAGATACTATAAACCCAGCGTCATGTGGCCATTCCAGCCAATAGACATTATTGTAAACGATTCAAAACAGCCAAGAAGAGATAGCACAAACGATCCATCCGATCCGATCGATCTTTCGAATACGATCTCGTGCCTGAATTGATTCGAAGCAAACGTAAATCGTTTGCTTCGAATCAATTCGGGAGATCGATCTTGTCATTGAAAACTCTCATCTCTAATCTGCAGATATATCTCGATTCTACAGCTGTCTGCTTCCCTGAATGTGTTCATTGTTCAAGTCACAAATGCAGCAAGGACAATTTTTTGAAGATGAATCTTAAAATTACAAGCCATTGTCATCGGATATCCCAAGTTATTGAAACGAATTATTGGAAATATTAATGCAAACCTCTTGAACAATTTACAATTTAACAATATCGGTGTATGCATAAACATCTGAAGGGATGGATGGAAGAATAAACGTCTTCACAAATTTTCACGACCGTGCTCCGACGCCGTACCGAGCATTTCAGGGGAAAATGGAGTGGATAGTGAAGGACGGGAAAGGACAATCCTCTTTATTGTTGCTTTCAGATGTGGGGGAGGAAAGCAACAATGAAGTTTAAGGCAGTTTATCACCTCCAGAAACTTTCGAAGTCTCTTTCTTTCTTCTCGGATGAACTTCTCTGGTAGAATCGCTTACATATTTGACCACAGCCAGAAGGAGATACTGCGAGCCGGGGGTTGCCCTGGGCAACGATGACAAGAGGGGGCAAGGTACGGAAAGTAAGTAGAATTTTTAAGGGAATGCGGCAAGCTTTGAGATTCTATATTTAAACAAACCCATTGAAAGGCACTTGCGAAGATAATCAGCTGTATAAACGAGTCTCAGGATAACGCAGACATCCATATGTATATAATAATTTAAATATTCATTGCTAATGATATGTTGTAGAAGAACAGAAAATTATATTTTTAAGGAATTTTCCGGTAAACATATTTAAAGTGAAAATCTTGCATCAATTATGATAAGTGCACTTATTGAATCAGAAAAAATAATGCTTGCCACTTCAGTGCAAATTCAATATATTTCATTAGATTATAATACCATATTCATATGATTAATGAGTGATGATAACGATTATAACTTGTTACGTGTTATTTGGATTGAAAAGGAATTTTGCAAAGGTTATTCTTCGAAAATAAAAATCCGAGCAGTGGTGCACAAAGTAAAGTATTCAATCCGTGTATGGTAAGGAGGGTATTGGAAAATGATCTGGAATAGAGCTAGACAGAAGTTAAGCGATAAGGAAGAACTCCGCAGTGTCCTATAACCTCGGTCACACCGTAAGAAGAGACATTTACGAGTAATCTATATCTATGAATAAAAGAATGAGAAATCGACATATAATAGTCTGGTATACAAACAAGATATAATTTTAAAATTGACATTTTCCAGCCTGACTTTGTGGAATGGTGCCATCATGCAAAGAAAAAAAACCCACACTGTAAATTCCTCAGAAATAAATTAATCGGCAACTAGTTTCGTCTGTCAGACATGATCTCAACTCCCTCCAGCAAACCCACCTATTCTGACCTCGCCATCCCCTCTCATTCCTCACTCCCATCCTTTTTCCCAGAAGTTACCCGCTTTCCACAGTATGATCCACCCACATCCCGATGTCACCGGCCAATTCCCTTAAAGAAGTTTTAATCATCAAACAGATTGCTATAAATAACGGATACAACCCAGATATGATGGATAAACTCTTGAGGAGAAAACCAAATATCCTCTCATGCCGTAAAATCACTCCTTCCCTCTAATAATCCTCCACAACCCCTTCCTCATGGCGGAGAATACCCTTCCTCGGGAGTCTCTCCTATAGATTGGGACATATGATTTCTAATGACCTGGGAGCGGCTTTCTGTGTCCCCTGGAACTTACGGAGAGCTATCGGCCACCACAAAGAAAGAAAACCCAGCGACTCCCTCAGCGGATTGTACGGGAAAGGTATATTAGGTAAAGTATATTATAAATTGAGTACATTAAGGGTTGATTACGTTGGAGGTCGGTAGTCAGGAGGTCAGGTATCTGGATCAGGAAAATATATTATAATTATCTCGATTTCTCTTACAATTATAGATAATTGGGATCCGCACGAAAGGGAATGAAGTTCATATTCGCTGAGAAATATTTCTTTTACATTTAGAATACTGATTTAATATATCTTAAAGTTGATAACAAGGTCATACTATGTTTCGACCTAAAATTATCATAAAATACGTCATCGTTTACTGGAAAGCATGCATATGAAAATGATAGCATTAAGAAAGAAAAAAGATCATGAGAAAAGATGGAGTTGTTGATTATAGCAACATTGTAGTTAGAATGGTAACGATGTAGACAGATATAGTAAGGGTTCGAAAAAGAGCAAAGAATATATAACATGAAAGAAAATATGTGGCTTGTCTTCGGAAGTCTTATCCTGCCAACCATGTACTCTGCCATTCCGAGGGAGCTTCAATGAGACCTACAATTAGATGTTAAGTGATTTCGAACATTTCTTCCAGACTTCTCTTTTTTCGCGTGATAACCCTCGAAAAACAAGTATCAATACAGAGAGACCAACATCGCATATCGCACAGGGAATATTCTCACGTCTGATGATCTCTCTTGAATTAGAACCGCTAATTATACATTTCCGATCATCCGCAAATAATCGGTCGATCGTGCAAATTTGATCGTGATTTGAATCGGCAGCCATATTCCCTATCGGTTTGGACGCTCTTAGCCTAGATGATGTATAAGGTGAAAATCATTACAATTCAGCAGAAGACATTCTTCTCACGCTATTCCTATGTTAATTCACATATTAAGGTTCTGTGACACAATAGGTAATAAGCCATACTCAACGTTCACCTCGGAAATACTTTAACCCTTTTTGCCAAGCTAATGACCGTCAATCACCCAACTAAGATGCGTACGCTTAGAAGACGTTCATAAGGGAGAGCCGTGCAGTCATATTTCTGGCGCCCATGAGTTATTTCAAATATCCAAAGAAAAAGAAAAATGTTGAAAGCCTCACAAGGGTACTTATCCTAATCACCAGCCAACACTATTCGTTGCGGTGGTGGTGTAACGAAGGGTGGATAGGGGAAGAAAGCTATATTGCCTAAGATTTGGTGAGTTGTCGTGTTTCTATTGGTGTAAGAAAGAATTATGAAAACCAATGAAGGCGTTCTCTGTAGCTTTACCTCAAGTGTGAGATTGTCTATAAAAGTAAAGTGAAGAGTGGCGTATGGTGATTTTCCTTCGGGAGGTGTTGGCAGGTGCGAGTCAGTGTTCAACTTAGTGTTTTACGAATACTAAGCTTTTTCGTTAACTTCTACGAAAGTCGAAGTCTGCGTATTATTACCATCGAGCATTTTTGCAAAATGAGTTTTACGACTACGTTCAAGTTGGCTGGTGAGGTGCTTGAATCTCTAACGAAAAACGAGCGCCCCGTGTATGAACTTACACGACGGTGCGAGGCGTACCTTGGTATGGTGGCACGAGTTATGAAAAAATGCAGAGAGGCGGAAGAAGAGTTGAAGAAGAGGAAAAGACGCCAGGAGGAATTGCAAGAAGAAGCTGAAAGAACGAAAAGATTGAGAGATGAAATAACTGAAACTATCAATTTGCTGAAAAATATAGATAGTTGGGGTGAAGAAGAGAAAGAAGGTTAGCTATATAGTTTTAATTTTAACAGGTTATTATCATTTTTGTTACTGTTTAAATTCACGACTATTGATTGTGTTTTAAATAGGCATTGTACCATCTGCGACCGTGACATCATCATCACCGTCAGATGAAGGCTCATGTGTTAAAGCTCAAGGTAAGATTAATATCATAATGTTCTCTTTGTTAAAAAATTACATTGCTATATATGGTTTCATGTTTTTAAATGATTAAATTTAATGTTTTCTTCTAATAGTATAGCAGCGAGTAATAATGAGTATATCAGCGAGATCGGTGATTGCGGAAACAGCTGTCGGCAACGGAAGCGATCATATGAAAAACCTAAGAAGAGGCGTCCATATCAAGCATGCCGGCAATGGTCGGGAAGTGAAAGTCGAAGGAAGAAAAGTGGACGGAGTATCCCATGATAACAACGGTGTGGATACTGTATACGAATTCTACGGATGTAAGACCTGCTTCCCCAACGGTAGAAACATCCCTATTCATAACAATTCGTCAGAGACGATGGTCATGCGATATGAGAGCACCATGTCACGACGGGAGGAATTGACCAAATCAGGATGTCTCTTAGTGGAGATGTGGGAGTGTACTTTCCAAAACCAATTAAAGAGGGATGCTGAGATGCGCAACTTTCTTGAGAACCACCCGTTTATGAAAAATAAACCGTTGGATCCTAGGGAAGGGTTTTATGGTGGGCGGACAAATGCGGGGAAGTTATATTACACAGCAGCAGCCAATGAAAAAATCAGATACATTGATATCGGCTCATTGTGTCCATTTATAAACAAGTGGAAAAAATACCCCATCGGACACCCAACTGTTTATGTCGGTGATGATTGCCCCCAGCTTAAAGACTGCGAAGGGTTTGTTAAATGTACAGTTCTTCCGCCGAGAAATCTGTACCATCCGGTTCTACCATATCGCTATATGGGAAAACTTACGTTTCCCCTCTGCCGGCGGTGCCTCGAAGACAACGTGCAGTCGAACTGTCATCATGAAGATGAGGAGGATAGGGTGTTGGTGGGGAGTTGGGTGTCCTATGAGGTTAAGAAGGCTGTTGAGAAAGGCTACACTATTGTAAAAATCCACGAGGTATGGAATTACAAAATTACATGCTACGATAAATCCAGCGATACTGGTGGCCTGTTCGGGGGATATATAAATAATTTCCTCAAACTTAAAGTGGAGGCTAGCGGTTGGCCCGAGGACTGTAAGTCTCCCGAAGAAAAAACTGAGTTCGTGCGGCGGTTCCATGAAAGGGAGGGGACTGAGTTGGACCCTGAAAAAATAGAACTAAATCCAGGATTCCGATACATTTCCAAATTAGCCCTGAATTCACTTTGGGGTAAATTTGGACAGCGGGAGGAACTCGCCCAAACGACGGTAGTGAAGATTTCGAAGGTTTGGTTAAGTTATTAACTGACCCAAAAGTAGAGGTGGGTGGAATCATACCGGTTGACGAGGTCCTTTTCGTGGACGCGGTCACGAGAAAAGAAGCTGTCAGGCCGTCCGGCAACGTATGCGTTCCAATTGCATGCTACACGACTTCGCAGGCTCGTCTGACACTCTATGAATATCTTGAAAAGTTAGGTGATCGCGCCCTTTACTGGGATACGGATAGCATTATCTTCGTCGGAAGAGAAGTTGAATGGTCACCACCTGTAGGGACATTGTTAGGTGATATGACAGATGAGCTATCACACTGTGGAAAGGGCAGTTTTATAACTGAATTTGTGTCAGGCGGGCCTAAGAATCATTCGTACAAAGTGGCATGTAATGGAGATCCGACAAATGTTGCAACTGTATGCAAAGTGAAGGGAATACGGATTAACTGCTCAAATAACGATAAGATATGCTTCAAAAGTCTGAGAGACATGGTCAGAAATGATGTAGGCCCTGTAAATGTGGTGATTCCGAATCAAATCCGGAGAACGACCGACCATTTCGTAGTAATAAAAGATGAAGCGAAAAAATATAGAGTGGTCTATACAAAAAGACGGCGTGTGGGTCAGTTTGACCCCCCCTTTCGGTTTCAAGGATAAAGAATAAAATGAGTATTTATTTATTTATGTATGTATGTATTTTTGAATTTATTTATGTAGTTATTTATATATGTATGTATTTATTTTTGAATTTATTTATGTATTTATTTTTTAAATTATGTATGTATGTATGTATTTATTTATGAATTTATTAATTTATCTATTTATTGTTATTTTACAACCAGTTGATGATGTTACCAAATTATTAAATTATTATTGTTATTAATCTTACAGAACCATACTGGGGCGTTACCTGTGGGCGCGAGGGGATGAAGAAAAAGACTTCTCATTAGTTCATATGTCAAATTATCTTTGTAATTTTTCTTCTTCTTCCTCAGCCCATTTGTAATCCATAATAATAAAATAGTTTAATCTTGTTAATAAATTATACAGGATGTTTAAAATTTGAAGGTTATCTTTTATTTCTAAAATGTTCAGCGAAAAGTTCTTTCACTTACTTTACCCTTTCCTTCTTAGCGATTCAGCTCCGGCGACAGCAATGACGAAGAGCCTTTTGAGATATGTAACCAGCTGAGTGACCCGCGGTACTATAATGACGACTTTGCGTTATTTCCATGGGGAAAATACAAGTAGTATATATAAATAAAGTACTGAAATCTTTATCCATTTGCACCATGTCCTTCCTTCTGATCGCTCCTTTCACGACGACCGTAAGCGGACCGACTATGAGCGGAAAATCTGTATGGATGGAGAAGTTCATCAATTCATTAGATTTGCTAGTCGACGCGGAAATCGTGAGCATAATTTGGTGTTATTCAGAATTTCATTCGATTCCATCGAAAATAATGGAGAATCCCAAAGTAAAATTTCATCAAGGCGTTCCCGATTTAAATGAGCTGGCCAATGATTTGGGAATTCATCGTCTGATTTGTCTGGACGATTTAATGACGGAGGTCGATTCTTCAATAGTAAATTTATTTACGAAAGGGGCACATCATTGGAACTTAAGCGTAATTTTCATAACACAAAATCTGTTTCATCAAGGTAGAGGTCGTAGAGACATTTCCTTAAACTCCCACTACATTGTATATTTTAAAAACCCCCGTGATCGAGGTCAGATATTTCATCTTGCAAGACAAATATACCCTGAAAATCCTATATTCATTCAAGATGCTTATAGAGATGCGACTTTAAAACCACACGGGTACTTGCTCATTGACTTAAAACAAAGTACACCTGATGATTACCGGATAAGAACTAGCATATTTCCGGAAGATAAGTTTATGTACACGTTACGTATACGTTCCGAAAAGCAAAAATAAAAGGCGATTGTATTAGAAAATGAGGATCAGTAATCAAATATGTCTAGAGCAGTAAAGAGGTGTCTTGGTATGCTCAGAGCTCTCTGCAAAATGAAGCCTGAGCAGAGAGTAGCCATACTGAAAAATTGCGATAAGAATTTAGTTCATGCAATTTGTGAATGCGCGTTAAACGTCTTAAAAGGTAATGTTCAATTGAGATCATGTCATAAGCGCCGAATATCTCGTTACAAGAAGATCTTGCGGGAAATCATTAACCGCGGAGGTTGCTGGAAAAAGAAAAGACGCATTATTGTTCAGAAAGGTGCTGGGTTCCTTCCGATAATTATTGGTTCAGCATTGAGTAGCTTGCTTGGATCATTGATCAAATAATGGAACATGCAAAGAAAATGATTTTGGTCCCAAGCGAGGTTATGGAGAGATTTCCAAACGATTCACAACACGTATCGATGAAGAAATGAAAAATATATTGCATACCGCAAACATTCCAGACAATGATAAATGGGACATACAGAGAGATCCTCTTAAAATATCTGAAGCACGCGGACAAACAGAGGAAGCCCACATTTTTACCAATTGTAGACATACCTGGTATGTCTGATTCGGAAAATACATCGGCTACAAAAAACTTAGATGCGAGTGTAGAACTTAAAGTTTCACACGGTGATGAAATTTTAAAATCAGTTCCTCAAACCTTCAGAAGAAAGGCTCGTTTGCTATACGATAGAATTTTAAGAAGTGGAAAAATTTCATTGGACGAATGAGGAGTGGTTACACTCGATAACCGAACGATACCTCAATCGAACATTACAGATCTCATTAACGATGTTGTTAGACCACGCAAATACACCAGCCCTGACGGTTGGGAAGCATTTTGTAATGCTTTACGGGCGCTAAACATTCCCCAAGAATATATTGGAAATCAGAAAGATGGAGCTTTATTCGAGACTTTGCATCGGTGGAGCATGAAACAAAACCTTCGCGGAAAGCATCGGTAGAAAAAATTAATGTTCGATATTCACCATATAAAACAAGAAGTTGGGTAAAATATCGTTTGTAATGAGTATTGGTAAAACATACTTAAATGCTGGCGACCCTTCAGGATATTCTGGAGCATCAGCGCTAATTAAGGGGAAATATACAGCCAAAGAAGTTAGGGAGTGGTTGGAAGGTGTGGATGCATACACCCTTCATAAACCTGTTCGCCGCAAATTTGCCAGGAATCGCTAACACATAACGAATATAGACGATCTTTGGCAATGTTATCTCATTGATATGCGTAATCTAAAAGACCGCAACGATGGTTATGGTTATCTTTTAACCGTGATTGATACTTTTAGTAAGTACGCATGGGTAACGCCACTTAAATATCTTCTGGAAAGCAAATTTAACGCATTCACCTGTTTTTAATTTAAGGAAACTGGTAGAAAACCAATCAACATTCAATCCAATAAAGGTGGCGAGTTTAACTCTCGTTCAGTGAAGAAATATCTTAAAGAAAATGGTACAGCTAGTTCCAAAAAAAACTTACCACTTAAGCCGCAACCCGCATAACAGACGTGAAGCTCGATGAGAGCGAGTCTAGAGTTTTCCACGCATTCTATTGGCTCTTGGAGGGAAGGCGCCTTTTTAAACCGTTTTGAAACGCGTTGAACGTATTTGTACCGTCATTATTAGCATCTAGTTAAACTATATTTAGTGCTACTTTTTACCATGTCTGCAACATAGTATTAAAAAATGAATGAAAATCGGATCTCCTTATTTCGGCCTGAAACTTCTGCGTAATTCACCTTTTTCTGGAGACATCGGGTAAACTTACTTTAGCTGCTTCAATTATCCAATAAAAAATTATGTCATTGCAAGATTGAAAAGGATTATATTATTACGTTTTTTTATGCTCTTGACGCCTACAGGAGTAACTTTTAAATTTATTTAGAGGAAATTCACGACTATGACGCAAATAGAAACATGAACGAAAACTCTGCAAGGAGATAAAGAATAATTATGAATAAGAACACAATCAACTGTATTTCAACTAATTTATGTTGCAGAAAAATGCTATCGAGAAGGGAAGCATGAAAACATTGCGAAACCTACTAAGGAAAGCAAAGATGAAAAGAAACTTAATCTGGACGAATACACTGAGAAAGAATCATTTTTAGTCAACCTGGTAAAGAGCTCTGAAAATTAGACCCAAAACATATTACAATAAAGTAAACCAAGTAAATTACGATCAACTACATCAGATAATTACATCAAATATTATAAAAATTTTAAATACCACCAAATCATATGATAGAAAGTAAAATATTAATTGGTGTGCTATCATCATTTTCTAAGGTAATCGCTTAAAATTCAACTTGCTAATTTAGTATTTTAGAAAATAACATAGATATTAGAATAGTAGCACTCCTAATTTAAATACTGAGGACTACAATTTTTTTTCACGTATCGAATTAAAAATTAGTCTACGACGAAATTAACGTCAGCATTTCGTAACACTTTTCCGAACATATTGTTCATTGCCAGTCCCAGAAAAACCATCCCTTTAATTAAATTAAGTTCACGTTCCTTGCAAAATTATGCTGTCCCAACTTTTATCTGATGCTAAATCTCTTTCTTGCCCCGTGGTGCAAATTTTGACTAGATTTCTTCGCAGTTGAATTATTCTGCAATACAGAGAGGTATAAAATTTGCTTGATACTACAATTAACAGAGCATTAGGTAATTCAGAATATATGCATCAACATGACATTCTGTTCTTACTTCCATCAGGCATTCGTGATGACAGTATCAGATGAAGCATTATGATTTTGAGATGAGATTTGGCTGTTTCTGACAAATTCGCGTCTGAAGTTTTACTGAGTCTTTCAGAGAGAGCGGAGGACCTCCACCCTGGCCCTAGGAGTATCCCCTATTCATTCCTTTGTTGTTTCTTTTTCTTTTGTTTCGTCCATCGAAAGGTATTGTCTATTTTCCCAAAGGAACCATAAAACGGCCGATGGGTGAAGGTGAACTCCGCTCTGAGAAAGAAAACCCCCTTTTTGTGGATGGTCTTATGTATCCGGGGTAGCGAATTTGAAATCGCTAATGAGGATTACCGACTGCACCCCTGTTGAGCAGGTATCTAAGGTTAGGGTATGGTGGCGGCGACCGATCACAAGTAAGGTGGGAAATGGTGGATCCGCGATTTGTTATCTTCGCCGCGGGTATTCCCTTAGGGAATGAAGATATTCAACTCTATTTTTGAGGTAGACGACCTTTCAGGACTTCTTGCAAGGAATACAGTTTAAGATGGTTAAGAAACAACAGTTAGTATGGCAAATCAGAACCTTAAGACTGATTTTCATATTGCAGATAAATACCAGGTTTTTGTATACTTGCATATTGTAGGTTTACACGTTAACATCTGGTTTATTTACATTTACATTCATACCCCGCGAGCCGCCGTATGACGTATGTCAGGGGGTGTGAAAACACCCACAACACGATTTCTATTGTTTTACTGAAATGATTTTCAGAACTATGCGATAGGTGAAAGTGAGACTAATGATTAATGATCGCTGCTTCGGTTTCTGAATGCCTCAAGTAAACTATATAACCCGAATTGTTTGAATGGTTTATAATGATTAAAAGAAAAATCACCGTCAATAATTATGAATGATGGGTAATATGAGTCATGGAAGAATACGCTAAAAATAGAAACCAACGGATGGTAATCAGACTTACATAAGAATATTCCTCTAATTCTCATAATTCATACCTTAGCTGTTAAAATATTCTTGGGTCTATATGTAATCCATTATTCCAACATTCACTCCAAGGACCTTCGTAGCATCATCCTTCATCCTAGGCACATCATAATTCTCTACGAATTTTGCGAAGATGTTAATTTTTTAATGGTAATGCAAGGAAGATCATTCTAGTCGAAATAGGACCTTCGGAAAATCTGAATGATAACATAAAGTTGAAAATGTTTGGGTGCATCATATCTGAATTAGTATCTCTATATTCTGCTTTTAAAGTGAATGGCATAAACTGTATTAGCTTATTCTAAATAACTAATTCAACAACAAAAACGAAAAAATAAGTAATGTGCCTATCGTCAATTTATATAAATCAAGCTCCTCGTCAATCTATCTATCTATATATTATTTTATAACATGCTTTTTTGGTGATCGGGACTTTTCTCCCTTATTACTCCATCAATATAAATAAATGAATGACCGTTTGATGGCAAAAGTTGTCAGGTTCCTGCGAAAAATAGTCAGACAAATCAAAAATGCACCATTTGTTAAACAAATTGAAATAAAATTTTAATCATCCCATTTTGTACTGGACGAAAAAAGGCCCGGGTTGCTATATACAGATTCAATTTTTTTACTTAGTGACGTGTGTAAACAAATTTTTAAATCGGATAATGCATCTATTCTCGGGCATAAAATGATTCGCAATTAACATTACAGTCTCCATGAACGAAAACTTCGACGTCGTACGCAACCATAACAGTTGAATAAGCAAGCCACGTTGCATCTTGCGGGAGCAGAACGACAGCCAAAGAAACATGAACATTGCCGAATATGAAAGTTTGCGTCACGGTTTTATCATGTGGTATGTTTGAATAATTTTGCATCATATTACTTCCCGGTTTCGTATGTTGCAAATTTTCTATATATCTAAACTTGATATCAAATGATTTTTATTGTTTATATTTCACTCATTGAATAGATAATATTCTACATTTAATCATATTTCTGAGTAAAGAAAAGGATGTCCTGCGATTTCAGAAAACTCACCAGCATGTAGTACAAGCTTAACGAAAGCCCAAGCTTAAATTCCAAATCGCTATCTCCGAAGCACAAAAATGTATTATTTTGCCACATTAACGATGTAAGAGACTTTCAATGCGGGGAGAATGCTATGCGCTTTGACAATGTAACACAATGTATTCGTATGAAAGTGTGACATTTAGCTTCCCCTCTAGCTCTCCTCTCCCAGATCAGATTTAGATTTAGATTTAGATTTAGATTTGTACCCCGCAAGCCGCCAGTGGCGTATGGCAGGGGGTGTAATGACACCATCTTAGTATTCTAATCGACCCTATTAGCTTCTCTAATAGCTCGCGGGAAGAACGACCAGAAATAACTATCTGTCCTTGCTATTTCCTCCTTATAACGCTTGGTTGATGCCTCTCGGAGATCGCGCTCACTACTAACCGGAATCAAAGTTTCATTCACCTCGTCCCTAAATTCGGAACCGAGGAACTTTTCGAAAAGCTTGCTTCGGTAATCGTTTCTTCTCTCCTGAAGTGAATTCCAACCGAGGGATTCTATCATGGACGTAACGCTACTGTCGAACCTGAAATCTCCTGTAACGAAACGAGCTGCTCTACGTTGGGCCATTTCTAAGTCTGAGACCAAACCTACTTCGTGTGGATCCCAAATCGCGCAGCAATATTCGAGATTAGGTCGAATGAGTGAAAAATAAGCTATTTCTTTTACTCTTGATGAGCATCCCTTCAGCGTTCTACCTGTTAGTCTCTGTATTTTGTTCGCCTTACCTATTACATCTCGAATGTGTTCTTTAAAAGATAAACTACTACTGAACGTGACTCCTAGATATTTATTATGACGCACGAACTCTAAGGGATGTCCTGAAATTTTGTACAGTGCGGGAATAACGTTTGTAGAACGCGTGAAACTCATAGCAACGCATATATATAGTATATGTATATCATTTTCTGACGAAATCTCTTTGTATATGAGGGTATCATCGGCGAACAATCTAACTTTGCTCTTTACTTTATCCGCTAGGTCGTTAATGTATATGAGGAATAAAATCGGCCCTAGGACACTTCCCTGCGGAACACCTGATGTGATACTAATTTCGTTGGATAATATTCCGTCTAACGCAACTCTCTGAGATCTGTTTTCTAGAAATGATTTTGTCCACCTGACCACCTTTCCGTCAATCGCGTAGGAACTTAACTTTTGTATAAGCTTTACATGGGACACCGTGTCGAAGGCTTTCTTAAAATCTAGAAAAGATCACTGCAGACGAGTAGTAGTTATTTTTGTATTTCATGTATGAAGAGAAGAACATAGAAAATAAATAAATAACGTGGATGCAGAAGGTATGTTTCGTTCTTTTATCTTGGTTATTTAAGTGACACTTCATTGCCGGTATAAAAGGAAGTGGTTTTTATAACGACAGATTTAGGTAAAGCTGGCAGTGATATTTTGTATCTTTACCATAATTCATTTAGTCATAAATGCATTGAGTGAATTGAGGTATTCGGTGTAGGATAAGATACATGTACAGTGATACCTCGAGATACGAGTTTAATTCGTTCCGTAACCTTGCTACATACTCTTTCAATAGCAAAAATTCTGTAGTAAGTTGTCAGGTTCCTGCGAAAAATAGTCAGACAAATCAAAAATGCACCATTTGTTAAACAAATTGAAATAATATTTTAATCATCCCGTTGTGTACTGGACGAAAAAAGGCCCGGGTTGCTATATACAGATTCAATTTGTTTACTTAGTGACGAGTGTAAACAAGTTTTAAAATCGGATAAAGCACTCATTCTCGGTCATAAAGTGACTGAAGCAGTCTCGCAATTATTATTATAGTCTCCATGAACGAAAACTTCAACGTCGTACGCAACCACAGTTTTATAAGTAAGCCTTATTGCATCTTGCTGGAGCAGAACGACAGCCAAAGAAACATGAACATTGACGAATATGAAAGTTTGCGTCACGGTTTTACCGTGTGGTATGTTTGAAAAATTTTACATCATATTACTTCCCGGTAGTTTTAATTTAAGATCGACCATATCACAATTAGATTTTGGAGTATTTATAGAAAAATTAGAGATTTTAATTACGAGTCATGCGATCAAAATAATTAAGTCGTTTTCCGAGTATTCAAATTTATTTTGTGGAAACTTTCATCTGCGGAAAATTTTCTATATATCCTATCAAATGATTTTTAGTGTTTCTATTTTACTCACAGAATAAATAATATACAACATTTATTCATATCTAAGAGTAAATAATAGGATATCATACCTGCGATTCAAGAAAACTCACCTCTATGGAATGCAAGCGTAACGAAAGCCCAAGCTTGCATTTCCATTCGCTATGCCCGGAGTATAGCACAAAAAGATGCTCAACCAATTTAATAGTATGAGTAGTAGTAGACGGGGTTCTCTACTAAGAGTAGTATTTTGAAATCTAAGTTTTGTGAATTGGTTAAAATACCATGATTGACTACAATATTTGTGTGAGAGACATTCAAAAAATGCGGGCAATGGGTTTGCTACATTTGCTGTACTTTACTTAGCACTTTTACAATGTATCACAATGTATGGTCTTATGAAAGTGAGACTCACGCCGCAGATGCTTCCCCCTCTTGCTTCCCTCTCCTAAATTAGTAACTGTTAGTAACATTTTCTCTCATTCTACGCCGGCAGGACAACAAGCTTTCAACTAATTATTGCTGACTATATATCTTTTAGTAATTGAATAAATCTGATTCAGTGAATTTATGAGATGCAATTTCACTGCAGACGAGTAGTAGTTATTTTTATATTTAGTGTACGAAGAGAAAAAATAGAAAATAAATAAGGAGGTATATTTGTTGCTTTATCTTGGTTATGTATGTTAAACACGAAGCCCTCGTGACACATCATAAAAGGAAGTGGTATTTAGAAAAGAACAGTTTACCAAAATGTGATGGTGGCAATGTGGTAGTGAAGTTTGTATTTTTGTCTAAATTCGTGATGTAAAAATACATTAAGTGAATTGAGGTATTCGGTTTAGGATGAATTATATATATAAAGTGTTCTGCCTTTCGGTACGTTCATGTGCCCCCACATTCCCTATTTAATTCCTTCTCCTTCAATTCCAGGTAACATACATCGTTATACTGACGCGTACCATTCGTGATTATAGTGCTAAAAGAAAATTTTTAAAACATTCTATAACATTTACATTCTCACACTCTCTAAGATATTAGGGACTTCGTTAAGGTTCAAGTGGTAAGGGATTAGAAAACGCAAGAGTTTGAATTTGCCCATAGATTTTCGTTACTGGATGTTTAGATACCGATACCTATCGCTGCTAACGAGGTAGTGTCGAAACTGACACTGACATGGAATTTCTTGTTACGATGTTTTTGGCATGTCTTATTGTTTGTGTATTCGTCTGTTGTGATTAGAGTAGTTGCTGTAATGTATTTGGTAGGGGAAATTGAGTATTACTGATCGTCTGCGAAATTTTCGCACGGGGCAACTAGTGATTGTTTATTTATAAATATTGATTTTTATGCTTTATTTTGTCTCTATATTGAGCTCAAAATTTCGTAGTTTGAAATTACTTGAGAAATGAAAAATTAATTAGAGAAATACCACCTAATATGTATTCTTTACGCTTACGAGAACCAAACCGTTTAACTTCTCTTACAACATCTATGATACAAAGTAGATAGAGCGTTGAAGATGATCTTACTAGATCGACTAAATTTTCCATTATAATGTCACTAAAATATGAATTGAAACGTAAATACGGAATTGTAGACACTCCGCATATTCAATGTCGCAGAAACTTGAAGTTTATACGCCGAATACCGATAAATTATATCTCTAAAGTTATTTAGAAGAAAACATTGGCTTGCATAGGTAGTAATACTAATATTAGCGATTTCTATTGGTTTAAAAATCCTCGAAATCTCTTTCCAAAATAAATTGCTGATAAGAAGATGGTTTAGTTACTGGCTTAGTGAACTACTCGAACTTTCTTATAGAATTAAGAGAAGGTTGCTATAAAACATTGAACATCGATATAGTATACAATTTCGGAGATCCTGGGAATAAACTGATGCATGAGAAGGAAATTTCTGAAAGTATGATGAGCCATCGACGTTATATCCTGTATATTTGAATGTTAATCATTTTTGACTAAGATATTACTTAAATAGGATAAATGAGTAGTTTCTCTGGAGGCAGTCATAAACGAAAAAAATATATGTTGGATGAGAAAATTGAGAAGGTGAGCGAGTGGGTTATACTTTTAAAAGAGGTCGTTCCTCCTACTCAAAGTAATCAATTGGTCGACGAGGAACGCAAGAAATGCCATTACCTACTGTGATTCATCCAAAAATCTGGAATTAACATACCTCTTACACTTTCGGTTGTTAAAGTCATGTGAGTGTATGTATTACTGTTGCCGTTGCTTCTCACTTTCCTATCTCTATTAAAACAGTCCCCCTCTTGAAATACTGATGAATTCATTGCTTTATTCACTTCTTCCAATCACTCCTGTATCTTGTTTTTCAAATTTGTCATGGAATGTGGAGAGATAAAAAGTTTCTCATAGCCAATATATACATAATACATTTTAAATACGATGGAATATTTTCAATATCACCAAGCGATAAATATGTAGATAGACTAGCCATACCAAACCACCACCCATTCATCTCAATCATTAAAATTCTGTCGAAAAATATGAGTTACGCAGGGTCAGCCATCAACCGAGGGAAGCAAAATTTCAACATGAGCCTCATATGCGTTTCCCCATGTGATATTACAGGGTTGGAATTACAGGTAAAAAGGCCCTGGGAAAAACTATTTCACCAAGTCCCTATCATTTTGCGTATTTTTTATCGTTTTCTACATTATAATAATTGTAAACGTTATAATAAACAATTAAAATATAAATAATGTAGGTAGTTTTGTATACATTCAAAATTAATTGAAAATTTTACATTCATAACTAACAGTAGCATTCAATGAGCATTATGACCAAACCTCATTCGCACTATCTTTTTGTGTATTTTAGAACTTTTAAAGGTGATAAATATAGCGAGAAGAATGTTTAAGAACGTAATGGTTTGTGACTGCAAACATTTCAAGAGGAATCCACAGAAGTAATCAAGTTTATTCGATTCACACTTTAATGACACCGAAAAAATTAATTAATTAATTCAAAATTAATGTGAAAGATGGTAGTCTCGTATCCGTCATCTTTATTCATTCAGGAAAATCGATTCTAGCACATTTTCTCTCAATTGATTTGGACGGTATAGTAAAAATTCCAACTGCATAGATGATAAAATTTACTGATTTTTTACCGATCGAGTTTTAATTTCGATGCTTATCAAATGAAACAAAATGTATCTAAAATACGCAGAGAATGCCTCAAGACTTCATACTATATATTTACTTATTGTTTTTTAATGTAGCATATTAATGTAATAGTCTAGATATGGCCATGAGTGTGCCTTACTTTACTTGTGTAGATTGCATTCACACAGGCTGTGATAAAACTGGTGATAGATATAGACTCCTTCGGTATATAATTTTAAAGGCTAATAACTGCTCTCTTTAACGAAGCATAATATTAGCTAGTATTATATTATATAAAACCACCAATTATAACCGCAGAGTTTTGCAAGCGAAGGCGTCGAATTCGAGGTCTATACATTTCTGGTCCGACACCGATTCAAACTGCGCGGAAATTTTCTTCCTCCCATCTCAGTCCTAAACATAAGCTCAGAGCGGCTCAGAGGCAGATTTTGCGAAAATTTCCTTCAACATGCTCGTGCCTTTCGCCCTCAGACTCAAATTTTATGAGGGGAAGGGGGTTTGCCTCGGAATAACGAGACCTCGTGTGCAACGTTTCCCTCTGTGCGAGAAGCAATGCTAGAATATATACTGAATCGTTATAACATTACACCCCCTGCCATACGCCACTGGCGGCTTGCGGGGTACTCATCTAAATCTAAATCTAAAACCATTTTATAATAACTGAATTCTTGCATTACGACATCCGTATTGTTATAATACTATTCTGCTAGGCCAATGCCACCAAACTCAGGATACTAATAAATCTTTGCAATATTAACAAAGCAAATAAATCCATTTAACTCTGCAGGCGGAGTTATGACTCAAGCAGACCATCTCCGCCATGTTTTTCCTCTCTCTCTCTCACTTCTTAAGGCTCGCTCGGAGGAAATTCACTGCCTGTTATGCGGGTTGCGGCTTAGGTGGTAAGTTTTTTTTGGAACTAGCTGTACTGATTTGAGCTGAATGCTATTCTTTAGAATAGCATTCAGCCCAAATCATTCGCTTACTTTCACTAAGAGATAACATTAAGAATGCAGGTAACTGCAGCTGGGGATGCACAAATGTTATTGCATTGCCGTAAATGTTTCGACAGCCTACACTGTCACCAAAAACACAATAAGTATAAGCTCCAAAACGTAAGAGATATCGAAAGTGAAGAATTACGTGGAAAAGTGTGGATTTCTCTTGAAGTAAACTCCCGTTTCTAACTTCAATCACAAGGTTTAATCACATTCGATTTCAAAATTATATCGTCAATCTATTAATATTTTTAGAATTCTCTAATGTTAAAAATATCCTATTTAAAAAGATTCGTAAATTCAGAAATCAGAAGATAATAATTAATACTGAATTGATAACTAACTGACTTTTGATCATTCTTTAATCTTCCTAATCTTTATCGATTCCTCCCAGATCTTGTCACTCGCTCTCTACTTTTACCAATACCAAAACTTACTCCTGAGCGCTTCACACCGGCGCTCCTGGCGGTTCTCCGATGGCTCAGCCGATGAGGGAGGAAAGGGGGGATTGGGGGGGGACAACCTATAAACCCTAAGAAGTGGACCCTCCAGGCCGTTGTGACGTGCTATAGGGTTCACCTCTATGCCTAGAGGGCCCCCTGCCACAACTTCAAGGACAAGCTCCGACCTCATAGACAGAAAGAACGAGCAGGTGAGAAGTGAGTGCTTAGTTACCTCACCCCTGCAGAAGAAGGTGAAAGAAAGGCCCCTGAAATAGATGCCTGCGTCTGTAGGCCCACAAGTAGGCTAGGTTTGTAGGGAATGCCTTCCCCACGCCCCCTACAGGGCAGGTGGTTAATACATTTATAGTGCACTTCTTAAGAAAACTACTGCCAACTGTTGACAAACTGATTGCAGCATTTAATTCTGATCTGGCTGCAGTAATCCACCGTTCTTGCTTAGTTAAAGAAATGATTGAACATGAAATGTATTACTAAATTGGTGGTTAACTTTTTGTCTTTTTCTAAAGTGCAGAGAATAATAAAATCAGAGTATGAATGCTAGCTTTTAGAAGCAAAGATAAATAAGCAACTATTATTGAAGGCGCACTATACTCTTGAACATACTTTTGAATAAAGATTGATTTGATAGCTAGACGAACTTAAGACTTGAATCATATGATCAGAAAAAATACAGAGTACTCACGTTTGATTCAGGAGTTGATGATGCTGAATTTTCCTGTGGGAAAAGAATAAATATATTATTAATTACTATTATATATTATATAATCAATTATACTCTCACGAATCTATCATAATTTTAAACATTAAAAATAAATTTGCAATATACTTAAGCTATACGAATATATTCTATATATAGAGCATCTTTTCAATGATGCATTTTGTGAGGAATTCTACTGTGTCTGATTCTTTGAGTTGCACACTTCCTTTCTGTCTAAATTTCACAGATCGCAAAGCTGACTAAAAACTCAGTAAATGACAAATCATCATCTGCTAAACTTCAAATAGAAAACAAATAAAATTTTTGAACATTCAAATTTGAGATTACTATTTTTAGTTTGGCTTACATAAGTACACATACTACCGTTTTAACTGGAGGCAAGAATATAACTGTGACGGAAATGATGAATAAAAATTAAATATTCTAAGAGCGGAACATCAGAGGAATGTTGGTTTAATAATTACAACACGAATCTTGAGATTCCTTTCTAAGGCATATGTAGAAGGAAAAATAACATTGCTTCCAACACAAAATTTAAAATTTCCAGGTGAAAATATTCCGGTGGATGGATGTAATAAAAAATTATATTTAGTTAGTGTCGCTGGTGGAGGAGTCGTTAGTGATAATACATTAATTCGAAGGAGGAAATTTTGCAACGATGTATCTCCTGTGTGAGGTTAGTCATGTTTGGAATGAGATAGTATCATACTACATTCGATTTCTATTCGAGGTGAAAAATCTTGCTATAGCATTCCGGTGTATACATGAAATATTTACGTTTAATTTAGAAGACCTTAACACCCTTAAATATTGACTTGCGGACTCTCTGCAGCATTATAAGCGTGCAAATGATCAGTCTGCGTCACCAGATTAAACCCAATGAATGGCTCATGAAAATACTGGAGAATCAAGGATGGTAATAAAGGTAATTCTACTGTATTTGTTCGTGAAAATGAGAGGGAACATAAACGTCGGCATACCCTCGAAGGTCAGGGAAAACAAGGCCATTTCTGTATATAATACCTTAAGAGTGAAGGAACAGGAAAACCTGTCCTTGGGATAATAGCAAAGTCGTTGCCCTAAACTATCTATGTATATACGTACACTTCATTATCCTCTCATTTTCATTGAATGTAAACAAGGGCAAAAAGGAAAGTTCCTCGTATCTAGGACAAAATAAATAAGAGGAAAAGTGACTCGCAGGTTACTCAAAAAGCCAACAAAAGAAACGAAAGGAAAGTCGATATGACGCCGAAACAGTTATCGCGAATACCCGTGTATAAGGAAGTTTATTTTTCTGATGATTACCTTCTCAAATATATATAAATTTGAAGATTGATAGATTTATTCATCTCATGTCTATATAAACAAGGAATGGGTGAAGGTGAAAGTTCATCAAGTCTATTCTTCCTTGGGATCATGTCTATTATTTCCAAGAGATGACCAACTTAAGACAGCACGTTCTTTGTACTGCTTTAGACTTTAATTTCTCACGTGATTTTAATTATAGGAATAAGAGTTGCGACATTAGAAGAGGATCAGTTATAGTCTGAAATTCATGCAGGTCCTGATATACATCGTACAGCGTTGCTTTAGATAAAATTATAAAAAATTGATTAAAGTTATCGAATTTTCACGGAATTGAAGACGAAAATGTAGTGAATGTTTAGATTGTTTTGAAATTTGATGGCTACTGAACATGCTCCGAAGGTTTAAATGTTTAAGGGTTTATTCATACGATTTGTAGAATCAGTGGTTACAATAAATGTTCCTCACGTAATAAAAAACGAAAGATTTTAAATTGGCGCTATGTAGTGGATCAATGTGATTAATGAAATGATTTCGTATTCAGCGAAAAATTTAAAAGTGTGTTATTAATTACATTAAACAGAAATATTTAACGAAATTCAAAATACATAGGATCGTAAGTGGATATTGATTGAATGAATTTGGAAACTGAACTCACAAATGCTGATTATAATATATAATTGAGCAATGATGAACAAAATTAAACGATATTCAAATACGAAATGATAAATTATTTCTTGATTAAAATCCCATTAATAATGCATTTTTTCTTTTGTATAATAAATCTGTGAAAATTATTTTTTAAATATTGTTTAGCGCAACAATTCACTTTGTGTAGCATACTCTTTATTAGGATCTCTCTTCCTCTTTCATATGGTAAAGGAAGATATTTTGAGTAATGATTTAAGTTTTCACCAGTGGAGTGATAAATGGTCTTAATTTTCTTCCTATAAAGTAAAAGAATACAAACGCTACTCAAAATACTTAAATGTAGATTGAATGGGAATTATGTGTTCTGCTACCCGATATGGCTTTGCGAGAGTAATTTCCTGCTGGAACAAAACATTAGCATCTCCACCGTTGTTCGTGCTAAGTGTATTGCCTAAAACGAATTAATATGCGATGAAACCGACGCACAGTGGGCTAGAAACGAAAAAAGCTGGCCAAGAGGCCAAAAATGGTTTTTTTGAGTGCGAAGTTTCAAAACCCGCACTCAAAAAAACCATTTTTGGCCTCTTGGCCAGCTTTTTTCGATTCTAGCCCACTGTGCGACGTGTTTCATTATAACCGAATTCCATGATAATGATAGATAAAGATATCCGTCGCTTTGTGTTACAGTAAGGGATATTTATCGTCTATTACATAAGGGAAAGAAATTCATATTTATGTAATGAAAAAACGTTTCAAGAATTAATTGACTGTAGGTCAACTAAGCTACCTTAAAAAGAAATAGAGTATTATTTGAAACTTTTTAAACTCATTTGAAATACGATATTATCATTTTTAAAGGTGGGTTGAATTCGCATTATAAATATCATTATTTATTATCAGGAGAATTTAGTGGGAATGTATTTCTTGCGGAAAAGATGTTTCCCTTGTCCGTTCTTTCACATCTAAGGTTATTTTCTGAAACGAATTAAAATACATTGCCTATACGAGAAGTAACAGACAAATAATGCATTTCGGGCCAGCCGAGATTTCATGTCATACGTTTTAATAAACGAGTTATGCATTAAGTTTTAGCATTAATACTGTACTATCCGTAGACGATATTCAAAAGTGAAAAAATTGGTAACTGCTTACCTTTAGCGTTTCTCCGGCTAGCCTTGGTCCTGCTTATGCCTCTTTATTGCCCTTCCACGATAACACGGTAGAAATTCCAAGATAATACAAGTGCCAAGGAGGGAAGGATGTCACAAGCTGGAAAAAAAGAAACACCACATTAATTCATTGATGAATAGCATGTATAATTTAGGGTAATATTGTATTATGGATATATAAGAGCGAGTAGTTTCCAATGATGATGATTCAGATTAGGATTTTGGTTAGGAATATATTTTTAAAATATCCTATTATACATCATAAATAATACAGTAGAATAATTTTTATATTTAATTCAACAAAAAGGCATATAGAAAAATAGTAGTACATCTAATACACACTATCTAACAAGCACAAAGAAAAAATATATCCAAACTGACTTAATAGGAACTAATAGTAGATATAGAACTGAGACTGCTTTTAAAATGAACATCTTTTGCAACAATTGTGAAATTTGATTTACAATTCATATAAAATTACTGTTGACTATTTCTACTGAATAGTGATTACAATTAAATAATTTTAATATTCCTACAAATTTCAATTCGACTCAGTTCGAGCCTCAGTTACAAGCAACTTTAAAGAATTATTTCGTGAAAACTAACCACAGAATGTGAGACTATGAAACTCATTTATTGTAAATAAGTAAGAATTCAAAATTCGCGAATCACATCTAAGACATACTTGAATCGATAATCAAATTGAAGGTTCAAGTGATTCAGAAAGACAAAAATCTGCAAGATAATTCTTAAATTTATAAGCTCAATTTCTGTTAAAAATTTTCGTTTATGCTAATTGCATAAAATCTAGAAACAAGTCCAAACAACATAAATACTAATTGTATTCATGTAGTCAATATCAATCGGGAAAATTAAATTATTTAAATTGGGGTTCAGTATAATATCAGTTAGCGTGTCCTCAGCAGCTAAAAAATTGAATGTAAATTAGAATCTAATAAATAATAAAAAGGAAATACATGCATAATTTCGAAGTATAAGATTTAAAATATTGGAAAGAAACTTGAAAAATTGTATTTCCACAATACATCTCCTGATTCTGTAATGTTTATTTAAAAATAATTAATTAAAAATTAATATTTAAAAATCCAAATGCAATAACCATGAAACAACACTTTGTATACATTACCTTAATGTTACAGAATTATACTAATTTAATTCAATACTAAAATTATTATTGTGAACAATAAAACAATTATTACTCATTAATTAGTATGAGAAAACTGACTATAAAAACGTTTTATTCAACATAAAGTAGAACCTTGGCTTTTGAAGGCAAGGCAAGTAAAAGGCACTCAAAATTTGAATTAATTTAGAATAAATCATGGAAAAGCAGGAAAATTACGAGAAAAAGATTCATCGATATAAAGGAAAGAATTCGTAAGAGAGATTAATTTTTTTATCATAGCTTTTGTTGAAATAGTCTTACATAGCGAGTGTATTAAAGGTCGAAATTTTAAATATCCACTACGTTACGAAATTAGTCAATCGTAAGCGATGAAACCAAAAAATAGTATTACTTTAAAATAATTTACGAGATTATAATCCACCAACGCAGTTCAACACGAAAAGAAATTAAAGCTACTGAGACAATCCTTTAAAAGATGAACCACGCAGACATTGGTTAAATATAGTAGTTAATCATAAGTGTCTTACGTAACGAAAAAATTTCTTCACGAACGGCTGTCACATAAATCACATTTTAAGAACCAATAAATCAACGAATATCTTAAAACTCAGAAGTAACTCAAGTAACTTAAATACAATAGACTTATTACGCTTACCACATCTGAAGAAATTCCAACGATGCACCAGAGATGCCATGAAGCCAGAAATACTGTATTTCCGTTTATATACTTTTTATAAAGTTATGATTTTTAAACGTTGTAAATTGATTGCGTTACGCTAAAAGTACATTCCAGTCAATTAGTCAATTTTGAATCTACTACAAATAGAGAAATTTAAATTTTAACGGTTTACTCGAAAATTTCATCATGGCGTCTTCACTCGGCGAAATTTCTATTTTAAATAAAGATTTAGCCTTAAAAATCAACGGTTCAACAAATGGTGAAATCTGATTGGTGGATGATTTTGGTGGCTGTTACTCTTTCGGTCCACCACCCCTCTATTCCCCCTACCGGAGAAAGTGACAATTATAATTACTTATTAACGTTAAATTGAAAGTTTATAGGTATAAAATAATAATAATTTAATTTGAAAAGTTTTAAGAAAATGAATTACTTTAACGCTCAGTGCTTTTATCGCACAATGATTTCGCTAATCTCCAAATAGGTTATGATTCCCATCCCTCTTCATTCATTTCCATCTATTTAACAAAGGCATAACGCAATACCTTGAATTCCTTTTTATTGATTACTTAAGAAAAACTAATGAAAGATAAAATTTATTAAATACGTAACTTTACGTACGTAATATATTTCTTGAGTTGCGGAATACATTCACGTAACTAGAATATCGTAAGAAGAGGAATAATGATTTGGGTATTTAAGTTAATACGTCATATAGTAACGAATAAAATCAAACATCTAAATATCGTTGAATCTAAACAAACACACAGAATATTTCTATTAATTACATTAAAGACAATCAACGACTCTAATATTTATTTCAGAAATATTTAGACATATCTCTAACCCGAAAGGAATTCATCCGACGTCGTGAATGTAGCAAACAAGTTATTTCCTCCGAGACTAAAAACAAAAAGCGTATAACACCTTTACCCAGTCAACGATACAAAATGTAAATGCGCACATTTTACTGTAAAAGGGGATGGGGACGAAAAAGATCCTATATATATGATAATAATCCGATACATATGATAGACGTCTACTATGAGGAGAAAAAAATTACTATTCTGCCTAGGTTATTCATTACACTTTTCCCTACATTCGAGTATTCAGAAAAGGCCAATTTGAAAATAGGGTGAGACTTACAAGGCAAAATGAACACGAAGGTATTTTTCGTTCTTTCCTCAACGAGCCAGAGAACGACCACGGAACGACCTTATGAAATACATGTACAAAAATACACTGGAATAATACATGATCCCAGCACCAGAATGTCAAGAGTGTAAACATAAAATTAGAACTATGAAAAACACTATTCATGTTATTCAGAGATGATGGATTCAAAATCACTCATTCTTTGGAAGAATTTAATTATATCATACTTGCTCAAGACTACTATTAGTGAATAGTAAATGGGGTATGCATATTCTCTATGAAATTCGAAAAGAGATTTGCAAAAGTTTTGGCATATGAATGGCAATAATTTTTTGTGAAATAAATCCCCTTGAGTCAAGCCACTCTGCGAATTATGTGGGAAAAATTCAAGCAAACTTACCATGAAAATAGCATGCTTCATTAAGGAAATATGACGCTAAATGTAACTCTGTGATATTGCATTCAGCATATATAGAGGAATTGAGGATTCTTCGGTTCTCTATTAGTACAGAAATATTCCAATTACATGCCCCTAGTTTTATTCATGGCAGTACCTATATGATATGAACTGAAAAATGTGTGATTCTTGATCATTGTAACAATCTCAACACTTTTCAATGGGTATTAAGAAAACTTCTACGCTACAGTACACTTTCATGAGAACTGACCACATGTTGCATTCAGGCTCAGTGAATAATGCAGCAGAAAGCTACCTCATCCCTCATCTTGCCTGGTAAGCCTCATCTCTTCTCCAAATACTTCCATAGCTTGAAAAGGAACTTCTACCCAGCCCTTATACAAATAAAGTTACAGAGAAACCTCAATGCTATTCTTATGCCAATGAGTGAAAGAAATGTGGAATCAAAAGATTCCCAAATTGATATTCATATTTCTATGTCTTTTAAATTAGCTTAAAATTATATGAATGGCAATCTACAAGCTGAATTTGGTATTTTGAAATAAATTATGTGGTTCAAATTCAAATTCATGGCGTATGATTCACAATAATTTCTGCTTATTAGCCCACTTACCCAATTCAGATTGCAATTGAAGTAAATTACAATATTTGACGACGAACGACACGACGAATCCGTATCCATCAATCTCTACCAAGAAATCCATCCAGTTTGGTTGCGATGGCATCTTGAACAACACAGTTGAGTTACAGACTTATAATTTTACAGAAATACTGCACTCTTGTGTCAACACCTGCCTTCATAAGAACTCCAAAGGATGAAATAAGTATTCAACCAAAGGCTGTTCTCACTGCTATGCTTTGACACACCCTTTGAAAAATCACCGATCGTAACACTAAGCAACGAGTAAGTAATGAGTTTCTAATGCACAAACACACCTTATCATGGTTTCCACATACACTCGGAGCACTTGCTAAACATATTGCGATTGATATTCCACCAGATAACACTGTCCTAAGACTTCAAATATAACTTACCGATGACAAATAATTAAGATTTGAAGTTCGTAGAAGCATGGGAAAGCTCTTCTTGAGGATGGCATGAGGTCTTGACGTGTTTCCGCGCTTTTGAAAGGAATTATGGTATACAAAATCGTGACTAACGAAACATTCGTCGCGCCACATAACCTTCTTTGTTCTTTGTCTCACTGAGTGGATTGTGTTCAAGATGGTGTCTTTCACATTTTTCTCTGAATTCCAAATATAATGAGAAGTGAAATGGAGTTTGTGTAGTGTGTATTCAGCGTTACATTCAGTGATTTCCTTGAAAATAGCGTGAGTAGGAATCGAAGGATTAAGGTGTCTGTAGTCACCAACTTTTTCCAAGTATGGAGCACTTGTAATGGTGACACGAAGTAGTTCTTCGCCACCTGCAAAACGTTTGTACGAGACAAGGAAGGAAAAGATGTCTAAGGAAGACATCATAGAAGCTCGAAAAGAAGATTTCGCCGTTCGCCGTTGGACTTGTTAGTTGGAAAATAACGTAAGCTATTCAATTATATGTTAGTTAGAAAGTATTTGTATATTCCGTCGTCACATTTCGAATATAATGAGAATTTATCAGGAAAACATCTAATGGTTAGAAATTTATTTCAATATTCCTGGGAAATTTCGTTGAAAGACTTGTGTATGGCGTGTTCATAAGAGCACGGCGAACATCGTTGAACGTACTATTGAGGGAATTGAATTGTTGCAAATCATTCACTTTATTTGCCAACTTAGACATAATTTTCGAACTTTTAATGTTTCATAGACAAAGCTATCCAATACCAAATGATCAACAAAGATATATCTCTAGATTCTCACAAAATGATACATCTTAAATCTGTTTTCCTTTGCCGCCGCTCAATTCCCTTAATTTACTCATACATCTTCAGCACTTATTTTCCGTGTAGGCTGTCAATATAGGTTTTTCGGCCGTAAAAAAGACTTTACCCGCTAAAGTCATAATACGCGATAAATTCTTAACCATAATATGTGTGAAAGAATGGGTCGAAAGGTATCGATAACAGCGTGGGAAAGTTATAATTAACATCAAATGCCGTTTCTTTGCAATATTCCGTGAAATGATTATGAGAATGTTTAAATATTATTTATCTTAATTATTACTTTATTGGTAAAAATATAACGATTTGCATTTTATTAGCATTTATAAAATCTCATCTGTTATGCTTATGATGTAACAAAGAAAGTATTACAATATAATTACGCCCTATAATATTTATATATTAATTAAACGTAGATATAATGTTAATTATTTGTAAATTCGATGGACTTGTTACAATAATCATATAATTGAAATTCTTTCATTTTCGCATACAATTCGTAGAACAAACGCCATGATGACGTCACATGATCATTTATTTTACGACGAAACGAGTAAAAGTACGAAAGGAAACATCGAAAAAGCACGAAACTTTATTATTTTTCTGTTAAATGTGGGGTTAAATTTAAATTTTGTTTAAATTAATGAAAATTTATTTAAATGCTAGTATATACATATGAATCAGTTACAACTTTCTCCAGTAGGGGGATAAGAGGGGGGGTGACAGAAAATTGAACAGCATCTCACGGTTATTAAAACCGTTGAATTTCGGCAAAATTCTTAGTTGATTTGGAAACCTCGCCGGGTGTAGAAGTGTTGAAGAATTTTTCGAGAAATCCGTTAAAATTTGAATTTCTTGGTGTTAGGTAGATTCAAAATTCAGTAATCGTAAAGTATAATTTAAGTATATCGTAATAAATTTGCAGTTTTTACGTGATTTATAATTAATTAAGGAAAAAGAAGACATTTTCCTAAGTAATTGATGACCATAGGACTTCTTAAGGATTTCCTAAGGTTTGGTAAGTAACATGAATCGTATTTTTTTAATTTTCTAAAATAATTTTGCATTTCAACGAAATTGTTAATATAGTGAACTGTTGTTTCTTATATATGTAATTATTTTCAGGGCGTAAACTTAAGGAATATATTTATTTGTGAAGTATGATATTCTTCTGAATAGCTGCCACTAATACTTCTGTATCACTTATTTTTATATGATTATCTAAAGTCGTATAATTGAGCAATCAACTCCAGTTACGCCTTACTTTATCCAATTTCTGATTTAGAATAGACATTCCGTTATTTTTCTACTTGTAGCCTTTCCTGCCATCTGGAATTTTAACGGAAATTTACGTTTGAAATTTTAAGTTTAACTTTGCGATCTGCTATTAATTACAATAATTGGATAATTTCCTTATCTTCAATGTGATTTCCCATCTGAACATGTAGTTTTGATCTAATTTTGATTGGGAACTCATTTTCAATTAATACGACCTTTTATTCGCAGTTTAAAAATATCGCTATCACTAAACGATCAGATATACTTCCTTAAATAACCATAAAAAGATTTAATTTCGCTATGAATTGAATAAAACAAACTACTTTTCTGTAGAATTTATTGTGCTAGTAATATTTCAGTAAAAATTTTTAAGTAAGATGATTTTAACCGATAGATTTAATTCATTGATGGATTTCTATTTTCAAATTCGAATTGATTGAATGAACATTGGAATTTGAAAATAGAATTTAGGATCAGCTTTTAGCATTTTAATTTCTTATAATAGTTGATTCATGCATAAAGTGCATCTGGTTTTTCAAATTTGAGTTCCCACAAATTTTCGTCCTCACTAAAATGCGTTCATTTTCAAAAGCTATCAGTAACCAAGTCAGTAAAAAGCTTCTCATAACTAATATTCAGGTATTTCATTCGATTTAATTGATTTAAGGGTTAAATTAACGGTTTAATTCAGTAATTAATGGCACTCTTATAGGAGTTGGGTATTTATTTTTAAATTTAACTGAATATTTCAAATTCCTTTCTTGATTTACAAGCTGGTCCCTATTTATTCTTCATACACTATGAGATCGAGTTTCCCTTCTCATTTTAGTTCAAAATTTCCGGTAACTGTATTTATTACAAGAATTACTATTTTTCTTTACGAATTTTGTGTTTTACAATTAATTAAATAAAATACAAATAAATTTATTGAAAAGAATAACGATGCGGATTAGGATATTCTTTATATCATCGTAGTCAAATTCCGAATTGATATTGACAACTCCTTGCTCTTATATATATACAATAGAACATCACCCCAACTTATCCTTACTATACAGCAATGAATTAAAATTGTGTTTCTATTTTTCCAGATTGTGACTTCCTTCCCTTATCGGCACTTCTTTACCTGTGAGCTTCTCCGGAGTAATCGTAGAAGGGCACTGAAGAGATCAAGGATAATGGGAGAAAAACAAGTTGTAAGTTGTTCAGAAACAATTAATAATAATTTATTGAACAATAAATAATCTTCATTTAGTGAGCCTTATATTAAATTCAAAAATCTGAGTAGATTGGATAAAGTTTAACCTTAAAAGGATAAAACGAGCAATTGCATTAGTCTCTTATGTCTCCTATAACTTTCAACGTATATTAATTCGTATCAATCATTAAGACGAGAGCACGCTCAACCTTAAAATGGTTATCTGAAAATGAAGAAAATATTCCTTTACCAATTACTTTCTAAAATAAATAAATCACAACTTGTTCCTTTTCTAGATCATAGATTTTATTATTTGTGGGATCATAATGAATAAGTTATTCCACGAGGGTTTAATATTTATTTCTTCTTCGTCATTTCCCCATCATTTTATAATCAACATTTATGAGTTCAGCTTCCCAATGAATTAATGAATATCAACTGATGATACTCTTCTTAAAGAAGAAAAAATCTATTGAAAAATAGAAAAAGATCTATTCTAGAAAGAATCTTATTGAAGGAACTGAAATCACTTCATCAAGTGATTAACTGAACATGAAATTCGGTTACCGTGATCTTTTTAGCTCGGTCCAGTAGATGCGCGTTAACCAATTTCAAAACTTATATGATAATATTCAGGAGAACTTATTTAGCCACTCATTTTACAAAATGTTTAAATAAACCCGGAAAACGTTAAACATTAAGCACCTATTGTAGCAACCATGCTTCAAAATAAATCGGAAAATTGAATGAATAGTCGCAATCATGAAAAATCTGTATTTTGTATCGATTTTTTGTTTTGATCTTTAAACCAAAATAAAACTCGACAATATGAATACCGGACCTTTTATTTTTTGATAAAAATCATGTGAAAAAATAAATTCTGCATCTATGCAAAGGACAATGCAACATCTATGCGCCTTCTTTACCCCAATCATCTCTCCGATAACAAAAACATTATATTATATATCAATTATTAACTGCATAAATACATTCTAAAAGTTAAATAAATTCTATTTTATCGGGTATTCACACGATTACTTTGCTTATATGCAACATATGTTTCGGAGTCATTTTGAATTTCCTTTCCTTTGTTTAGTTCGATTTTTGTATCACCTGCCAGTTACTTTTCCTCTCATTCATTTCGTCCTAGATAAGAGGAACTTTCCTTTTTGCCTTTGTTTACATTCAATAAAAATGAGAGGATAATGAAGTGTACGTACATAGAAAGGTTATGGCAACGACTTCGCTATTATTCCAGGGACAGATGGTTTTCCGTTCCTTCATTCTTAAGGTAGTATAAATAGAATTGGCCTTGTTTTCTTTGACCTTCAAGTGTATGGCGACGTTTAAATTCCTTCTCATTTTCGTGAAAAAATACTGTAGAATTACTTTTATTACCATCCTCCAGTATTTTCATGAGTCTTTCATTGGGTTTAATCTGGTGACGCAGACTGATCATTTGCACGCTTATAAATGCTGCAGAGAGTCCGCAAGTCAATATTTAAGGGTGTTAAGGTCATCTAAATTAAACGTAAATATTTCGTGAACACACCGGAATGCTATAGCAAGCTTTTTCACCTCGAATATAATTCGACTGTAGTACGCTACTAGCGTATTCCAAACACGATATCCTTTGTCTGTTTGTACTCGTAAAATCACGAATAGGAGTTTGGATATTCTCTTGCTTATCACTGTCATTTGCTGCGTGCATTTTGAAATGTATACTGAGCAAATGTTTAGATTAGATATACTTTTGTACTTGCAGTCGTTTACAAGAGTAAACAGGTTTTGGTTAGTAGATTCTTACATTGAAGAGAAATTTTAATATAGCCAAAAAAATTTAAGGACAAAAGTATTTCTGAAGCTACTACCCTACTTTTCTCACGCATGGTATCGCTGCAAAATTTCGGAGCTAAATATAATGCTTCGTAAATATATTTTTTACCAACAACACACATCTAATGAGCTGATACCTTCATTCGCTAGATATATCTTCCTAGAGAATACTTTTCGTTGGAAATTCTATGCAGTTCTAGATAAATGGCAGAGAGGGGGCAGAGAGTTTCGAAATTTGTGATCTAATTATTAAACGAAATATACATGAACCACATGAGGAATGTGAAACATTTCCCAAACAAACTATTCCCCATATTCGACTAACGATTATTCTAGATGAAGTTCGAACGGCGATTTGTAAAACATTGAACAACAAAACAAATTAGGGTAACCTCAAACGAAAATATCCGGCAGTATTATTCGTATGTGCTTGTTGTTTAGAAGATGTTGATTTTGTGTTGACTGAGTTATTACGCCGCTTTACGATCGGTCCTTTTAGACAGGAAGGAAATATTTCCTTTTCAGGCAATTACCAATTTATGTTAAAATTTATCACACATATACGTATCACACTTTTATAATCTTCTATAAAAATTTAATGGATTCGTGGTAAATTAACGGTATAAATAAGTATATAAAATATGATTATAACTATTAATGATTTTGTTCTCTTTTCTCACAGGAAAATTCAGCATCATCAACTCCTGAATCAAACGTGAGTACTCTGTTTCTTTTCTGACCATATGATTCAAGCTCTCAAGTTCATATAGCTATGAAATAAATCTCTATTCAAGAGGATGTTCAAGAGTATAGTGCGCCTACAATAGTAGTTGCTCTCTTGCTCTAAGAACCAACATTCGCACACTGATTTTATTATCCTCTGAACTTTATAAAAAGATAAAATATATTACTTAACTGGTGGAAAAATTTTTATGTTCAATAAATTCTTTAACTCAGCACGAACGGTGGATTACTGCAGCCAGAACAGAATTAAATGCTGCAATCAGTTTGTCAACAGTTGGCAGTAGTTTTCTTAAGAAGTGCACTATAAATGTATTAACCACCTGCCCTGTAGGGGGCGTGGGGAAGGCATTCCCTACAAACCTAGCCTACTTGTGGGCCTACAGACGCAGGCATCTATTTCAGGGGCCTTTCTTTCACCTTCTTCTGCAGGGGTGAGGTAACTAAGCACTCACTTCTCACCTGCTCGTTCTTTCTGTCTATGAGGTCGGAGCTTGTCCTTGAAGTTGTGGCAGGGGGCCCTCTAGGCATAGAGGTGAACCCTATAGCACGTCACAACGGCCTGGAGGGTCCACTTCTTAGGGTTTATAGGTTGTCCCCCCCAATCCCCCCCTTCCCTCCCCCATCGGCTGATTCATCAGAGAACCGCCAAGAGCGCCGGTCTGCAGCGCTCAGGAGTAAGTTTTGGTGTGGTAAAAGTACAGAGCGTACGACTCGAACCAGGAAGAATCAGGAACTGTTAGAAAGCTTAAGGAAAGGTTGGCAGTCAGGAATACAATTACCTTTTCAGTGGTGTTAATTTTCTCCTGAGATATGCATTACGAATCTTTTCAAATAAAGTCACAGGAGAGAATTCTTGCAATATTTATAGTTTGTCGATAAAAATTTGAAATCGAATCACTTTACTGAATGGGGATTTTGAGAACATTTTGAGAAGTTTTCGCGATATAGTAATTCGCCTTATCATAAAAACTCTCTCAGATTTACCAATAGACCTCTTGAAAATTTTTAATATTTCTTAAGAGAATATACACTTATTTGCACACACTGCGCGCTTATGAATACAGATTTTACAATACAATCATCAGTTAAGTACTCCAAGATAAATCCATACGAAATTTTTTTTCGATATACCTTATGCTTTGGAACTTATTTCTATTGTGTATTTGGAGCCAGTTTAGGCTTTCAAATCATATAATTCAAATTAATAACATTTGCATTCTCCCTAACTGCAGTTACTCGCATTCACAACGTAAGACATGATTTCTCTTAGTTAAAGTAAGCGAATCGTTTGTGCTGAATGTTATTCTTTTGAATATATCATAATGCTTAAGATAAATAATGTTGAGGGATTGAGTAATTGAGGGATTCAATCTCAAAAATATTATAGACTTTTTATAACTGTATGATATAAACTTCCCTATGAGGAATACAACGATTTTAAATTTTCATATATTTCCGCCTTAGAAGATGCTCCATTCAACTAGAAGTATCTTTAATGGTATTCCGTAATATTTTTTGTCCGACATGTATTACAATGATACACTTCAAGGGACCATCCGTCCTCACTGTTAAAAATAACTGCAAATCTAGAAACGTGCCGGAACCGGAATATTTTTAAGCTTTTGGGTAGGATTTTTCAAACGTGATAAATACTATGGATTCTACACGTTAGTATAAATTAAAAAATGACTAGAATGTATACTATGAGAATTTTGTTGACTAAAAGTGAAAAAAGGGCGTTGAGTAGGGAAATTTAAGGTACATAAACCTATCTGAAGGTATAAGATGCAAGTATTTTTTTGTTTTAAATACTATTTTTTATAAATATTTGTTTTAAGTACTTAGCGTTTGGACTCTGATTTTTAAATTTAAAGCCAATCTCTGATTTATCTCACCATGGTAATAAGCCGGTTTAAATTGCGTCGCATATTTCGAGAACCTATGACACCGTTCTGTGAGATCGAAGAAATATCAAGAACGAAACAGTCCGATATGACTGGTACTTGAGCTCACGTCTCCCACTTCCCGGGCAGGTATCCTGTGTGGGGGAGACCTGGGTTCGTCACAATCGGTTACATGACCTCACCGCAAACGGCAAAAGCGGACAGGGTTAAAACCTCACACGGGGAAATGTTCTCATGGTATATTTTGAACATTTAAGGGCGAATTAAGAAGTTAACTGTAATTTTCGCTTTGGTGTATTTCATTATTTTTATCTCGTAAATACAGTTTATAACTTACGTAATCGTGCAAATTATGCTGACATACGTATGTTATAAATTGTAGTATTAACGAATATCGCTAACTTATTTTCATTGCATAACAATTGCTGTTGATAAATTGTTCAGCAATTGTAAAACAAGTATACTTACGTTCTGCTGTTCATCTAAATCTACATATGTGGGCGTATGACAGGGGGTGTAAGTACCAAGTTTATCTAATCGTATCGATGCAAGTATTTTCAGACGTTTTAAAATGTTTATCATTATTGTTATCACATAATTCTTATAACTATTTTTACCGTACGAATTATGCTATAACACTCAGTGTTACTGAATATCGCTATCGGTCTTATTGTTTGACAAACTTTTTTTTAAATGTTTTTAAGTAGTTTTAGACGACATACGTTCTGCAATTTATTAAAACGTATCGATGCACGTACATTCTTACTAGTACGTTTCTATAATATCCAACACTATTTTTATTTTAATATTGTTCATATTGTAATCGTATTAGTTTATCAGCCGTACTTTATAACTCGTAATATATACGAATATCCTTATCCTAAGGGTATAACTCAAGGGAAGAGGTAGCACATAAATGTGTTCAACATTAATACCACATTGTTTCTCTCTCTCTCTCTCTCTTCTCCGCTTTGTATCCATCTTGGTCTCCCTCTTTTAAGGTTTAAATTAAGACCGGCACCTCTTAGTCTGGTCCAAATTAATCCCTCTCTCTCCCCAATCCAAAGACTCTTTTGCCTTCGACTCCCGCTGTACGACTCTTCGCTCCATCACTTCGAAGTCTTCCGTAAACTCGGTGCCAATAATAGACTAAAACAGTTCCCTCTCTGTGATGGGCACTCGCACTGGACCTTGAAAGCTCCTCAAGCAATCCCACCACGTTGCCACGGCATGTTTGTTTGCCTGTCTCGAATTTCCGCCCTTCTAATTCGCCCCCAAATAATATACGATCCATCCCGAAATTATATCTTGTCCGTAAAACTTCATTAACAAAAGTAAAGAAATAATATCTTCGAAATCTCTCCTCACATATGATTGAGTAGGTTTAGAATTTCTTGTACGAACGTGATAGATAAGAAATAAAATATATTGTAGTTTCCAAAGAACAGTTTTTTTTAATAATCCGACCGGTTCCGATTTACGTAATCTTGAGATGAGTTCGTAACACTGTGGAAACTACGGAGTATTTTATTTCTTATCTCTTCATATAGTTTTGGAATATTCGTTCCCGGTATATGCAGCTCTATTATTTGAAGTATTTCGAAAGATTCTGTGAAATTATAATCGAAATCAACACTTGCACATACGAGTACCTTTAACCCTTTCGAGACGGCCACATTCTCTTAAAATCGTCTCCTGGACACGGAAGCATTTTTCGACTAAGATGTTGGCAGGTATAGAATTGAACCCTTCTTAGTCCTAAGCGCGGTTCCTTCCTCGGCAACCGCAATCGAGGGAATACCGTCACATTCCCTTCCACAGCATGGGGCCACGGCTACCTAAATGTTATTGCTGACTTTTTGCCAAATAGTTATTTTAGCAGTAATTGTCAATATTAATTTGGAAATTAAAATCTTGTATCTTGCCGACTATGTACAACTTTCAAACGAAATTTTACCGTTAATATTAAGCTATTTAGTATACTATTATAGTGGCAATGATGTAGCATAGTTTTTATATTATAATATCCTAATTACCTTAATATTAACGGTAGAATTTCGTTTAAAAGTTGTACATAGTCAGCAAAGACCAACATTTCAATATCCAAATCAATATTGACAATTACTACTAAAAGAAAATCTTTCGCAAAACTGTTGCAATAACATTTCATTTTCCGCGGCACCATGCAGTAAAAAGGGTTATAAACGACCCCGGGGGCTGAGTTTCCTCTTTGTGGTGCAGAAGGAAAGGTCAGAAATCCCCCAGAAAAGGGTCAGAAGGGTAAGTTTATAATATCCTAATCCTCTGAAACTGCATCCAAGCGCGATTTATACCTGCGTCGTCTATACACGACAGCCGTCTTTCTGCGTAGGAAAAATGCCGTCGTCTATAGTCGACAACAGTCTCGAAAGGGTTAATGAACGCATAGAGATTTGATAATTATGAATGTACAGCTAGTTCCAAAAAAAACTTACCACCTAAGCCGCAACCCGCATAACAGACGTGAAGCTCGATGAGAGCGAGTCTAGAGTTTTCCACGCATTCTATTGGCTCTTGGAGGGAAGGCGCCTTTTTAAACCGTTTTGAAACGCGTTGAACGTATTTGTACCGTCATTATTAGCATCTAGTTAAACTATATTTAGTGCTACTTTTTACCATGTCTGCAACATAGTATTAAAAAATGAATGAAAATCGGATTTCCTTATTTCGGCCAGAGATTTCTGCGTAATTCACCTTTCTCTAGAGGCGTCGGGTAAACTTACTTTAGCTGCTTCAATTATCCAATAAAAAATTATGTCATTGCAAGATTGAAAAGGATTATATTATTACGTTTTTTATGCTCTTGACGCCTACAGGAGGAACTTTTAAATTTATTTAGAGGAAATTCACGACTATAACTCAAATAGAAACATGAACGATAACTCTGTAACGAGATAAAGAATAATTATGAATAAGAACACAATCAACTGTATTTCAACTAATTTATGTTGCAGAAAAATGCTATCGAGAAGGGAAGCATGAAAACATTGCGAAACCTACTAAGGAAAGCAAAGATGAAAAGAAACTTAATCTGGACGAATACACTGAGAAATAATCATTTTAAGTCAACCTGGTAAAGAGCTCTGAGAATTAGACCCAAAACATATTACAATAAAGTAAACCAAGTAAATTACGATCAACTACATCAGATAATTACATCAAATATTATAAAAATTTTAAATACCACCAAATAAATTGATAGAAAGTAAAATATTAATTGGTGTGCTATCATCATTTTCCAAGGCAATTGTTTAAAAATCAACTTGCTAATTTAGTATTTTAGAAAATAACATAGATATTAGAATAGTAGCACTCCTAATTTTAATACTGAGGACTACAATTTTTTTTCACGTATCGAATTAAAAATTAGTTTACGACGAAATTAACACCAGCATCTCGTAACACTTATCCGAAAATATTGTTCATTGCCAGTCCCAGAAAAACTATCCCTTTAATTAAATCAAGTTCATGTTCCTTGCAAAATTATGCTGTCCCAACTTTTATCTGATGATAAATCTCTTTCTTGCCCCGTGGTGCAAATTTTGACTAGATTTCATTGCTGTTGAATTATTCTGCGATACAGAGAAGTATAAAATTTGCTTGATACGACAAATAACGGAGCATTAGGTATTTTAGAATATATGTGTCAACACGTCATTCTGTTCCTCCACCAGGCATTCGTGATGATGGTATCAGATGAAGCATTATGATTTTGAGATGAGATTTGGCTGTTTCTGACAAATTCGCGTCTGAGGTTTTACTAAGATTTTCAGAGAGAGGGGAGGCCCTCCACACTGGCCCTAGGAGTATCCCCTATTCATTCCTTTGTTGCTTCTTTTTCTTTTGTTTCGTCCATCGAAAGGTATTGTCTATTTTCTCAAAGGAACCATAAAACGGCCGAAGGGTGAAGGTGAACTGCACTCTGAGAAGAAAAACCCCCTTTTCGGCATATTGTGGATGGTCGTATGTATCCGGGGTAGCGAATTTGAAATAGCTAATGAGGATTACCGACCGCACCCCTGCTGAGCAGGTATCTAAGGTTAGGGTATGGTGGCGGCGACCGATCACAAGTAAGGTGGGAAATGGTGGATCCGCGATTTGTTATCTTCGCCGCGGGTATTCCCTTAGGGAATGAAGATATTCAACTCTATTTTTGAGGTAGACGACCTTTCAGGACTTCTTGCAAGGAATACAGTTTAAGATGGTTAAGAAACAACAGTTAGTATGGAAAATCAGAACCTTAAGACTGATTTGCATATTGCGTATAAATTCCAGGTTTCCTATACTTGCATATTGCAGGTTTACACGTTAACACCTGGTTTATTTTCATTTTCATTTATACCCGGCGAGCCGCCGTATGACGTATGTCAGGGAGTGTGAAAACACCCACAACACGATTTCCATTGTTATACTGAAATGATTTTCAGAACTATGCGATAGGTGAAAGTGAGACTAATGATTAATGATCGCTGCATCGGTTTCTGAATGCCTCAAGTGAACTATATAACCCGAATTGTTTGAATGGTGCATAATATCTATAATAATTAAAAGAAAAATCACCGTCAATAATTATGAATGATGGGTAAAAGGAGTCATGGAAGAATACGTTAAAAATAGAAACCAATGGATTGTAAACAGACTTACATGAAAATATTCCTCTAATTCTCATGATTCATACCTTAGCTGTTAAAATATTCTTGGTTCTATACGTAATCCATTATTCCAACATTCACTCCAAGGACCTTCGTAGCATCATCCTTCATCCTAGGCACATCATAATTCTCTACGATCTTTGCCAAGATGTTTCGAATTTTTTAAAATAGTAATGCAAGGAAGATCATTCTAGTTGAAATAGGACCTTCGGAAAATCTGAACGATAACATAAAGTTAACAATTTTTGGGTGTATCATATCAGAATTATAGTATCTCTATATTCTGCTTTTAAAGTGAATGGCATAAACTGTATTAGCTTATACTAAATAACTAATTCAACAACAAATATGAAAAAATAGCTCCTCGTCAATGATTGTTTATTTATAAATATTATTTTTTATGCTTTATTTTGTCTCTATATTGAGCTCAAAATTTCGTAGTTTGAAATAACTTGAGAAATGAACAATAGACTAGAGAAATGCCATCTTATATCTATTCCTTACGCTTACGAGAACCAAATCGTTTAACTTCTCTTACAACATCTATGATACAAAGTTGATAGAGCGTGGAAGATGATCTTACTAGATCGACTAAATTTTCTATTATAATGTCACTAAAATATGAATTGAAACGTAAATACGGAATTGTAGACACTCCGCATATTCAACGTCGCAGAAACTTGAAGTTTATACGCCGATTACCGATAAATTATATCTCTAAAGTTATTTAGAAGAAAACATTGGCTTGCATAGATAGTAATACTAATGTTAGCAATTTCTATCGGTTTGAAAAGACCTCTGAATCTCTTTCCAAAATAAATTGCTGATAAGAAGATGGTTTAGTTACTGGCTTAGTTAACTGCTCGAACTTTCTTATAGAATTAAGAGAAGGTTGCTATAAAACATTGAACATCGCTATTGTATACAATTTCGGAGATCCTGGGAATAAACTGATGCATGAGAAGGAAATTTCTGAAAGTATGATGAGCCATCGACGTTATATCTTGTATATTTGAATGTTAATCATTTTTGACTAAGATATTACTTAAATTGGATAAATGAGTAGTTTCTCTGGAGGCAGTCATAACCGGTAAAAAAATATGTTGGATGAGAAAATTGAGAAGGTGAGCGAGTGGGTTATACTTTTAAAAGAGGTCGTTCCTCCTACTCAAAGTAATCAATTGGTCGACGAGGAACGCAAGAAATGCCATTACCTACTGTGATTCATCCAAAAATCTGGAATTAACATACCTCTTACACTTTCGGTTGTTAAAGTCATGTGAGTGTATGTATTACTGTTGCCGTTGCTTCTCACTTTCCTATCTCTATTAAAACAGTCCCCCTCTTGAAATACTGATGAATTCATTGCTTTATTCACTTCTTCCAATCACTCCTGTATCTTGTTTTTCAAATTTATCATGGAATGTGGAGAGATAAAAAGTTTATTATAGCCAATATATACATAATACATTTTAAATACGATGGGATAGTTTCAATATCACAAAGCGATAAATATGTAGATAGACTAGCCATACCAAACCACCACCCATTCATCTCAATCATTAAAATTCTGTCGAAAAATATGAGTTACTCAGGGTCAGCCATCAACCGAGGGAAGCAAAATTTCAACATGAGCCTCATATGCGCTTCCCCATGTGATATTACAGGGTTGGAATTACAGGTAAAAAGGCCCTGGGAAAAACTATTTCACCAAGTCCCTATTATTTTGCGTATTTTTTATCGTTTTCTACATTATAATAATTGTAAACGTTATAATAAACAATTGAAATATAAATAATGTAGGTAGTTTTGTATACATTCAAAATTAATTGAAAATTTTACATTCATAACTAACAGTAGCATTCAATGAGCATTATGACCAAACCTCATTCGCACTATCTTTTTGTGTATTTTAGAACTTTTAAAGGTGATAAATATAGCGAGAAGAATGTTTAAGAACGTAATGGTTTGTGACTGCAAACATTTCAAGAGGAATCCACAGAAGTAATCAAGTTTATTCGATTCACACTTTAATGTGTGCATGTTAATGCATTTAATGTTGCATATTAATGTAATAGCCTAGATATGGCCATGAGTGTGCCTTACTTTACTTGTGTAGATTGCATTCACACAGGCTGTGATCAAACTGGTGATCGATGTAGACTCCTTTGGTATATAATTTTAAAGGCCAATAACTGCTCTCTTGAACGATGCATAATATTAGCTAGTATTATATTATATAATACCACCCATTATAACCGCAGAGTTTTGCAAGCAAAGGCGTCGAATTCGAAGTCTATACATTTTTGGTCCGACACCGATTCAAACTGCGCAGAAATTTTCTTCATTCCATCCCAGTCCTAAACATAAGCTCAGAGCGGCTCAGAGGCAGATTTTGCGAAAATTTCCTTCAACATGCTCGTGCCTTTCGCCCTCAGACTCAAATTTTATGAGGGGAAGGGGGTTTGCCTCGGAATAACGGGACCTCGTGTGCTACGTTTCCCTCTGTGCGAGAAGCAATGCTAGAATATATACTGATTCGTTATAACCATTTTATAATAACTGAATTCTTGCATTACGACATCCGTATTGTTATAATACTATTCTGCTAGGCCAATGCCACCAAACTCTGGATACTAATAAATCTTTGCAATTTTAATAAAGCAAATAAATCCATTTCAACTCTGCAGGCGGAGTTATGACTCAAACAGACCATCTCCGCCATGTTTTTCCTCTCTCTCTCTCTCTCACTTCGTAAGGCTCGCTCGGAGGAAATTCACTACCTGTTATGCGGGTTGCGGCTTAGGTGGTAAGTTTTTTTTGGAACTAGCTGTACAAATTGTTACGTGACACTAAACCCCGATGTGAAGGCATGTATAGTGGAGCGTTTCAATAGAACCCTCAAAACGAGGATGTGGCGTTATTTTACTGAAAATAACACTCGCAGGTATATAGATATTTTACCAAAATTATTGCACGGTTACAATCATGCCTAGCATTCAAGTATCAAAATGGCGCCAACAGATGTCAACGAGAAGAATGTATACCAAGTTTGGAAAAATTTATATGGTAATGTAAAAGATAAAATTACAAAACCGATTTTGCGTGCTGGTGATATGGTACGATTATCCAGAATAAAATCTGCTTTTGATAAAGGATTTGAAAGCAATTTGACCGAGGAGATATTTAAAGTACGTAGAGTAATACATAGGAAACCTGTAGTTTACGTTGTTGAGGATCAAAGAAGTGAAGAAATTGAAGGCCGATTTTATGAGCCGGAGCTGCAACGCGTCACAGTAACTAAAACCCGTGATTATAAAATATATAAAATACTTAAGTATAGGGGTAAAGGAACCAGACGAGAGGCGTTCGTCAAGTGGATAGGATACCCGGATTCTTTCAACTCTTGGGTTAATCTCAAACATATGAAAAATTAAGATGAAGGATCAATTTTATATAACTCTCCCTTGCAACAGTAGCATGAATTCATTTCCAAGCAATACAACGATTTCGAACACGGTTGCCCAGAACTGCATGGCGTATGGGAATTTGCGGTGGTGGAATTCCAATATCCATGTTCCCTTCTATCGATAAGCAATGGAAATAATATCACTGTGGAACGGTCATGGAGGAAACGAGAAGTTTCGAATCAAGCCTTGAAATTATCAAAGTTTTTCATCCGTCATACAAGAGATAAATAGTATTGATAAACTTTGCTCTCACTTTATTTTTGAAATGGATGAAAACAGTCACCGCGTTACTATTAATTCTGGTCACGATTTTATAAATCTTATAGAGGGAAAGTCAGAGAACCAGTACATGACTTTCTCATCTAGCCCTACAACTCGGATTTGATCCAAAACTACAAATTTCAACGGGTAATGTCTCAAACCATCCAGCCAATTTATTCCTAGGATTTCTATATCAAATACTGATATACTGTGATATTGTAGAGCAGCAATTCATTGGTGATACATGCGCACCACTCCTTAGAATGGTGAATGCGAAACGTAAACATATTTTCTAGTATCCATAAAAATTGGTAAATTTCGATTCACCCCATTACGTACCACTAATGCGTCGGGAATTTGATAACATAGAAATTGATTTAAAGGATGACACGGGCAATCGGATTCCATTTGAGTTTGGAACATCGATCGTGAAACTTCATTTCCGAAGATCGAATTAAAATGGTTAGAGAAAAGCTTGCAATTCTTCATGACCCCTATCTGCAATATTACGATAATCAAGCGGGTATCGGGATATCAAACGTCTATAGGGGTGCTGAATACCAACGCGTACATGGAATTGGAAGTTTCCTGGGTGGAATATTCAGGACGGTTTTACCAATCCTCTCGAGAGGTGCCAAGGCTGTCGGTAAGGAGGTTTTACGTACAGGTGTACACTTACTGGGTGACGTTGCTCAGAACAAACCTATTCGCGAATCGGTGTTGAGGCGTGTCGATCACAATCTAAAGAGGAAAGCTGTTGATTCGCTTGACAAATTAATGAAAGGTTCCAGTTATAAGAAGCGGCGAGTCGTCAATGGCCATCATTCTGCGCAGGGATCTCGGAGAAAGAAGAAGCCTCAGAAAAGGAAGAAGGTGAAGTCTAAGAGAAAAGTGAAAAGGAGCTGTATCAAAAGCGGTAAAACTATCAAAAGTAAGGGTCGTTGTAAATCTGTTAAACGTGAGTTACATATTTTTGATTAAAATGTCATTTTTACATTCTCATTTTTGTGAATGTGCTAAATCAGAGTTTGATCTATTCGCTATCCCTCCTACTCAAACTAGCATTCGCAATTCCCAATGGGTCCGTTACAAGCCTCTTTCGTCAATAAATGACGATTCACCCTTGGAGTTTGTTGTCAGCGGTGCTGTTGACGAATACATCGATCTCGGACATACATTAATTCATGTGGTCGCTAAAATTATCAGAACTGACGGGACTGACACTGTGGAGGAACATAAAGGAATAAAAGTCGGGCCTGTAAACAACTTTTTACATTCTCTCTTCTCACAAGTGGATTGTTAATTGAATCAAAAGTTGATTTCACCACCAAGCAACACTTATGCTTACAGATCCTACATTGAAAATTTACTTTCATACGGCCCCGCCGCGAAAAAAATCACACTTAACAATGTCGGTATGGTATAATGATACAGCCGGTTTAATGGATAATCTAGAAAATCACAATTCAGGCTTAGCGAAAAGGCGAAATCATACAAGACTGAGCAGACCCTTCGACATGATCGGATGCATTCATTCTGATATTTTCAATCAGGATAAATTTCTTTTAAACGGTGTCGAACTTCGAGTTAAAATGATTCGGTCGAGGGATGCATTCTGTCTGATGTCTGAAACACCTTATGCAAAGGTAAAGATATTGGACGCAACTCTGTTAGTGAGGCGCGTTTGTATCAACCCTACCGTTCTCATTGCACATAGGAAAACTTTAGAGAAATCCACGGCTAAATACCCTTTAACACGAGTTGAAGTTAAAGTCCTAACAATCTCGGCAGGAATATAAAGTAAAGTCTTACAAGGAGAGACTCTCACTTTTGTCCGGGGATTTGTTAGACAATATTTTAATCGGCCAGCTACCGAAACGTTGTAACATAGGGTTCGTGACGAATGCAGCTTATAACGGTGACGTGACGAGAAATCCCTTTAATTTCCAATATTTCTCGATTACTCACTTATCACTCTACATCGATGGTCAGCAGATACCCTCTAAACCTCTTCAAACGGATTTCGCGAATGACAGATTACATGTCATGGTATACCACACGTTGTTTAGCGGTACAGGCATTCATTTTCTCAATATCCAGAGAAACGTATCCTCACGGGTATTGTCTCACCGCTTTCGATCTAACTCCCGATTTATCATCTAATTCGCATTCGCATTGGAATCACGTGAGACAAGGAAGTCATCGACTCGATGTTCGATTTGAACAGTCACTTCCAGAGACTTTGACCTGCGTTATCTATGCGGAATTCGAACACATAATAGAAATCGATCGCCATCGAAATATTTTGGTCGACTTTGGTGGATAAATAGAATGATCGCTTCTGTCGTGATCAGTTTGAGTGAGACTTCGATAGAGATAACATGGCTAATCTGTTCATAGATTTTCAAGCGTGCGTTGATGATGCTGGGAAATTTGTTCTGAAAGAAGTGGCTCTCCTCGACTACGAAAATAATTTAATACAGCACTGGATAGTCACTTCGCCATTTTCCACGGAATATTTGGGGGAGAAAGCCAAAAAACAAAACGTCTGGTTGGAAACATACATACCATACGTCTTCGAGACGTTGAGCTGGGCCTGGGGCACTTGAGGATTGGTGACGTCACCTGGGATTCTCCTATGACGTCAGGACCTGATTGGGGCGCTAAAGGCCTGGGGTGGGGGAGGCTTGGTCACTATGGGTCCTGTGAGGGAGTGGGGGAGGCTTGGGGCACTACACTGCTACTTAATCCTTTTCTTAGGATTTGCGCCCGATGGTTCCCTCATACAGCGATTGGAGAGTTCTTGAATCTCCCATTCCCCAAAATCCTTTTCCTCTTTACCTTATCCCGATGATTATCAGCGTTTCAATCATGAAAGGGATAATTTCGCTCATTTTCTGAGGGATACCGATATCCTAAAGAACATTCTAACCCTTTACCGTTTCGAGGGGTATTACTCTTTCTCTACCACTATAATTTCCGTCTCTAATCAATTCTCTATATCGTCCCGTTTTGGATGGATAATTCCGATGAAGTGAAATATATGTGACTGAAATAAGTAGAAGACTGAATCTAATCTACTTACACCTTATTAATTAAATAAGCTACTAGTAGGTCTTAAATGATAGATTTTCCGAAATTTGTTTCCCGGTATCTTTTCTAAAGTAAGTAACCCTACATTCATAACACTGTGTAAAAAGACTGATGCGTGGGATATTAGGTATTCAACCTCAAGTTATGGTTAAAAATACAGTATATAAAAATAAGTCTAGTATAAAAGGAAGCGTAAAACTAGGGTTATTCGTACTGAATAAAACGTTTGAAATCGATGAAATAGTAGTTAAAAGCTACGGTAATTCGTAAACAATTTAAGACCCTAATGAAAATTTCATTTTTAGGCATAGCGGCATTTCGACTGAAATAAGAGCTCTAAATAAAGTCCCAGAGATGTGTTATGATTATGCATACGAAGTGATACATAATGAAGGATAAAAGTCAACCGTATCTAATGGCAAATGGTTCATGATTTAATGAGTTAAACAAAATAAGCATCGGGAAAAGGAGACTGTCGAAAGGGAGTTAAAGTGTTTAAGGGGATTCATCTACAGAACTGGGATAAGAAGAATAAAGTAAAAACATGTATTATAAAAAGAATTTTTCCAAGATACATTTATGAGATCGCCCATACGGTCTACGGTCACTCGTGTATTCCATATTCTTATTTTGTTGAAATATTATCCGGCCATCTGAAGACCTTCCTTCTCATTTCCGCTACAGTTCTGCGAAGAATTAAAACTCGACGAGAGAATTCCGACATTACTATCTCTATTGTAGGCTTAGGAAATAGGGTTGTTTCCAATGGTTAAAAATAACTTAAATCAAGGCATGAAAAGGTTTGTATGAGAAAAGCTCGAAGATGAACATAAATTATTGCGGAAGACATGTTACCAACTTGGATATTTATTGTAATGATTGGGCCAGACAGAGCGGAGCACTCGAGGGCTTTTAATGCCAAAATAAAAGAGAGACTTCCGGATAGTCATATTAGCAGCGCGTTCTACTTGGATGAAAGCGGTCCCGGGTTCGATTCCCGGTGGGAGACCACGTGTGAAATGACCTCCGCAGTCGAATGCATTTTCACAATACAACTCAAAGCGAGAAATAATGAACGTTTAGTTATCTATATTACTTGCTTGATTGTGATTTCTTAGGACAATCGTAGCATAAATATTTCACTGCATTTGTTTGTGTAAATATGGTTTCAGCAAGCTAATAGCCCTCATGCATTTTATGATATTGTCATTTAACTACGACGAACGACATTGTAAAAATGATGGGTTCCTACAGATTGATGGCTGCTTTTATCAATCCTGTCGAATTTAACGCGATTTAAATATGACATTTCAGGATTCTCTTCCTGCTATTTGAAAGCCTGAGTCAGGACATCCAAGGGCAATTTGTTCGAATCAGAATCTTAATTCCTTTTCTTCGATTTAACGATTAATATTATTATATAAATCAGTTGTAGTCCTCAATATTCAAGGGAGCTGGAAATTATGTCAGGGTGGAAAATATTGGTTCTCGTAAAGGATAAAGAGGAATCTGTTTCCAACTTAAGGCCATTGCCCTTTTAAAATATAATTCCTTACGATCTACCGAAAATTTCCCAGCAATCGCTGGTACCGCTTTCCTTTAGACCTCGCGATAGCAGCCCTCCTCATCGGACGGAGCGTAGGCACATGGTTACGCACCGGCCTAGCCGCGGCAAAGGCAAAATACCGGTGTTGCCAAAATGTAATAGAAGGATGGGTGGAAGGGGTAAAACTTAGAATTTGAAACCCCTCAGTCTTATTCACCACGGACTACACCGTTCGATATTTTCTTGGACGACTGTACTTCATGGAGCCTGGATGCATTGGACTTTAATATTGCTAAAGTTTATAATAGAGTGGATTGGACACTAGAATTTAAATACAAATCTGTAATTTCAGTATGTTTCGGTATTTTGTTTAGATGTTATGCATTTATAAGATTATTTCGGTGTTTTGTGATCCGTTTGAAAAGTGTCGGGACGGCAGTCGAATGTGCGGAGGGAGGCTGTGCAGGGATATGAGGAAGGAACTTTCACGTCAACGCAGAGAAGATTCTGCGAGCAGATGAAGCGGTCAGGGAGCCGGAGCGTCGAGCCGATTGTGCGAGCCTAGCTATATGAGCGAGGCCTGCACGCGAGGCTTTCATGTCGATCCTTGAGGCTGTACACGTGAGGTGTGCCAGTAAGCAATGTGTGTCTGTCGTCCGTAGGAGATGCCGAGAGTTACGCCACTACAGATTGAGCCTCACAGCGGTGGCCGCAGGTCGAGCCCGAATACAGTGCAGAGAGAAGAGAAAGAAGAGCCTGCAAACAGCAGGCGAAGCCAGGCAACGAAGATAGCCTGCGACGAACTGCACACACCGGTCCGAATAGTATACAGCGGCAACACTTCGTCTCTACAAATATTTCTCGAAACGAATCGTCCACAATACGTCTAAAAAGTCCGTTTTAACGCTGCATTCACGTAATGAGATTGAACACTGCGAATATGACACAGCGAACATATCGTTTTTTAACTCTGCGTTTTTGAAGACAGCGACAGCATATTTTTGCCTACTTTTGGAATCTTGTCAGCTTTCAGCTTACAGATAATGTATTTACATTACGCTTTGATGGAATCAAACATGGTTTTTCGTTATTGTAAAAGTATCTGAGGAATCGCTTTTAGTTAAATAATTAGTTTGTAAATAACTGAATTTGAGATGTTTTGGTGATTAACGTCTGTGATTTTGGCTGCCTTTGGGAGGTTTTTTACGGAGGGGCTTTCCTTCCAACTTCGGGCGAATGCCAGGCAGACTTGTTCTTCCCCTCCGGTCTTCCTTGTGATGTCTGTTTTACTCTTGTTTTGCTATTTGCTTAGTTTTGTCTGATGTAATCACAGGCAGATTTAAGCGAAATAAAAGTTAATATTGAGAATTGCCTATTCTGATTCTTAGTGGCATTTTGTTCCTACAACCTAACTAAAAGGAAAAGTAACGATGTATTTTCACTGTTTAATCTTAAATTAACTACTGATATAAGGACGATAATGCCTACTATCCTGCGATATGAAAGGCAAAAATGCTCCAGCTTGGGTGTATTAAAAGGCCCTTAAAATTCGTTACAATAGTTTTACTGTCCATAAAAATGCGTATCTGAGAAAGTAGAAAAAGCCGCGATCAATTCAAAGATCGCAGGCTTCCCACCTCTGTCATCGAATTTTTTCGATACGGGGACGAGCTTCGCGGAATTAACGATTTAGGATTTCAGACTTCCGTTTTAGAATGTACGAGAGAACTATTGTTATCGCCTACAGAACTTTGGTCATTATTAAAAAGACTTAACCATTGTTGATGTTGCGCATGTTCAGTTTGGTCTCTTTGATATTCAACAAAGCCGTAAAAGCCTATAGCCGCTAACTCCCAAGCGACAGCTTTAACAATCTGGTGGGGTCACTTGTATCTAAATAATTTTATCTTAAAGCACGTGTAAGAAAAATAATTACGGGACACATTCAACTTTCGCAGATTAATTGGACGTTTAAATTTAAACTAGTATTTTAGTACCATATATTTTCATAGAATACTCAATTCTCAGAACTCAATTTTGCCATTCATTAATCAATTCGTAATTTATCACAACTTTCACATATTTACAATTTGCGTTAAAGAAGCTAAAACTGCATAAATCTATATCATCAAATTAACAATCGCTATTACAATGGTGATAGTGAGATACTGGCCCTTGATAAGTAGCGTAGTTAAAACTTCTCCTCGGAAGTATTTTCTCTTAGACTGTTATCATGAATACATGGTCCCACTACCATATATTCGTAAATTGAATACTTCTTGCCTTTTGGTACACGGATAGACCATAGTAGCTGAATAACGCAAATTTCTAGATTACGCCGTCAAATCGAAGTCGAGGATTTTGCTTACAGTCTGAATGACTTCCTCTATTCTTCGGATGTACATACAGTCACTTACAAAAAAGTTACCACTTCCAGGGGCAACTCGTCCAGCAGACACCACATTTCGAGCGAGCGAGCCTCCAGAATAGAGAGAGAGAAAATAAAGATGAAGGACATCGTCTGTGCAGGTCTACGTTCAGCGTTTGGAAGGATTTGTTTTCGTTATTGTGATTAAAATCACTTCATTACTTCGATTTTTAATGGCATTAACATGGCAGAATAATATTATAGCGAAACGGAGGTCGGAATGCATTAATTCGGTGGTTTAAAAGTGGTTTCCTAGATATAGGACCGCAACGTTCCCTATTATATAAACTTCCTAATCTTTTAAATTCCCTTCCTCCCTCCATAGACCCTTTCAGGCTTTCACTTGTTGCATTCTTGAAAGAATGCTTGTATAAAGATCCTTGAAATAATTTCCTTAGTTTGCATTTGTGTATATATTTTTAGTTTTATTTGTTGATTTTCTTATTTCATATTGTTATGTATATTTATTAAGTTTGTTTTTGTTTTGGAATTCACTTTAAACTGGCGGCACTGCTGTATGTGAATCTTTGATAAATAAATAAATACAGTTTTACCATAGATTTTTCTCCCTCTAGTATTCAGATTCTATGCTAACAAATTCAGGAAAGACATGTTCCGAAGTTTGTGCTCGCTGAAAGCGGTTTTAGAACATGAATTCTCTGACGATTTTCGAGTTTAATCCAAGATATTTTCATAAATGTATCGGAAATATGGTCATACCTTTTCAAGTTAAATATACACCAAACAGACGCATTCTGGGCACGTTGCATATTAGTAGCTAGTTCTCGCGATAAATCATGCATTGAATTTACCAATTGCATTTTAATACAAGGCGTTAGGAAACTTCCTAAGCATCTGAGGATATGGACTAATTAATGGAATTACTAAACTTAAGTGAAGCTTTCGATTCTGTTGACACGGATATATATTAAAAATTAAATTATATTCAATTCTGTAAACATCATTTATACGCTGATGACCTACAGATATATCTCGATGCTACAGCTGCCTGCTTCCCTGAATATGTTCAATATGCGAACCATGACTTCCAACAAAGTCACAAATGTAGCAAGGATAATTTTTTGAAGATAAATCTTAAAATTACAAGCCATTGTCATCGGATATCCCAAGTTATTTAAACGAATTATTGGAAATATTAATGCAAACCTCTTGAATAATTTTGAGATCCCATTATGTAACGCTCTTAATAATATCGGTGTTTGCATAAACATCTGAGGGGATGGATGAAAGATATGATTGCGCGACGCCCTTCCATCTCTATGAGACGCAGCAGCTTCGACCTCGCATGGTACGGGACCGGTGGTCGGGGGGCATTGCCGTCCATTTCACTATTTCAATTCATTTACTTTCCATTCTTTCGCAGAGGGACTCGAGTTCCTTGCAAGCATAAGTGCTGATTTACTGCGGTGGCTGGCAGGAAACATTTTGAATGGATTGCATTGTTACCGATATTTGCGAACTATAAGGATGAATTCTGATTGTGGCCGCTTTAACATTTTCAGTGCTTCACATTTTAGGTGTTTTTCTTGATATGACTTTACTAGTGCTGATTTCTTCCCTTTTATATTTCAAGAATGACAATGCTTCAGCGGGTGGCAGTCTACCTGCGCTCATCTATTGCTTTCGTTTGCAAATTGCGAGGGTTTTATTTTCTTTAGAAACTACTGTGGCTCTTTCAATGATAGTAGCCGCCGAGTTTTTTATGGTTTGCATCTATTAAGAGCAATGACAATTAAGGAGAGAAAAATACCCACTCAATCATCGGAGAATAGAAAATCAGAAATATCTCGATGAAGAAAAAGAACACTCTTTAAGATTTTAAGATTTTTTTAATTCAAAACGAAAGGTGGCGTAATAAAATTGGAAAAAACTGATGCAATTTAATAAAGTACGCCCCGGAAGACGATAATGGTATTTCCAAGCGAATAGCTATAATTAAACTAGAATTCACGAATCCTTTGATTACCTCGAAAAGAGGATTGACTCAACTGAAACCGAAGATTTTTAACAGGAAAATATTACACGAAGCGAGGAATGTTCCGAGGTGAAGCCGTAGAAAAACACTCGGTCGTGAATGGCTGATTATTTAGAAGAAAAATAACTTGAATCGGATATTCTGAGAAGACAATCGAGACCTCGTCCATGCCTCCTTTATTGCCTCCTCTGGAGAGAGAGAGGACACAATCCCTCAAGTGTTGGCAGTCTGGAGGGCGATCTGCAGAGGATGGCTGTTGTAGAGGTGGTAAGACTTCCTTATGAGGAGCTGTAAGAGATCTTGGAAGTGTGGGCCGCTGCAGAAAGAAGACGAATATCGAGAGCAATGGACGAGGAGAAGGGAACAAATCGGTGGATTGGCTGTCTAACAGCAAACACAACGGCGTTATATCTGAAAAGCGTCTCCTCAGAGAGAGGAGAGATCTCTCCGGTCAATTGAGTACCGTCAGGATGAGTTCCGTCTCATCTAGAATCCCAAAGGCAACAAACGACGGGGCTGGATGGCTCGGGGCCCCTTTGAGGTAATGTTCTTGCTGGATCCGAAGATTCAGTCGGGAGATGAAAAGTGCACGGATGCATCGCGAGTTCGGTGTCCTTACATTTTAGAAGGATTGTCCACTTTTCGCACAAAGAACCTCTCTATTACTTCATTTGGTCGTTTCTCGCTGTTAGATGACGTAGATTCTACCAGATGGACATTTAGGTAAGAATAACTTTCTTCCAATAGCCGTAGCGAGAGGGCATAGGATATCATCACGGTCCTTCCAAAACACTGCTTAACAGCCCATAAAACACTGCACTCCATTTTTGGGATTTCAGTATGTTAATCAATTGAGATTACGGCGATATGAAACACAACTACGCGAATTTTTAATCCAACGCGCTGCTCTAAAAAAGTAATTGTAAAAATCTCGCTATCACAGAGTTCGTCTCTGCTCCGATGCTCGGATTTAGATTCCTCTGCCTCGCGATATCTTCATTTCATTCTCCAAAAATTGATTGATTGATCGATCTATCTATATAATCATTCATGTATCGAATCGAAAAAGATTGAATGGTAGTAGCGTTTTACAATGCATCTGAGGAATCGAGAATCTGGGTCTTAAACGGGTAGTAATGCCTACGGTATTAAGCAATACCTATACTAAGGAATGGGTAAAGGGTGATTTTTGCATGTTAGGGCGTGCACCCAGCAAAAATCCCATGGAAGAATAGACTTGAAAAATGTAACTAAAATTTGTGTTTCGACTGAAAAGAACCGGCACCATAATATTCAGTTAAACGGAATATATCATTACGGGGAGCCTCTAAAAAGGGGTTTACTGTGTATCGTATTGAGATGAAAATCATCCTGAGAAATAAGAATGTCTACAGCTTGCTAATTATTTAGTTTCGGAAATTTAATCTTCCTAGCTTTAATGTAGCAGTAACTAGAACGAACACGTATCCAATCGGGCCTTTTCTTATACTAGAATATACTCATCTGCCCAAAAGTGTCCATAAAATGAGCAAAATGGGTGAATTCGACGTGATATTCTATAATTCAATTGGCATTCCATTCTAGAAATGGCTTCATATTGGGGATTTGGCATATCAATGACATCATTCGAAAATGATAATTACGATCATTCTCGATCCGTGAATTATAAAACAAAATATAACTCCGATTGTTAATCTCAATCCGTTCTCCGCGACGACCTAGAGGATGTTCATGAAAGAAATTCTCTCTCCTATTCGGTAATTCTAGGAAAATTTCTCAAGAGAAAATAGGCTTGGAGATTCCGCTCTGTGAAACTAATTTTACATCTACACTTAAACCCTGAAAACCTCCACTAGCGCATGGCAGGGGTCAACTACACTTGACACCTTCGGCAGGCATATGAACATTTTACAGAGATACCAAGAACACTGGCAGCAGTAGCATTGGTAGATCCCTTAGTTGATTTAAACTTCTCCATCAGAGCTTGAAGCCGCATACGTATTAAATAGCAGTTAATCTTTCGACTAAATACTTATCACTGAAATACCTTGATTAAATGGATTTCTACTTTTTCTAAATATGCCTTAGTTTCATTTGAGTGATATCATGTTGGGAAAGCCCTGTTCTTCAAACGAACCGCAATGTCTTCCGGAAGCAAGTAGAACGGTAGATTGCTAAAGATATAGGTTTCTCCTATTTTTCTGATGCCAGCCTGTATATATAGAAATTTATTTACGTTTCCATTAACCTATTTTATCTTTAAAAAAGCATTTACATTACTGCACTTGACAGTTGCTTGTTTGTCCGGCAGTTGGGCCACTGGCTTAGATGAGCAAACCCAGGACATACTATTGAAAAGTGGAACCAAACTATACAGAAAACATAAAGTAGTATTTTCTCTCCTGTGTTCTTAACAGGAGTTGCTGTGACCTGATCTCCACGGCAATTAAATAGTATAAACGGCGTTCTCGAGAGATTAAGGATGACCACGAGTGATGGTGGCGTGGAAGAACCTCCCCTTTTCCTATTTCCACTGACAACTACTGTCTGCCAGTTATTCACTTCCATGTCCAGCCTCGCCCTTTTATTGCCTTATGGCAAAAGAGCTCTCACTGGTTCCCGCCTCCGGCAAACTGGAGCTAATCTCACTTAGCAACGGGTGTGCATGTTTAGATGACTCTGATAAACCGGCCTATACCCATTGGACGGTTCCCGGTTCAGAGTGTGCATCTCTGGGCACGACTCCCTCCCGCCCCTTCAGACGGGGTTGGGAGTGGTGAGACAGTCTCCACCTCGTGCTCTCGGGACAGCTCTCCGTTGCCACCAGGAGGGGGTCTGCCGAATACTTCTTAGCAACTCCTCTACTTTCTTTTGGATTCATGGAGAGGACCTTCTGGCCGCTATCGACCCATGGCCACCCTTTAGTCTCTAGCGTTAACGTCGTTTTGAGTAATCCCAATTGGATTATTTCTATACGCGTGCCAGGTATAATTGGCTCCCAGAGAGGGTTTCTGTACAGCTTAGCTCCACTGCGCTCGTTTCTCTTTCCCTTGAAATTTTTACAAACAGAGGGAGGAGAGCATCCTTGATACTGGCTGGCTCAATTGGGATAAGAGCTAGATGTCTGCTGTGAAGGAATCAATTTTAAAAAAATGGGGTTATGTGTATATTACCTGTTAAAGGACAAACCACTAACAAACCCCAATTCTAATTACTCAATCCAGTGGCTGAGAAAAGGGAAACTTTCGGAATTCCAAATCTCCACGGAAGACATTGTCGAGTCGCTTGACGACCAAGGCATCTTCGTGAACATATTCTCCCGATTAAAAAAGTCGCGACCCAAAAAGATATTCAATTAGTCTCGTTTAGTATTCTCCCCTTTTCCTCGGTAGAGCTCGATAACATTCCGGGCATCAGCTTTTAAACCATTAGTCACGTTTGCGGCTTTAAAGTCCCAACAGAGAGAATCAAATCGTACCAAGGACCTTTTACTGTGCCATCGCTGCGAAGCTTTTGGATGAGGCTTATCTCAGATTGCCTCGGTGAGTGAAATGTAGAAAACGATTGGTGAAATGAATGCAAGAAATTATAATCCAACGCGGATATGTGTACCGATTTCAGAGGTGTGAAATAGCCTATTACAGTGGTAAGATTATTATTAAATTTGATTTCACTATTACGTACATTGCATTGAAAGATCGCGCTAGTCAAGCGAAAGAAAAACGGATAAGTTAACACACAGAAGCGGTCGAACGAAATAAGTACCTCGTAGTGCGGATATCCAAGCGCAGACATTTCTTCCAATACAAAAAATGTCAAATATAGTAAACGAGGATCTTTGAAAGCATTCAATTTTATGCACTTCGAACAAATCAGTGCAACTCAAGGATGACTGCGGGATTAAATGGATATCAAATGCAGTAATTTTAAATTTTATGTCTTACGAATCTGCGTTCGTCTTTACCGATTCATCACCCTTTTAGATGTCCCTTGCGGTCTTTAGAGCACAGGAATGGAATGCCAACGCTAAACAAAAGCAGGTACCCGCATACCGAAGACTTTCTATGTAAAACCGGAATAAGAACTCTTCTGAGAGACATTTGACCGAACCAAAAACTTGAGATCAAGGCCTACCGTATTAGCAGGACCGCCTAGGTGAAGGATAGCTATTATAGTGGATACTTCAAGTCCGAATTTTTATTTTAACGAATTTTCTAAATCTACAGGCCTTTCAATATAATTTTCTAAATCGGCGATTGAAATACGGGGTAGAAATAATTAAATCCCATTGTAAAACCACCCATTGAGGGATTTATTCCAGATGTTGAAAAAATTCTCAGATAAAACCATAAATACTGTACTCAAATGCGACCTCCACATCATAGACTGGGATTGGTGGTATCGCGTACTTAACCCAGCGGTCAAAGCTTTTAAATTAATTTGTAAGAAAACAATTTTATTTTACGAGTCGAAAATGGCTGACTCCCTCATCATTGGACACCTGAACAAAAAGTACAATTTTCATTAACTCTTCTTATCGTCTATGCCAACGTTTTCAATCCACTCTCCCCTGACCATCTTCCAATCATTTTATGTTTACCAAGTTATGCCGATTTACACTTTTCCCGGGATTAAAATCAATTATTACTAACCTTCGAGGCTAACAACCCCAGGGAAAATCTATATCTCCACGCATAAGCACCAATAAATGTGGAGAAGTTAAAGATTTGCGTCGCGTTGGCTCAATTCAACTCAATTTTTAATTCTCAAAACTCAATTTCCAAATGAGAGCCAAATGCAACCCATCTTTCCTCGCGAAATGCTTGACATGATTAATCTATAAATGCAAATGGGGATTACTTCACGAGTATTTTCAAACACCAATCATAACCATTCAAAACAATTTTCAAACTAATTTCGTCGAAGCGAAGACAAAACTAAATAAGAATTCTGAAATCATCCAAAATTTCAATTGAGTATTGAATATATTAGAATTTTAAAAGCGACATAAAATGCAGAATTCTAAATCTTGGACAGCAACCCTCACAGTATATTTGCAAGATATTGAGGCTGTCATATTGATCCACAAAGTGGTTTTCATTCTCGATACCCTTCTTAACGAAACTCAGAAATTAAGCAGCAGAGAAAACCACGGAATTTCTCTTCTGAGAGTGCAACAGTTAACTACGCGAGCAACTAATCTGACTAAATATCTGAACTAATCAATAAAATGAAGACATCGCAAAGCAGAGGAAATTAAATCCCACCATCGGATCAGAGACGAATCTCTGATAGCGAGATTTTTACTATTACTTTTTTAGAGCAGCGCGTTGGATAAAAAATTCGCGTAGTTGCTTCATATCGTCCTAATCTCAATTGATAAACATACATACTTAGTCGGTAAAAGCGAAGAAAAAGTCCGCGAGCGATGTTACTTTGCGCTAGTTTGGCCTCACCTCGAGTATGCATGCAGTGTATGGGACCCTGCTGAAAAGTGTTGTATTCGCGAGATAGAAAAGATACAACGAAAGGCAATACGCTTTGTAAAATATTGCTATGATAAATCGGTAAGTGTAACTCAGATGCTTCAGGAGGCAGGATGGGAATCTTTAGAAGAAAGAGGGCTCAATCAGAGATTTAAATTACTGGATAAATTCAGACAGAGCACGTTCATAGAAGATGTAGCCGATATTATGTGCCCTCCTTGCTATATAGGCCGTTCTGATACAGCTAGAAAGATCAGAGAAATAGATGCTAAAACCAGTCGATTCAAGAATTCATTTTTCCGAGAACAATACGCGAAAATAATCGACTAGGCAAATAGAGACATGGTCTTGCACCCCCGGCCACACGCCGAAATACATATGTAGATGTAGATACCGAAAAAGGAGTGCAGTGTTTTGTAGGCTATTGAGTATTGTCTTGGAAGGATCGTAATGATCTTCTATGCCCTCTAGCCACTGCTATTGAAAGAAAGTTATTCTTACCTAAATGTCCATCTGGTAGAATGTTTCATCCTAGAGTGAAAAATAACCAAAATTAACAATGCTACGTCGAACGTCATGAAGAGATTTTCGTAAAAGTCATGGCACCGTGTATTCCGTACGGGAGATTAGCACCCGCTGTTCTTACAGTTCCATAAGAAATCAATTTTACCCTACGCTGAATGTCCTCTACATCTATGACAGCCAACTTTATTTTTTTTTTCTTTTCACATGTCTCAACAGCTCGTGTCATGCTGTCATGCACGGTGCCATAAGATTTACGTGGTCTCTTCATAACGTCGGCCAAAGTTCGGACGTTCTCTTAGTGCGAAAAGAAGAACATTCTTCATAAACATGTATTAAAACCAACTTCACACAATCGAGTTATAATGCTAAGATATCCTAGCGCTTAAGACGCGCTTTTTGCTTGGTCCCTTAAAAAAGTTACTTCACCGTGTTTTACTGCAAGTGAACATCGAGGCAATATACCTTCAGCACAGTTAAATAATTCGCGGAATACTTCCAAGGCAGGAAATGCACTTCAAAATCGAGGCAACTCATTTGTGGAAAGACGAAACCTTGTTGATCAACACGAGTGAAATCATATGCTGCGGAAGGATTCAATGCTCGGCGGAAAATGGCAGGAATTAAATAATACCTTCTCGACAACTTGCAGGGCATCGCCAACAGCGTGCACGAAACAATTCCAATTTCAAGTTATCTAATATTTTCAATCCAAAACAATCCTCCGCAATTAAAAAGGTTGTAGAAATACTTCCTCGTGACTTCTCGCGTTTAAAAAGCCGTATTTTCAGGTGAGAATCGAATGGATCAAGTGATACTGCATCCTTACTTTTGCCACTTCTCCTTGAGGAGGATTAAGATTGTTCCGATTCCCGTTATATTTATTCTATTTCACTTAATTAATCAAACATTTCAAAGAAGCAATTAAAAAAGGAACCATTCTAGATATAAGGCGAAGCTTGAAAAGATGACAGTAATTAAGTTTAAAAAAATTAGGTTAGTCGAAATACACGATTAGCTATAGCGAATCGAAAGGCATTTGGGGAAGTGAAATATCCGCGTCTTGAGCGGGAAGCAGAGCGTCATAAGCGGTATTTTTACCATGTGTTTCGTGAGAAAGAGGTCAGAATAAAACTTACTTAGTAAGCGGGATAGCCTATGAAACGGGTTTGACCTTGAAATCAATATGTTCTGGCGTAACTTTGTGGAAAGCCATAATAAATTTTACAACTTTGTAATTTTCCACGGATTTTTAATATCGGCAATCGGTATCGTAAGAAGTTCTTACATCTTGCCTGAAGATGTAAGAACGCGTCGACCACGGTCAGAAGGATGGAATGCCACCAATTCCCAATAGAAATCGAAAAGGGGGAATCCTGTGATTTTTGACTCATAGAATTTATAGTCAGCTGTAATTTCCAGAGGACGCTCGCCCATTCTGACTTCAATTCCACCCCAATACGAGATTGTGCGAACGTAGCTAACCTGTCATTTCCCATGGGAGCTTCTGGGGTGATAAAAAGAAAATGTATGCACCCAGAAGCACAAATTTCCGACAAATAGCGATATCTAAGGTTGGTTCCCGAATCCGCAACTATGCGGCGTGGATTCTCAAAGATGACGATGAAATCCATCATTTGACTCACCGTTTCAGTGCTTGTCAAATCTAACAAGGGATAAGCATACCGAATTTCGTAAAAGAATCCGCAAGAATGAACATATGCTTAAAGCCTCCCTTAGTTGATGCTAGTGGCCCAATTCAATAAAGATGAACCGTGACGAAGGGTACGACAGTCTTCTCAATTGAATTTGTTTAGCATTTCCTCGTCGTTTATACTTTCAATGGTATAAAAGAATTTTTTTCTTTAACACAGTATTGCTTCGGGTCTAAGTTCCCTTTCCTTGCCGCACCAGTAAGGCAGAAGTCTCCTTATCAACTTCCAGCTCAATTTCTGGCAACTTTTGGTCTCCAGTGTGGTTCACACGTCTAATTGGGGGCGGATTACGGCTTAGAAATCCCATTAAATTACATATTTTAAATTTCGCAAACCTATTTCTATTGAAGACGAAGTAATAAACATGTCATCCAAATAAATTAAGGCGACAGTGCCCTCGAGAGGTCCGAAAGCGGCATTTATGGCTCGCTGGGACACTGGCAGGGGCATTTGCCAGCCCGAAAGGCATTCTTAGACATTCGTAATGGCCATCGGGAGTCATAAGACCAATTTTGTCTACAGATTCCGCTTCGATGGGAATTTGATGGAAGCCAGACGCCATGTCTAAGGGGAATACAATTTGCTTCTGGCGAGTAAATCGATTCGGTTATAGATTATTGGTAGCGGACATTTGTTTCACAGTATCTCGATTTAATGCCCTGAAATCTATGCACCTTGTCTGCTCCATTCTTCTTGATTGGGAGAATGGGGCCGGCAAAAGGAAAACAGTTTTCTCGTATAAATCCATTGGCCAACAGACCCTTCACTATTTCTCCCATCTTTTCCCTTTCTGGCACAGGAAGTCTCTAAGGGTTGTAGGATATAATGCGGTTCTCCTTCAAACGAACACAGACTACCCATGAGACAAGATTTGCAAAAATGCCCCATTTAACAAATCTTCATACTCTCCAAGAGTTTATATTAACTGTTGACTAACCGCTCTCTCAAGATGGTTAATAAAGGTGTTCGTCCATTTAGAGCTCTCGAGTTCAAAATTCATCGGTGATGAAAGCCAAATCTGAGTTAATAAAAATATTTCGGCCAACAATAGCATCGCAATTCAAATAAGAGACCTGAACTTCTAAATAATCCCATTCAACTGTAAATACTTCAAACTCTGTTACCAACGTCGCTTTCCAAGACATAGTCAAAGTGAACTCAATTCCATTGGGGAAAACCCCAAAGACGTACAGAAATTACATTCATCTAATTTAAAGAAAGTAAAAAGAGATTAACATTTGTCGCTGACGTACATCGGTCGACTAGGTCTTCATCCAACATCCGACTGGACTGTGACTGGGCTTAAAGGAAATATAACACACAGCCCGACTAGTCTCATTAGATCAGGCAGACTCATTAATTGATGGTCCCTTTTAACGCGGTGAGGTGAATTTGAGGAGATTGTCTGTCAAGTATCTCCTTTTATCCCCTTCTTAATCGGAGAAAGTGGATTTCGCCATGAAATGACCTGACCGATTGCAGCGGAAGCAGCGTTTCCGGTTGCTATCGTCATTCCTTAAACATCTTTCATTTTGCGGAACCAATATACATATGCTATGTATACTCTTACCGCAATTCTTCCCTCAGTCCAACCGAATTCGGTTACCGGTTTACCAATCTCTGCAGTCCACTTCAAAATCAACAACCTCTGGACCGTACTTTGGGATGGAGAGGTTCGGATGGTCCAGCACGAGGATTCGCTGCCATTTTATCCCTCACATCAAAAAACAGCCCAGACAGGCTCTTCATTAATTCTTCTATATTAAACTAATGTTGTCCAAAGCGCAGTTAGGATCCCACTTCTGATGTTAGCTCGAAAAAGGGTAAGACACACTAAAAGAATCAAAGGTACCGGATTTTCGTGACCTCTACGTTAGGTAGCAGGACGCGGTTCTGCGGTAATATTGTACTCGTAATCCGTGTCCCGGCCCAAGGGTACTATTTACCCTCGCGGAGCAATCCTAGACGCAGACCACATTGCCGATCCCCTTAGGGCCACAATTTGTCCTAATATTAAAAACTTAATAACTAAAATTAAAATCTTACAGACTAAAATATTAACTACAAACAGGTTTAAATAGAATAAATAGGTAAAATAAGACTTACATACTAGATTAAAAAGACTTACATACTAAAACGTATAAATTAAGACTACTTACAAATTAAAACGTCCTCTAAGCCGGGGGCATTAGACATACTCACCTGCCTCTGTCTAAAATCAAGTCTGTATGACAAATGCAAAAGACATTCAAAAAACCTGATATAGCAATGAAGAGTCGATATTCCGAAAGAGAATTTCTCCGGGTCCACTTTCGGTTTCCTCATTTCTCCTATGTCATTCATTTAAGCTATTCTTGCCCCACAGACGTAACATCTCAATGTCGAGTTATCTGTTAGTGCATTGCACACATGAAGTATTTATGTTGCATTTAAGTCAAATTTCCACAATAAAATGCCAAAAAGTAGATTACTCTCACCTTTCCATCTACCATTGTAAGCAACATACGAAAGTTGATTTCAAAATATCCAATCGTAACCTTCGTCAATTTTAATATCCGTTTTTTTAAAACAATTTTGCTATTCCTTCGCAATTGTTTTCGTTTCCTTCTTCCATTGAAGGCGCATTGGCCGACAGAATCTCGTTGAACGACGAAAAATACTGCTGCGGCTATAGCACACGAGGAAGTGCACAGTACGAGAGCACAGAAAAAAGAAAAAACTTTCGGTTTTATATAATTTAAATATGTTTAAATATTTTCTCTTTTCCTGTCAATCCAAAAGACACGTGCGGAATAACCCTACTCAATCAGTGGATACGCTAGTGTTTGCGTAGCGCGGGAGTGCCATAAACCGTACTTAACTCCAAACCCGTGACGCAAGGGTCGGTAAAATTTTCCAGATGAGAAAATTTCTCAACGTAAATTCTGCCAACCATTTTTTCCACCCACATCAGGGGTGAAAACTTTAAGTATTTTTTCGGTTAAAATTAAAATGCAGACGCATTTTACCTGAATGTTAAACTTTCCTTAATTTCACGTCCGTTGTGTGAAATAGATCTAATATATATTCTAATTCCTCTCTTAAACTGTCTTCACGTATGTTCTAAGGATAATTAGCCAGAATTTAACATGAAAGAGACCAATCGTTAGACTTCGTATCACCAAAAGGAGAGCGTAACTTCATTCGGGGATTCCACGATGGTGAGTCGGAACGCGCCGCGCTTTGAAAAATCGACTTAACTCCCAAAATAGCACCTGAATTGAAACAGTTTCTTCGGATTCCACTTCTAGATACTTCCGACTATAGCTTGGTATAAGAGACTCGATGCATTAGGGCCGTTTTCCTATTTATATTCCTTTCTTTATCTCGAAAATTGTCCGAAAAAGGTGTCCGCCATTTTGTTGCTTTAAATGAGCAAAAACTCATTTCTGTAAGCGGTAATAGCAACCAGTCAGAAGATAAAGAATTGTTGTAGATTATTGCATCATTTTTTTCCAAAAGTATCTATTTAAACCCTCCATAAAAACGCGAACTTGAACGTTTATCCGAAAAATTCGCGACTGCCCATTTCTGTGAAAATGGTTCAAGTTTGACGCCATGTATCTTTTTAACGCGTAAAGATATCGAAAAACGACAAACGGGAACATAAAATTCATTCTTTTCTTAATATATATGCAAAGTTTCAAAACCCGCACTCAAAAAAACCATTTTTGGCCTCCTGGCCAGCTTTTTTCGATTCTAGCCCACTGTGCGCCGGCTACTTTTCGAATTTTTAGCCATTATCACGCTATATTCCGGATTTAAATATTATAACCTTATTTTAAAGTGATTTTGGGGTATAGTAGGATTTTTTCACGCTAATAGTGGAGTAAAAGGATAAATAAATCCGATGAACACACTGATTTAAATTCGTTTACTAAAGCATTAATCTAGTGTTATTCGCTCTCATAAGTTTTTCTCACAGCGTAAAGTAAGAATTTTTCTACATATTTTTATTTATTATTAATCTGAACTTTTAACTTCGTGAGTTGCTACCATGAATTTCGTTCAAAGTTGCAGCGAAAGCAAAGTCATACCTCGAATTTTGTTGCACTACCTGATGTTTAAATGTTATAATTTGTTGTTTAATTTCACGAGGCATTTAATTAGCTCATGGTAAGTATATATTACTCCCATTAGTGGAAGGCGATGGAAATGTGGGAAACTTATTATTTACTAGCCATATTTAAATAGCAATTTTTTAAATTTTAAATTTTTATCTTGCAAAGTTTTAAACAGACGTCTGGCCCTTCAATTTCCCTAAGAGAGAGATAGAATAAAGACGCACTAAATTCAAAATACAGCATTATGAAAATCCTTTGAGAGTAATTCTCCGTAAATCAAACGTTGATTAAATCCTAACCTTACCTTAAGTGCGATTCATTTCTACCAAAACTCGAATTCTCCTTCATTAAGTTGAGCACCAAGGAAGCTCATCGAAAGATATACTGACAAAATACAATTATATTCTCTCATGACAACAATTCAGTGGAAATGACCATAGTATGAAATACAATTATCCTTTATTTCTATTAGAAAAATATTCACGCTTTGACTCTGCCAATTGTGCAGAGCTTACAGAGTTAATTTTGAAGCTAGTCACTCTCTCAAGTAAAGATGCTATATACTTAAAAAGAATGTTCCCAAATCGCCAAAAATAGATATGCGCAGCCACAAAAAATCAAGATATACATTATTTTTTCCTCGATTTCGACGATAAAAATGCATAGACCAAGATTATCAAACTTCAAGCAAAATCTAATCAATTTCCGTGCCGAGAAGGGATATTTATCACCACCACATTACGATTAACTTGTATATATACACCACTTGTATATTAACTAATATTTATATTTATACATACATATATATATATATATATATATATATATATGTATGTATAAATATATATATATATATATATATATATATATATATATATATATATATATATATATATATATATATATATATATATATATATGTATATATATATACATAGTATTGTACACCACTCGTATATTAACTAATATTTAAATGCAAGTTAACTAAATTAATTAAACTGAGATAAAAGACTACCGCTAAATTAGGAGAATCAGTCACATCAATCAAATCAATCTCCCGAATACACAGGAAAAACCACTATCTACTCCAATAGATAGTCATTGTCATATATATTATGCAGACTCGTGAAATAATACATTTATATAGGAAGGTTTCAGCGAGAAGATTCAAAATACTTTATTTCTAAATATGGACAAAAAAGCAGTATTTAAATCGAATATATTTAAGGTATAGATCTTTTCTCCGATATGGCCTTAGTTTCTACGCCAGACTAGACTTGATTCATCGATCCATTTTCACAGATACCCATCTGCTAAAACATCCCGATTCTCAAGTCGCAAATTCGCGAGAAAGTACGCAAAATACATGAAAATACAGAAATACACGCAACACTTATTGCAGTAAGAAATTATTGGCCTTATGGGATCAAACCAGTGATACTTAGGATTGATTTTTAGGATTTGGTAGTTGGGAGTCCACGCAACAAAGGCTATTAAATTATTCTTGTGGTTTTGACTACGAATTTACTACCGCAACTGAGAACCTTCAAATTATAATACATGTTTGAATCCCGACTTTGTGTTTATAACAATAAATGCTAAATAAACAAAAGAAAAAGAATACTCGCAAGGTAAGAATATGGCATCCAACCGAAAGAAGATAAGTTATCGGGAAAAATCGGAAGAATTTAAATTTCAAAGTGGAATACTTCGAGATCTACGTGACAATGCAGGTGTTTGGCAATTCTTCCTAAATGAAGGACTATTAAGTTGAACGGTCATACACGTGTTCAGTAGTTTTAAGCATAGAATGTTACCTGAAAGTCAAATTCGCACGAAATGAAAGAAATTAACCCTTAGTAAACTCTAAAAAAGGCGGATCATTCCGATAATTGTGGCTGTTGGAAGGGCGGCATTCAGGGCAATCCGGAAGTGGAGATGCAGGCTGGTCTGTGGCGAATCCAATTTCCGAATGGAAGTCCTACAGTAGTTCCTCACTCGCCGCACCTTCTGGATTGGGATGCCGGTGGGCTCCTGGTTTCGGGTGCTGCGGGCCTTTGATCATGAAGTTGCTCCTTTTTGTTCTCCAAAGGAGAGAAGATGCAAACCTGCAAGAATATATTCGCTTCCGAGGCGAGAGGAGGCGACGGAGGGCGCTGAATAGTTATCTCTCTACTTTTTAGGGAATCACCAATGCCTTTGCTCTGATATTCAGCGGCTATTTGCTGCGTTGGGATGGGCAGCCTGAAATGGAACGTTGTTCCCCTACATCTATAAGACGATAAGAGCGTCGAACCCGACGGAATCTGACCTTGCAATGTTTTTGGACACACTTCAGGGGACCAGCGATCAATAATTATGCGTCTTTGAATATTTTATTCTTTATGCACCTTAGAAAATGTAGGCAAAATTCGATTAAGGTGCTACTCGTGGGAACAAGTGAAAACCGTGTTTTAAGCGAGATTGCATTCTAACCGTGTAGTGAAGTGCTAATAGCATATGTAATAATAACATCTACAACTACATACGTACCCTGCAAGCCGCCTTTCGACGTGTGGCAGAGGGTGCAAGCACCATGACTCTACTTTCTTAGTCGATTATTTTCGCATATCTATCGCGTATATCTCGGAAAAATGAATACTTGAATCTTCTGTTTCTAGCATCCATTTCTCTGATCTTTCTCGCGATATCAGAACGGCCTATACTTTGCTTATACTATACGTTACTTTATTTTTTACGCTCCTACAATTTATGATCGCGATTGATAAATTATTAGTGCTGAAAGAAGCCCGAGAGTAGCATTGTGAATCATGATTATTTAGATTTAACGTATTAGCTACTTTTGCCGCATTAATAAGTATGTCTGATTCACTTGACCGTATTATCTTTACTAGATGTACCCTTTAAGTAAAAAAAAACCTGCAATGCTCAAAATTCCTATGAGCCACCCCGCTCGCCGCCTCAGCAGTATAGTGAACACCAGAACTGTTCAAGGCGAAGGAGTACGATTGGAGGGTCGGTCGAAGGTCAACAAAGTCAACTCCCAAGTCCCGACAAAACTCCCACAGCCTCGCATTCAGCCCACTTATTTTCCTCCGAACAAGATGGTCGCAGTTGGTTCGCGGGGCTATGCTGCAGATGGATAGCCGCACATCGATGCCAAGCACCCCCCGCAACCTCGGAATTCAGGTCCTCAAAAGAACGCAGAATATCTTCGGGAGCGCGATGACCCAAACATGGGGCACAACCCGCAATTGAGAGCAACCCGTTCCTTTGGCCGCCACACCCACCGCACCCATGACATGGGCCACACGCCCTGAGGGAATATACCAAGATGTAACCCTCCCTCCCGCTCCGCCCTTACACGCAAAGGTGCCGCTATCCCCTTGACATTAGAGCACCCTATCAAAACTATCCCCCGACTTTCGTTTAGGCTTGGCCCTTTTAAGAGGGCAGAAACGCAGGCTTGGCAAGGCCAGGAGTGGCCTGCCCTCCATCTTAGGGCTTAATTGGCTAAGAGAAAATGTGATCATAGACTTCGAAGAAGAAAAATTAGATTCCCTATCGAGAAAAGGTTGCGGAAGAGAGGAATTCCGACGAGGCAACAGAGGTCGTAGTTGGAGCCCTCCTGGTAAAAGAGAAGGAAGGAAGGAGGGAGGATACCTCTGAAGAGAGAACATTTCGCAGTCTAATTGGTATCTAATAATTTAAAGAAAGCCGGTTTGAAAAGAAAGAGAAACCAAAAGTGTGAAACGCGTCCTTTTGAAGTTGGAGATATTGTGCTTCTACGTACGCCGGAGGCATCGAGTACGCAAGCTCAATTATTCCATAAATTTTTCTATTCGTATTCGGGACCATTTCGGATTACTCTGATGTCGGGACCAAATTCTTGTTACCTAACCTATAAGCAGGGTAAAGAACTGGAGGTTTATAAATTCGCGAATATTAAACCGTATGTGCCTAGTCCTGAACTACCTCGCATCTGGTCGGGAACCATTGAAGTTGGATGACGAATGTTCTTTTTTATTTTCTAAGGTGACGATATGGTAAATAGCTATGCCTTTTCGTTCCGGGAAATTAATACTATGCTGTTATTTAAAAGTAAAAAAAGGGGATGAAATTGTTTTTTTTTTGTATGTTTTTGCATAAGAGATAAAATTTATTACGTTGAGCTAACTCCATTTTGATCTATCTTTTGTAAGTGGAACGAACGATCTAGCTATTTAAGGGGGGGGGCACGTGACGAAATAGTATAAAGGCTATTGTTATATTGAATTGTTATATTTTTTGTATGATTTTTAAAAAAGGATTGTATTGTGTTTGGGCATTTGCTTTTATTTTAATTAAGTGGCGTGAGTCTGGTGAGGTCTCAGGCTCTGGTTACAAAGGACTAAAATATAAGCGAGGTGACCGTAAGAGGGAAAGGGAGGAATTTTCCACTTCACTATTCAGGTGCAGCACTTCACCCCAGAGGAGAAGGTGGACGAATACTTGGTGATTGAGGGAAGGCAACAGGAGAAGACAGCTGGGGACCTGAAGCCACGGAAGAAATCTCCGAAAAAGGGGAAGACCGCGCGTTCAGCAAGCACCGTCACTGTCTGTGTAATGAATTATTGTAGTTTTTTTTGTTTCAATAAAGAAAACCGTCACAATATATAACAATGTTACAACGCACTTGGGGACGGGAAATATCTTACTACATCTGTAAATTTTCATCGATGTCTTACGCTCTTAAGCGGTATCTATAGTATACGATGCGCGTTCTTTGAAAGGGAACAAAATTGCATCATAATCGGAGTTGCCCCTTAGCAAGATTTACAGTATACTACAATATATTGAAAATATATTTAAAACCGTGAGGAAAACCGGCAAATATTTATCTCTCCGAAGGAGTGATTGAAATTAAGTGCATATGTGGTAAGTCCTATGTTGGACAATCGAAACGCTCAATAAAGTGCACTATAAAAGAACATGAGGGCGATAATTAATAGGGACAATAAATCGGCGGTCGCGGAACATGCATGCTCGGAACCGGGACACGACGTGGAATTGGAGAAAACACGAGTTCTTGCCAAGGTGTCCCATTATTTTCCGCGAATAATACGGGAATCCGTGGAGATAGCGAAAAGATCGGATAACTTCAATCGAGAGGACGGTTACCCCCTATCCACTACATGGAAATGGATTTTAAAAACAGACAGTGAAAGGCAGAAACAGATATAAGGAGGGCCACCGAAGGATTAGCCTTTACTTCACCTGAAGAAGCCGACCGTAGAGTGGGCGAAACGTGTTATTTAAACCCGCAAAGGGAAGGGAAACAAATACATCGTCATATTTGTTGATGTTTGTACCCGTTGACCCATAGCGAAGTGGGCCCATTACAATTTAAACACGAAAGTCTAGCGGAAATTTGAGATGAGCAATTTTTGATCACGAGTACACCGCAGCATAAACTACACTTTGGTTGAACATTACAAAAATTTTTCATGTGACCATATGTCAGTCATCTATAACATTCAATGAGCTCCAAAGCTTTAATTTAAGCTTTAATATCTAGCAGCAAGTTTGGTGATTTTTGAAAAATTTTCATTTATTTATTGGGATAAGATTGAGGTTCCTGGTCCGTCTTCCTTCACCAAGAGCTCAGTTCAGCTCAGCTAAAAATCTGTAGTTGGCTTATTAGAGAGCATCGGTATGATAAAACTTGTGTACATCACCAATGATTTTAATTCTTCCTCGATATCATTCAAGTCAACTTTAATTGGCAAGTGTCTCAATGATAAATTTAACATTAAGCTTATGAGGTAACTGATAAGTGAAAAATTTAACTTTTTATATTTGAGGAAATCCACGGCAATTCGAGTCAGGTATAGAAGAAAATTTCCTTATGACCATGTCAGATGCAATTAAGCGGCACATCGGAAGATACTGGGTTAATTTCTTTAGAGATTCAATTGTTTTGAAAAATCTGAAAATAATTTCATTTTAATCGAAGGGATTTTAGGTAAATTGGGTTTAGTATTTGATTTAGAGGAATGGGCTGGGGTACTAGGAGTGTTTCGAAGAGGGAAAAAGTAGTATGACGTAGGGATTGGGTACATGTTGGGGCGGTAAAAAGGGACAAACCCACTTGCAGAATGCTTGTAACTAACTTAAATTCAGGTTCACTTGGTCTATTTTAATTAGTATTAGGTAGGGAATGTATATTGACAATCGCACTCACCAGTGATGGTTTAGGAGGCAATCATCTGTGCCTTGACTTCTGCCCATTGCTGCTAGGTGAGACGTTCCTGAGCACTGTTGATCAAGTCAACGGCAATCTTGATGCTGGCCATGATGTCTCTATCCAACGATAGAGGAGAAACTGCTTCTGCGGGTTCCTTCTTAATTTCGTCCATCGTGAGACGACGAGATCACACCTCTGACGAAATACTTACAAGCAATAACTTCGGCGACGCGATGGTGAACGGTAAAATACGGTCATTTTAGAGGCAGAAAATAATCTCTCTAAATATATAAGAATCTCGCTGGAAGAGACGAAGCTGCGATGCGATTTAAGCGCTCTATCGATCGCCGTTAAATCACTCGACACCGGAGTCCCAAGATCTCATTCCAATGAAGAAAGTCACAATAAAGATTTCTGGTCTTCACACACGAGGCAGGAAACCGAAATTGGCGGGGGACGATAGGTCTTACGCGCAAAGATACAATTGCACGCAAATCAACGCCGATTCCTCTCGACAGAACTCGAGACAGTGGTTGACATATTTCAGTTCTCTTTGTGCTTATATCACCTCATTGAGCTCTTCATTTAACTCTCAAGAATTGGCAACAAGGATAATATATTCGTTTTGAGCACAGGATACATTGGTAAGAAGTTAAACGTTTTTTTCACCGTCTTCCAAAATCTGTTTTCAACAAAAGTTGGTTAGATAAAATTTTCCTACGATAATAAAGTTACAATACTACGGTGGTCCAGGAATTTTCATTTCCACTCCGTAGGAATATGTTTACGGATGAAGAGCTGGATAAATAAGCCCAAAGTTACGTGATAACATAAATGCAAAAAGCACATTTCTCAACTGCCCTCTGTATAGTTAAGGTTGAGTTCAAACTCGAGATCCTTGCTGGTGATTATATTTCTTCTTAATGAGATGTGCGATCGATCTCTTTCCCACTGATAAGTAATATTTTCTGTTCTCTTTCTAGATTTTTTGAATATCATTCGCCTAATCACTGATATCGCCGGCCGTGGTGGCGCCGGAGTGGTCAGCGTGCTAGCGCGTCAACGCTCCAACCACACGGTCCCAGGTTCGAATCCCGGCTAATCGGTTTTAGCCGGGATTCGAACCCGTCCCGGCCGATTTTTCCGGTTAGGGAATGGTCTGTTATTATTGTATTTAATAAGAAAAAAGGTAAAAAATATAAAAATAAGGAGAAAACAAAAAACGGTTAATTGTAAGAATGGCCTGCATTGGTAAAATTCGCCCTAAAAGACGGCATTCTTATTGTTATTATTAATATGAAAGGGAATCGCAACCGTTCGTTAGGCGACGAAAACTTAAATTCGACAATTTAATTCGGTAGGCAATCAACAACTGTCGTTGGCAAACAAATGAATTCATTCAGAATGGAATGGAAAGATTGTTCGTTAACTACAGAGCCCTAAATCGGATTACCGTTAAGGAGAAGCATTCATTACCGTTCATAGATGATCAATTCATCTTTGAGAAAAAAGACTGAAAAATAATGAAGTCGTAGTGACATTGGCCAACTTTAAATAGCCGACTTCCCAATTAGCTCTACCGGAAAACTGTCGGAATTGCAAAGAAAAGATCCGACTATGGAGAAAAGATATTTAAGATTATTAAATTTGTTGCCTGAAAGTGACCCCGAATTCGAAATGATTTCGAAAAACATAAGTAAATATCAGATTAATAATTATTTATTTTTTGTTCAAGTTGGCAAAGGGAAGGATGATTGGAAGTTATGGGTACCGATAGTTGTACGCGAGGATTTAATTTTGTTCGCGTATGCGAGTAATGGACACTGTGGGGCATTCAAAACTATTTAATGGCTTCGGCATGTTTACTATTGGAAAAATATGAGATGGAAGGTGAAAGTTCTTTTGAGGTCTTGTGACCTGTGCCAGCGGGTGAAATTCTCGAACCGTAATTTTGAAGGTCCTACGGAAATAATTTTCCCTGAAGAACCTCGGCAATTGTATGCCGTGGACATATATGGCCCCTTGCCGGAAACTAAGTATAAAAACAAAAATATTTTGATTCTCATGGATGTTTTTTTCTAAATTCGTTCAGATATATCCCCTAAGAACAATAAGGATTGTAGTTAGAGGGAACGACTGCCATACTGGAAGGGTTTTGAAGAAGGGAAAAGAAGTTTGAGGTTTGAATTGATTCTTTTGTGCTTGAAATCAAGAAAAATGGGATAAGAAAAACGAAAATTTTCTTAAGACTGTTGTAATTAACGTCAAGACTTCCTGACGACTAAATGCGATTGTAGAATCTCAAGAACATACAGGAATGATAGGCCCATAAAATGTAAGAGGAAGGAGAGTTTGAAAAATACTGTAAGAATCTCATTAGTTGACTTTTGAATTTGTCAATCAGCTAGATATTTTTCGTGCAACGTAACTTTCTTTAATATAGATCGATGGCTTAAAATTAGACTTACTGAGGAATATTTCAAACGTTTTCTATTTAAATACATGGTAGCTCATGCCGTCAAAATTATTCCTAAGGTTACATTATAACAAACGCGATACTGTTTTAAAAAGTCAATGACCAAATAACTTCCACATGAACGATTTCTGCGGAAGTTGTATATTTTTAACTTTACGATGCATAATATAGATCAAATTTTCAGAAGAAGATAAACTCGTCATTCATTCACAATATGTAAAACTGCATTTTTATCGATGGCTTTTTTAGTTTTTATTCAGAAGGATGAAATTTATGCAATAAGAGGTTTAATTATTTTTATCAATTTTGCAATATTAGGTTAGTACAGTCCTCCAAAAAAATCGAACGGTGTATTGCGTGGTGCATAAGATTGAGGGGTTTCAAATGTCACTCTTTACCCCTTCCAACCGCCCTTCTATGAGCTATTGGTAACCCGGAATATTCTCCCGAGGCCATCCTATCAATTCGACCACGGTTGAATTTTATGGTATGGTCTACGAAACACACAGAGGTCTTGAGAGACCGTTTCTGCGGACAGAAGTCGATTTCCAAAATGTTTTCGTACGGACTCAAAAACTTATTGATTTAGAAGTCCATTTCGATCGAAAACGGTCATTCTTCATCTTTGACAATGTTTTTGACGAAAAGTTAGCGTTCAAACTTATAAAAATTAAAACTTATAAAAGATCAAACTTATAAAAGATTTCTGTTGAATCTGTATATTTTTCAACTTTACGATGCATAATAAAGAACTAATTTTCCGAAGAAGATAAACTTGTCTGTCATTCATTCACAATATGTAAAACTGCATTGTTATTGATGGCTTTTTTCCAGTTTTTATTCAGAAGGATAAAATTTATGCAATAAAAGGTTTAATTATTTTTAAGAGGTTTGATTATCAATTTTGCAATATTAGGTAAGTGCTAGTAGTGCTATTTATTATCACAATGCACCGGTCAATTTAATTCCTCCGGTAATTGCGACGTCCGGCCAACAAACAACAGCTGCCGATCGATTACCGTATAATAAAACATATGATATACAGAGAATTGCTGTCGAACGTACACTGCTAATTTCTATTTCAAATCGTATTTGAATTTAAAATAAAATTAGTATCATCAACATTAACTTGGTGGAATTCAACGCAAGCGTTGAAAGAAATTAATACTTAGTAAACTCCAGGAAAGGCAGATTATTTCGACAGTTGTGCCTGTTGGAAGGGCGGCATTCAGGCGATCCGGAAGTGGAGGTGCAGGCTGGTCGGCACTCGGGATGACAGTCTCCGGCGTAAGTGGCGCGGGAAGTCCTCTAAAGACGGAGCATGTTAACACAAACACTCATTGGTGGAATTGCTCTCTGCACCTGCGAGGGAACAAAACGGAGGGAAGCCGTGTTTCTGGCATTTTTGGTGGGATTCTTCGCCGCCGATACACGCTGTGGGCTGCTGGTTGCGGTGCAGGAGCGGGTGCGGCAGTCCGCTCCGCGGGCGCCACTGCAGTTGGAGTGTCGTCCATTGTAAGCTTCCATTCCTCAATGACAGTGGATGGAGCAATGAGTGACACATCTGCGACGCATAAAATTTCCGGATGGAAGTCCTACAGTACATCCTCACTCGCCGCAACTTCTGGACTGGGATGCCGGTGGGTTCCTGGTTTCGGGTGCTGAGGGCCTTTGATCATTAAGTTGCTCTTTTTTGTCCTCCAAAGGAGAGAAGACGAAAACCTGGAAGAATATATTCGCTCCGAGGCGAGAGAGACGTATCCGACGAGGCGTCGGAAGGAAGAGGGCAGTGGTGGCACTACATGGAAAACCCGCGGATTCCGTTAATAGGTTGTGCGGTGTCTCCCTCAGTGAGGCTGGGGATTATATCGCAATGTGTTTGCGTCCATTGCGGTGTGATGGGGACGAAAGTGGTGAATCCTATTAAAATAGTTATTTCTATCGTCGTCTCTTATCCTAGGAAAGGGCCAACTTTCCCACTGAGGATTCTTTTCCAATTTAGAAAAAAACGATTCTGCGGAAGATCGCACCAATAGTTACAGCAGCAAATTGACACCTCAATGCCGAATAACTTTAGTTTAATATTACTATATTGGCCCAGATGTCATTGAGAATTGCGTACCGTCGCTTGCTAGCTAAGATCAAATCCGGTTAAGACGCCTTTCAGGAGGCCCATTGGAAATGGCCTCATATGTGGGATAGCGATGAATATTACAAGTTCTTATTACTTTCACATTAGAAAAGAAAGAGAAGGGAATATTCTGTAATTCTGAAATCAATGCTTTGTATCTTGAAAGCGGAATCTTTGATTTGGTTTGCTTGCTATAGCTGTAGATAGACAAATAGTGTGCGAAAGATCACCGTGTAATATTGGTTGTCCTCACGTCATATGTCTCATGATTTTATTTATATTGTGTGTGTTTCGTCCGATGGGAACCGGGACCGTGCGAAAACACAATCGGCATAATCTCTAATGCCTAAACGGGTTTTACTGCTTATAGTAAAGAAATGAAAACTATTATAGGAAATTTGGATGTCTGCACTTTGTAAATTATTTGAGATATATTTTTAGATGTACCTCTAACATTTTATTTCCTAAAGTTAGTTTTTCTCACCCTGCGTGGTGTTACTGAATTATGTCTATGTGGAGTTGATTTTGGCTGTCGGCAAAGTGGACTTGGAAAACTGATTCGAATATTCTTTTTGAAAATTTGTTCCCAGCTGACTTCTAGCAGCCCCACACATATATTATTGCTATGGACCATCGACAGATAATTCCTGATTTCCATCGTATTTGAATATTAACCTCTTTGAGGGCATCTTAGATAATTACAGTCGATTAAGGCGCTCTTCGCGGGAACAAGTGAAAACCGTGTCTTAAACGGGATAGCGGTCTAACTGGGTAGTATTACGTTAATAGCATATATAATAATAACATGATATTTTTGAAGAATGATCCACTTCTTGCACAAATAGAGCGTCTTAGTGACTTAATTAGGATCATTTTTCACTCGAGGATGAAGCAGATCCTACCAGATATATAGGAAAAAATAACGTTTTAACGACAGTGGTGAGAGGGCATAAGAGAGCACGATCTCTACAAAACAATGCTCAACAGCACACGAAAAACTGCACTCCTTTTCTGGCTTACTCAGTATGTTCTTCGAATTACGTCGAAAGGAACCAAGCGAATTTTTAATCAAACGTTCTACCCTAAGAAAAAGCAGTTTATGATCTCACTATCTAAGAATTCATGTCGGCAACGTTGATTGATTATATAGATTGCTCTACTTCGCGATATATTCATTTTACTCTGAAAAAATCGATACGAGGCGAGAGGACGGAGACAGAATGTAATACATGAAATTGTACATTGAATGAGGCGATTCATTAGTTATAGCGTTTTACAATGCATCGAGGACGGGAAAATTTGCGTCTTGAGCGGAAAATGGGGCCTTTTAAGCGGTATCCTTCATCATAGGTTTCTCTAAAAGGGACCGGCGCCCGGAAAAAGTGTGGAAATCGAATTTTCAAACAGTATTAGTTTCAAAAATGTTCAGGGATGGAAACTCGGCAATTCATTCAATTTTCGCTTTTAACTTTGTTGTTTCTGCCATAAATGCATAAAATTATCACTGTTGTGTTGATAGAGTTATTTGCATTCGAATTTCATCAGACCTTAAGTTTGAATCGGTCAATGTAAACTACGAATCTTAATTTTGCTGTCCGAATCCGTAGCTTCGCGTAAAGGCGACCCAGCGCGCGAGGCTTTGCCTGTTTCCCCTTAGACAATACTGACTGGAAGCTTGAAACGGAGAATAGGTATTCTATTCTAGAAGAGTCTATTAGGAAGCAATCAGAGACGAGGTAAGAGAACGGAGACATAGAGAATGTAATACTTTTAGGTCTACTGAATGAGGCGATTAAGTTATAGCGTTTAACAATGCATCAAAGGACGGGAAAATTTAGGTCTTCAGAGGAAAGCGGGGCATCTTAAGCGGTATCCTTCACCATATATTTTTTAAAAAGGGACCGGCGGCCGGAAGAAGTGTCGAAATCGTAATAGCCCATATCATGGGAGTGACTTCAGCGGGTTTTATAGTATATTGCATTGACATTAAAATTGGTATGGGAAATATGTATGCCTGCAAATTGAAAATTATTAGTTACGGCAATTTCAGATCTACCTCTAACGATTTTTTTCCTATAGTTATTTATTCTCAGCCTTACGACGGACCTAAAGGATGTCTTGGATGCAAATTATATTGGAAAATTAGCTGTGTCTAAACATGGAGACGAACATCTATTATTTTAAAAAGAAAAATCAGTAAAATCCTCGTGGTACTCTAGAATTTCGTTGGCATTCCATTCTCAGACTTACTACCAATGGGGACTGTTTCTCCTCAGTGTTACTATTTGAAAAAATGATTAGCATCTGATGAGATTTTTCAGTGATTAGATTAACATTTTTAATCTCCAACAATTTTCTGCGACAATCTGGAGTTCTTACGATAAATTCTCTCTCCTATTCGAAAATTTTGGGAAGTTTCATTGCGAGACAATTGGCTCCGAATCGTCGCTCTGTAAAGTCGTGGACTTTCAACTTCAAAAGGGGTATATCCTTGAATTATTAAAATTTCCTTCCCAGTTTCGGGTAAAGGGAGCCTTTAATTGGACGGATGGTTACGTCTACAGTTTATGCATACGGTCGCATCAAAGTATGTCTTCGTGGTTTCTCTCTTCAGAAATGTGCGAAACTACACTTGACTTGGGGGTATGTCCAACCAATGACATCCATTGAAAAAGACGATAGGATCTTTCTCGATCTGCAAATCAAGAAACATGAAATAACCTCTCTTATTCTTAATCTCAGTCTCTTAAATCCCAATCTCTTAAATTTCACTATAGAGAATAGGCTCCTGGATTCCGCTCTGTGAAACTAATTTTACATTTACACTGAAACCCTGCAAACCGTAACTGGCGCATGGCAGGGGTCAACTACACTTGACACCTTCGGAAGGCATATGAACATTTTACAGAGATACCAAGAACACTGGCAGCAGTAGCATTGATAGATCCCTTAGTTGATTTAAACTTCTCCATCAGAGCTTGAAGCCGCATACGTATTAAATAGCAGTTAATCTTTCGACTAAATACTTATCACTGAAATACCTTGATTAAATGGATTTCTACTTTTTCTAAATATGCCTTAGTTTCATTTGAGTGATATTCTGTTGGGAAAGCCCTGTTCTTCAAACGAACCGCAATGTCTTCCGGAAGCAAGTAGAACGGTAGATTGCTAAAGATATAGGTTTCTCCTATTTTTCTGATGCCAGCCTGTATATATAGAAATTTATTTACGTTTCCATTAACCTATTTTATCTTTAAAAAAGCATTTACATTACTGCACTTGACAGTTGCTTGTTTGTCCGGCAGTTGGTCCACTGGCTTAGATGAGCAAACCCAGGACATACTATTGAAAAGTGGAACCAAACTATACAGAAAACATAAAGTAGTATTTTCTCTCCCGTGTTCTTAACAGGAGTTGCTGTGACCTGATCTCCACGGTAATTAAATGGTATAAACGGCGTTCTCGGGAGATTAAGGATGACCACGAGTGATGGTGGCGTGGAAGAACCTCCCCTTTTCCTATTTCCACTGACAACTACTGTCTGCCAGTTATTCACTTCCATGTCCAGCCTCGCCCTTTTATTGCCTTATGGCAAAAGAGCTCTCACTGGTTCCCGCCTCCGGCAAACTGGATCTAATCTCACTTAGCAACGGGTGTGCATGTTTAGATGACTCTGATAAACCGGCCTATACCCATTGGACGGTTCCCGGTTCAGAGTGTGCATCTCTGGGCACGACTCCCTCCCGCCCCTTCAGACGGGGTTGGGAGTGGTGAGACAGTCTCCACCTCGTGCTCTCGGGACAGCTCTCCGTTGCCACCAGGAGGGGGTCTGCCGAATACTTCTTAGCAACTCCTCTACTTTCTTTTGGATTCATGGAGATGACCTTCTGGCCGCTATCGACCCATGGCCACCCTTTAGTCTCTAGCGTTAACGCCGTTTTGAGTAATCCCAATTGGATTATTTCTATACGCGTGCCAGGTATAATTGGCTCCCAGAGAGGGTTTCTGTACAGCTTAGCTCCACTGAGCTCGTTTCTCTTTCCCTTGAAATTTTTACAAACAGAGGGAGGAGAGCATCCTTGATACTGGCTGGCTCAATTGGGATAAGAGCTAGATGTCTGCTGTGAAGGAATCAATTTTTAAAAAATGGGGTTATGTGTATATTACCTGTTAAAGGACAAACCACTAACAAACCCCAATTCTAATTACTCAATCCAGTGGCTGAGAAAAGGAAAACTTTCGGAATTCCAAATCTCCACGGAAGACATTGTCGAGTCGCTTGACGACCAAGGCATCTTCGTGAACATATTCTCCCGATTAAAAAAGACGCGACCCAAAAAGATATTCAATTAGTCTCGTTTAGTATTCTCCCCTTTTCCTCGGTAGAGCTCGATAACATTCCGGGCATAAGCTTTTAAACCATTAGTCACGTTTGCGGCTTCCCAAGTCCCAACAGAGAGAATCAAATCGTACCAAAGACCTTTTACTGTGCCATCGCTGCGAGGCTTTTGGATGAGGCTTATCTCAGATTGCCTCGGTGAGTGAAATGTAGAAAACGATTGGTGAAATGAATGCAAGAAATTATAATCCAACGCGGATATGTGTACCCATTTCAGAGGTGTGAAATAGCCAATTACAGTGGTAAGATTATTATTAAATTTAATTTCACTATTACGTACATTGCATTGAAAGATCGCGCTAGTCAAGCGAAAGAAAAACGGATCAGTTAACACACAGAAGCGGTCGAACGAAATAAGTACCTCGCAGAGCGGATATCCAAGCGCAGCCATTTCTTCCAGAACAAAAAATGTCAAATATAGTAAACGAGGATCTTTGAAAGCATTCAATTTTATGCACTTCGAACAAATCAGTGCAACTCAAGGATGACTGCGGGATTAAATGGGTGATCAAATTTAGTAATTTTAAATTTTATGTCTTACGAATCTGCGTTCGTATTTACCAATTCATCATCCTTATAGATGTCCCTTGCGGTCTTACGAGCACAGGAATGGAATGCCAACGCTAAACAAAAGCAGGTACCGCATACCGAAGACTTTCTATGTAAAACCGGAATAAGAACTCTTCTGAGAGACATTTGACCGAACCAAAAAGTTGAGATCAAGGCCTACCGTATTAGCAGGACCGCCTAGGTGAAGGATAGCTATTATGGTGGATACTTTAAGTCCGAATTTTTATTTTAACGAATTTTCTAAATTTACAGGCCTTTCAACATAATTTTCTAAATCGGCGATTGAAATACGGGGTAGAAATAATTAAATCCCATTGTAAAACCACCCATTGAGGGATTTATTCCAGATGTTGAAAAAATTCTCAGATAAAACCATAAATACTGTACTCAAATGCGACCTCCACATCATAGACTGGGATTGGTGGTATCGCGTACTTAACCCAGCGGTCAAAGCTTTTAAATTAATTTGTAAGAAAACAATTTTATTTTACGAGTCGAAAATGGCTGACTCCCTCATCATTGGACACCTGAACAAAAAGTACAATTTTCATTAACTTTTCTTATCGTCTATGCCAACGTTTTCAATCCACTCTCCCCTGACCATCTTCCAATCATTTTATGTTTACCAAGTTATGCCGATTTACACTTTTCCCAGGATTTTAAAATCACCAATTACGCTAAGTACATGTGACTACTACTCTCCGAGGCTAACAACCTCAGGGAAAATCTTCATCTCCACACACAGCATCAATGTATCTTGATAATTTGAGGATTTGCGTCGAACAGACGAAAAGAAAATTCTCAGAAGAATGATATATACAAATCCTCTCACCTCGACTCAATTGAACTATGCAATTAATTCTGCCAGGAATTATTATCTAAGTTAGCCTTCGCTCAAAATTCAGACAAAGGCCGTCAGATTAAGCCTAACGATGCGTATAAAGCTTTGATCCGTTTCTCAACGAAATTTGAAAGTTGAGCGACAATAGGAATCATTAGAGATTTCTTCAAAATACTCAAGAGTCGACTACTTGAGCAACTTATCTGCACCAACTTGTTAGGATAGTTTGAATATTTTATGAAAGGATTTTCATTTACGGAGAAGAAACGGAAAAGCCTAGAATTTTCTCTCGGTATTCGAATCCCAAAATTCGGGGATTGTTATGGAGAGCTCACATAACTACTACTTTATCAGAATCATAATTGGCCTTTTCGCCAAATGATACAGATGCGAATTCTGAGATAGCGAGATTATCCTTTCTCTCATGGCAGCACGTTAGATTAAAAATTCGCTTTTCGGTGTTTCCTTTCGCCGCAATTTCAAGTTCAAAAACATACCGAATAAACCAGAAAGGGAGTGCGGTGTTTTGTGGACTGTTGAGTATGGTTTTGTAGAGATCCTGATGATCTCTTATACACTCACACCACTGCTGTAAAAAATAAACGTTAATCTTCCCTTAATGTCCATCTGGTAAAATCTGCTTTACCCTAGAATGAAAAATTACCCAAATTAAGTAACTATACATGGGTGGTCTGAAAAGTTTCCGACATTTTACCATTTCTCGACATGTTTTATGAAAATTTGAAAATTTTCTGAAGTTTTCAGAAAAATCTGTGGTCGGAAACTTTTCAGACCACCCTCGTACTTCGTCCAATATCAGAAGAAGATTACGTCAATCTCGTGGCTCCGTGTATTCCTTACGGAAGAATGGCGCGTGCTAATCGAACTTTTAAATAAAAAGTCAATTTTCTTTTACACTCTTTTCTTCAAAATAAATGATCGCCAATTTTATTTTCCTATGCACATGTCGTAACCCCATTCCCCCGTAAGTCATACACGGGGCCATAAGATTTATTTCTTCAGGACGTTGAACGAAGTTTGAGACGTTCTCTTTGTACGAAAAGCAGAACATTCTTCGAAATTATGATGTAACGCAGCAAAAATTACATAAGGGTATAACACACTATATTTTAAAGTTAATCATTTCGATGTTATTAAGAAACTTAAGGTGACCTACTCCCTAACTTTATGTAAATACAAAATTCGTACTTTCCCCGAGATTTTTAATGATGGTCTTTTTGTCTTGGAGACTTCATTAGGAGAAAATACGAAAATTAATTAATAAAGTAACAATTTTAGTTTCTTATAGTTTCCTACGTCAAAGTAATTTTCTGGCGCTCTTAAGTAGGAATTGTTTCACGAAAATTAGTGCGCACCTTCGAATTTCGTTTTGATTAAAATTTCGTATAACCTTACGCTTTTCAGGTGGAAGTAAATGTAAAATCGCCTGTTTTACCTTTGTCATCACAGGATTGAATCCACCTTTTATACTTCCTGGCTCTTCATTAATACAGTGTAGCCATTTCATTTTCTTTTTGAGGAAAAATAAATTTTGACATAACAAATATGCCTCCGACTTAATAAAGTAGCATTATTTCGAATATTGTACGCTTGAGTGTGAAGTTCGCGCAATATTTTCCCGCGTAATACCGTCCCGAGCACACTCTAGCGATCTCTCTAGAACCATTGATGGAACATTCTAGAAATAAGACGAAGCGTAAGAAAAAGTAACTTCGGATATAAAAATATTTAAGTCTATCGAATGAGACGGTTGGCTAAAGCGGGTCCAAAGGCATTTAGGGACGTGAAATATAGGCGTCTTAAGCGGGAAGCAGAGCTTCATAAGCGGTATTTTTACCACGTGAGGAAAAAGGCAATAAATTCTCGTTGTGAGATAGTGTCTTTAACGGGTTTGACCTTATTTAATAACCGAAAACATCCTCAGCAATTAGAAATTTAGTACAAATAGTGCCTCGTAACTGAACGCCGTAACGCGAGTCAAATTGTTCCCTTTTCACCACTTCCTTAGTTTTTGTCCCTCCTCCTTCGGCCATGGTTCAATTGAATCATCGAAAGGGATCAACGAGAAGGAAATAGAATCTTCTCGAAATTCCCGAGTTACGGTAACGAAAAATGTAGGCGCGAGCGGCCTCATGAGCCGTGTCACGCGAAAAAGCAACAGACGTTGTAAAGTTAAGGAAGAAAGTTCCAATGGACGACTGGATGAAAAAACAATGAGAGATGTACTCACCAGCCTGAAAACGTTAGCTCCCACGAAGATAAGGTTGGTTGGTAATATTGAAATCTTTCACACTCCTCAACAGAGACATTGCATTTTACACCCTCCTCCTCTGGCTTACACCGATCAACTGAAAGACGGCTCCTCCCTCCCGTCGTCTCTGAGTTCTCAGAATTCATAGCAGCGCCGAGGTAGGGGAGGGTCGAGGAGGGAGATTTGAATTGAAATAAAAACGCGCGCATACACGTTTTATGTAATTAAAGACTTAATTCACATAAAGATCAAAATCATAAACTTCAGTTAAGACTTGATAAAATATTTGACAATTTTCTTTTCTCTTTGAAACACTTTATTACCTTTATTAATTATTTTAAAATTTTTTAATATTATAATTCCCGACTTTATCTTTAAATTTACTTTCTTTCTTTGAGCAGGATTTTATTTATTTTTATTTATTTATTTACAATCTGAAGTTACAAGTGGACAACTGTCCGGTGGTAACTCATGAAAAATATGTAGAAAATATAATGTCAGAGTTTTAAAACATATTCAGTCGACACAGTCCGTTTTACAACACTTACTACAATATAAAATTACCAGTCACCCATAGTACAAACAAAAATATCTATGATTATAGAAGATATAGAATCTGATATTTAAACATATTTAGTCAACACTGTCTGATTTACAAATCTTATTACAATATAAAATTACCAGTCACCCATAGTAGAAACAAAAATATCTATGTTATTAACTAATGGTGGCAGCGTATACAAATGCATTAATTATATAACTTTACAAAGAATGTTGAGAACAATATCCAATTGACCTATTGATAATCTACATCTACAATATTTTATCACATTTCTTTTTAAATGATTTGAGATTAGCTGGAAAGGGCTTCAAAAGCGATTTAGGCAACTTATTCCACTCTGTTATCCCTCTGTTTACAAATGAGTATTTAGCTATGTTAGTTCTCTGCGGTCTAAGTTTTATTTTCTGGCTGTGACACCTTCCTAAAAAATCAGGCTCTTTGATTAAATGTTTAAATCCCTCCCATCCCTTCCTGCCTGAAACTATCTGATAAATGCAACCTAGCCTATTTATTTTCCTTCTCTTCTCCAGTGATTCCCATCCGAGGGCGTTTAGCATTTCTGTGACACTATCTCTTTTCTTGAACCTACCCATAACATACCGAGCTGCCTTTCTTTGTACTTTCTCTAATTTCTTTACACGACAGTTCTCATGAGGACCAAACTGTAGTCGCATATTCTAAGATCGGCCGAACCAAAGTTAGATACCCCAATTCTTTTGCTTTCTTATTGCTTCCCTTTAAGTTTCTCATGACGTGATGTAGTGTTCTAAACGCTTTCGCTACCAAATAATCTATGTGTTTATCCCAATTCAGGTTTCTGGTAAATATAATTCCCAAATATTTACAGTGATCGGACGTTGGTATAATTTCTCCATTGAGATGATATACGTGGGGTGAAAATGTTTTCTTATTTGAAAATGTGATGTGTACACTTTTACTCACATTAATGCTCATTTTATGTTCATTAATCCATTCTTCTAACGACATTAAATCCCTCTGCAATGCATCCCTATCCTCGTTATTGTTTATCCGTCTATAAATGATGCAATCATCTGCAAATAATCTAATACTGGATTTAATGCAATCTGGCATGTCATTTATATAGATTAGGAAAAGTAAAGGACCGATGACACTTCCTTGAGGCACTCCCGAGGTTACATTAACTTCCATAGAATATTCACCATCCATCCTTACCTTTTGAGTTCTATCAGAAAGGAAATTTTTTATCCAAATGATTACCCTCTCATCAATATTTAATTTTCTTAGTTTCAATATAAGTATTTCATGCGGAATCGTATCGAATGCCTTAGCGAGGTCTATGACAATACCATCTACAGTATCCTTACTATCTATCGCGTTGGCTATATCCTGATATAGTCCCAGTAATTGAGTTTTGCATGAGTATCCTTTACGGATTTTACTAGATAATAGACGTTTTTAATATCCTAATTAAATAACATTATAGCATACATATTAAAAGAAGCATAAATATAAAATAAATACAATTTATTGATAAGGAATCTGCTGAAACATATCTTAATTACAATTAGTTAAGCATTATATGGTAAAGGGATTATGAACTTATATCCTACCATTCTGATAACTTTCTTTGGTAATTTATCAAGCCTATTCATGTATACATCATAATAAGAAAACCAAACTATAACACAGTTTTCCAATCTAGAAAGAAGCAAAGTTTTATATAAGATAGCATTAATTTCTGGGTTGGTGAAATCTCTTTTTCGTGATGGAAATAAACAGCTAGCTTTTATATATATATATATATATATATATATATATATATATATATATATATATATATATATTATATTTATTTATATATTTCATAATAAGGTACATCTAATTAAAGAGATCAGTATATATAATTTGATAAAATGCAGTGAATTTAAGTTTTAAAATTTCTTAGTCTAAAAAAATTAAATTACAAAAAGTTAATTTAAATACAAATCAAAAATAAATATTTGGTATTCTGAGGCTGATTGAATATCTTCCTCTCATCAACAGCCCTTTCTCTTTTATTTGAAATTCTTTCTATGTTTTTGTCTTCTCGTCATTTTTTTAAAAGAATTATCAGCCTTTTGGACAGAGAGCTTCCTTATTACTTCATTTAATCCCTCTTTCCCTCTGCAGTTAACCAATTTTTGGTATCTTCAAGATTATGCATAACCACCCAAAAAACACTGTACATCTTTCTGCTTCATTCAATATGCTTACAATATCAGATTGAATTGCAGTAATTTATAAACAATTGACTAAAACTCTTGGATGTTTTGCAGAATAAAGCTGAGTCAGTCAGAGGTAATATCTTGTTTAATTTAATGATAACACAGGTGAAGTTAAAGTTAGAAGTTAAAGTAATTAGCATAAGCAAGATATTAATATTACTTGTTCTGGTTACAGACATTTAAGTAGGACCACATTTTCCTAGTTAATGACTATCACAATTGAGTGGCACAGCTAAAAAATCGGTACATACAGAAATTAAAAATGTCAAAATCCCGAGTCGCATCATCATATTTGAGGAATTTTATTTTATATATTAAAATTTTACCCCAGGATGTTTAGTTCTCATACAAGCAGGGATACTCTGGCTGTCATCTACAACTTCTTTGTTCACAAAAAAGGGAAACATTTTCCCCCAATGTGTGTTAACTGTATTGTTTTGTTGTTGCAAATGCTACATATTCTCCCCAAAGTCTCTCCCGGCAGCGACAAATAGACGACTGATTCAAGAGATAGATGATTGATAACAGATTTGCCTTGATTGCTGCTGTTGAAGTATGAATACATCTCTGTCATTTACTTTGATTTTTACATTGACAAAGTATGTGATAAATTTCGTCGATATAATAGTTCAACCAGCTCTCATCTTTTTCAGACTTTTGATTGCCACTGTATGAATTTTCTACTATTATTTATTTATTTATTGAAAAAACGCTGCAGTTTGGTCTTTGGACCAGGTGGCAATGGTGTTATGGTGTGCAATTAAAGTAGATCATCAATTTCTTTGATGCTTCTTTCAGATCTTGTCAAAGGAATCACCTCAATCATAATTTTAAGAAGGAATGCTCTTTAAAAAATTGCTTCCGGTAATGCTATGAATATTAAGTATGCAACTAATATCTTCCATTTTATTTTGATTGTTTGATTAAAATAAAAATGAATCTTTATCAAAAATTATATTAAGATTTTATTCTAGCTTCTAGATATTAACCAGCGAAGAAAAATCAATGAAGGATTCCTTCAGGTGAAATGTCATTCTTGTTGCCAGTGCTTTGCAAAAACAAGATTATAACAGCTCACACTATTGAGAATTAAATGTGTATCCCACCAATTTTTCCTATACCTATTGCTTAGGTATAGGTAAAATATTTAGTAATGATATTTTAGATGAAAATGATGTTTACAGATTTTAATATAATTTAATTTTTAATATATATCTGCGTCAACAGCATTGAAGGTTTCACTATAGTTCATTAATTCCATTAATTAGTCCATATCCTCAGATGCTTAGGAAGTTTCCTAACGCCTTATATTAAAATGCAATTGGTAAATTCAATCCATGATTTATCGCGAGAACTAGCTACTAATATGCAACGTGCTCAGAATGTGTCTGTTTGGTTTATATTTAACTTGAAAAGGTTCGTAGCAGGCTAGCCAACGAATACTTTTGTTTAACTTTCCAAGTGGCCATTGTAATGGGATAAAGAATTTGGAACTGAATACCAAATCGAGTTATATAATCTTCAGGATCTTGATAATGATTGCAGAAAAATAATAAATTACGTACATATTAAAATAAGAAAAGCCATCACAATTTCAAATGTATGTCGTCAGATCAGATGTAACAAAATACCTTCCAATAAATAATAGTCATATCCCACCATCATTTTCTGTAGTCTGAGTCCAATCTTGAGCACTGAGAGATTGTATAATTTGTTCTATATTTTTAATATTTTCCCTCTAATGTTACATTCTTATATCAAAAATAATCATTTTAAAGTAACACATATCTATAAAATTCTTAGAAAATAATTTTTAAAAACTTTTTTGAATTTTGTGCATTACATGAGAATTGCATTATCTCAAATCACAGAATTTTTTGTGCATCCAAGTGGCTCAACTTTTTTAAAAACATCACTTCAAACAAGAAGTTTTCCTAATTTTTCCCTACTCTGATAAGTATCTTAATTTTTCCTCGTCTCCTTGATTCTGTCTGTTTGCTTACTGATGAATACGCTTATTTCCTTTCTCTAATAAGTCTGGAAATTGATAAAATTATTTTCAAGAATTTCTTCCAAGTATTATGCAGGAGTTACTGACATTGGATACATAAATATATAAATACATACATAACAGTGATTATTATATAATAATACTTACCTCATCAAAGGAGTGAATACTGCATTCATATCTATAATGCAGGATTACATACATCAATGCCTGAAAGAAGTATTCCCTATCTACTTGAATTCTGCCGGCAAAGTTTCGTCACACATTAATCAGCAGTTATACTACTTAGGAATAATATCTCTCACCAGGTGGTGCTAGTAAGATTCGGCGACTACTTCAGCTGCTATCAGCGGCTGGAAACAAGATATCTCTACGTTATCTCTTCTTCTTTCTGTCATTCATAATCTTTCAGTTTTATCTGAGAAAGGAAAACAGTTTAATATATTGGAATACCAGTGGTAGAAAATTTTCCGATCTTTGATTACCTTGGTGGGTATACTTCTTCTTCAGAAGTGGTTGTGTAACGTTATTGTTTACAGTTTTGACTCTTAGAACTAAATATTGTTTTTCATCTTTGACCATCTTGCTTATATCTTTTGAAGATTTCAACATTCGAGATCTCACTCATCGATGGCATTGACCACTATTAGAGTTATTTCTAAAGCAGAAAAGACCACTCCTGCCGTTCATCCTATAGTTATAATCGGACAGCTAAAAAATTTAAAAAAGTTAGTGTTTGATGATGTCCGTCACAGACTCGAGCCCGAAGTCACAGAAGCGGTAAGTATCCTAATCAAGCACAAATGTCATGTCTTCGCTATTTTTATTGAAATGTTTTTATTTCATAAGGTGTTTTGGACCGGACTTGCCAATTTACATCCATCTCCTACTGATACCTGTTCGCTCTACGTTCACTTTGCCACCATAGCTGCATTACCGTCACTTTGCAGTCGTCACAACACTCCATCTCAGGCACATTCAATCACTAAAATTGTGAAAGGTGCATCAGTCGGAGTTAGTGAAACAGTTTTGGTATGTCCGAATATCATTCCGCTGTTATTTTTGAACGTTTTATAATACAATGTGGGAACCCATTGGGTGAGGTTTCCTCATAATAATTTGTTTTATTTTGCTATAATTAAGATATAAATCTACTTTAAGATCGTCTGCGAGAGGTCCGATGTGTATGCTTCAGCATGTGCGGTAGCAAGAGCTTATCCATACTTCTCAAGAGTAACTTCTCCACCTAAACATAAGCCTGCAGTGGTAACCATCGAGTTTTTGATCGTTAATGATTCGAAAACGCAAGCTGAAGGAAGGCAGCCGTTTCTTGGTCTCAGTAACGAAGAAGCAACTACTTTGCATGCATCTATTGAAGCAGTTAGGCTAGCTGCCAGAATTGTGGATACACCTTGCTCGGAAATGAACGTGGATCATTTTATCAAGGTCAGCTCTTTTCTATTATCATATTTGGCGTCAGCGTTATTTTTGTTTTACTATGATTATGAACTGATCAAGTAGAATTGCTGGCTCAAAGCGATTCAGCTTCCAATATTATATCGTAAATTACAGTGCTAATGCTACGCACAGCAAGTATTTCAAGCATTTTTAATGTTCAGTATCTAAGCTAACTGCAATATATAATATTTTTCAGACTTCCATCCTCGATTGTCACATATGTCACAAAATATCTTCCAATTCTCTTTCATACATTTGTTTCTTCTCATATATGAATGAAAAGTGATCATAGGTTGAAATATATTTAAGCTTTTACTATTTTTACCTTTATTTATTATTGCATCTTTTCGTAAATTATCGATTAAGGTTAATTTATTTCTCTCATGGTACAGTTTTTGTTAATCATGCAATAGAATAACATAGTAATGTATATGTGAATACAAATCTGCATTCATATTATGCTTTCCTGTGATAAAACTGAAGGCTACTCTAAAATGCTCTAAATGTACATGGTTTTGACTCTCTTTAATCTAATGCTTTAACTGCTGAAATAATTGCAGGAAGTGAGGGAAGTTAGTGCCGTAACAGGAGCTTCCTTGATGGTAATAAGCCACAAGGAATTGCACAAGAAGGGCTTTGGAGGTATTTGGGGTGTTGGTAAGGCATCCTCTTGTGGTCCTGCCCTTGCTGTTCTTAGTCATATCAGTGCAGAAGCCAAACAGACAATCGCCTGGGTAGGGAAAGGCATTGTTTATGACACTGGTGGGCTTAGCATCAAAGGAAAGGTCAGCATCAATAAATATCTTTTATCTTATTTGATCTCAAAATTTAATTATCCATCTGCCAAAGATATTCCTGCTAATTCTAACTCACTGCAATTCAGTGATCAAACAGGAAGAAATCTTCTCAAAAATCTAAGAAAGTATTAATTTGCTACATTCTCAAGTATTTATCTGTGTATGTATTTTTTAAATGTCACTTTGTCTGATACTTTTTTATGCATTAAGTTATAGAGCCTGTTTATAAATATTTATTTGTCTATGTATTTAAAACTTTGTGATATGACCTCCAGAGCTCAGTAAATATTGGTGAGTGTTGTTCTTTGATGGATAATGAAAGCATATGAATATAAGAGAGCCTGTGAGACAAATTTCAACTATATTGTGTACTCTTTTAAATTTAATCATTTTCTATGGTGAGCAGGTAATGAGTATCTTCTGTTTATGGGATCTACCTGAGATAATTCAATTTATTTTACAGTACACCAGCTTAACTTACTATCAGGTCTGATTTTGAGAATTTAATATACATATCTGTAGGACTTTTGTCATTGTTACTGTATTTTTTCTTTCTTGTTTCGATAATTTGGCTGTTTTTCCCTCTAAAAGCAAAAATTTTATCACATTATTGTCTGAAGAGATTTGTTCTATCTTCAGTATTGGAAATTATTTAATTGCTATAAATTTTATTGTAGTCTGTAGTCAATTTATATAAGTCTTCCTGAAGGAGATATATCTTTAAAATTCATGGATATTTAATGGATATATAATTTTTTGTTTTTCTCTGTGGAAGACAATCTGTAAATTTTGGCTGTAAAATACCCTATTTATTCCAAATTTATATTTTAGACTGCCATGCCTGGAATGAAAAGAGATTGCGGTGGAGCTGCAGCCATACTTGGAGCATTTTCAGCTGCTCTTTCTCATGGCTTCACGGAAAATCTCCATGCAATTTTCTGTCTTGCTGAGAACTCTGTCAGTGCCGAATCAACCAGACCAGATGACATACATTGTCTGTATTCTGGCAAGTAAGTTTTAGCCTGTGATAATAACCTTATAATAGGATTAAATCCATTGCATGACCAATGCTATTGACTTACATTCATTGTGTAAGAGTTGCCTAGAATTTTTCAATCATTTTTTATATATTTCTAAATTTTAATGGTATCGCATGGAGGAGTGCTATGCAAGGAATTGTGAATGTTTGTTAACCTCTCACATTTATTAAAATATTTTATCGTGTAACAATTGCATTAGACTGTAAAATAATTTCAGAACTGTTGAAATCAACAACACTGATGCTGAAGGAAGACTTGTTCTCTCTGATGGAGTGGCTTTCGCCCGCAAAGATCTCAAGGCAGATGTCATCCTTGATATGGCTACTCTAACAAGTGCCCAGGTAATTAATTACAATATTTATTTATAATTTAAGTCTGAAGATGCTAGTTTGCTAAGGCAAAAAAGTTCTTTCCTTCTTTTTAATGGTCTTCCACAAGGTAACATCTTCCGGTATTGAGTTTACTATATTTATTGGTTTATAGAGTTCACTTTTTTCCAAAATGTTGAGCCGAAAGTCTACTTACATGCCACACACCTAAAGATTATAAAAATCAGTAATTATCAATAAATTTATACTAGTTGCCCTGTGCGAAAATGTCGCAGACAAACACTGATACTCAATTTCCCCGTGCAAATACATTTCATCAAACACTCTAATTGCTAGAAAGAAATACACAAACACTAAAAATACACTCCTTCATATTCTATATCAGTGTACGTTTCAATATTCCTCTATTATAGCAGTATATATCATTATCTGCACATCCAGTAACGAAACTCTATAGGCAAATTCAAGGTCTTGCTTTTCTAATTTCTTACCACTTGAACCTATACGAATCCCTTATACTCCCTATATACTTATAGGAGAGATTTTTATGAATGCTGTGTGATCAGTAATCAACCTATCTCAAATACTGATTTTATTGTATGTGCTGATTTAGTATTCAGTCTTTATTTTTGGTTTCTCTGGCACTTTAAATTCAGTTCTTAATCAATAAAACTTTAGTATTTAAATTGTTATATTTTCAGCTATAATAAATTTTATGTAAAAATGCTTTTTTTAGGGAGTTTGTACTGGAAAATACCATGGAGCAATCATGACAAATAGGGAATCATGGGAGAAAGCAGGTGTTGCTGCAGGCCGTGCTTCTGGAGACCTGCTATTTCCTATTGTATACTGTCCAGAGCTTCATCTCAGTGAATTTTCATCTGTTGTTGCAGATATGAAAAATTCTGTTGCTGTAAGTTGGTTCTATATTTGAGTTGTTATCAATCTCCCATTTTTAAAGGATAACTTGAGGGCTAAGACAAAGCTGTGTGTGTTAAGATTTCATCTATGTTTGTATCAATTTAGGTCAGCTTTTTTCAAATACAAGATTATCATCTGCTGATAATATTTTCTCCCTCTGTTCTTTTCTGATTATCTGTTATATTTTGCAACTGTTATAATATAACCTCTGATTAAGTTATCATTGAAGATAATATTGTAGTGAGTTTTTATTTCAGTTTGAGATAAAGCTACAATAGAAAAGGAAGTTTTTAAAGTTTTGACCTTCCAATCAAGCTTGTGTTTCATTCTGAAGACAATGATGAAACATTTAATTCTCATATGGATATTAAAAGATGAGAAAAACTTTTAAGATGTTAATTTCTATGATATATTCAAAAACACCATTAAACCATCAAAAAACTGATGTTTTCATGGTGTTTTTGAATACATATATCATTCTGTGCCATCAGTGGTATTATATATTCTAATGTTAATTTTTATATTTGAAAATTCTTATGAGTTGAGAGTCAAGTGAATTAGAGGACATAATTCCTTTAAGCACGATTTAATCAAGCCTATAGTGAACTGAGTTACTGAATGCAAGATTTATAATTAGTTTTGATGGGAAATGACATTTAGAAATCTGTAAAAATGGAACAGGCCTCAAAAAGTGCAGTATGCTAGTAATTTATATTAGCTCCTGTATCAATGATACCATTTTATGTGATGTTCAGTTAATATAGTCATGGTATAAGTAAATGAATAGGAGTAAACATATACCTATAATAGGATAGCTATATCATCATTAAAGTTAGGAATAGGTAGAAAAATTTTAACCATATTTGTTTAAGAAAAATTTTAAACAGTTGATCTATAAGTTAAATTTCCTTGTCAAACATCTGAAATTTAAAAAAAACTTTTATCCTAGTTTTCATAGTGGTATTAAAATGTACTCGATTGTAACAGTTAAAGCACATGTACAAGAGTGTTAATGCTTGAGTAAACCTTTGTTGATTAGGACAAGTTTGTTATTATCTGAGCTAAAGAGAAAAACAACTCTTGAAGAATCTTGTCATTTTTTTGAGAGCATAGCTAAACTATCCATGGATATCTCCAAACGCTTAAATTTGTGAAATCTCATCTACCTATTTCCTATGTCATGTTAACAATGTTGAAATATGAAACTATTTTTAATTTTGATTTGTGGTACACAAATTACTATAAAATGAGGATTCAGATATTGTTTAAAAGGGAATACAAGTCACTGCAGTTGGACTGCTGAAAAACATTTTTATCAATGTTGCAAAAATTGGCAGACAAACACTGGTACTCAATTTCCCCAATAATTTAGCAAATACTAACCTAAGAATCTCTTGATTCCATATTTTAGGATCGTACCAATGCTTTATGCTCCTGTGCTGGCCTGTTTGTTGGTGCCAATCTAGGATTTGACTACTCAGGAGCATGGATTCATATTGACATGGCATCCCCAGTTCATTGTGTAAGTGTCTGTGTTGCATTTAGTTGAAGTTTTATTAATTTCTTCACATGGTAGTAGTTAAATGATACAGTAAGAACATTAGTAAGAGAAAAGTATTGGTTGAGATAGCTGTAACAAATAAAACAAAGTTAAGGAGTAATGATAGTAAGAGTAGATAGTAGAAAGAGTAAATGGACAGTATAAATTAAAATTTTATATTCCATGGATGGAATTATATTTCAAAATAAATCTCTAGAAATAAATTCTCAAAAGTCTTCTGATAATTATTAGCTTGTGACTTGTAGCTGGTCACTGATTTAAAATCTCTTCATATGAAATAATGCTTCCTCTGCATATACATGGGTGGTCTGAAAAGTTTCCAACATTTTGCCATTTCTCAACATGTTTTCTGAAAAATCTGGAGTCTGAAACTTTTCAGACCACCCTCATATGATGTATACTTCAGTTAGATTTTTGTTCTGTCATTTCTGATTCCGTATTTTTATAATTTTTGTTTATCATTCTCCTATTCTAGTAAACTTACATAAATTTTAAGTTTAGGATTAGCTTTGGACTTTGAGTATGACCGAAATGAGAAGAAATCAGACAAAACAAGTGACAATGAAGCAAATTTTGCACCTAAGTTATTACAGACAAAATACTAATAACCTCAAATTTTGGCTGTTGTTTTGGTATTATAACAGACTAACTAGTATAATCCATAATCATCATCCCACATACAACGTACAAAGGACTTGGTACATGAAGTGACTTGGAGCCATTCTCAGTTACTTGAGACTTGACTTGGACTGAAGACTTGTTCCAACCTCTGGGTGTAATTTCAGTTTGTAATTCACCATAAAATTGCTCTTATTGTTCCTTTGGTATCTCTCATTTTTATGTTTTTACTGAGGAAGCACTTCATTGATATCATATTTTCAGTAAATATTTACTCATTAGAAAGTTAGAGGATTTAAGAAATTTGTCTGTAAAAAAGTTTGTTGTTTTAAGGGATTATGTATTTGTATTGAAAAGAGTTCTGGCTTGAAAAATACAATAATATTTTCTTTTCGACTCCAGGGAGAGAGGGCTACTGGATATGGTGTTGCTCTCCTGGTCACTCTATTTGGTCAGTTCTCCAAGGATCCTCAAATAAAGAATATTGCTCCTACTATTAGTACAACTGATGTGAACATGAGGGGAGATGGAGATGAATAACTTGCAAGACTGACTATGGTTACCATCAGTATCACTTACTTATATCCTGTATAACCAAATGTTTTTAACATCCTTATACAATCAAATATAATATACTATTTTATGTATTTCTTGTATGTATATCTTGAATGTGCTTAATCTAACATCATCATGATTATTTAATAATCAATATATGCTGTTTTTGAACATTCACTTGGACATTTTCATTTATTGGATATCTTTATGTATTGATTGATTGATATTAACATAAAATCCCTACCAATCAGCAAAGGAAACGGCAGGTTTGCAAGGTAGAAATGATGGCAGATGATAGATGCATGAGACAACAAATCTTTCAACTCCGACACACTTACGGGTTTACTTTGAAAAACGAATGTACTTCGTGTAAGCGGACTAACCCCATCGAGAACAATGGACACAAGTTCACTCTCGGACAAGATAGCCCCAAAACTATTGCCGAAACAGTGACTGCATTTAAAAATTCCAAGGGATGCTCTGTAGGCATTTGATAACGTTTAACTTTGGCCACGATTAAATGTTCATATTCTCTAGAAGTTAAGAATTCATGCCAAATTTCACCAACCAGCAAATCAAACGAAAGTTGCCTCTGAATCACTGAAAACCAAAAGGTCCGGAAGTTAGCCGGTAATTTGGATATAAGATATATCATTAGGGATTTGAACGGTATCAGTGCTAAGTCAGAGACCTGAACAACAGAACTCAAAAAATTAAACAGCTGCTTCGAGTCAACAGTGGCGGTATTTGCGAAACGAGCAATTTGACAGAATCCAGCATAATAGAATTACCGGATCCCCCTTCTAATGGCACTTGTGTTCCAATCGTATTCATCTTGCCAATCTTACGAGAAACACCTCAATTACGACGATCTTTTGCCAAAGTTAGGTAACTTTTTGCGTAGGGATTCGGTGGAGGCATTAACACTAGAGAATAATTACAGTGGCACCATCACTTAGAAAACTCACGAATAGCAAAATCACAAAAAATACAAGACCACTAATGCTGAAACATTCAGGAAAGAGTCGTTCACGAACAGAGGCCATAAATTTGTCGCAAACACCAGTTTGCCAGAACAAAGTGGTGAATTAACCACGCTATACTACCAATTTAGCCGAACTAGGCTCCAAAACTTAAACAGTTGACGGAAACCATTTGCCAACTTAAAAAATCCCTTTGAAAAGCAACTAGCTAAGGATATCTAGAATAAAGCACAATTACAAAATAACTCTCAACATTAGGCATAATAACTAATATTATTCATTAAACACAACATGAAATACATCACCAAAGGAAAATTGATCTACTCATAGAAAGTTGGCATAAGTAACACCGATTACAGCACGTCTGTTCGGCAATACCCAAATTCTCGTTATAGAACACATGTCTATCTGATTGTCTTCTCGCGGTCGGCACACACAATCACGTGACTTGCTAGGACTCGCACTCCACCTCCCCGTCGGGGCGCTGAGAGAAGAGCTGAACTTCCCGGCTGGCGGTCGCGCCAATTCGATCCAATACCGGCTGTATTTCCGCGAATTCAAAAAGTGCACGTAGAATTCATGCACCTTGCAGTATAAATAGCGAACAAGAGTCGGAGCCACCCTCCGCCACCAAAGTCGCAAAAGTCCTGTCACGATCGGCACACGTTATAATCAGTTATGATACAAATTTTTATTTCTTTCACATTAGAAAACAAAAAAAACGTAGGTATTTTGGCTATTCATACTTTGAAGAGCTAGCAGAGCTTTAGACCATATAAACAAATATGAATCTTCTTTCATGAGATCCCTTCTGGTTGGTTTATGATGCAAAGATCTCCACATTGAAAATAATACTACACAAGGCAAAATTCATCATAATGCAAAATTATGAAAACAAAATTCCATAGAGACATCCGGAAAATTCTATGACTTTCCTTATTTGTGAGATAAGTATGTTTCTAATTTAACTATTCTTCAAATGTACACATATATAATCTTTCAACTGTAGTGTAATAATATTATGAAGAGCATGCACATGATCAAGGAAGTAGTCCATTAAGAATAAATAATATTTTAATCACATTATAGAAATCAGCATACATTTTTAAGCATATACATTATTTTTTAAAATTCATATGCATTCAATACTACCAATATTTTTAATACATAGATTAGAAATTTTACAACTACATTGGCTCATCAATAAATGATTTATCATACTTTCGTAAAAAGAAACTTGCCTAGGGCATTCATATTTGAAAGGCCAGCACTGCATATCAGGCTCATAGAATGTAAGTAGTAACTTACGGCAAGTAGAGTCCAGCCTTTGTTTTAAAGATGTTCCTGATTAACTCATTTCTTTATCAGCAATCTCAGTTATCGTGATTTAAATGAAACCAAATTATCATGAACAGATAAATTGCATTTTTATTTATGGTAGAGGGTCAAGATATAAATATATAACTCATCAAAGAGGATCTGAGTAAACTCTATTTGCTTTGCTGAGGTATTCTTAATGTGGTATTTGCATAATCAAGAGGAAACTTATGAGGGTGGTCTGAAAAGTTTCCGACCCCAGATTTTTCAGAAATCTTCAGAAAATTTTCAGAAAACATGTTGAGAAATGGCAAAGTGTCGGAAACTTTTCAGACCACCCATGTATATCATTTCTGTTATGAAAGATGGTGCTCAGTCAATTGATGTGATGAAAGGAATTTTACATTTAGTGAAGGAAAATGCAAGATTTAAAGTTGTTCAGATGACATAATTTGATTGAAGCCTATTATCTATATGAGAATTTTCATGGAAAGATGAAAGTAAATATCAATCAGTCATAAAAGTAGACCCCCAGATATTACAAAAGAAAACTCATTACATCAAAAATTTACATTATGATAGCAATCAAGCTTCACTGGAGAAGTATAGAGCAAAGTCCAGTAACAGATATTTCTGAAAGAGCCATTGAACAATGGAAGGTTTATAGACGAATGTAGAATTACTACATTGTTTTAGTGATTATTTGTTACAAGAAAAGAGTAATATTGCATTGTGCATAATTTTAAAATCAGAAGACATTTTCCAGAAGCTTAGTACACATCAGGAACCAAATCACTGAGAGTTCACTTTAAAATGAACCTTAAAATCAGAAAGCAAGAATGTAAAAATCTCAGAGTAATATGTAATTTGATCCTAGAAAATAGAATAAGGATAAAGAACTGCAGTCTTATATGCTATTACAGACATTTTCATTGAGAGCACATGAAAAATACACCAAAGGCATGGATTTATCTACAAAATAGAGAAAACAATCCTACTTCAAAACATTTTAAGATAATTTCTCCAAAGAAGGTCAGAATTGGCTGGACTGAAAAAATATGTATTCATCTGGGGAAAGGAAGTCAATCAATTAACACAGAAGACATCATAAAACACTGTGGAACTTTTGGAACACTACAAACCACAAAAATATGTATAAATGTAAAAATTGAGCTGGTTCAGAATGGTATTTAGGAAGTAAGATTCAAAATTCATGAAAAAATTAACGGAAGATATCACAGTGAAATTTTGAGGCTAACCAACATTTTTAAATTCTCTCTTTGAAGGAGCTAAAGGAAGAGAAAGATAATTAGTTGGATTTTTTTATTATTATTCATTTTGATTAATAATATGTGTGAAACTATGGCGCAATATCAATTATGAAAATTAAAACATCAGACTTATAAGGTCACTGATCAGAGCAAAAATGGCTGTATAAATATATATATCTTTCAGGCACTTCATATTTTCTGAAGATGCATTTTGGGAGCCAATAGGAAATTAGAAGCTCTCAAAAATGCATGCTTATGTTGCTTCTAAGAATTTTCATTTGGTCAACTTTACCCTGTTTTCTACTTCAATTTTGGCTGATTATTTTTGGGAACATAATGTAAGGAATAAATTCTGGAAGTTGTAGACTTAACTTCTATGGCTACAACTGATGAAGACCTAAATTTTTAAAGCATGTAAAAATATCTTCATTGAGGTTAAAAGCAAGTAGGTTCCATCAGCAACAGAATTTCTTTAATTTTGAAGTTTGATTGCTTTACAACATTGGGAAAAATTACCCTGGTGATATATTTGCTATTTTAACCCTCTGATCACTCAGTGTAGAAGTAATCATATAGGAATTCTTTTCCCCTTAAGTATGTAACACCTTTTACAGGGATATAATATTTTGAATAGTTATTTTTAGATTAAGCATTAATTAAACCAAAGTAGTACAGAGTAATTGGACATTGCTTACATTGTAATGTTTAGGAATATTTTTGGATAAACACAATAGGATTGAGGTTCATTGATGCCAAGCTAGCATCATATTAGAAAATTTTTATTTCATTACTTAAAAAATGAATGAATTTCATTTCACTTCATAATCAACAAGGAATCAAAATCATTCTAATGCAATAAATTGTAGAATTGTGAGTGGATTTATTCTTAAGTAGCACCAATCATATTACACTCAGAATAAGGTCCAGGATTGAGTAAAAGTAATTTTAGAATGAAAATCTCCTTCGTTCAGATATCTTTAAAATTTTTAGGAGGATGGTAAGAGGATATATACATTTTGAATATAAATGAAGAGAGAATCAAGTATTTACCATTTATTAAAGTCTGTATATATAAACATGTATGATCATTTCTCTGCAATACATAACCATGCAACTATTTGATAAGAAATGTTCATTCAAGTCTACAAAATTTTAGTACAAAATGTTTTGGTATGAGAAAACCCTTAAAATTTCATTATGGCTCATCAGTGATTATATAAATTTGAGTTGTTAAAAAGCAGGCACAATTTACAAAATGGTTTCAACTTTAACTACTACTTTTCCAATTAGGAACACATTCCCCACACCTTTTTTTCTGTTAACATTTACTGCAGCTTTAAAAATACATAAAAAGAATTGATGATAAAAATCAATTTCTTTACAAAACTGGGAAATATATATTCATAGTTTATACTTAATTAATAACTTTACACTTCAGTGAGCAGATCACTTACAATTTTTCTTGTAACTCAAACATACTGGTAGGGGCACTAAGAAAAGGAATACCTTGAAGAAATTATTGGCTCTTCTCTTTAAAATTTACTTTTTTGGCAAACCTATTCTGTGTCCCTGTCATTCACACATCATATATTAACTACCCTGGGAAGTGCATTTTCTGTTCTCGTTGAATTGGAGCACCATTACAGGGGCAATGAATCAATAAATGTTGGTTTATTAGAATTTTAATTCCCAGCTTAGAGATCTCTCACTCCAGTGCCATAATTTGCCCCTCCAGCTCTCATCAGCTGCTCCTTGAAGTAGGTTACATCAAATTCTGCCATGGTCTCTATTTGCAATTCTACAGCAAAGTTCTAAGGACAGAGAAAACAACATATTCTGAAAATGAATTTCATCTTAACGGAAGTAATTTTAGAGGAAGAATATATAAATGGAGATATTTATAAATCAGACAATGTATTCAGTTGTAAAATTTGTCACATTACTGATGGAGATGAAATTCTTAAAGCTTCTTCAAGGGCTGAAACTTAACTTCAAACAACTTTTAATTTAGAATGAAGAGAAATAATTTTTTCATAAAAACTGCTGCTTACTGCTATTAGATTCATATGTATACCACAATTTTATTTGAAACTTTAATGAAAAAGATCTATCTATCTATAAAGAGTTATTACTTTACTGGTAAATATTTCAACCTTTAATGAATAACTACACATCCCTTGAGACTATCTGAAATTATAAAATACTCTTTCTCACCAATCAATTCATCACAGATAATGGCATTTTTATTATGAGATTTAGTGTGATGGAGATATATTTTGTTAATCTGAAACTATTAGTTTAGAGGACTGATGACAATCTGGTGCAGAAAAATGAAGGTTCAGGTTCCTCTAAAAACTGATGGAAGATGGCAGAATATACTTACAGCAATCACTTCTTTCACCATGGCCTTATCAGTACTCATTTTTGCCCTTTTTATAACTCCAACTGATGGCCCAACCCAGGTCAAGAAAAGAAACTTCTTCCTCTTGCTCATTTCATCTCCCATCTGCAATTACAGAAAGTTCACTACATCTCATATTTTCATGACATGATCTGTATTATTAATTTCAGCCAATTGATATACACGACAAATCATCTTTCTGGAAATCAAATTTCCTTCCGACATTCCAGTATTCTTATACTACTACAGTTTAAATATTTTCATGGATACATGTTAATTAGAAATATTAATTCAGGGTGATAATTGCTGTGTAGATATTATGATAGATACAGTAAAAATGAAAACGAATTACTCTTGAGCTCAGAACTCATCATTAACAATCTGATTTAGAATAAATAAAATTTTAATGTGTCAGTTATTAATCAAATACTTTGCTAGAAAAATAAGAAAAACTTAGAGAAATAATTTTTAACACAAATCTTGTATTAAAATCATACTAAGCAGAACATTTATGAATTTTGCATTTTTGCAATTCTGCATTTTTATGAATTTTACCTACATATACTTTTAAGCTTCATACTATACATACCTGAATCCGAAGGTAACCAAATGCTCTGTCATCTTCACCAAATTGGCCTTTGAAGTCTTCAAAGTCTGTTCCAGTTCCAGAAACAATGATTCTGTTTCCTTCAAACTTGAAAACAGCCCTAGAATTCAATAGGAGAGAAGCATTAGCGTTGCCGTTAAAGACTTATGTCACCTCCAACAGTTAATAGATTAGGTTTACTTCTGTGTGTAATTAAATTGAGTCTAATGAATAGGAAAATGCAGATTTGAAGAGGGAATTTGAACATTCTGATGAGCTCCGTGAGCATTTTTGATATTTCAATATTTTCTGACATTCTAAAAGAAAGAGGATGATTAAAAAAAATCCATATCTACTATCAATCATAGTCTATCATACTTCTGCACAAAGAGCAGTTTTAACATATCAGAAGAAACATTCTGGATTCTTAAGTCATGAATCCCTGTGAGCAAACCTATAAATTGGAAGAAAAATGCTTCCACCCATCAAACTATATCCATGAGGAAGTGAAAATAAGAAAGGAAAATTTTTAATCCTTTGTTTATACTGTGCTTTCCCATTTGCGTTCTTTGTCAACATTTCTCAAGAACTATAACATTCGCAACAAAGATATTGTCCAAATCCGCCTCTCTCTGCCCTTGAAGAATTAACGATTCATCTCACATTAAAAAATCGGCGGGATGTACAAAACGATTCCTTTCTCTGAAGGATAAGCCACCGATATAAATTCAGCATTTAGCTGGAGGCGAATCATTTATTCCATGAGCGTAAAACCGGATGTGACGACGTCGGTTTGAAATTCTGGACGAAGACGTCAACCAGAATGAAAGGGTTGCCTGTTGTACAGAAAAAGGAAGCCCCTGAGCTCGGAGACCAGTGACTCACTTTCAGAATTTTCAGATGAAGGATGACGCGACGAGAATCCGCAAACTCTTGGTGCCCACACTCGAAACCTCAGCTTCTCCGGGCTAGTCGGTTCGCACGCAGAAGATTAATTTTATGTTTATTAGGACGAAATAAGGACGACTATAGAAAGGCTCAGATTTAAACGACAGAAAGTAGCACGACTTGTTCAAATGTATGTATGTTCAACAGAACTTTCGGGGATCAACTGACTCTTTTGCTGCCCACATCAGACATATCTGGCACAGAGAAAGCAATTTAGGAACTGAATAGAACGAAGAAGCTGATTTAAATCCAGAAAATGAACTATTCCTAGTAACCACCTCTCAATCTTCAAATTTTACAAAAATATTTACAATAGTATTAACTGATATTTTAGTTATCCCAGCACCTCTCAGAAAATTATATTTGATTTTATTCTGCGACCATGGGCATGGACCACAGCCGTGATCAAAGAAGTTATTTAAGTTTACCACAAATAAACTAAAAGTTTTTAGTTGTCTAAATGCGAATTAATACCTTTAGCTAAATAGATCTCATCTGATGTTTATTAAAAAATTAATGCTTTTAATTAATAGCAATCAACACGCGCTTATGTTCGGGGAGTATCGAAGAAATTAACTAATACAGAGCACATTCGTTCAACAAAGTTGCCGTGAAAACATATTTCAAAGAAATTTCCAACGTGAATTCAAATCGACTGTGAAACTTTACTGGAGAAAAGTTTAATTTCGATTAAGTTAGAGCAATACATCATAAAAACTTCGGAGGAGGAGAGAGAAAAAAATCGAAGGTACCACTGGTGTTTTTCTAACCAAAATACATTTCTCTCGCGAGCACTCTTTGCCTCCGAATGATCAGAGTTTGTCGGGTTGTGACCTTTTGGGTTACTCACTCCGGAAGTTTACTGTCGTCTTCTGTGCCGCCTGCTGACCTCTAAATCGAAAAAGGCCGCCTCTGACTACTCTCCTAAGCACGAGATGAGAAAGAGAGGGCCGCTTTGGTTATCCGTTCACGATCTCAGTCATTTGGTCGCGATGCATCTTCGGAATAAATCGGCGTCCACCGCCCATGATCTCTGAGTCTTTAAACGTCCCTTTAATTGCGACCACAGTCATTTTAACTCGCTCATTAATTGAGATAAGCATACCGCCATCCTAAATTCAAAATCACGATACGACTTCCGAGAAGCTGCCGAATGAAAACTGTAGTCAAAACGTATTATCTCAGTCTCACTTCACGGTCGTTTTGGCTGAATTGATAAAATTAAATAAAGAGGTTTAATAGTTTTGACGACCAAAGAATTTCAATTATAAATAAATGCAAAATTAACGGATATTCAAAATTGAAAGAAAAGTTAACTACCATCTTTTCCGCTTTTGAGAAGAAGGAAATTCAGGCCGTAGAAATGGAAGATAAAAATATGAAGGATTGAATTAACATTTAGATTCAAGAATATCCGAAAAAATTATAGTGGTAATCATTTTCAACTTTGTTAAATAAGTTTTATTTAAATAGAGTACGTAATTCGAAGAAAAAAGTGCTTGTGACTTACTACTTTATTAACGTTTCGTAGGACTATATCTAGCGGAATAAGAAACTGGATAGTACTATTGCTAATGTTACCATTTCACCCAAATAGCTTGGGGTCCCTCAAATGAGTACACTACCGTCAATTTTGGAAGACGGTTAATGAAGTACGAGGAAATCAGGAGCATCATAAATAATACACTTATAATGATTAATAAAAATTAATTAATTTCCTTAAACCAATCCTTTCATTTAATCTAGATTGCTCTCGCAGGATCCGAGTCTAGATCGTGAGGCATGGGACTCCGAACCAGGCCAAGGATTATTTACAACTAGAGTCGAGAATTTGAGGATTTTCACTGGCTTATGCACTTATCATAAATTATTTTCTCCATCTCCAATTATATTTCGATTTGAAAATATATAGAATAATTCAATGTTCATACCTCATATTTTCAAATATCTCTCCACAGTAAATTTTATGATTCAGTTCTATTGGATCCTAATGTTCAGATTTGAAATAAACCAAAATATCGAAAACTTGAAGCTCCTTGAGATAATTCTCAATTTAACACAATTTTTGTGGGATTTTTAATATTTGATGTTCTGCTCAAAACAAACAAGGAGAGGCTTTTAATGATTGTTCCTTAAAATGTTCCTTAAAATTGCTAAAATCCATCGTTTAATAGAAAATCATATTTAAGCACCAAAGATTATATAAAAAAACTTAAGCACTATTTCAACGAGATTGTGCTCATACAAAAGTTAGTTAATTACATGGTAGATATACTTCCTATTAATAATACCAGTCCCATTGCTTCCTGTGGTCTGTAAAGAACCAAGGACATGCTGTAGCATAAAACCACAGATTTAATTAAAACTTTATTGCCTTGCTATTATCACTTTATCTTTTATTATATTCGAGACGTTTAATACAGGGTGAAACGTTTTTCTTATGGTCAAACGAGACATGTCACACATTTGGAAGCGGAAAATTTTCATCTATCAATATCAACTATAAACAGCCGCTCTCCGCTTTTCAAATAATTTCAAATAAAAACAAAACTTAGCTTCAGGTTCCTAGATTTGCTTACGATGAAGCGATCTAGTTTCTATGCAGAACAGAAGTTGAATGGCAAAGATGTCATGAAAGAATGCATTTAGTCCATTTTTATAGACTCCTCCCGCTAAGACTAAAAATCCATTGCTTAAGTTATAAATCACAATAAAAGATCACTAATTGAAGTAGCTTTAATAAACGTAATTCACCGAAGTGTGGCTAATTCTGAAGATATGGACAAGGTAAAAAGCACTCTAGAAAGAAATATTACCTTTCATCTTTGGCAATTAAAATTCAATATGAAAGAAACAATTTGTCTTCGTCCACTAATTTTATTTGAAAAAACACGACCGGTTTCGAGGTTAACTCATCTTCAGGTGACCGGAATACATTTATAAGCAGAGTAAACTAAACTAATAACTAACTAACTAACTAACTAATACTAAATGTATTCCGATGCTCTCTGCGGCCTAAAATTGGCCGCAGAGAGCATTGGAGATGTCGACAAATAAATCACGTGAACGCTCCATGGCATGCGATTCCGCCGCTTGGATTTTCCCTCTTTTTCCGACGTGAGATTCCAGGCGCCGCTTAAGATATCTGATAGGGAGGAATTGTGCCTTCAATTTCATACCCAGATCCCGCACTATCTTACTAATTACTATCCCTTTAGAATCCTTTGATGGTGCCTTCTGTTTTATTAAGTTTAAAGGAACGTGATGGAAAAGTAATGATAATAATGAGAACTAAAAACTAGACGTGACCTGTAATGAAACATTCCTCTTGCAATTAAACTTTTAATTTACAGGTCAAATTATTTTGAGTAAATTATTCCGACTGATTCCTTCAATATTTCGTTATGTACGTCGAAAAAAGAATATGGAAGAATAGCATATATACACTTGCGGTTAATGCAATGGTTGCTGATGAATATAAATGAGTATACTCTGATTATTATAGAAAATGATTTTATCCCAAGTTGATGATGACTTACGTATGTACATACATTTAGATGACAATAGATTAAAAAGTACCTACGAAAGTGTTTACTAGAAGCAGTAAACCCTTATAGTACAAGCCGTAATATCTTTCGTTGTCAGAACAAGTCTAAATTATTTTCAATTACTACTCCATTAAGCTGCGACACTTATATCAAGCAAGTTCAAAACTATGATTATAGTTAGCCGAAAAAATTGTTTTTCAATGGTTTATAAATGAGATACAATAAATAAAATAAGTCAACTTGACGTTAGAGTTAGATTTTAAGCTACAAAAGTTGCCGTTCGTAGAAAAAGGATAGGACTAAAATCGAGCACACCACTATGCTTTGAATAAGTAATATAATATGTACGCTAAAATTGTCAGTCTAATTTGGATTAACCATCTAATCTTAAAATAATTATATACATGGTCAGCTTCACACCACTTTATTTCGTTGAGCTGACCAAGTATATGATTATTTTAAGTTTAGATACGTAGGAGTTCCACCAAGTAATGTCGCAATATGTTAGTTCAATGAAACTGCTCTGCAATAATATCCAAAAATCTTAACTAGTTCCTGCATTAATGCAGTCAATATCGCTAGACTTGGGTAGATGTCAGGGAAGAAAAAAGGGTAAATAATAAGAGACAGCAAGTTTTAAAAATGCACATTGTGCAGAAATATTTCGCGTATGAAAATATCTTTCACAGAACCATTCTCATATGGTTCAAACTCCTAAAACCTTCCGCCAATTTAGTGGATTAAATCTTTTCGCATCCATCGATTTCCGGCTCCGAGGATGGCCCGAAGGAAAGGGGCCAGTTTCTGACACCTGCGATATCCAACGGTTCCTATCAATCCCGGTTTCACAAACCACTCACTTTACTCGATCCCCTCAAGGTAAATGAAGCTTTTTTGGTGTTCATCTACTCCCACAATTTGATCTTAATGGGTTAAGGTTCTCATCCTACGGCGCTGAATCAACGACTCGTGTTCTACATGATCTTTTTTCTCTTCGCATCGGAATGAGAGTGGTGTAAGAAGATAATAAAGGCGAATGGAAGCCACGATCGTTTTTGTCGAGAAAGGAAGGCGCCTTGGGCGACGTTGGAAGATGATGATTAATGAGACAGCGGGATTGACTTAAGGGAATCCACAGTGTGGAAGGTAAGACAAGTATAGGCAAGAGACAAAACGGGCGATTCACGGCGGACGTTATTTGGCCCTTTGAATTCCGCGAAGAATCGATCTAATTATTAGATGCAGATGTGGAGGAAATTGGAATTTGCGATTTTTTTGATTCGCGGCATTCTTATCTATTATGAGGGAATTTTAACGGGATGTTAAGTAAAAAGAGCGCTAATGGTGAATGGACGGTTCGGTTGAGCACTTAAATAGTTTTCAGCCTGAGAGTCATAATGAGGGTCCAGATGAGTCGCAGAGGAGAGGTCAAATATAAGAGAAAAACTTTTTCATCTTAGGTACGCGTTACATGATCGAGCTGAGACTTTCCAAGCACCACACCAAACTTATTTTAAATTACGATCATAAGAATAGGCAGGATACCTACTATAGCGGCACTAGTAAAGGCACGCAACAAGACACCAAGAATAAGTTTCCGTCCGTAATCAAGCCCATTTTCATCTACGAATAGGAAAATATCTTATAGACCTATTATATCTTCCGAATATACTTTTAACGTTTAAATATAAAACTTCAAACGATAAATTTTTGGCCTATTATAAATTACGTACTTAATACTTATTCATTATAAAACACGCATATTGAATGTCATTGGTAAGAGCAAATGGCAACAGCATATCCACAAGTAAATAAAGTAGTAACAAAGTTGGAACATTTTGCAAAGCTTATCGATACGCATGGCCTTTTCCAGAGATCTTGAAACTATTATAACATGCATTACGAAATTCGGAATGAGGGCAATACCTCTACTCAAATAAGTAAATTTGGAAGTTCCAATTGAACAATAGAAAGAGTTGAGAAGAAAACTTTCGTTTTTTACTGAGCAGAATTAAAATTTAAGAAGCAGTTGAGTCAACAGTTACTATAAGATATAAACATAACTTTTTCTGCCCAAACCTTTTGACAAAAGTCGATCTTTTATGCGTCAACTACAGAAAAAAGGGCGACAGGGCACACTAAATTTGGGGTTTGTTTTTTCTGTTTTCCTCCCTCGAAATAAATTACTTAAGGAGACGAAGGGTGAAAAAAATGCAATTGGCGGTGTTATGTGGCTTAAAAGGATTGAGTTAGAAAGCGTGCGTCGCTCCTAAGTACACAGTGTCACGTCGCGTGCATTGCCTCAAGGGATATGCTCTAATGAGCGAGCAAAAAGGGGGAGAGCGGATGAAAGAAGACACCTAAGAGAATGACAGATGGACTGGACATGCCCTTGCGGGAGAGCCTCTTTTCGCACCTTCAGTAAGACGGAAAATTGCATGATCAAACCCTGATTGAAATGGAGTTTTTGCCATGCTTTCCAGGCTTGTAGGTCTCAAACTTCCCAATTCAACTCCTTTTCTTTTACTTCTTGATAACTAACTCCTTTAAATCACTCAAAAGGAAACCTTTCTCAGTACACTTTCTTTTGAACAGTTTACTTCCCTGTTCTCTATTTGTCTATTTTCTTTTTCTTTCACTTTTCGAACAAACCCCAGTATTTCCGATATCTCATACTGTTCTATACTCTCTCTATATATCCCGAAAGATCTTTATTCCTAAGCAGCCCAAACTTAACCTTTTCCTTATATTGATTCTAACGCAGCACCACTCATACAATCGACGATAATAGATTGCATGATTTAATCAACAAAAAAATCACATGAACGTGTGGGAAAGTGGCAAATCACAGCTAATGTTATTTTTATGTGCGTTGATAATACTTGTATTCCAACAGTCAGCAATTCAATAATATTTCAGCAGTTAAACGTTTATCTTCCAGTATTGTTAACGGCAATCGCCGATCTGGGCCTCTATTTTGTAACTTTTGCGTAGCGCATGGAATTGGGTTTTGAGCGCAATTGTCGGCCATATTGGCAAAAATTACGAATGGAATCACGTCTAATCTATAGCATTTGTTAATGATTTCACAATTACTACTTTTCTATTAGATTCTCATTATCATCAATAGGCATTAATTAACACTTAATTAATTAATTAATTATTATTCACCTTTGAACCCTCTTTATTGGAACACGGAATTAGGCATTACTGTCATGGAATGCTTTTCATATCCCGAAATTCCTAGGTAATTTTTTACGCAAGGAATTCAAGTTTTCTTTCTGAATTATCTATCAAAATTTCTAAACATTAATTCCATACAATTAAATAGAACGGAGTAAAGCTTAATTTCAAATTGCGAGATGTCACACAGGATAAAGATAACAACTCCCTCTACTCATCTTTTATCCTCTTCTTATTTACTTTATTTATCTTAATATTACGGCGGGCGAATAGACGCACTCGTTTAAATGCGGTGAACTCTTGATTACCGGGATAATGACGGGAAGAGGATAGAAGAAAAATAAAACGTAGATAATCCAAACTTTCACTTATATTACTTTTGAAATTCCTAATTAACATAAATAAATAACATACTATTAATTCTGCCGATATTCCGCCTGTTGTTTTAGATTGTTTCATGGTTTAAAAAGTTTTATTCGTCCGAATGCGGATCTTCTTGGCACCGATAATGTCAGGGGTATTTCCCTGTGCTCCATTGAAAAGGTCCTACTTGTATTAGAACGCGAAAATAATTGTGATTTCGGATTTAATTGAAAATATCTACGAAGAGTAAAATATCATGCGCAGATAAATGGTAAAGCTGAGATCACGTTCACGGATAGCTTCACTGTGAGTGGAAGAACAAATATGTCCTTTGATCTTCGTAGAAAATCTAATCCAAAATGAAAATTTATTCCTATTCACTACATTGCATCGTGGACGACAATTACCAAGACAAGGAACAATAAAAATGAAAATTTAGCCAAAAATACGGTTAGTGCTGATCAAAACGATACCAAATACTGTCGTATAGCATTCCTTGTGAGGAAGTCCAAATCCAAACTCCATTTCCGCTAAATTGGGAAAGTTTAGAAAAAGCCTCCAAACTCCCAAACTTAGCATCGTTAGAAAATAGGCATTCATCTCATCTTCCCAGCCTCCCCATTCTCAGACACAACACGCCCTTCTCAAAAATACCTCTTTCGTCCACATCCAGAAATGTATTAAATAAACCTTAGAAGCGATCATCCGAGCCGACAGATTCCGTTAATGCGAACCCAAAAACACTTGGAAACGATAACTCAACCCCACCTCCCGAACGAAACATTCGGAAAAAAAATAAGGGATCCTCGTGTTGCTTCCACGTGGGTCCAGAAATATCTCCTGTGAAAGGGCGTGGGCGGAACCTGCGAGATCCAACGATGGCATTCTTCAGAGGACATTGTTGTCAGGGGAAGAGAAGTCCACTCGCGCTGGACCTTACCAAGGCCAAGGTTAGAAGTTCTCTTTGGGAGGCGGAATCCGAGTCCTAACCGGGATTCGTAAAAGGGATACGCGCAGCGTCCCCTTCTCTGTTGCTAACCGGCATGACGACATCGATTCGTCTTGAAAACGAGATCGTTTCGTGAGGAAGACGCCCATTTTAGACGCTTAAAGGAAAACCGCTTTTTTTCCTTCCCGAAGAAGGTGGACGTAAGGGGGTGACTTCTCGACTCATTTTAAAGGGTTTTCGGATTTTCCTGAACTACTGGGTACAATTCGGAGAACGCCAAACGATTAACGTCGCAAAGATTCACTTGTTGAGATGCTATTAGTGGAAACATTTGACTGTTTACTGGAAATCTTTCGCCATGGTACAAGAAAAAAATGCGAAGCTGAGATTTTGACTAACACCACGACCATGGAGTCGTTACTCTGAAAATATATCGCCTTTACATTGGTGCAATTAGGTAAATGGAACTAAATTCATTCTCCGTAGCAAATTTATTCAAAATCAAAAACTGAATCAAGATAATAAAGAGTATAAATGTCGAAGATTAAATCTTCAAATATTAGCTACAACCGGATGTCTCAGGATTTTACTAAAAAGCCAGTGGAAAGCGTGCCTTCCAGCGAGTCCTAGGTTCGAGTCCTTGCTAGTCGAGATTTACTCTGGTTAAGAAATGGAGGTCAACATTCGTGCATTGTTGAGTCTCCTGCCGTAATGATATAATTGATGGAAGTTTGTAGGGAAATAAATTTTTAAGCTTGCTTTAACTGGGGTACCCGCATTCGTAGAATTTGCGCTATAGTAACTGTAGTAAAAAAAGACCTTTGTTTCATCGAGTGTTCAGACGGTAGGCCGAGAAGGAGAAGAGACTCTTTTTTTAGTAAATCCACAACTTGAATATGCGTCGAGTCAATCGATTCTGCAGATGAATGCCACAAGCAAGTACTCGGCAACTTCAAACGGGGCGCCTCGCTGAAAATCATAAGGATGTAAAAGTAAACCTCGCTGAAATGTCCTCTAAGCAGGTTAGAAACCATATAATAATGGGGATAGGCTTGAGTTATCTTTGGAAGAAATACGTTTTTGGGACACGAAATACATTTAGATAAATGCGGTTCCGTGAAATAACTCGGCTGGTTTGTAGTCTTCCTCATTCTGTTCAGACTTTAGCATAATCCTCCATTATAGAACGAAAATATCAATATAAATTCGCCCAAGTATGGTAAAAATGCAAAAATGATGCATCCAATCATTAAGTTGCTCCTATTCAGCAAAGTTTCAATGTTACATCTCCCTCGAAGGCTTGCAACTATCGATTCATCGAAGACTGAATTCATCGAATCAAATGTTTGAGCCTTAAAAACTTTCCCGGAATGGTTCATATTATAGCTTAGGCTCTCTATGGATATATTGATATTATTTTCGATACTACTTAATTACTTTCTCAAAAATAAGACATACAGCTAGCGGTTCTCTATCTTGATCGTTATCTCATTTGAATTGTGTCGTTAGGACGAAAGACCTTTTGTGGCACATATTCTTAAACGATTAATTATTATTATTAACTTTAGATTAGGTTATTGCAAAGAAAGTTAGTCATGTTATATCATGCATCTGGTCTTCCGTGGAATTAGCTGATATAATTCATAAATTAACTTTTAACGCATTTTAAGTTTCCCGCAACTTTATTTTGATCCGTTTAAAAACTTTATAATATTGAAAAAATGGATAACAAATATTCCATGACTTTTAATTTTAAATTACCTGAACTGTCCATTTATTAATGCTCAATAAGGTAGAGAGTTGTGATGACTCTTGAATCAGTCATGTTTCATCAGAGTAAATCTCACTCGCCTCAGGTTAGATCCTTATACTAAAATAGAAATTGCACTTATAGTGCTCCCATTACATGCAGTATTAAGCCATTTTACAGATTCAATATATTTTGAAAATTGATCACTATCTTAAGGAAAATCGCCAAAAACGAGATTGTGTGTACATGAGACGTCGATCTAATGTGTTGGATCAATCGATCCTAATTTAAGACAGTAACAGAATTGCGGGATAAGAGCGCAATTGGTGATGATAAGAATAATATTTACGCATTTATCTTTACAAAGTTTCGAAGGGTCTAAAAATACTCATTGAAATAATACGCTATTGAAACGGTACGTTTTCGTCGTAAATGAAATTTTACATGACTCGCTAATTGTCAGCTCCGGCATTTTGGGAAAAGTTCTCATTTTTTCCTCACTTGTTGTGATATAAGCGGAAGAATGGGAACGCCCTGAAAGTGATAAATGAAAATCCCTTGAGTAAACTCCGGAGAATTTCGTATAATTCGTACAGAAATGCAAGAACAGAATGAATATTAATTTCGCGTTAATACAAGAATCGATTCTTTTTACATCACAGGCGTGAAAAATCGCGTCAACAGACATTTTCGGTGTACTCTCACTCTTCGAGAACGTCATATGGCGTTACACATGCGTAATTCCAGCACATTCATTGCAGCGTGCTAGTAAGCTGTCACGCACACGTGCTTACACCGAGATAATTGCTTCGAAAATTATGCAGCTCGGGCGAAAATATCAGCATTAAAAACTATGCAATTAATATTTGAAGACCTGAAAAATAATTTTTGCCTCTGTTAACATCATCTAAGACGCGATTTTCTTCTAATAATCTTTGAATTAATCAGTATACCAAGATTATTTACGCATAATAAGAGATTCCTGTTTTACATTTGAAATCATCTTTCATTCCCCCGAATCATTTCCAAGATATACTCCGTATTAATTTTTCCTTTTTTATTGTAAAATAATCTTATATATCTAGTTTTTAAGGTTATTGTTACTGCTTTGCAGTTGTTATTAACTGGAAACAATTTCATTACAGACCAAGAAAAACACATAGAAATAATTTACCTACGGTTCCAAGGCGGAAAATCATTGCCACTTTGTATTTGAAATGGACTCAAACTGCGAAAGGGTTTTCTCTTTAATTCAGGTACAGAATGAAATTACTAAATGAATGACATAAAAATATTGATATGAGAACTCTCCCTAAAAATTTTACGATAATATTCGTAGAGAATACTAGTTGCTAAATGATATATTTTCAGGGGAAATGAAAGATGGAGAGAAAAAAAAGACAAAAGCTGCTGTGCGATATAGATGATTAAGAACAAGAAATTATCTTTATATTATAACAGTTATTAATACTTGGAATAAAGGCATATGAAACTTCGGCGAGACAGAAGACTAATGGATTTTTTCATTAAAAAATTTATTCTTTTTTACTCTTCGACTCATTCATGGTATCTGTCACCATTGAAAGTTATGCTACTATTCCCGTTTCGTAAAATCCCTAAAGGGCAGGAGAAGCTGAATACGATAGACACTCTGGAAAAAATACGACATCGAAGCTCTATCACAAAGCCTCTTACTTCCACACGACAAATTTTTCAGCGCCAACGTTAAAATTAGAGCCGCACCTCATCTCAACGCCGATTACCACGCCGTAAAATTTTTCGACCAACTTCATATCAATGGTGGCGACTTATCTCCAAATGGAGTTCCACAGGCCATAAAACGTGGAACAACTGCCATCGCTTTCGTCTCGCCGCGAACGGCACCATTTCATGGAGCGTAAATTGCAGAGGACGAAACAGCCATCGTCGCTTCAAGTGCCGACCAAAATAAAGAAAGAAATCCTTGGACCAACTCCCTGGAAAGCCCGTGCAGAGCCGCACCCCAACCTAATGCCGCGTATCTGCACCCCACATCTCCTTCCGCACCCTCTTCACCCCGTGAATCTTCCCGATCACACTCGGGGTGCAGGCTGAGGGACGGAAGTGGGGGTGGGTCTGGGAAGGGGAAGTGGGGGTGGGTCTGGGAAGCGAGACTGCCGTATCGATCGGCGAATGCGTAAATACGGAAGAGCGTGGGAAAAGGAGACGGACGAAATGGCGAATTAAATAGACACCGAAACATATGGGACAATTAAAGCGTCTACCGTTGAGTTACTTGCTCAAGTAGTACTAACATTTTAAAAGTGTTTCAACATTAAGGTCATTTCGCACATACAGATCCGCACCGGGAATCGAACCCGGGACCGCTGAAGTTGAACGCGCTGCCCTATCCGGAGGTCTTGCTTTTTAAATAAATCCTAAATCCTGAGGCAAGAGTCAGAGAAGACCTCTACCAACCTGCGAACAAAATCGGTCGAAACTGAAAAAAAGTTTTTGTACTCCGAGAACAATGACAGTATAAGAGAGAAAATATCTTGAAAGCCCGACACTGCGGGCATTTCCTGCTCCATAGACGCAGTTAGCGGCTATCGAGGATTTTTTTGATTTTTCTCGGATTCTACTGATAATTATTTGGAAATAAAGGGAAAAAAAACAGTTATTGGACAAAGGCCATTCTCGTCTGAAAGTAAAAGACCATAGTCTTTTTTTGCATTGTTGAAGTGTATTTTACGATTTTGAATCCCATGAGAGACCGATTTCAGCAAACGAAGGTGATTAGGAAATTAATCATTTTGTAAGCCGTGTTATATCTATATTTCTATGGAAAATATTTCCTTATCGGAAGAAAGAAAAGGTCATTTGTAACTCTCTAACTTTAACTATCGTAGTTATTTTATCCTGCCTATAGAAATTGATGTAAACGGAGAACGATAAAGTAAACAAGAATATGCATTCAATAATAAAATATAATACAACAGCAGGAGAAACAGGATTTGTGAAACCTGTGAATACGTATACCGGTAGCAATGCAGGAAAATTATATCAAAAGTATTAAGCGCATTCGCGATCGCGAATAAAAAGATACATAAGCTGGCAGATAAAATGCGAGAAATTGAGGCTGAATATGATTACGGATATCTATTTTTCGGAAATCTGGTTACGATGAGACCTGACTCCAAGTATCCAAAAAGCTCCATAGGTTGGGAATAGGCTGAAAATCTAAATTCATGTATGATATTCAGTTTATTCCACTAATAAAAAATCGCAATTCCAAAAAGAATATCCCTACTTCTACATGTATACGATTTCTATTACAGGTAAAATATTTTCAAATATTAATCTTCGTAATGATATTCTTATAAAAATCAATCCGAATGTACTTCCTGAACGAAATCTCGTCTTCTCGGAGTGTAGGATGATTTTTCTATTCCTTCTCACTCCCGTGAAACACGGACGTTTGCCGGTTGGAGAGCGACCGAATGATTAAAAATTATTTTATATTTAAAATTTATTGTGTGAATCGATGTTTTCCGTAAAATTCATACGGAAAAAATTCTACTAAGACCCTTCCCTTTACCTTAAATTAATGGAGACGAAATATTTTAAAGGCGATAGCAACAAAGTATCATCTTCAGCAGCATCCTCACGAGCTCCTCCGCTAATACTTTTTGGACCATGAAAATCATGTTCTTCCACGAATAATCTACTATAAGTTATTCAGATTTATTTTACAATTAAATATGTAAAATTCATGAAAAGAGCACGCTAAAATATTTTATATCTACAAAATATATCCTTACCTTCCGTTTGGAGGGAGAATAGCGGCCAAGTTACAGCACATAAAGAGTTTAAACACCACGAAATAGTGACAGATTAACACGCGATTGAAGATCAAAAAGATTTATTGGTTTGCATTAAAATGAGAGCAATTTCACTCACTGGATTAAGCTAGGGGTAGGGAAGCTTCTTCCATTTTCAGGCCACATTTAGCATCCAGTCTCATCATCAAGAAAACAATCAGACCACTCGTGTTGTGTGTCGCCTACATTTAAATAGTTAAACATCGAAATTTAAAAAAAACGAATTAATTCACGATTATAACTGAAAAAGATTTCCTACTTTTTCACTTGGCTTCATTACCAAAATTTTTCATTGTTTCATTTCGGAAGAAACAACTTTGCCAAATATAAAGGAAGGTGAGAGAGTCGGACGCATCATTATTATGACTATTTATGACTATTAAAGGATGTAATTGGCAAACGGAGACCCTCTCCGCAGAAAGTAAATTGAGGGTCATTCGTAGGTAAAAAATACGACCTCTATATCTATGGCATGGTGGAAAGACTAAACATGAATACATAGTCTTTCCACCATGTCTCTAGGGAGCCTAACCGCTTTGTAGGGATCGTGGGGCACATCAGTGTGTCCTTGATCATATTTTTCTTCACAGAATTGAATTTCAATAACCTCACAAATCTTTCCGACTACTTTTTCTTTACGACACCCTCTAACAAAGGATTAAGGATCCTTACTCTGAATCTGCAGAAATTACTTCGCATGGAACTCCTAAATAAAAACGGAACTGTTAGTCTTGTAATATATGCTTGACCGTCAAAGAGTGTCTTAATGGATAAATACGTAGATGTAATTATGCTCGAAAGTTTGCCTAATACTTAGGTTGATAAATAAGAAGGATATTGCCGAGAAGAAAGGGTTGGGAACTAATATTGTAGGAAAGCGCCGTTACTGCGAAGAGTTCCGGATTTAAAGCATTCGAAAAATTACGCCTTCTGGAGATTCCGCTGACGCACGCCATCGAGTTCGGTGTATTCCAGGAGATTGTTAGCGTCCCATCTGCCGCTGCCTTCAAGCGGATGCGGAAAAATAGCGAAGTCGACGGGACGCCAGGTTACGGTAATGGAAGAGCATGGAGATTTATGTCGTACTGCCCGGAGGAAGCCCGAGTACTTCCCATTCCGTGTATCTGATCTGTTTATTGTCAGCGCCGCTCGGAAGTTGGAAGATTACGCTACGGAAAGATTTCACCCCTTTATAAGAGTTTGCCTCTCAAAAGACCGTGTGGCCGGATAGCGTGACGGAACGAAACGTCTTGTTGTTTCACCGTGCCTAGAAGTGAAGAAATACTCTCTCTAATGAACCCGTAAATTCATTCCGAAAGAAAATGAGGATGCCGTGTTTAAATTATTAATCAGGATATTTTTAGCCGTTTCAATTCCTTCGAGTTTCATTTAAGGAACACCGATCTAATAACTGGAATCCTCCATATGATCAAAATATGTACCCTTTCCCATTTAAACTTTCACCAAACATTTTATCAGCGACATTCAACAGAAAAATACAGATTATTAATATTTTTGGCTAACATGAGAAAGTACAACTATACGGTAAAATTAATAAGGTAAAAACTAATAAGTGATCAATTTCAATATAAAATTTTATAAAGATAGTTCAATTTTTATTTGTAGAGACAAACACGTTTCAAAAATTACGTTATTTCATCTTTAGAATATATAAACCCCTGGAGTGAAATAACAGTGGATTCAAATAGATTAGGAAATCCAATAACATCCATTGAGCAACTATAATTGAAAAATAAATTAATTTCTTAAGCTATGAAGAGCCGAAGACGGCTATAAAAATATAAAAGGGGTTGTTTACATTTTTATTATTTGTAGGTGTGAATACGCCTCAGCGAAATAAGGTTTATGAGAATAATGTATAATGAATTAGAATGCAACTTATTGCTCATTCTGTTACTCTTTGCTCTTCACTTGTTTTCGAAGGTAATTTGTTCTTATTCGGTTGTCAACTGTTTCTCCATTCTCAGCAGATCGCAATAAAAAGTTTGACTTCGGAGAGGTCTTTTTAACTTTCTGGTTGAACTGTCATAACGACTAATTGCTACAAAGCAAATATTATTCTGCATTTTTCACTCTTATACCTCAACTCATTCGTGAATTTTTCAATCGCTTGGTTTTGTAATAGAAATACTATATTTTTGACACGTCTGATTGTAAAATAACCGAAGAATTCCAATAGAATGGCAGTGCTTTTAGTTGTCACTGCTGATAACCACTTAAAAAAAAAACGTGAACATTAGAATGCTTTCGCCAAGTAATTACTATCTAATTGAATCGTATGCTAACTGTTCAACCTGTCGTATAGTTAAGTCACACTCTCATTGTTTGCCGTGGAGATATTTTAACTTATTCTCTTATTATTACTCTGTAATGCACCTGGAGAGGTTTACTAACATAAAATTAAAATATCTATCATAGGCTAAACACATATACTAACACAGTAAATAACGAAAGACAAATATCTAAACCAGAGACATGACTCTCAGTGCACTACATAGAATTAGCTATAAATTATAATATGGAAATTTCCATTAAAAATTAAGTTCAATAACGGGGGAAATTTAATCACAAAAGTAATTATGATGTATTTTACAAGATTTAGTCATTCTGAGAAATTGTATTCTCAATAAATGGGGTGATTCCAGAACGATTCTTCTTCTTCTCTGGAAAAGGGATCGCTGTAAAAATTGCATTATTTTCTAGTTTCTTATCATTCAATATTTTTATTTTCTTTTCGTATACTTCACATTTACCTTTATAAGATACCCATACTTTCTACCTTTTTATTTTGGAGAAATCTATTGAATTAAATAACATGAATCATATTTTCATTCCTAATGGCTTTACCCAAAATACTGAAAATATTGGAGTCTTAAATAGATTTTCGTTCGACGTGGGAAAATAGGAGGAGATACATCTTGAAATTCTTTGATAAATTGTTCATTGAGCCCAAGCATCTGTTTCGTCGACGGATAAACGGCCGGATGAAGACTCTTCTAAAAACTATGGTTTTTCCATTTGCTGCCAACCGAAATGAATATATAACGAAGGAAGTTGAGCTCCAACGACGGATCTCAATGCACAAAGAAACGAGACGAAGGCGTAAATAGAGCAGCTGGATTAATTTACTCAGTGTGATCGGAATGGGAGAATTCAACGGAGCGTAGAACGCGAAAGTAAATGAAGGCGGTGGCATCGACCGCCATTCACGGGCGATATCAATTGACCCTTTTGATGTTCTACATCCTTCCTCAGCTCCGTCTTTAGGAAATGCTTCGAAACGAAGGTAAGGCTAAAACCTTGGAGTCCGCCCACGGATCGGAGTCGATATCTCCAGAGCATTCAACTCGGCCGGTTACTCACTTCGTACGTCTCGAGTCTAGACCAGTGCTCCACGGCCTATAGAATCAAGTAGGCTTGAATCAAAATTTTCATTATTGCATCAGCAGCAGTCTATTCTGTTGAATATCCCGGGGTCACACAAATAAATTAACTCATACATACATATCCGAAAAATTTGCGGTGAAAAAATCAGAAAACTTAATCAACAAAGCCAATAGGTGGGATGACAAGGTAAGACATCGCTCCTTCTATTTTTCACACACACACTTCCCTGCTGTTTCGTCCAATCTGGCGATTGGAGAAAAATAGTAGGAATAGATGTAAGAAAAAAATTTGTTTGAGAACTTTTTCCACTAATAATCCCCAATATTCAAGAGCAAAATGATAGGTCGAGCGATTGGTGCTTACACCCCCTGCTGCACGCCGATAGACGACCTATAGGATGCCTAAGTAAATATGGATGTGGATTTAGATCGTGCATGCGCCTTTTTTTCTATTAATGTATCTTACGGTATAAGAATGTATAATTTCTAAAGTATAAAAATTCTTCATTTTTCACGAAGCATTCTTATCAATTTCAATTCGTGTTTGAAACTAATAAATAGGACGATCTACCAAAGGAAGTTGATGCTTGGGTTCGCCTGCTCCCCTTCTCTGCGACTTAGTTTTCAATAAATAAAAAGATATTGGATATAAAGAAATTCTTTATAGATATATTGTTAGCCATCTGCAAAATAAAAAGTTACCTTTTTAAAGGTCTCTTAAATCTGGAGACCCGGATGCTAGATATCCCACCTCTTTTCTAGTTCGGCTTATAAATATATGGTTTTGTATTACATATGTGTATTTGAGTTGATTCGTAAATGCGCCTAGAAAGATTAACGGCTCGAATGCACTGGCCAAGACGCGAAGTCTACGAAGCGATGAGATTTTTCCTATGATAAAATTATAGAACAGTCGTGAGTGGATTGGTCTTTATTTGTTTTTCCTTCGCAGATTTTCTTCGTAAACTAACGATTAATAGTCACTGAAAAACGTGCTTTAGAATGAGATTTATACATTATACATTTCTAACTGAAAACTCAGCAATTGTACGGTGGATTTCGTAGCAATGTTTTTTATTCGACAATAATTTACTATGCTGAATCATGCAGGGGATTCTCGTAGCTGATTGCCAAAAAATCTATATATAATTAGCGGTGTGTCCGTCTGTCTGTCCGTCCCCTCTTGGAAAATATTTGTCGTAGAGCCATGAGACAAACTGCATTCTATTTCTAATATGCTGAAAGTCCTACGAAAACTATTCTCATCTTTATGAAGGCTCGGGTTCTAACCCAGGACTCCATAATACGTTTCCATAAGGAATGCACGTAAAGTTCGTTTTTTCACCCAGCAGGCTTTATAGGCAAAAGGAATTAAACTTCCTTTTCTTTTCTTTTATTTTACTTTTCTTTTCTTTCCAGCTTGTGCCGGGTCCTTCGTTATCTGATACACTTGTAAGTTTTGGAGTCCTTACGAAAATATTTTGAAAATCGACGTTTGTCCGCAGAAACGGGCTCTTGGGACCACAGTGCGATCCTTTGTGAAATCCGCACGTGTCGATAAAAAGTCTTCTTATAAGAATGGAAAGCTGCATTGTTCCACTGGAGAGGATGAAAAACTGACAGAGAAGATGAGAAAACATCCAACATATATATGATATGCAACATACAATTCTAGAGATTTCTATTGTATACTGTCCTCTTGATATCTCCTTCAATTAATCTCAGGATAAAATTAAACTGAGAAGGGACCAATCTAAAGAATTCTCGAAATTTTTTAGCATCCTCCCCAAAAATGGTTTTAATCAGCTGCAGTCCGCTACAGAGCGATGTCGGTATTCTCAGGGTTTTACAGGGTATAACTATTAGATTGATCAAAAATTTCATTTCCGATCATCAGGGTATGCTTTTGATTTGAAAATTCTGTCGTCGGTCGGGCAGCACGTCCTGCAAAACATACCAAAAGGAATTAAACTTCCTTTTCTTTTATTTTACTTTTCTTTTCTTTCCAGCTTGTGCCGGATCCTTCGTTCACCCGAACGCGGCAACGCCAGTGTGGCATAAGAAAAACTTGTAGGGGAGGTCGGTAAGTGATTCAGCTATGGCCGTTTCTTCAGGACGCAACTATGCTTCCGCGCTAAGAAATGTTGCAAATCGACGACTGCAGCCTAATCGTTTTGCAAGTTGGATGATTTTTCCCACAGATCCTTCAGAAAATTAAGACAAAATCGAGCGGCCGATGATGCGGCAGGTTTAGCGCCATCTTGCGCACCCTTGAGAATACTGGTTATATTTCAAATCTTACGCCAAATACTTTGAATATTGCGGGAAAGTTTGAAGACCAGTGAGTGTGCAGTGAGGATGGAGATGACCTTTTCAGGTGGGAGGCACGTATTGGCTATCCGACGAAATATTTACGAATTATATATTACCAGCAGAATTGCCCATTGATTTTCAACGGGGAAAATAGATGTAGGATTAAATTAGTAATGCTATTTGTGCATAAGTGAAATTATACTCTCCGACGATTTCAGAAGCAGTGGTGGAGTAATACGAAACAGTTGTATTGGAATCTATTAGTAGAGGTTTGCTTGGGATCTATTTGAGTCATTAAAGCTCCTATATCTTCTCCATTTCTGTAAAGGCAACTTAAGTCATATTACGAATAACATTAAAAGAAAACAAATAAAATACTGGAGTTATATTTATATGTATTTACTATCCAAACATTATAAATATTGTACCTGATTCATTTTCATAGAATGAAAGCTTAAATGCATACCTATATGCAAATAGAGGAAGGGTCGGAGGGTCTTGACCCCCTACCTTTTTCATCTGAAATCTTTGGAGAGGATAATTTCACTTCTACACAAATAGCATTACTTATTAAATCCTACATCTATTTTCCCCGTTGAGAATCAGCGGGCAATTTCGCTAGTAAAGAATAATTAGTTCTGGCAGTTATAAGAAGATTTGGGTTTGTATCATTTATGCTGATTGTGGCACCTTCAGATTAAAACAAATTTTTTTAGGAGTGTAGACATTTATAAGAATGTATATACCTACGTATTTTGAATATTGTTTTTATATTAAACGGATTTATTCTTTGAAAGTTGAATATTATATGTGCCTCTGTAGCAAATATAGTAACCAAATGAAATGAGGAGAGTAAAAATGTTTCAAAATAAATAATTTTATTTCATCGAGTTATAAAGGATCTTGAATTACTCTTGTTACTGAAACTCAAAAGGAAATCCAATGTTGCACATACTGAGGTGAAGATTACTAGTTATACACGGTCCAATAATAAGACTGGTTGATTCTGATGTGGTTTATGATTTGGTTTCAGGGTTTTGTGTCATGCAGTGCGAGTGCACACATCTCCTGAGCTAAACATATTCGCCCCTCAGACGATTGTCTCCAGAGATCGATGATGTGGAAGAGAAGAAGCGGTTGTGATTAGCATCCCATATTGTGATGTGGTTCATCAGATAAGCATAGTGACGCTTTATTTCCGCCAAACTCGATTCACCTCAAAATTCGCCAAATTTAATCCTGAATAGGATTAAATTTGGTGAAGTAAGAGACGACGAAACATGATTTAAAATTAAGAGTTTCGTAACTTTAGGATGGGTCTCGGTAATTTATCTATTAACTTCGTTAAGATTTCTACAGCAAGTGATATAGAGACAATTATCTTCAAACATTCGATTGGTGATTCATAGAAAGTGGTTAATCACGGACTTTCCATTGCTTCCATATCCTAGTATCGACGCTTGTTGCGATACGGCAGTAGGAGCGTTTGCAAACCTCCGAAATGCTCCGAGGGCATCCTAGAAAATCACCCCAACTTCGATCTGCATCGACACAGGTTACTACGCTCTCCAGAACAGGGTCTTTGATCCCAAATGAAGCTGAATCTGTCACAAATAGGAGCCTGAAAACGGGAATGTCGGAATTCGAGCGTTGTATTTGGAGGGCGTGGACAAGAGGAGGGAAGGTAACGAGCGAAAGGACGGAAATAGCAGTGATTGGGAGAGACAAATTAATCAGAAGTAGAGAAGGAGGAGAATGAAGTGATGAGAAGTAGAAGGCAAAGAATTTCGCCAAAAAAATCGAGAGAGCGGCTGCTTCATATTGTAACTATTAGTAAGCTTTAACTACACTTCTAACGGTAATATGTTTATAAATATGTGGCCAGGAGAAAAGTTAGTTCTGCAGGAAACTCGGACTATATCAATGCTTTATTAAATAAAAACAGATATATTAAAAATTTTAGAACTGCATAGACAGGAGTAACACCAGTATGAATTACATCTTCGAGCAAATTTCCGGATTTCATAATTTAATTTATAAATTTTGTTTTCGCACGGAAACATTACAAGATAAGTACAAGTATTTGGTTGAAAACAAGAGAGAAATTTATTCTGTCACTATATGGTATTAAATTTAGCATAATGAGTAAATTTGAATAAAACACCATATTTTAAAACAAGATATATTAAGAAAGATAAAGAGGAAACATTTCACTCTCTTACTCGGTCAGAACGATATGACTGGATGGTAATGTACCTTAAATTTTCCCTAATTTACATAGAAAATGAATTATTGCTTAGAGAAAAAATAACCACAAAAGAGCATTATTGTAATGATATTCCGAAAGCAGTCTGATTGAAATAAAAGAGAAGTTGCGATTTTCACTCAGTTTTCAAACTCAGACCAATAATCCAGCGGTTTATGTATTGGAAATTGAACTCCGATGGAAAAAGACAAAGATGTGACGGGAATGAGAGCGAACTAAAGTGGGCGAGGACTAATGAGAGTGTGGCACGCAAGGTTAGCTCAGAGTGTCGCACTTCAGATAAGGGAAAGAGGCCACAACAAACGCGAGGGGAGCTGTTTTGTCCGACCGCTTTAATTCGTAGCACTTGCTTTTATATTTGACGAAAACTTTTAGGCCTAAAACACCATTGTTCTTTCTCGTGCAGGGGCAATTTACGAAGCGCTGTGACTGAGAGAATTGTAAGGTTACGAATGGGGATGATTTATGTGGATGAGAATTACATATATAATAAAATACGATTTTAAAATTTCGATCGCTATCGCTGAACAGTTTTTAAATAGCAAATCAAAAAATAAAGGAAACCTTTGGGCCTTTGGGACAAAACAAAGGGATTTTAAAGGATTTTATCCTTGTTGGCTAAAGCAGATGAAACATCAATGTAATTTGATACACAAGTCACAAAGTCACAAAGACAAAGTAAAAACCTAATTTTTCACTTTTATAGTACTCTTGGGCTGCAACAAAAATAGCTAACAAATAATGTCAGTTTAATTCTTTGAGACAGATTTCAGTGTTGAGATGTCAATTATTAGCTGTGTGGATTTTTCCTGATAACCTAATTTTTTGTTTATGATGATTTCTTATGCATATTGAAGACATTGTAAAATAGAAATGTGAAGATAATGAAAGAGAAGTTCTCTTGGGTCTACACTCGGATAGAAATGGTTACATAATAAATATAATACATGAACGCAAACAGATAAATAGAAAAAACACTTCCAAACAACGGAATGCTTCCAAATTACTACAAGGAATACTTTTCAAGTATATGAATCTAGTTTTATATATATCTAAAAACAATGAAAAAAATTAAGTGCCAAAGAGGAGAAAGAGGAAATTCCGTCTGTCTTCGCCCACAAATATTTCGAAAATTTTCGTGCCTCACAATATATTGCGAAGCCCATCACGAAACGATCGATCCATTACTTTCGATAAATTACGAAAAATAAATGCGCATTGTTATTATCACCATGATGGAATGAGTAGACGGTTGTAAAAAAAGCCGATGCGTGCACTTGACGAAATTGAGTTCTTCCTATGGGACGACGCCATGAGGGAATCGATGACGGGGACGCCGAGCAGTCTGAAAGGGGTACGGCGGAGGGAACAGGGGCAATCCGAAGGGGAAAAGACTATCAGTGCACTGATGGAGAAAAACTCAAATTTTCCATTCCAGCAGAAAAGGCAGCATAAGGTGCTAAGAAATCCTATTACCTCCACTTAAGATGGTACAGACTTGAGTAAATGGGCCGAAAGCAGAACGAACGGAAAAGGGCTTATGGAGAGACTCGTAGACGCAGATGAAAACTAAGGAAAAAGAATAGCATTAATAAGTAAAATATCCATGGTGACCCTTTTCTGAGGACCAATTTAATAAATATTAGAGCTCCCTGATAGCCAAGTGGACGACGCGTTCTACGTTGGTGAAAGCGGTACCGGATTCGATTCCCGGTGAGGGTCTTCATGCGCGAAATGACCTTAGACGTCGAAGTGCTTTTAAAAATACTCCTACTATGTCAGTAATAGTTGCATTGTTTTCATGTAATGATTCTCATTTGGTTATTGAAACAACTATCAATGGCCTTCCATAAAGCTATAGTGAATTATATATATAAAATATTGGTAGACAATTGAGAAGTCCTCACTATGAGGTAGAATTAGCCTTTAAAAGTGTTCTATATATTTACATATTTTTTTCTGGTCAAAATACAGCTAAGTTTTCATTCAGAGGAACTTCGGGTGATGGATGTTTTCCGATATTTTTGCCGTTTTTAGATTAAGAAATCCGGATTCTGCTGTAGAAGATGCTCGCACATTCACAAAATGACTTGCGCAGTATTCAAAAATGATTAAAGCAAAATGGGAACTGAGCAGACTTGCTTAGGGGTGAAGAAAATAATGGAAATGCCCCTTCTTTTGAAGAGGATAATATTTGTTACAGAATCTCTAAACCTGGGGAAAATATTATTTTAGTAGGCGAATATGATTCTCGAAGGAGTCTTCTTCGTCAGCCGATTTATCGCTGCTTTGAAGCACCTTTCATACGAATATTTTATATGGCTTAACTTGGAAGTCCCACTTGTATTACATTCTTAAATAGCGATACTTAAAAATTCAATAATTCTCTTTCTTATGACAAAATATCCGAGTTATTTTCATAATATATAAAAAATTCTTAAAGTTCGAACTTATCCAATTTATGATTTTGTTAAATAGGGTCGTAAACGGCGATTTCTATCTGATATCCGGTCGCGCTGGAAGCATGCCCATTTCATCTACAGCAGCACATGAAAGAAAATGGATCGATATACATGCATTTATCTCGGCGAAATTAATTAATTTGATAAAAGCGAGGAAACGCATGCGGAGGCTGGATTGAAGGGAATATGCGGGAAGCAATGTGCGAGAGTAGAAGGATAAAAGAATTACATTTGTGAGCAAAGAGTCGTAAACCACTGAATAGGAGATGGCGAAAATGATTAGAAAATTTTCTATTAAAATGTTTCACATTGATCACTTAGGGAAAGCCGATTAGAAAGGCCATCAATGTCAATATACTAAGTCTGACAAGAATCATTCGATAAATAGTTACCAGAGGGAAAGGATTAGCTACATTAGAGTAAAAGCATAAAGAACAAAATAAAATAAGAGCAAAACCCACATCATTATGCAGTTCAAATTGCTCCAAAGTAAACCAGTGAAAGACGTACAAATGTTACAGGTTTCGAGTAAAAGCTATAAATTTTAAATTTCGGCGGAACTAATATTTTCTTTAACTTTTGCGATCTTAATTTTGATAGAAAATGACAGTAAGTAACCTTTGGTCAACAGAATCTTACAGGAAGGATCAAAGGAGCTGGGAAAATATATTTTCTCAGGATTTAAAAGATGTTAAAGGCATAGCCACAGTACGGTGGTGTTGCCTTAGACGTGTAACTACCCTACCAAATAGGAGAGATTTAATTCTCAAATCCAACCAGTGACTCATTTTATTCGGGATTAAGAATACCTAATTAATTTTTACTTTAATTCTCTTCCTCGTCGCATTTTCAATGACCTTTTCTTTAATTCGTTCGTTTGGCATTTTGTATTTTAATTAGCACTTTAGACCATGGGACCGTGCTTCAGGATGTTTCGACCTATTCGACGAATAATATTCACCGTTGGAAAACTTTAATCTCGTTTGCTTTCTATTCGCCAATTCAAAGAACTCTCTCAAAGAGATATGTGAAAGAGGGAAAAGAACGGGATCGATTTATATGCCTCCCCCAGGCGATTCGTCCCTTGAATCTTACGAATTCGTGCCTCGTTATATTCCCACAATCACGCCCCATTTCTCTCGCATTTCGTTATGATCACGAAGTTTATCACGGAATTTATTATCTAATTCCCCATTTAATGCGCCGAGGCAGTAAAATATTCCATTTCTTCGAAAAGTGCTTCCAACCATCAATGCGCTATTCTCCTAATAAACTGCGTTTTCTTCATTTTACTACCTCGGTGTGTTTCGTATCGGAGAAATTATTCCTTTTCAATTCTTATAGTAGAAGTATTTTGAGCAGTATGTAACACTTTTATCGACTCCGGAGGGTCAGTCACTTTCAACTAAATAACGGATAACGCTATGAATATACGGTGATAATCCCTATAATCCTTGGGCGGATTATCGCAAATATGTGCGCAAATAATAATAAATTGTTTATTTACGTAAATTATGAAATATAAAAGTCAATGAAACACTCAATTATAAAGTTTGAATGTCCATATTTTTCAATTATTCTTAAATAGTCTTCCTATGTTTAGCTCGAATAATCATTGTATATTGTAATAGCATACTGAAAGATACTCTTCAATATTCCTACCTCTCCAGACTGTTATTAGAATTCTTCATGATTAATAAAAAGTACTCCTAGTTATATTTGTTAATATATATTTATTATTGTATAAAATTTACCCGGTGAGATTTAATAAATTTGTAACCTTTTAAGGTGTAAGATTAATTTAAATTCGAAAGACATATTTCGAGTGAATTTGATGCTTCGTTTCTTTCTTTATTGTGCATTTTGGTTTGCTTAACATACTTTAGAAAGTTCTTGATAATCCTAGTGGTTTAGGTTTCCGTCATCCCTCGGCTGAGGCAAGCTTCTCGGTTTTTCTTTTGTCGACTAGTTACTATTTTGACTATCTTTATATGATGGCCTTTTCTATATAGAGTTTCTTTGTAGGCAAACTTTTATCAGCTTTAAAATCAGCTACGGCATCTATTATATAACTTGGTATTAACTTGAGTGAGTGAGTGAGTGAGCAACCGAGCGATGGGTGAATGAATGAAGGTAAGTACTTTTTCGTAGCATTTAAGGCTAAATTAATGTACAGCAAATAAAGAGGAGCAAATCATCGTTTTAAGTAGCATTTATTGGATATTGGATCGATTCATTCAATTTGTAGTATTATTATGAATTTCTGGAAAGCGGCCTCAAGAATTCGGGGGAGTCTTTGTCAATGTCAAGTTCACCTTCTCCTGAATCTTTTGAAATAGGAAGCAAATCCTTTTATCCATAACCATTTTTTTCATTTTCAAGATTCTTATGTAACCCTCTCACGTGCATTTATTTTCAGAGAAACATCACAGAATTTTTTTAAGCACTAAACCTTATCTTAAGAAACCTTACCGATTTTTATTGTATTACCAAGTGCATCGATTTATTTTGTTGCATAGAAAGGTCGTCCTATGTTTTCTTGAAAGGTAATCCCAAGAAAGAAAACCCTCTGAAATCATATGTAAGTGAACTACAGAAGCCAGCTATTCACAATATTTCTTTACTTTATTCGTTCCTTTGATATTGTTATGTCTTCTCAGAGTGTAGACCTAGAAAAATTTTCGAATTATAAGCCCTGTAGAGCAAACTAAAATAGTATAAATTTACTAGTAAAGCCGGGATAGTATGATTCCCTTTCTATCAGTATTTTTTAGATTTTTGATGATTTATTCGTTATAAAATTACTATTACTCTTAGTAGCTATTTACATCATTTTTCAAAATTTCCCTCAAAATATTATTCTATTCTGTTTTGAAATTAGTTGAGGTTGTTTCTGAGTTTTATAAATAAAATTTAATTTGTAAAGCTTTTTCATAAAATAAATTATAATATATAAAATAAATAAAAATAATAAATATAAAATAAGCTATTAAGACACTGGTAACGTGACGTCTATATTAAAAATGTTATCGGGTAAAGAGCTGGAGGCATCATTCCTCTGGAAGACCTCATTCTTATACGTAGATGTCCAAAAGATTTCTATTATTTGTTTTACATAGGTGAGAGCTAGCCAGAAGAAGAGAGTAGATGAGTAACATTTTCAAGGTAACATTGAATTTGAGGGAAGCGATTACTGAAGTAAATGATCTTTCATAGTAATCAATAAAAGAAAACGTTATAATAATTTCCATTCATAATACACCGAAGTACTTAGATACATTTTTGATGGTTAAGAAAAGAATATTACAGTCTTAAAATAAATTAGTTAACAAATATGCTAAACAGCTGGTAGCAGAGTATTTACTACTTTTAATGGTAACTGTAAAACCAAACGCCTTATCAAGAAGATATAATTAGCGGTGATACCTTCGACTTAGAATATAATGATTGTATTAGTGATAAATTCATTTTATTTAATCTATCCAAAAGCTCGAAGAACTAGTATAATTTCACTAATGAACATAGTTTCGTGTTCAACATTATTTTGATCTGGTGGAGACTAGGCATCAGTCAGCATTTAATTTAGAACTACATACATACTCGTATAAAGCTTAAATTCACTACAATTGCAAATATAGTATAATAAATAGGACGACTTCTTCTAATTGAAGAAGCTGAATCAATATCGTTCGTCAATCATTTCCTCTTAAGTCCCCCAAAATTTTCTCCATCAGATATGCAGAAGAGACAATCGATTGCGATAATTTGGCCATAGTAGAAAATTTTCACTTAAAATTTACGAAAATTTAGCAGTTATTTTTACAAGCTACGAGTTTTCAAATATAAGAACTCATCGTCGACATCACCTATACTTGATTTCGCCAATGACAGGTGCTTATAAATAAGCCCTGAAATATTTATTTTTAAAGTGAAAATATGCATAATTTCCGCCTCCTTAACGTCAGGTGGAAATAATAGCGCAATTCGACAAGTAGGTTCCAACGATATTATTCCATACTTTTAACCCCTGCGAGAGAAATATTCGAAAAGTCTCCGCAAACCTCCGGAACTCTTACCCTTATACCTCACGGAGTTCTCGTGAGAGGGAAATGAAGGCGGATTTCCCTCTCATTCTCCTCCAATTCAACTCAAAGAAACCTCTCGTCGAGACTGCACCACGCAACAACTGCACCTTCCTCCCATAACGACATTTATTCACCTCTTTTTATTGCAATGCAGAACCACCGGAGCCTTCTTTGATGCATTCGCCTTCCTCGGAAAATAAAACGAAGCTTGAGGTGAGTGCGGCGAGGGAATATTAAGAGGAAGTCTTCCGAGATGAAATTCTAAAAGGATCGAATGAAATGAGAGAGGAAAAGCTAATGATTGCGGAGAAGGGAGGACGACGCTAAGTGCTTCCACAGGGTGCTGACAAAGGGAAAGTTAATGCGAGGAACATTGCTTTTTTTAAACCTACTTAGCGAACGAATAAATGAGACGAAAACTTAGAGGCGGAAATTTCGGAAGGCATTAATCGGATTAAGCGGCAATTAATGTCATTCAAAACTGAGGCGATATGAAATCGAGATAGGAAATGACGATTTGCCTCGTTAGACAAAGATTTCCGACTACTTTGTTCGAGAGTTCAAGACAAAGCGGAGCAGATGAGATTCCGCGAGCTGAAGACACTTTCCCACGGACCCAATTCATGGTGGATCTAACCAACTTGGACAAAGAATACTTTGTGAGGGATCATTCTGAACGAGAAAGGAGAAGTGCGGCGCTACAAAGAAGGCTCAAAAGTTCCCTTTATTTCAAAAGACTTGCTCAGTTCACGGCTTAGCTTTTAACCAGGTCATTCACAGAACTATGAACTACGAATACCAAATAATTTTTTCCCGCGATGAGTTTTCGAATTACAATTTATGAAAAGCGTTTCCATGCTCTTTGAGAAACATCATACTAGAACTCCAATACAGACCTGAAAAGCATCGTAAATATGAAATATTAGCACAGTAAAACCTGCTTCTAAGAGGAGCGACTGAAAAGTCTTTCGTCGTTTTCGACCCAACGTTCTGCCCGTTGAGGTGACCGATGTAAAAAATATCTATCTTAGATCTTCGTAGAATCGGCTATGTCAGGGAGATAGACAGCTTCGCGATTTGTCAGTATTTTCTTGCAAAATGTGTCATAAAAAACAAGAGCCAAAAGGATCACACGTTAGATGCAAGGCGAAACAGGAAATGAGAGAGGAGATAATGTAAAAAATTTATGTTCAATAAAAGACGGTTGCAGTGCATCTGGAAGCCATAAAATTCCGCATTATAACTGGTTAGCAGAACATCTTAAGCGGTAACTTTTGCCATATATTAGGTGGACCGGAAGAAAAGCGCGCATTAGAGAAATAGCGTCTTTAGCGGGAGCGTATTAAACGAGTTTTTTCTGTAACTGATAAATAATTTACACCATACTTCTAATATATTTCAAACATTTATGTTTTAAGGACATAAAATTTCTTTAGGATGATACAACATAATACTCTAAGTATGTGAAGTGAATCACTTTAATGTGGATGCCGATATATATTAAATGATAATGAACCTAAGTTTTCAATAAATAAAATAGATTGGCTATATCTTACAATCTTTTACTTGCAGTCATTTCATTTATAAGCTCTACAGAGAATTACTTTAAAAGAGTACTGCTGAGGATAAAGATTTTAGACCATGCATAGGCTCTTTATCAGAGATTAAATTCAATTATAGTACGCCCTTCTACGGAACATTGCCCGGAAAATAGACCATAGATAACAGTCTTTTCTTAGAATTAGCGCTAAAAATCTTCGCCTGAAGTGCAAGCAACGTCACTCTCGCATAAAGTGGCAGAAGCATTCCAGACCATGTGCAACCTAATCCTCGGTAATTGCTTTCAAGAGGAGATTGGGAGTCAGATAGCGACTTACAAGGAGACTAACTTATGACTCTGAGTTGTTGAATCATTAGATTGAAAAACATCTCCATTCGTATTGCACAGCGAATACATGTCTTCTACGGCTCATACATGCTCAAACAGCGATTTGAACAAAGAACTGAGCTAAATTGAAGAGTAATAATAATTTCTAACGATTTACTCAAATTATTTCGGATAGCTCTAACGACTATCCTTTATATCCCAGCATCAGTGTCTTTTATGCTGTATCTTACGTTTTGAAATAAGGAGCTTTCCTTTACGATGACATTCGAGCACTTCGCTCAATTGGATGTTATTTCTCAAAAAGATAACATGCAGTAACATAATTCCATGCTCGTTTGGAGTTTTTTACCTTCCTTAAAATAACAAAATGGAATTATGATATTTCTGTTCACCCATCAAAAGAGAGTTACAAACATAACTAATGCCTGATTTGATAATTTTACGATTATCGTGAAAAGCATTCATTAAGAAAAAACTTCGACGTTAATTCAAACAAATTATTTTTGTAAATAATGTTATCAGTTTTACAAATCTAAACCTCAATTATTATTAATGAACTTTAAATATTTAAATTATTTCTCTAAATACGTTTCCAGATATTCATTTCACTTGTTTAATTATAACTCAAATTAAAAATTTTGCATGGCCATTTCAATTTCTAGGCTTTGTTTAGGTAATATCGTAATGAACGTTTCTAAAGTTCCATAGAAAATTTCAAGGACAACCTTAAGGGTGGAAACATTGCATAATATGCAGGACGACTGGTACTCGTGTGTAATACAAAATCAAAGATTAACCATAAAATTCATTTTAAACCATCATATTTTTGTATTAATCTAAGGAAACGTAACAATCATGCGTTTATATTAGCTGCTTGGTCAAAATCAGAATAATCGATTCGAAAGAGAGATAAAATTTCCGAGGTAAAGGGTTTAAAAAGATGCTTTGCTCTGTCGTTTTAAATTTGGAACCATATAGTATGTTCAAATAGTATCGCTTCTTCAATTTTCCTGTATTTTCTCCTTTATTAACAACAATATATAAATGATAGCGTCTAAATAAATACGAGTAATAGACCACCTACATTGTCCCGTTATTTCATTCATTACAAAAGAAAAATCTAGAGATGCTGTAATTTTTAGCGTATTTCATTTTACGATAAATAAGGTTAGCATGATTTTGGACAACGGGAAAAGTCACCCGAGGACTGATTTTACAATATTTACAATAAAATTCTTATAAAATAAGAACTTCGTCTCGCAGTTGAAGGAAAGTACGTGCTCTAACAGCCTTCAAGTAAACGCACGCGTTGAGGCGCCAACTGTTCTCGCAAATTACACGAATTTCCTCTCCGAAGGCCTTCGATTGATAACGTCACTTGGAAGCAAACACGCTTCCGTTGTGGGCAACGGCTGCGAATCGGAGAGAAGACAACTGCTCACGAACACAAAATCGCATAAAATGTCTGAGACGATAAAAGCACACATACGTATATAAACAAAAGCGAGAAACACCTGAAATGTAAATTGAAGAGTCATTATTATTTGAACAGTATCACAGAATGTACGTGCTTTATACATGAACTGGCTCTCTAAATTTCTATTGACTACCCTTTCAGGTAACACATACGTACTTGTAGTTAACGACTAGGGGGAGTTGATAAATACAGTACTCTAAATGCATATGTTCACAAAGTTAAGGAAAAATTTATACTTCAGATGAATTCAGATTAAATTCCTTCAACTATCATTACTTTTAAAAATGTATGACTATAAGATAGCAAATATATTCTTTCGATTACTACGCCCTAAGAACAAACAAATTTCCTTGATAAATTAGTAAATCAAATATTTCCCAAATTATTATACACTGCGGAATGCAGAATACTTAATCATAATTTATTTTGCTATCATGATATTAATACAAGGGAAAACGAATAACAAAAAGGAGATGTAGTCTACGAGAGAAACAATCACTCTATCTCAAAATCCGCATTTAGAAAATTGTTTAGTAAATATTGTTACAAGTTTTTCCCCTTAAAGCAGAACAAGAGGTAGAAAAACATCCAATAGGAATAACTCAGATAAAAAATATAAAAGAAGACCCGAGAAAGGCAATTAATACTTAATAGAAGCTAGTAGTAGGGACAAGAAAGCAAAGAAGTTGACAAGGCGACGGAAGGAAGATACAGTCATGCGTATTACTGATGATTTGCTCCGATGGGAAAAGCTGTCTTCCTCCATCCAAAGCAACTCATCCCACGGGCAACGCCCCCTTTCGCTTCTTTTCTGCATATTCATGTCAACGAGGGCGCATTTCGAGGCGGCCATCAAATTTATGTGGCGCAGTAGGACGGCGTCCTTTTTTCTTAATTGCCTCATTATGTGGACACGTGTCTCTTTGCTTAATGAGCTTTTGTTTTCCTCGCCAAGTATTTTTTAATGAAGAACTACTCTCGGCTGAATGAAAACCATGAAAACTACATCCCTGTTGGGACCAAAAAGTGGCCGATGTGAGAATTACCCATTTTTCTTTCTTCTCGTCTCATACAATACATGCTATAGATGCTCATGCTTTAATTTATGCTTATCATTAACGAAATGTTTTTGAGAAATGAACTACCATCAGAAATGCTTCCTTTGGCCTGATGACTCTCTAATGAAAAAATCAACGATACCAAACTTAAAATCTCAATAAGAAGCAGGAAGGTTACTTGTGGAAACTTGAACGGCATTTTATGAAAGTTTTTGAAATGATTAATTTGGCCTTATAAAAATAAATTAAAATTCTTTGTAAAGAGGGTGAAATTAAAACTATTTTTTCGAATCAATTTGAAAGCTGTTTCTTAAGGTTGGTAAAACGAGAGCCGTTTCATTAGAGAGCAAAACACAGAATTTTAACGCGTTCGAGACCACCCAAGGATAATTCGAGTACACCAACACCATTTCTGCTCTCCAAGTTAAACATAAAAGAAAATTTTTCATACTTAGATAGGCCGTTTTGATATGATTGATGGACTGAAAACTTCGCTTAAGCTGTAAAATTTGTAATATAGGTAAAATTACAATGAAACAATTAACAACAAAAATTATATCGATTAAAGTACTATGAGACGGATTCTTTCGAAGATATTTTAGCTGCTAATAAAAATGATGTGAAAACATGATGTACGATGTTAGTTCCGATGGAAGTCAATTTAAGCCATTAAAAATAACTTCAGACCATTCCAAGGACAAAAATCTGAATTTAAATATCAAACTGAATTGAAGCATTAAATTATATCGCTTACAATCAAAACATAAGCTGTGGTAAAAATTTACCTAAAACTTTATAGCAGGGTAAAAATAATTCTAATTTACTGTAAGATGTTTGTAAATACGAAATCAGTTACCCGAAAGAAAAATCTTAAAGATTATTGCATATTTCTAAGATACGTGAGTACCATTTATAAACTATTTCTACAGATTTCACGAAATTCTTATTATACCTCTTTTCATATTTTGTAAAAGTGCGATAAGTAGCTGAGGATGAAACTCAGTACAGAGAAATCATTACTTTTACTGCTTTCTTAACTCACCAATCGTAAATATGTATTATGCTCACATCCAAAGCAGCGCAGAGAGAAAATTTTAAGGTGCCGCAATTTCAATGAACCAAAAGGTACAAAGTCACACGAATGAAATTTTCGGAATTAGAAGAACATGTGTCTATGTCAGAAAACGCCAACAGCGATATCTCACGTTCTCTTCTCGACTTCTTTACGTTCGTATTACCGATACTGGACTGGTCTTAAACGCTCTTTTTTAATGATGACAAAATGAGGCCACGCTCCTTCATCATCTCCATCAGGTTTTCCAAAGGGTTCCCCGGAATTAATCCCCTTCTACATCGCCTCTGACTTTTTTCACCCAAAGTAATTTTCGTCCGGAACTTGATCCAGTTTTGTATTCCCACAGCTATCATCATCGCATCTTGGCGGACCCTTGGACATCGAAATCTCCGCGAATTCACCTTCAGCCCGGCATAAAAAATCAAGAGCATCCTGATGATCACTTTAATTTCAAACATTCCACTCTCCTCGTTAACCGTTACTCCAACGCTACGTAGACGCTTGCAACCCTCACGATTCGGATTCATTCCTCAAATTAATTTTGGGTAAATGTATTCCATGAGTTTCAGTTAGACGTAATGAAAAGTACAGCAATCCCTTAAGGCAATGAAAATAAGTAATTTTAGACAAAGACCTTCGGCGAATTAATATGATAGAGCGTTTACCGTTACTTCGACTATTTGACAATGTCGGAGGAGAACTATGCGTTACTATAGGAAAGAATGTAATTAAACGTGAATTCGCTCTTTCCCTATCTCTTCCCCGATTCCAGCTACTACGTTCAGCTAATGCAATCGATAAGATTACAGATATTTCTGCGGGATAATAGCTATACTGCATTTAACGAAAGGGCAGAAAATATCACAAGTCAACAAGAAGACAAACAGATTGTTCACTCGCTTTAACAACCGGTTTCAAAGCAATGATGAATCTCAAACAATCCGACGACCAGAAATATTGTTTTTGATCTTATTCGAGGAGAAGATCAAATAACGTTGCTATTTAATTTACTTTATTCATATTTTAACAGATATGTAACAAATACCTTAAAGAATCACCTCTTCATTGAATAAAAAAGAGCGATGATTCAAAACTAGAAACATAACCAAGAGAACTTTGACCCCCTACTTCCGCTCTTGAATATCTGTATGGAAGATTGAACTTAAAAATAATAGCGTGGAATACAGAAGCAAAGGGTAAGATTAGATGCGAAAGGAAGATTTTGCTCATAAGTGCATGAGATATGTACACTGTGAAGAACATGCGAGGAATGAAGTTACGGCGTGGAAGATGATACGCGTGGATGGAAATCCCCGATGTGCCTCCAGGGGATATCTCCCATACGTTCATAACCGGTATGTGCACCCCCTTTTCTTACTGCAGGGAAATTAGCGGAGAGAAGAGATTAATGGAAGGTGAATATAAAGGAAACTGAATGGAACATGGGAATTGAAAGGGGGTTTGCAAAAGCAAAGACATACTTCCGAAATGTTAAAGTAGGGAGAACTTGGAAGTACTCCATTATAAATGAACATTAAATGAATTTTTATTTTACAATAAGATTCTCTTAATCAATAGCTCTTATCTTCTGAATGCCATCTGATGAACAAGCTACTACACTTCGAGATTTTTGAAGATCTTCGTTATCTTACTCGTAATTATTCTTTCTCTACGGTACATAGCAGACACGACTAAATTACAGTTCCCAATTATAATGAGATCGACATATTCATGCGATTTTACTTCCACATGAGTAGAAGTAAAATCGGCTGAAAGTGAAGCAACAGTGGGACATATAGACCAATCAAGCGGAAGGACGTACAATAAAATTGTATGATTAGTCAGAGAGAAGGCCTCCGATGGAGTGACAGAAGGTATATCATTATTCATTCAACTATCATAATTATCTAGTTCAGCATAAAATAATGAAGAGGGCCAAATGCACTTCTAAAGTAGCTAAAGGAACCGCTTCCTAAAGAACAAATTCAATCATTGAGATTAGACCTCGATTTGACTTCCGCCGAAGTCCGATTGAGAACTGAAATGCGTGTGAACACGGACAGAATGCGATCTCTCGGGCGACGCTATTAAACAAAAGCATTTTAAACAAGCAAAATGCTTCCTCAAACGTTTCGGCGACTCTCTTCGCGCTCTTTGGGATGAGCGAAAGAGACAAGAAAGCCATTATCTTAAAGCCCTTCCTATAATTAAAGGGCATTATGCGGGAACAATGGTCCTTCCCCGGGAGCGATGGGACGTCAAGTAGAACCAATCTCTCACTCTAATTGAACCCTCCATCCCCCGCACTCTCGGGGAAAATAAAAAAATCGCGGAATAAGGTGTATTTCGAGGGGTTCGGATGAGACGAATGCAACCACGAGCTCAGCGGTGGCTTTTCCAGGGGACAAAGGGGTTACTTCCGTCGGTTAGAGGGATTTTAGGCAATGAAAGAATACAACCATCTCTGACCATACGGAAAATCATAATCGCTGCTCACTTATTCATCAGTGTCATTGAATTTAAATTGGAAAAGATCTCATTTTCTCAGAACTTTCTGTAGGACAATATCATTGATGTGCCAAAAAATATATTGGATTATACGAAGAAAATATAGCAAACAGAAAAACAAAAAATATAACATAGTAGTCTCTAATTGTTTTCAAATTTGAGTAAAAGTCTTGTTACTTCAGAGCTAAATTTTATATTGATGAGCTTAAGTTAATTTAAGATAACTATGACCTTGTTAGAGTCCTAACTATTAATTATTAATATTACAAGGAAAATATCACGATTCTTACGAGGATTTTTCCTAATTACCAAATTTCTGTAAAAATTTGCAAAGTTTTTAATTTTGATGATGACTCAACATTGATGCTAAAAAAATCCTGTGCTACGATTTACATTTCAATGTTTACATTTGTTGGCGTGAATTAGGAAAAAGTTTCTTTTTTTCCAATTTCACTGACGTCCCATCAGTAGCCTTCATTAGCTAATTACGACGAGGAAAACAACTTACGACTACACTAAACTCAAAGATCCATGCTGGAACCAAGATTTGAGTCGAGACCTCAGTGCTGCTAGGATACCACGCAAAATCCTACATCACCGAGGCCATAGATATAAATTAAATCACACGTTTACCCTGACAACTCGTGTCTCACTATCCGTTACAGGAGCAGTCAGCCAAAAGTTGACCGCCCAGAAACGACTGATTTTAAATTACATGTCTATATTATTTCGTTTATATTTTCAATAAAATTATTAAAATGCATTTCATGTATGATCTGGTTGACATTTCCTTGACACTTGCAAAGCATCCAATAAATCACATGGCCTCAATCGTTCCAGTAGACATTTATTGCGGGGAAATTTAGAAATATGATTTCTTTGCACCAATGTGTTGTCCTTTAATCCTATTCTAAATCCTTAACCTCGAAAATAGTCTAGAGAAGTTTCTTCCGTAGAATTGCCCATTCATAGACAGCTAGAGCAGTCAAGTAACCGGAAAAAGCATTTTTCAGACTGTTCCAATGTTTTTCTTATGTCGTCAACTCTCATTCGAGCGCCGAACCGATGAGTACAGAAATAGATTCCGAGGAATCCGACGGACTTATCATCAGGGAAGATTCGGAAGAAAGGACGACAATGGCAAGCCCACGAAGGGCTGTGTTTACTCAGGGGAATATTTTCTGGGGGACGTTTGTGTTGTCGCAGGTCCCGAAATGGAAGTGATGCTCTTTTTTCGGAGATAATGTGCCGAGAGATGGAGGAGGAGTGACATCTTGAATAGATATACCAGACGGAAGCAAAGACCCTTGAAGCAATCTTTCCAGCGGTCCAGCAATATTTGGAACGAACATCTTTCCTTCGCAATATTCCTGTCTTTCCCATACTTAATATAGTAGAAACTTTTTAATCTCTTCTTAAGCGGAATGTTATGTACATACTGTAAACATAGATTTATTTATGTGCAGTACTTATTAAAGACTATAATTTTGTAGATATATACTTGGTATATTTTTTTCATTCGAGTTAACAAACTGTGGTGTGGTGTATTATTTCATTCACCTCCTTTTTAATTCCTTAATGTACTCGGAATGATGAAATGTAACACGGTACTATCAAGTCTCAAAGTCCTGAATAAAAGACATTTATATACGTAAATAAAGAGACCCTCAATACGGGTAATCTATGAACTATTTTATGAAACTAAAATAATTGTGATATTTTTACATGTCATGTGGTTGCGATAGTTTAATATGTAATACAATGCAGAAATATTGCGATAGTTTAATATGTAATACAATATAGAAATTCTTTTACACAAAGGATACCATCACACGGTCGGGGTCCCCGTGCGGCTCTCAGAATCAATTTTATCAAATTCTTGCTAAACTAAGTGAATAGAAAGTAAAACTTTGTTGTGAAAAATGAAATACTACTCTTGCTTGAATATGATCGTAGTAAATAGTTTAAACTGAAGATTTATCTTAAATCGTTATTCTTAAAAATAAAATGAAGTAAAGGATCCAGCGAATCTTAACGGTAGTTAATGCTCCGCTTCTGTAATAGAGGTGTGTCCAGCAACGGTGCCCTCATTCATTCAAAATAAGTATTGGTAAAACTATTAAAAAAATTCAATTACGGGTATGTTCAAAACACCTCGAAGTAATTTAATTTTTAGGGTTCTTTAATTATTAGGCATTCATAATTCATTTCTTCGAGCTTAGTTCACGGAATGAAACTATATTATAAATAGTATATTTCTGCAGAATACAGAGGAAAAAGACATCTGGAAGTGTTAATATTTCAGGGAATGTAACCCCTTCAATACTCTAATAAGCAATGACAAAAATAAATGCAATATTTTAACATGAGCAGTCACTTTTTCGAGGAAGATATACATAGAATGAGTCATTGTAACATAATATATCAAAGAATGACGCATCGCTAGCTAGTGAAATCTTCTTGCCGTTCTGCGTAGTACCTCTTTCTTTTTTCCAACTAAAATGTAATTACAGAGCCTCGAGCAATGCATTACAGTTGAATATTAAGTCCATTTCTCCTTACCATCCTGAATGTAAGAGGCCAATTTCTAATAATTCATCGACTCAGATATGACACGATGCAATATGCACCGCATCTCTAATAGCCCAATTCACCCAATTATGCTGTGAAGTCATTAAACCCCAAGGGAAATGAATTCAGCTGTAGGTCGTTTCTTCACTCATCGCAGGGTTCCAAATCGTGCATCCTGTTACATCAATAAAATTTACTGTTATGTCTCCCCACATTATCTTTTCAATTCCCCTTCTTTCTACTGCAGCTATCTATCACTCGGCTCTATGAAAAGGTTGCTCTCCTAATCTTAAGTTCTTTCCTTTCCTGAAAGCCTCTCCCCATGCATCTTTCTGAGCGACAATCTTGGGGCGTGTAACTCTAGAAATAGAGAAAATAAAGTAACTTCTCTCTCTAATCACGAAATTTTCGGTAAGCATTTGGCACTTTGCCATTTTACGACTGCTGAAAAAGTCATACAGGTTACAAAAAGAAACCAATTTGGGCTCTTAAATGTTCCTAATGTTTTGATTCTATTGACCCCCTCACGTACGGTTCAGTACAAATCTCCTCCCTTTGGCCAGGGGTATTTAATGTAAATAGACGATTTTGAAACTTCACGAACAAAAGTTCATTACTATTTCTCAGATCGTGAGATTTATGATATCATGGATATTTATGATACACGTAATGATATTCAAATATAGGCCTTCCTCAATTCGTACAAATACACATTCGTATACATACACCGTATTTTCCGGATGGTAAGACGCGGTTATTGCGAAGAAATGTGCGGAAAATCACCCTACGTCTTGTACATACGATCTATGCGAATTCCAGAATCTGGCGAAAAATTATAGGCAATGATTCTAATATGCCAGAGCGTCTTATTAGCTGGATAACAATGATAATCGAAATTTAAAATTAAAACCTGCAAATAAGCACAATACGCGTATTCAACTTAATGCTGTAGTGGTCTGTGCGGTACACCGATGCTCGCCATTTGGAAGAAAATTCGGACCGTTACCACATATCGACGCCGTCATAGAGGGGTTAATGACTAGCTGTAATAGGGATCTCTATTTTGTATATGAAAAATAGAATTTTACGTACAACACGAGATAGTATTATCTGTTACAATCTGTATAAAATAAATCCTAAATAAAGGAGAAAGGAGTTTAGTAAAATTTCATCAAGAATTCATTCGGAAAGTCATATGAACGATTTCGAGGTCCATAATAAAATGCTTGAAGTCCATGACCTATTAAACAGAAAGTTCATATTCATAAATCAGAAATTCTTTACCAAAATTTGTAATCAAATAACCAACAAAAGTAATACTAAAATTCGTGTTTTGGAGAATTCAAACCAATTTCTTCAATCAGCTACTGCAGACACCGGGAGCTTCCTAATCCTAAAACTTAGGCGTTTCCATAAACTATGCGATCAAATATGGATCAGGCTTCACTGGTAATGTATCCCGAAAAAAAACGTCGAAATGCGGAAATCACCAGGAAACGCCACAAAAGGCTGTGGGGCAAATAAGGTATTGCTCCTTCTCTATGCTAATTAATCGAGGGTATGGAAAACTAAGCATACTTTATATTGATGAAAATGAAGCGTCATACGACACACATTTTTCACTCCACTACAACTACAATTTTACAAATCCTTTTTCACTTGCGGCACAATTTTTATTAACACCCCAGCGGTTCACCAATATCCTCTTCATCCCTCTTTCCTTTTCCCTCTTCCGCTGAACCCAAAAAATCCAAGTCCCTTTTCCTTCAGGCGAATGCCACTGCTCTGAATACTTGTATCAAGATAAAGCGTTTGGGAAGGAAGCGAGCATCCTTGTCTCTTCTAGACCACTTAATTTTATCATTCGGCATAACGGCGCATCGTACCTTTGAGACAGTCTTTCGAAAGCAAAAACGAGACGGACTCTCAAAATACGAAAATTAACATGTAATCGCTAGAGCAGAAGTCGCTGTTAACGGGAAGAGCAAATATCTGCCTCTTATTGTTTGTTCATGTAAACATCAAAAATAAGTTATTCTCCCAAAAGTATCCCAAAACAAGTAATTTCATTATCCCAATTTATTTCCGGTAAGCAGTTTATATTTCCTGTATGAATTAGTGAATATTCAATCTGGCGTGCGCTCGGTTAAAGAAAATATTTGCTATTCCGATCGAAGGTAACATGAGAAAGCTATTAAGCTGTGGAAATTTGCTTTAAAATTTGAATATACATGACAAGGAACGAAAACGCGGCTTTAAGAATCGATACAGTGCGGAGGTTCTTGACCTTATTCGTTCTTGTGACAAGTTTACCACTCATAAGTGTCAGATCTTACTTACTTGAATTCATTTACAGAATTGGCGTTAACTCAAATTTATCATAAATGCAATAAAATATACCAATATTATGATATTTACAAAATATCTACCTAAATAATATTCTCGAGCAAAAATAAATTTAAATAACTAAAAGATATTCATATAGGAATCATTCCAGGAACCAGGCAATATTAAGGCTAACGAGTTCAATTATATTAACTCATTGTGAAGCAGATTAACCAAAAGAAGCATTTCCAGAACAGAAAAATATAAAGGATGAAAGATGCTCAAAAGTATTCTATGGGAAAAAGAAGAAAGAAATCGACACACAGAGGATTATGAAATAATATAAAAAGTATTAAAAGTAAAAAAAATATTAAGAGACACTACCTTAGGCGCAAACAAAAAATAACCGCTTGATAGAGGTGGATCAGCACGAAATTATGTAAGATAAGGCTAATACACTGTAATTACAGATTACATCAACGAATCGGCTATTTTATTTCGTCGTCAATTAGTTTGGTAGGCGTTTTTTCGAGGCAAAAAAATTCGTCAAAATCAGGAATTACAGATTACATCAAGACCAACAGCTCTAATGAAATAGGAACTGAAGAAAAAACTGAAAGATGACTTAGCTTTCACGCGAAACTTCCCAAACACAATGGAAATCAACAGAAAGCGAAGGGCGACCACGCCCTATTTAGACACCTCACCTGTGTTCTGGTTAACAAGACGGTCGCCAGACAGACACACAAAGACGCTGAGGCCAGACGGGGCGGGATTTTCCCCTTTCCGAAAGCAAGAAGACTTGCCCTCTCAGAGTTTAAAGGGGAAGATCGACACGGGCGAGACTTAAGACGCCAAAACCAGAGATAGTGACTAGCACGACGGATATTTAGAAATGAAGAAAACATGACTAGAGTGATTTATGACGAAAAGAGTTGCTTTCATTGATTTAAATCCTTTGCGGTGCGAAGGAAAGCATTCATCAACCGATCCGCGTACAATGCTGACCCTAACCTATCACTACTTTTCACACCTTATCTGTGAAAAATCATCGGGGGAAATATGATGGTTCGCATGCGTTGCCAAATTACTCAAATGCTACATAATTTCAATTGCTGTATAAATAAATAAATACAATCCTGCATTTCATTTCCTCAAGTTTAGATTACAAAATATCATCTGGAAAAAGGATTGAGATCAACATTTTTTACGTTACTCGTTTCCCTTGCTGAATTATACATGCGGTTGAATTCCTTTTCATTTTCCAGAACCTTGTTTGATATAGTTAGACTCAACATCAATGAATTGCTTTAAGATGGACATTTAAAAAAAGAAATTCTAAATTAATAAAGAATTTCAATGTAGAAATTAATAGAGATACTTGAACAATTCCACTTATTTGCTTTGCGATCAAGGGTTCGAACGTTTCGTTCATCTTCATATATATATATTTCCTTATACTTTTCACCCCAATGGAAACTAAGTTAATTTCGCTGAAATATTGATGTTTACTGTACTAGAGCAAAGTTCCCCTTTATATTATACATCAGCCTAAATAAAGGTAATTTAAGTTAAATATGTAACTGGATACGCTACCGAAGCATTAAGTAATGGTGCTTTTTGAGATTCTTAGAAACCGATGAATGTTTTCTGGAGATCTTTCTAACTTAATTGTCCCAGCCTTTGAGTGACAATAATTACCTTCCTTGAAGTTCAATCAAAAAAGAGCAGGGGAAGCATAGAAACGGTCACGGATACTGCTGCCATAATATCTACTATTACCATAACTATGAAATAATGTTTGGTTTTCTTAGGTCTCTCCGACCATGGGCATACGGTCAAATAAAAATCTCGACGTCGTGGCGTCAATTACTTATTGATAGAAAGAGGAGAAATGAAAATAATACTCAAGTTCCGGTTCGCGAGAGGAAAAGAGGCTACACTTATGTTTCCGAGGGCGTGATTAATGGACTCTATGGGAACTGGCGCCTAGTTGTCCGAAGCTGATGAAGACATTTTATCACCGGTGGTCGCTTAAGAAACAACACGACAGTCCGATCTCTTTAAGGAAACGATATATCAAGGAGGCATCTGGTGTGGTAGAAACAATAAATTGCCTAAGAAGATCTACAAGTACGGTGGACTTTTTGACAGGAATTGCGGATCAATTTATCTCTAACGATGTACCTTCTATATATGGATTTCACCGAGTTTTCTAGTAAATGAACGTAGTTTTCGAAAATTTAATACACTGACTACCTACCGAAACACAAAATGATGCTCTGATGCCAACAATTGAGTCGCAATATGCAATAAATTTGCGATGAAAGCTTACAATTAATAAATTTAATCAATGCCTTTCCGATACGCGTTGCTCCATCGCAGCTCAGTAGGATTCAAAACAACCTTCTTTCAGATAAGTCTTTACTCTAACAATAAGTAGTGCAGTTTGCGACTAACCCAGTTGTCAGTTACAATATGTATGTAGGTTATGATGTCCAGAGGCCGATGGGGCGATATCGAGACGCTTACTTCTTTGTAATCGAAAATTTAAGGAACACCAACGGGACAAATGCACTTAACAATCATCTCCGTAGCTACGAGCACAACAATACAATAATTCACATACGAACTGTATACATGGCCAAGTGCGTCTCACTAAAGTTCACATGACAGCTATCGTTGTGTACCGGATAGGGGCGAGAGAGTCTTTGTCGTTATATTCCTCCATGAATCTTATTCAGATAGATTCGAAGAAATTAAGCATTTGGGGTCCCGAGAAGCATCTTTGCGAGGCCGGGATGTGTAAATGATTCCAGGAAAAATTCCGAAAGATTGGGACACCATATCTACATACAATTCGTTTCAACGTCATGCTGCCTCTTTCTAGTTATTTTCTTGACATTATGCGTCTAGAGGTAATTAAAGAATTCAGTTTTAACAATCGAATGAGTTCCAGTTTCTCTGAAAAATTCGTTTCAAAATCACGTAGCATCTCTATGATAGTTTCTTTGTGTAAGATTAATCACCAAGAATTAATTTAAAAAATTGCTTTTATAATTACGCTAAATTTCTCAGAAGCTCAGGTGAAGGAACTTCTTGAGTAAGTCCTACGTATATTAACATCGTCTTCACGTGGGCAGACTGGTATTAAGCAACAGCGGAGAAGTATGTATTCTAATAATGATTGGCTATATGATGTGACACAAAACAAAGCAGCCTTCAAGTTCTACTTTCTGCATTGCCATCATTGATTTAAGAATGAAGCTCCTCGATTTCAGGGACATATTATTTAAGCTATTGTGATCGACTCAAGGCAAGAGCTTTTAAAAAGAGTTACGTAACAATGAAAATTTTCTTTCGAAGGATAATTGGAAGATTACCTAACACTACAAGGACCTCTCAGGAGACAATAGGAATTTTGTTTTATCCCGTCTCTGGCTTTGTTATTCTAAATAAGGTGCAGTTATCGTTCTAACATCGAAACTCTTTCCCGGCGTCATCGATCGGTCGTAAGTAAAGATTTAAATCTTCATTCGGTCGATAATTCGGCAATTCATTTATCTCAAATGGTCATCAGATTCAGTCAAACAGCTCGGCGCGTTACGAAACGCGACAAAGCGTACCTCTAGGATAATTTACAAACATTTTCGCCCTCGAAAAATGGGTAAGTGGCACGGCATGCAGAGGTCGTCACGATCGCCATCGATGGCCTCTTTGTAGACGACTTAATAAATGCCTCCGGAGGCAACAAAAAAGGACTAACGAAAGAATATAATAACATAGCTAGTTAAAATGCTCCGCTTCGTATGACGTACGTGCCCCAGAATCCCACATAATATCCTCGCTAAGTTCAGAAGCGCATAAACTACAAAGAGCGCCTCGATTGATGGTGCGACCACACCAGCAGCATACCTTCGTACATCTTTCGCTAATAGCGAAACTCGAAAATAACGTGTCGAATCGATGTGCGGAACATGTAGGTCGGAGACAAAGCGATATCTTACGGGAAATTAGACCTTCCCTTGCGACATGTCGTACAGCGCCCTTCTGAAAAAAGACAGCCCCGCGTAAATCAGGGAAGGCCGTGGCACGTCAACGCACAATTGAGTTACTCGAAAAAAGCACGCGATCTGAATCACAAGTAGTTTCTTCGCCTTCCCCGATGAAAAATTAGCACCAGCTTTCTCTCTCTATTTCTGGCGACGAAGAAGAAAATTGGCTTCTGTTTATTTCGATCTGTTTGATCTTAATTATGAAGATTACCGTGGGAAAATTGATCATCATAATTAATAGGAATTTTTAGGCAGATATTATCCTTCGGAAATGACGGAGGAATTTAATGATCAATGTAAACACGCAATTTTTGTACGCAATGTAGAGTTAGAGTGGGTTTTAAACGGTAAATATCTGCCAGAGCGAATGTTTTATTATAACATTACAAAGATTCCGAAATCATTCAAATTTTTTCACGAAACGTTTTAATTGAAAAGTAATACATAATTCAGATATTTATTTTAAGACATATTTACAAAATGACGGCGAACGAAACGCTAATGTGTACTTTCGATAAAACAAAACAGATTACGAATTTCTAAATGCTCTTCATTATTAAACACAGCAGTAAGAATATACATATACATCTTAAATTCATTACGAGATGTAGCAAATGTGTACGTATGCTGATTTTTTTAATTATTTACGAGATCGCAATGGTTAATATTTACGCAGAAGAAGTAGTTCTTCTCTCTTCTTATAGAGAACTTCTCAAGAAACCATCCTCAGAGAGTTTTGGAGCATATGCTTCATGGTCAGAAATGCAATAGATAGACATGCTACTTCCTTAATTCAAGAAAAATTTCATAATTTTGTCTAAATTTGGATTCGAGTTAAGAGAACGAGAATCTCCATCGAGATATGCCTACTTCCTGGAATTTCAAAAATTTTAAATCTTTTCTCGTTGAAAAAATTAAGTTTCAGAGGCTCTCTTCTTTACACCCGTTTCGCGAAGCCACGCGGTCAAGAGGCGGGTTAGAGCTCTTCTGTACCTTGAAGCTGTACGAGACTCTCAGAGGTTGAACTCCGGTCTGACTCATACCGCAATTATACATTCATTTTCAATGCTGATGAGCCTCCATTCACAATCTTGGTGTCTATAATAAATGCAGATATCTCAACCTACGTAACTTTCCTCTCACAAATATACAATTATGAGTGTATATCATAATCATTTGTTTATGAAGTAGGCATTTTCACGATTCAATGACTAAAGAAAGATTTCAAGTTAATAAAGAAAGCCAAGCTACCATACAATAAAAACCCTCGATTCTTTTCTTGCTTCATTTGATATGGAAGAAACAATTCAAATAATGCCTTAAGGTGGTCAGTTACCTAGAGGTCGCCCTACACGTAAAGAAGCGATAAAATTTATAGTCACCGCCTGTGACTCATTCCCTGTTGAAGGGTCCGTAGTTTTTATCCCCAAGACTTTTAGTTGAGGAGCAACTTTTAGGTCCAGAGTGTCCTAAAATTACGGAAATGGTAATGTTTTTAGTTTTCCATTTTCAAGCAGTAAACAAATAGAATGCAGCAAAACCATCAGTTTTGGGACACCCTGTATTATGGTGCTATGAATGTATGAACGTTTATGAATGGAAAATCACCAAGCATCAATTTCACATAACTTACGATATAAAATATGGCTTGTTAGCCGAGTTTTGTTCACGTAAACCTATTAACCATAGAGCTAATCATAATATTTACCTACAATTAAAATAAAAATAATACCTATTTACATACATCGATAGATAAATAAAGCTGAATGACAGCAAAAAGTGATATAAATTAACGTAATAAAGACATAATTTTAGCGTACTTACTTAATAGTTTAAGATCTATCTTGAAATACATTTCAAGTTTGGAACATATCGGTACTCGCTTCTTTCCTTCAGCAGCTAAGTTGGCCTACGAATTACTGATGCAATACCGCTAGGAAGTCTAGCGGGGAAATCTGCAACGTTAGGCAAACTTGATTTCTCAATCACGATTGTGATTACGCTAGGTTTGTCTTGATAATTCCTTCAATAAGTACTTAAAGTCACTCCTAAACAAGAACACACTGTAAATAAAAACAATATATTTCTATCAGAGTCCTTACAAACTAATTTAGTCTAAGCCTCCTTTTGTCTGTGCGGCAGTCTAAACTCGAGTCTATCTCGAGCATGAATTTGGAATAAATGTGATCCCATAGGCACCAATAAAAATTATTTTTTTTCCATATATTAGCTAATGAAAATATGTCTGCTAAGAATTGCTATCATATTTTCAAGAAAAACTCCAGAAGATATAACCAGGTCAAGTGAAATCTCCATCGATGATAAATGAGAAAATTACTTTTGTATCGTGGTTGCAATAATATAGCAATGAGTATATTTTTCTAATTTAATGGACTGCTCTAACACAAATATCGGGCAAATAAAGAAGTAGTAAAATAAAACAAAAATTCCACTGGTTGCATCAATGTTGACTTGACAATGAGAATTTAGAAAGTAATCTGCTAATTAATTTTAAATAGTTATATTCGACTGTTGTAGTTTATTGAGCAATTTAATAACGTAAAGTTGTTTCATAATGTTCATTTATTTTTCTCATGGCATAATACTATCGCTGAGTTAATGATTTCTTTCCTCAATGCTTTGATGCAATGTGTTTTAATTCTGTTTGTTCGTGATCGTCTAATTTACATAATTTTCGATTTGAATTATGTGTAACGTGTGAATCTAAGGCAGTTGTGTATGATATGTAGATTAAATTAATATCTTGATATTGCTTTGTTTCTTGCCTTCATCTCATATTTTCTTGCGCGATGAAAGGAGGGCGCTTTTATGCCTATTTAATACATCTAAATCTCTCCGTTGTATGTAAAACCGCTGAGAGGAGACGTCTTCCACATATCAGTGAGTGTGGAATGCATTTTAAGTATGCGATACGCTCAAATGGAAACGCCGAAACTGTAATAGTAGGTCTGCATTGCGATAATTGCCAGGGAATGGAGTCCGTTTGCGACGCCCGATTTAAATTACTGGTTGTCGAGACACCAGTTTGAGCTCACGATCCTTAAAAGGTAACCACTCTACGCCAACAAATGCCCCCCTTTTTTTGAAGGACACTATAAAGAAACATTAAACGAGAATTTTCGCGTACAAACCAAAGGTTGCACACATTCTATGTTTTCATTACATCTCTAAATCCCTATCATAGAGTGAGACCTGGGCAATTGTGTTGGCCTTTGTGGAGGATAACAATTTTTCCTGCTTTCATTACGATTTAAGTAGGGATCTACATTTACGCAACGATGCCTTTGCGAAAGAGAAACCCTGCGAACAATAAGTATTTATTTCGCTCTTCTTCGAGCTTGGACGATGAATGCGAATTTGGACACGATTGTGTGTACACCTTTAAAAGTATAGGTGTAAATAATAAATAAAACGAGAAAAAATATTGGGCGCTGCCCATTCTAGTTCACTGACAAAATGGAGGAAGTTTTTACTTTTTTGAGAATAGTTTACGATTTGAAATCTCAAAGTACGTTTTGTCTGTTGAATATTTCGTTCATCAAAAATGATACCAAAGCAATTTATCTTCGTCGACCGAAATTTAAATTTGTCGTCATATTTTTGAAAGGGAACATAAAGATAATGAACATCATCTTCAAGGTAATTAATTTTCTTTATTACTCCAACTTTGATAAAATTATAATTATTCTTTGTTTAGAAATTCATTTGATATTCATTCATTTCATAGAAATGTACACGAAATTTCATCTGCTTGCTACCAATAATTGTCTCAAGTATCTTGTCTTTCAAATTTAACTGATAATATAACGATACTTCCTCCAGTAGCCTATGAGGTATTAATGGCATCTTTTAAATAAAAAGAAAATAAAACATGAATATGATTAATGGTGAAGATATAAAAAGTTGATAATGAAAATCAATGCACCCACTTAAGGCAGCCATCGTAAAATCAGTTGGGAATGCATTACATATCTCAAGACAATGTTCACTTGGAAATTCCGATAAAAGAAAAGAAATTAAGTGCAACATTCGATTCACTTCTTATCTTAAAAATAAAAGAGAGAGCGTTCCATCCATTTCAAATTCAAATAACCATGATAAGAGAGAACCAGAGATAAAGCTCACTTGAGTGACTGAAGTACTGAATGGGATACAACCGATTAAATGATTAAAGCTCTTCAAAAGGTTCTCAGTAAATTGAATATGAATTGGTGCTGTTTTTTGAAAACTTAAATCGTAAAAACGAAGCAGATCCAACAATGCGTCAAAAACACCATGCAGCGAAAAACGCATAACGCAGCGAAAACTTTGCAGCCATATTTATGCTCGAAATCTCTCTCTTTCCAAAAGGCAATTGCATCCAGAAGTCTGAAAGCATTTAAGAAAATCTGGAGATGACTCCAGTGAAAATTTTAGGGCAAAATTACGATTCTCTGATTTTATTTTAGAACTTAGGGAGGCTTTCAAATATACCCATCGATAGTAATCCAAGGTTACTACAATCAGAGCGAAAATTTCGCATTCTTATATATTTTAAATAATTAGAAAATTGAATTATCTTGTTAATTATCCTCAGGGTAATATTATCAAGCAATAATAGCTATCAAGATGGACATTGGGAGTTGTAATCCTGGCCTTTCTCGGTGCTTCTTGTACCGGAATTACGCTAGCCCGGCAGACTGCTTTAAAGTTATCCGTTTTTGCCGTAAAGGTTGGACAACTCAGATCTATAAGCATTCGAAGAATATCTGGAGAGGGCTTGAGCGGAAATTTTAGGGAGAAATTTCTGAGCAATTGTGAACACTGCTCCATGAGGAAAGCCTTCCGCAGTGTAACCGCTGCGGAGTCCTAGAAAACATGGAATGAGTGATATTCTGCCGGAACCATCCTAGTAGAAAGAGGGCCGAATTCGTGCAAGGTGAAAGGAAGAGAAAGGCAGTGCACCAGTGCGGTTGGGGCGGATGACTCGAAGAGGGTGTGTCACAGACAACGGCGCTGGAAAAGCGGATTCTCCCGCAAATCGATTATTCCCTACGTAGTACAAAGGGTTCGCCTACATTGCGGGTGATATAAACTCACGGCGAAATTCAATCCCGCACACTCACGAGGAATCGTGATTCCACCGATCGTTACTAAAGAGATTTCAGAGGTTGAGAGAAAGGCTATGCAATCGAAGGAATCTCTAGGAAGATAGATGCATTGTGAGATAAACGGTTTTATGGAGGTGAATTTGAGGCTATAAAGTCCTTTCTTACACGATTTAGACTGGTGCTGTTTGGCCTATCCATTCCACAGTTATGTATCAACTCAAACTTCGTGGTAATCCATAGTCAGTTTGAGTCAAGAGCTGAAATTAGAACTCCTAATTTAGAAGAAATAATCTCAGTTTATAAAAAGATAAATCTAATAATATTCAGGTAAACTTCGGTAATTTCCCCAAAAAAAACCCCACCTGCAACTGTGGAGAAAAATAACTATATAAAACCTATACAACATCCCTATTTTAGCGAAAAATATTAATAAAAAATACGAATAAGAAAAAAGACGAATAAAAATAAGCTAAAAAGACGAAAACGATAGCTATTAATGCTTTACCGAAATAATTGTATTGATTCAAACAATGTTATCTCGGATTTCTATAGAAATAAAATCATCGTAAAGATTACAATTTAATACATTTATCGACTAGAAGTTTATCACGTAATGTAAGAGATTAGCGATATACTCTAAAATCTTAATACTTTTCCTCCTTATACTTTTAGATTATCAATTTCTCTCCTTTTCGAGAAGTACATTACGCGCACTTAGGTTTAAAACTTACATATTTTATTCGATCTTCGTATTCGACCAAATACGTTAAGGCCAATCAAAGAACGAGGTTACCTTATATAATAGTACATTTTAAAACTAAAGTAAAAATATTTAAAATTGGTTCCCTGCCTTAGAGAGGGAATGATTATTCACTTCAAAATTGACTAAATTCAATATATTCATCACATTTCCATACCACGAGTGTTCTCCTTATAAAGAAACTTTCGTTTTATTTTTCTGGCGCTTTTAACGTAATTCTAAAACATTGCCGACTATTTAAACACTTCCGGAATCATTCCGAACCGAAATGACGCAAGTAACTTTTTAATGGTCTAAACAATGAGATAACTCGGCTATTCGGAACAGAATCACATCGAGTCGGTAGTCCAGGAGTGAGAAACGTTTTCTGATATCTCTCCATACAAGAGTTACAGGGAAGATATGCTACTCGAATAACAAGCATTCTTGCTGGTTCGCAAATTGACTCACCAATCCGTGTCTGTCGAATCAGATCTGACGTCGTCGTAAGCAGCTCGGATGGAGTCACGGTCGATGTTGGTAGTCATGGCAACCTGCAAGCGATACAAAGGGAGACAATGAGAGGAGGGAAAATGATTCGGGAACATGATTTATTATTTATTTTGGTTTTGCTTTCTTCAGTTCTTGAAACGAAGACATCAAACTCATCACTGACAGATGAATGCAAATTTAGGACCTGCTGAACACAAAAATAAGTGAAAGCCAAGTAGCTACGGCTTTTTTTAATAAAAGCTCTGCGTTTTTTACTGTTTTCTGTGAAGTTTTCTATGTAGTGTGCCCAAATTCTGTGAAGCCATCACATGATAATAAGTTTAGAGTAGATAACAAGTTTCAATATTTTTATATCGAACAAAATGCTTTAAGGAAAATATTTAATGTTCCATGTCACTTACAATTATAATTCAGTTTTTCAAAGGATTCACTTTAGTCTTTTAAAAAATAATTTTACCATACATTGATGGATGGAAACAGACAATCTAGGTTTCTATACTCCATTAGTACTGATACGTCAGCAACATAATCAGTCCCATTGGAATTTACAACACTGGGACGCCTTGGGGTAATCTCTTTCAAGGGTTACAAAGAGTTTCGATGTATATTTTTCATTTATTGAGTCGTTATTCATACCAAAGTTGATCAAGTATGAAAACTTCCTTCCTAGTTTTACAAAATCGACAAACAACAAATTTACAAATTTATAAAGAATATAAATTTTATACTTTTAAATGGAAAATATACAAAATTATTTAAAGAGATATATACCTGATGGCACCGTTCTTTCAATTTGAAATGGCAATGAATAGATAATTCTCATATTTTCCAAAAGCAGAAAACTATTAGAATACTAATACAGTTGTATTTATGCTGCGAGTAAATGTGAGATTTCAGCAAATAAGTCTGAGAAAAGACATTGAAAATTCAAGGGTAGCTAGTAGCTTTAAAGACAATCTTTTTTATACAGCAATATAGTGAAAATCTGGATTCGGTGATTAATTACCGTATGGACGATCTATTGGGCCCAACAAGTAAATGCGGAAGAAATTAAAATAGAATTTATATGTAGCTTCATATCATGTCCTCTTGAAGCGTACGAAACCCTATAAAACGATTTTCAGAAACAAAGAATAGAAGAAAAAGAAAAGAATTTCCAGGGGCACTTGAAAAAAAAAGGAATTCCATTTTTCAAGGGTAAAAGCATTTTTATGAGCGGAATATGGCCATTAACTCGCCAGGACGGAACGAGACAAAATCAATCTCCAGAAACCACTCCGACATGGCATCCTCCTCCGATGACTCGCAATCAAAAAGTCTTCCGATAAAATTAAATTTACACCGCGTCAGAAGTAAAACTTCATTCATTAAAAATAAATATATTTTAACGAATGAGACAAAAGGCGTTAAATTGAGAATTTAAACCGCGTATCGAAAGGTGGAAGATTAGTATAAGGTAATGAGCGTGTTAGGTGCAATCAACAAGGCGTAGCTACAGGAAAATATCAGACCTTGGCTCTACAGGGAAATGCACGCGAGAATTCGGGCTTAAATCATTCTGGAAAAATCGTTAACGATTTACAAGAAAAATGAGGAAAACAACTAATGAAAGAATTGTAGGCTGGAAATGGGCACATCTTGGTAATTGTGTGGAGGCTTGATGAATGACCGAACATAACAGAATACATGAATTAACAGAAGCCCTCGAACTTTCAAATTTTCATACAACGGTGATAATAACAGTGGTTCAGCAAAAATCTGGAAAAATAGGCCCTCCGTGCAAGAACAAAAGTGTCTATTTTGGCTATTATTTTTCGCAAAATTTTATAGCCTCAGATATTTCTCAGAAATAGATTTTAATTTTATTTTCATATACATATACATATGAAGTGGTGAAAAGAAAAGGAGCTGAAAGGAAAAATTTCCATTCATATGCAACTTGCAATTCATTACTGCAAAATTACTGAGAAAAGAAATGCTGATGGGAATACTTATTTCGAGCAATCTTAGAATCCTCGCGACAAAGTCAACATCGCAAAGAAGAAATGAGCGCTTTCTTTTACCAATTTGGTGGCGCATTGGTCAACAGCGCAGGCGCCTCGTCGTCCGCAAATTCCTTCGTGTATGGAAAAGAGGTTGGATGTCAAGGCAGAGAAAAAGGGGAATTGGGTAATGTTATGGATAAGTCGTGGTATTTGTCGCTAAAATGGAGAAAAGAGGGCGACAAAGCTGGGAAAGGGAGATTACGTCCGCACCCACGGGATCAGCCGATGTATGCAAGAAGTGGACTTGTTTAGGTCAAGGGACTTGAGCTGAGAACATCGCAGCCGTTGTATTTTCAAATAAATATACTATCCTATTTTTCCCAATGATGCGGATATTTTAAGCTTTGATGCGTTATCGTGATATTTTTCATCAGCAATATTTTGATTATACGACACGTTTTTATTCATTTAGGACCACTCAAATTTAATAAAAATACCGCAGAGGATGAATCTGGAGATGGTATGTCTAGTTTATGTACCGAAATTCATATCCAGAGAAGTACTTATTATACTGATACATATTTCGCACTTGTATGGAAAATAACATGCGGGTATGAAAGTTCGTTTGCTATATAATCTAAATACTGTAATTCCTTTCAATCTCCAATATCACCAGGAAATAATATTGATCAACGATTTCAGATCTTTTCAAATTTCCACAGTATATGCATGGATAATATAAGTACAAAATGCAATCATTGTGTAATATAACCGGCAAAATTCACATATGTGGAATACTTCTTTGAAACGGCACATAAGGAATAAGACATCCATTTCACACTTATTAGGTTTTTCGTAGCTGAATGTGTGTAACACTTAAAAACCGATTAACATATGATTACTGCGACCTTCGGAACTGATTGCCTTACAAAGCTACTTACCAGATATTTTAACGGGCCTCAGTAGTTGAAAGAAACATTTGAAGAATCAATCAACGTAACAACATGTGCATTAAACACAAACCATCCCAAAAATTGAAGAAGTACTCCAAAATTATGTGATTTACTAAGAAAGAACTTGGTAATGTAATATATGGTCGCTACATATCATGCATATGTTACGATTTAAAAAATTCAATTCACAACTACAAGATATATTCGAAAAATCAATAAACTGTCTAAAAATTAGCTACTTTTGAATATTTTCGATATATATTCCATTGACTAATATTGAGGTAATAAATATGGGTAATTCCGGTAAATATTTCAGCAAGTATTCAATTATTTCATTGATTCGAATACCTTTTAAACACAAGTAAGATCAATCAAATTTTCAAGGTCCCTGCTGACGAATATCGAACAAATTCTCGACCGCTTTGCGACAGCAATCAATCTTCCTGTTATGAAACGTCAAAAAAGTGGAATCCGAAGTAGAATTTTCGGAAACAAATCGATCGATCTCAGTTTTTCCATTTCTGAGGCAAGATATTGAAATTAGGACTAGAGCTCTCTCCACTTGCTTCAATTGAGATTTAATGCTATCCAAACGAGTAAATAATTAAAGCATAGCAAATGCGTTAAATTTTATGTTTTTCTCTTTTTTACATCAAATGTTATCACAGCTACTATTGCGTTCTTAAAAAGTAGTTTCTTTCTGTGAGATCTACTCAGTTGAGATTTGAAATGTCTTCTATTTCCTAAATTTCTTGAAATTACGTCCAATTTCCAAAATCAAAATATTCTTAACAGATATCTTGATTTTTTTGAATAATTACGAGTACTTCGATCTGCTGGCCTGGCGAAGAATAAAATTTAATCTCTGTATCACTAGAATTTGAAGATTTTTGGAAAATCTTCATAATATTCCTTAAAACAATCATTCACCAAGGTATTTGGTCAAAATTTAGAATTTAGCACAGAAAAAAATCAGTGATTGAACCGAAAAACTGCCATTAAATTATTTGAATTGGAAGAAATTAATGAATATAAAATATTCGATAATTATTGAAATAAATGGATGCAATGTATCAATTCTAATTTCTAATGATGGAATGTTATAATATTAAGAAATTAAAAAAATAAAGTCCTTACAAAAACCTTTGAAATATTTATGGGCTGCATCTGAGGATGCGTGATCTACTCGATAAATTTATACTGGTGACGCCAACATAAGAATTTCTATTGTGACACACGATTTTAGAGAGCTATGTAAATTAATTGAGTAACCTCTAAATCGGCAACGCTCCTGATAAAGAAAGTAATACAGGTAAAATTTTAAAAATACCTTCGCGCTATGCGGTACCTTATATTGATGGCATCTACTTCAGTTTTATTGCAATACAAACATTGGAAAAACCGCATCTAAAGAAGTATTTCCACGCGGGTATCAATTAAAGTTGAAGGTACTCTTTCCTCATTCGCCAGCAACTTCCAGTTAAAGAGATTGATCGTTTCCTTTTAGATTTTTCGAGGAAATGATGGATTCCAAGATAATCACGGAGATGTTTCGATTCAAGAGTTCCTACAATAAGCCCATAGATGCGCGTTTACAATAAATACCGCTTTTTTTATATCTGAGAAGAGAAAACAGCTCATAACAAACGTATCTGATTGAGGTTTAAGACAAGGGAGTAAACCCTTAGCCAAACACCACAATTATGAAATGTAAAGATTTATCTACATTTAAGTTAATGCGCATGCGCATAGTTAGTCATGGAAATAACACAAGAAAGCACTCATGCCTTTAAAAACGTTTTAAAGTTCGTCTAAAAATAAATAATTGTAGGAAGAGGGAAAACCGAGTGTTCCCAAAGCTGGATGAAGCGTGAAATAAATCGATTCCGTAAATAAACGATGGATGAATGAGCACATCCCATTTAAAGCAAGTAATCTGATAAAGGGAATAAAAAGAAGAATATTCATTTTTCTCGACGATAGTGGCGCCAGACGAAAATAAAGAAAAAAATTGGCGAAAGTAATAATGTAATCGAATGAGTCGAAATCGATACTCGTAAACTTGCGATGGCCTTCTGTTTTATCCAGCGCACGCATTGGGGAGAAGTGAACCGTGAGGAACTTCATCGGAAACATCAGTCACAGAAAATCCCCACATTTGGGGTGCGGAAGATATAAAAACATTACTGCAGATAAATCGCCATCAAACTTTGGGAAAATCACGACGCAATAGTAATGAATTCGTTCATGGATATCTCTCGTCTAATGTTTTTGTATGAGAGAAAATGCTATTTTCAACGTGCCTTATGAGCACATGAAAATTTCTGCCCCAATTTTAAAAATAAGTTTCGATAACAGTTAATAAAAATAATGCTTTTCCGAGCTTGAGCCGAAAAGATTTTTGGAAATAAATTGATTTTTCATAAATTTTTATCGTCTTGAATTAGGAGCAAATTAATTTCTATCAATTAAGTTTTAAAAATTTATAATAATTAATATCTTAGATTAGGATTTGCGCATTTTAAGATTTCTATTGTAGTCCCCAAAATGAAATTTCATTATTTCCTACGTTGTTTTAATGGCCATCAAATTGATGTCTGAGTTTCAATGAGTGAAATCAATTAAATCGCTCCATTTAATATAAATCATCATAGTAAAGACGAACTTTTCTATGCAAATGGATGAACATTAAAAATTCGAAGTTTTAATAATACTTTTACTCCAATAAGTAAAATATTCAACGAATATCGCATATTTTTGGCAAATATTCTACAGCATTACAACACTCAAATTATTCTAAAATACTTATTGTAGAACATCAATTATGATTATTTCAAGCAGTAGGTGTCATCGGTCCAAAATAAATTTTACGTGGCATATGTGAAGACATTTGTAGTAAATGATGGAATTAAACTGAAACTTAGCGCATGATTTGTGCGACTAACCAAAGTTATACGAAAGGTTATTCTAGTCCCAGTCAAGTCACAATTTTTCACTTCTTGCACAACATTTTTAGTAACTTCCGACAAAAATCTGCACCAAAGTATCAAGTTTATGTTAATTTTTGTGCGCGCAATTCATTCTTCAAACTGTTACTTGAGAATAAACCGATTCGCAATAAATTTCTCTAGATAATTAATAAATATCAAGAAAGTATAATTTCTTTTAAGGGCATATATCTAAATAGACTCGGAGAAAGCGATGATTCTAGATTTCCTAAACATGTTTAGTACGAATTTTAGAAATGGACTTTCGTTACCACTTCCTCAATTCCACGAGTGTAGTCACAGCAATAAATACTCAACGCCCGAAATTCCGGCGATGACAACTCTCATTAGCGCTCTCCCCTCCCCCCCATCCCGAAGCAAACTTTTACTCTGGGATTAGCGTAAGATCGTGCGCAGGGAGTCGATGCCGCTCGACCTTCCACTTTAGATGAAGATCGGTCGGATGGAATAAAAAAGACTAAGCAAAAGGGGGGAATTTTATTTTCCACTTTCCGAGAATGGGAAGCAATTGGTGTCGTCCTTTTTCATTCCGTTTCGGAAGAAAGGACCACATCCGCGATGTTTCCGAGAAAAGAAGAAGCGAGAAGGGAAGGTTAGGTGAAGAAAATGGAGAGGTTTCTGGCGAGGATGGCCGATACAAACGCTTTGCCACGATGATCGTGAGAAATACCAAAAAATTTTAAGGTCTCGAAAGAGTAATTTTTTCTCTCTTCTTTGAGAGATAGGTTTGGAGTAGAGGACCGGTTCACTGCGAGAAAGGGGCGCGGTCAGCCAGACTTCCTCTCATTTCCAGTCTGGCCTTCCTCTTTCCGCCAGACTCTTTAAGAGCCGGGGATGAAATTTCCCATTGCTACACGAGTGAAATTGTACGCCTCTCTATTTTGATAGGGCTAATGAAGATGAAACTCTTTATGCTCAAACACTGGCGATGTAAATAACCAGATGAGTGATAGAAACGTCCTCCTGAAATACATCCTAACACGGTTTAAGAAGTTAAACTGTATTTGTAAAATAGGACAATAAACTAAATAAAAAGAGAAGAAAATGATGACTAACAGTCCGTTTTAGGAAAGTTTGCCTCTAAATCCCTTTCCTCTATGCATAAAATTTATTTTTGCAAATATTTATTGACCAAACGGTGCAATTATCATCAAGGATATTACGGGGCTAAGATAGGTATAAAAGCATCCCTAAAGAAACCTCACTAAACGTTTTAAAAAATTCCCAACTTTATGTTTTCAAAATAGTTCACTCAGTCACGTGTTTTTTAGCTAATGCGAAGCTGAAACACATTACATCACTACTACTAAAATATTCAACAAGGCCATCAAGGTTTTGTAGCCATGCTACTCCTTCAGGTCACTTGTGCATTGAGAGGTTCAGCAAAAGTGATAAAAATTAACATATCTTTCGCCACCGTAAAATTTAACCTAAATAGCAGCGTTTCATGGATAAATTACTTCCGTTAAAACAGTAGAGGCTCATTACTGCAGTACCTCCGTACTGCGTTGGAAGGATAACTTTTCCCTATTTGCAACAATGTCTCGTTAAAAATTAAATGGAATTTGTGGGAAATTATAAACTTCTAAAATCGCGATCTACATAGAAATGACATTGATAATGTTTATCGAATAACGATAATCATACTTTTCAAAGCAAATTATATTAAATGCATTCCGCGATCTAGAATAAAATTTATAATAAAGAGTGATCGTGAAAATAACGTCGAAAAAGGATGAAAGAAGTTATGCCATAGATTTTCGATCTCCTTATCATTTTAGCCTATTTAAGAAAATACACCATGAATCAAATTAAAATGACGGAAAGGAGAATCATAACATGAAGCTGATCTTTAAGTAGGAATTTTCCTTTTTTTTAGCCGTGAATTTTTTTAATTAACATTTTATCTTATGTTTTTCATTTTAATCTAATTCATAAAAAATGATAAAAACACGGAATTTTTATCTAGCAAGTCAAAGTATCTACCATAAACATCCTTATATCTGTAAATTAAACTTGTTAGATTCTGCCTTGCATATGGATGAGAATAAACTAATTTATAATATATAATAATAATGCCAAAAATCAGCCCGGAAATTTATTGATATTCTATAAAATATCATTGAACACAAGTATACAAAATTACCGAAGCAAGTAACTTCATGAATGTTATAAAATATAGATATCGGCAATTATGGATCGATTCGACCATTTTACTGAATCATACTTAATTTTGTCATCAGTGACAAAAACGTTTCTATTTTTATTTTAGACTTAAAAGATCGATAAATTGCAGAGAGACATTCCTCTCAGGACACACACAGATTTGACACATTATCTCATGCAACCAAAACGAACCTCGCGTCATCCTTTTCGAGGTACTCGAGTTTCTCTCATACGATATCGCTTCTAGTTGCAAACAAGCATCCTAATATATAGCTCCTCTTCAGTAAAAAGTGACAGAGGCTTCATCCGAATATAATAAATATCCGAACCATGCAGTCTCATCGTCTGACGAATAATGACCTTATTCAAAAACAAATGCCTTGTCGAGATATCGAGGGCTGTCTGGTCCCGAAGGGTGGCCCAAGAGCGAAGCAAGAGAAAATCAACTAAGCCATGGTTTGAATGGCTGTCAAAGGGACGATGATGGAGAGCTCGCTGGGCTAAGAGGAGTGCAGGCGACGTATCTTCCAAAGACATCCAGAAATTTCTTTTTAAGCGCTTCCTGACGAGAAATTCTTTTCTGACCTAGGATATCCATAGGAAATATTCTAAGATTAAAGTAAGGCGGACACTGAAACTGAGTTCAGACTACCTAGCGAAATCGAACTGTAATTATTATCGTTTCCTATTTCACTCCGTTTCAATGAAAAATCTCCAGTAATAAAAATCGGTTCCGGTTGGAACCGAAATTTGTGTGTTGGATCTCCAAATACTACGAGTATGGCATGTAAGGTATCTTACCATGAAATGTTTTAGTAAAACTACAGTTAATTCTATCATAAAACTTATAATATTACATAAATAATCATTTAAAAAAAAGGGACGGAAATTAAAGAAATTTATGGAGACAAAGAATTAATCATTATTAATTACGTTATTATTTATGTATAGTTCTTTTTCAAAATACAATAGTCAAATCGTAAGTTTCATATTTGCAAGTGTAAATTAAAAAACAAAGAAGATGTAACTAATTACTGTTATCCTCCATCGAAAATGGGAACAAAATTTTTCAAAACTGTTTTCGGTTTCTGATCACGTTCTAGAATTTTAATTTTTTGGTTCAGCTTTACGGTTCAGTTCCGGTTCGTATCCCGGCCTTCCTGAGCAGCGTGACAATTGATGCACCGATTTTACAAAAGCATTAAATGATGTGATGTGTGAATCCAAGATTTATTCCGACAACTGATAAATGAACTTATGGCGAGGAGTTTTTGATTAGCAATATATTAATCACAAGAGGGTAGACCATACCATAATTGTATTAGTTCTTTAATTACTTATCCGGAACTAAGAGATAACAGCGGTTAATCAACCTGGATGAAATCCTTCATACGTGAACTCCAAATCGGAAAAACTGTCTATCGTAAAGTATATTCTTGCGAAAGCTAGTTTTCTACTTATACTTTACGATAGACCTGATAAACCTGAAAAACAAATATTTGTCTTTATGGGTCGGGAAATGGACGTCCTGGTGGTCCCCAATATTAGTGTTATCAGCGTCCTATTTCCTCTTTCGGCCATCATCTTAGTTATCTTTGTTTCATCATAATATTTTATTTCCGTGCTATTAACACATCGCCTGTGTCTGCAACCTTTGCTTGAGGCTCACAGGAGCAAAAAAGGCATGCAATGAAAATAATTGTCCGTTTAAACTCCATCGCTCATCACGCGTCTTGAATTTTTCTTCTCAAGTCCGCTTGTCTTCGAGAGACGAAAAATAGAACCGCAAGGAGTATTTCGTTGCCATTGTCATGGCACCGGCAACACCCAAGAGTTAGGGGACCGTTAAATTGAGCGAGATAAACCATTTCGAATACTTAATCCTTTTTTTTTTGTTCTTGAACAAAATCAATCGCTACAGTAAATGACATTCGGAAACTGTTTCTCGAAAGTCAACATTCCATTCGCCTTAAACTCTTCGAAATTGAAGAAATACAGATTGCAAGTTGTTTTATCTGCTTTGACTTGATGATATGCTTTTATCGATGCTTTGCAAGTGAATATGTAAGCGCCAATTTCAACGGTGAAGGTTTGAGAGATCTTAAAGAATTTTGAAAGCTTTAAGAACTTTTTCGCTTCAACATCTCTATCATTTGTGAACTTGTGCGAGGAGTTCCTTGAACTGTGGAGGCTCCGAATTGAAATAATAACTGAATGACTTAATTTCGAGCGCAGGGGAAGCTTTACGAACTCTTGCACACTGCAGGATGGCTAACGCGGGAAGGAAGGGTTTAAGATTTTTTCAAAATACGAAATCATTCACCATGGAAATGATAAAAGACCATCGCTGACAGATGAATATATTCCAGTTCATTCGTTTGATATTTCATATTTCAATGTAGGAAAAGACGGGAGTTTGAGGTGTTTTGATAAAGAGGCAGCTTATGTGACGCGCTTTTTTAAAAATTACCTAGTAGATCTCCGAATCCCGAAGGCATCATTGTTTTATTTTCTATTCGAAGACTAATGAAACAAATTTTGATGGACAAGATTATTTCTTGAATGGGGTTTTAAAACATATTCATAGATATTTCCTTGAAACGAAGTTAACGAAAAATGCATTATGCAACATTTATTGACAATTTTGTAAGGGGATGATTTTCAATTACATTACAAGGATCATCTACGAAGTTACGAGGAAATGTTGGAAAGAAGCTCCGCTTACTTTGAAAAATAAGATTGAACAAGGAATGGTTTAAGGTGACTTCTTCACGAGATGAAGTGCACCAAGAAAAATCCGAAGGACGCATGGAATTGACAAAATTACAGACAGAACCGGGAATCGAACCCGGGTCTCCCGTTCCCGTCGGACTTTTTTCATGTCTATTCTTCTTTTGGAAATTAAGATCGCTTCGAAACAACAGAAGAAAAATATATATCAGACAGACGATTAAGTCATGCATAGTAATAATAACGTAGACTGCCATGCAACTACACTCTACGTCCTTAACGCTAATTGTGAATAAAATGGACTAGACAATAGGGATCAATATCTCTGTTATTATAGGGAAACCAACAAACCAATTTATATGAAAAAAGTATTTAAAATCCGCGTCAAACCATCTCGAACATAAACCAGCGGCTTCCGAACCGATAAAGTCGTTACTTTAAATTCAACAGCAAGAACGAAAGTGGAACAACAAGTCGACAAATAGTAAAACATAGTCGAAATTGAAGAAAGAAATCTTTCACAACTCGAGGCAACAAGTTCGTTGGCATGGCGCTTCTCTCGAGACCAATATTTGCCTAAGAGTCTGATGAGGCCCCAACGATGCAATGAGTCGAAAACTCTCGACGGGAACAGCAAGAACACGAAGTTTTGGTTCCAAACGCGGTGAAATGTTCTCTCCCTCCACAGCTTCAACCGCCCTGGTTCAACCATACCTATGTAATTTATAGCGCCTTAGTCAAACTTAGGGAGAAGTAAAACGGCATTTTAAATTGAACGTTGCGCTTTACCTTTGATTCGAAAAATTAAACTGGGAGATTCACTTCACGCACTTCAATGAGATAAGCCAAGGAAATCCGAATTCCTTCGCTTTCAAATATTAAAGAAGGATCGATCAGAAAGAAAACGACACCCGGAGGCAGCGACGAACCAGCGATTTGTGGAGCCTGGAGCGACGCCTGAGTTTGCAACACCACTCACTACTAATCTAACAAACAAAACGTCAATGCGACGTAAAGGAAAAAGTATTTGTTAAGCTTAAAAATTATTATTCTTTACTAGAAGAAGATGAGCAATTTTTTGTAGTAGTTCATCTGGTAATTTACTGGGAAGCTTAACATTTTTCGTACATACCATCTTCTGCTTTAAAAGGGTTAAATATATGAATGAAAAACTAAAGAAATTAACTTAAAATTGAATATCTGTGAATATAAAATTTACTTTTGTGCTTATTTGCCTTTATAACCTCAAATATTTTAATTCTTTTTCCATTTTTGTCATTTACTGTCAATACAGAGGTTTCTTACCCACTGCAGTTAAGAGAAAGTGCCACCCGGAGTGGTCTATCACCTCCTTGATACGCCACTGCCCAGAGGACCGGAAAGAGGTGGTAATATTATCAGCGTGACATTGTAGCTATCATAAAGGTAAACGGGCTGCTAATGTCCTGCGAAGAGACGAGGACTATATTCGGAAAAGCATCTGGGATTTAAGGATTGAAAAATTAAGTCCTCTAAAGTATTCCGGATTTAGAAAGACCAAATTAGAAAGGAAGAACTGGGATAGAGAGCTGCAGAGAAAGACGCAAGTGACAACGGTGCAGCCAAATCGAACTCATAAGCTTGTCTTCCACTGACTATGGGAAGAAGAAAGAAGAGCTATTCTATTTGTGCGATGGATTTCCTATGCGAGAGATAAGAAGTAACTATTCATCGAGAAATGCTATCAACATTTCCTATTAACTAAGCAAGATAAATGCGAAACATTGCGATATCATTAAACCTTTCGGTCAACCTCAACTCGCGTTAGAGACAAGGGGGATTTTCCTCTCAGTAGGTCACTACGTAAGTCCACGCCTCTCGCAACCACGCCTCCATTATCTTTCCTCGACCATAAACTTTATAAGGACGCGTCGTAAAATTTAGCGACAGACCTTGCAGAACCCATTTCTTCGAAAGCAATCATTCACAATCATCACCTTGAATCGCATCAGCGTCGCACCTTCGGAGATAGGACGCCGAAGATGGGCATCGTTTCTAAATATGGTCTCGCATCCTTTTCGAAATATGAGTAAACCCTCGAGATTTGAGCGTACACCCATCTGGAACGTCCCCGTTACCGATATAGCCTTCCGCCGAGCGGGAGAAGCGCGTTGATGGACGCACAAATTCTGCACTTTTTCCGCCGATCTCAATTTTATACGCCCGTGAGCTGCTTCGCAACTTCGCATAAAGATTTACCCTTGACGCCATCGTGCGCACATCACCTCTGGCACCCTATGTAAACGAAGACGCGTCTCCAAACACCAGCCCTCTCTTTCGCCCACATCCCATCTGGTGGCCCCACCCTCACCACGCCCTCACGCCGTTACCGCTCCGTCTTCGGCTTTTCACCCACGCAATAGCTTCATGAAGTTTAAACGGAATGTGATAGGGTAATTGCCGAAGCCGTTTTCCTGCCTTTCCATGACGATTATGTAGCGACTTACAGTGCTTCATCCAATTTCAGTGAGACGTTTGAATCGAAGTTTTTACCCAATTCTATTAAACAGTAATTTACCATAACAAACGCAAAATCATTCAAAATGTGTGATGTACAACTATGGGTTCAGCGAATAAGGAGATTTTATTTTTCGGAGGCAAAGGAAGCGTTCAGTTCCAGAGACGCACTCATGAGAATTCATGACCGACTTTGGTCGTCCTAGAAATATCTAGTACTTTCTTGTTATGTTAAGGTTTTATAAATGAATTTATAGAAATTTTATATTATATTTTATAATTTTCTTGAGTGTAACAGTAATAAAATGAGAATAAAATGCTTTGGACGCTAACAGTAAATTTATCGGTATTTACTATAGGACGAGTACGAAGCGTTTTATTCCCAAAATTCCCATCCGAATTTAATTTAAGTCATTGCATGGTCGTGAACAATGGTAAGAAGGAAAAATGTTTAACCAGACCAAAATAATCCAATAGACTTCGTAAAGTGAACCTTGCATCCCACATTTGTACATTGATACGGAGAGCCACTGGATGGAGATGGAATGCGTGATTATATGACGTAACATAATTGAAATATATATAATATTAACACAATAATATGCAGGAAACAAAGAAAATGCGAGCTATAGTTTGGGTATTTTGCGTGAAACAAGCGGAATAAGCATTATGTATCGAATTGAATATACAGTCAATTCGATTCAAAATTTGAATTAATATAGGCACCTTGACTGGAAAAGAAAAATCATAAATCGCGGATCACTACTTATATATTAGTATCTAGAGCTAGTCATCTTGCTTTTCTAATTCTGAGTAAAAAATCGAAGAGAGGTAACCTTCGCTACGGACTTATACAGCGATTACTTCCTTCGGACAGAATCAGCCGGACGGTCATGCGGATTCCAATTATATAGCAGTCAACAATTTCTTAGGGTTCTCCGCCGTGAAAACGAAACCTTGGTTAATATTGGTAACTAGAATTGCGATGATCTGTCTAATTCATCTTACTGTACTGCAAATAACTAATTATAGAAAACAATCAGCTTTAAATGAACATTTAACATTGAGTCCTGCGTTTATTGATTCCTTCGGCTTTTTATGTGCTTTATGAATGGCGAAGTCGTCACTATCTCGAATGAATACTCTGAAGCGTAGGAATGACGGAAAATAAAAACGCCGCCTGTGTCATGTGAGGAAACTACTCCAACAATGTTCAAGGAGCCTTTCTCGAACTGCGGAACTGGATCTGGAAAGTCTCTTGCAAATTCTCGCGCATAAAGCGTCTCGATTTGCGAGCGCTGTGATATTTTTGCGTCAAGAGAGAACAATGACTTCGCTCCTTTCCGAGTCAGCATTATGAAATGCATTTCTAATCCAGCTTCAATTAACCGTTAAAGCGACCGTGCTCTTGTCGAGGCGATATAATCTCTCTCACCAGGATAATCGCTCGTTCTTCGAGTCGGAAATATTCGATGCCAATTTTAGATGCATGCGGTAGAGATGTTGAAGAACTGCTTATCTTTGCGCAGAAGCACTTGAGGTTTCCTTTAAACATCCAGCGGATGCGTAAACTTGCTGCGACCGCAAACGGCGGAGAAAGAACGCTTGGACGGGTATTGAAGTAAAGACTCAAAAGAGATTAAAGATAAAGGATTTAAATTCGAGGAAATCTGAGGAACTTTGGATATGATGACATTTATGGAATTCTTTAAAATTAGAAACCTGTAAATCTTCAAGATTCCATTCGATTTCAAATCAACGGATTCTGATTCTATTAGAGATTAGGGGACAGACTAAAATATTTCAAATCGCCGGATAATCTTAATCTATAGGGAAATTTAGAAACAAACATTTACTTATGGTTAAGTCAATTCCGTACGAAATCCTTCAAGTTCTCACAAATTTTGTAACCTGGAAAGACTAAATCAGTTATGTCACAATAAAGCATGAGAATAGGAAAAATGTTAGGTTATCGTATATGGCGGAGAATATATTGCATCTCTTTTCTTGCAATATGGTTAATGCAATAGTTTGTCTGAAGTCTGTCGTCATATGCTGTTAGGGTACGAACATTAAACAAATCCAGCTGAATGATGCTAATGAAATAGGTGATTTAACACGAAAGTTATTTTAAACCTCTTAATTAAATAATCAGTATAGTAATTTCCTTTTTGAACTTCTCATCAATCACTCACAAATTTCTCCTTGTTTTTCGGAATTACCTTTAAAAATATTCAACGACCCCAGGACCCAACGACCGTAAGCTAAGCTCCAAGATGCAATTCAAGATTTATACAATACAAGCAAGACAGCTCAGAATTTCCTCCTCTAAAGATAGAAATTCAAAAGGCGAGTCGAGAATAAATAATTGGGCGAAGAATCCAGCGAATTCCTCGAGCCCTTCGGGATCTCAAGGAAAATCTCAATTGCATAAAGGAGCGTCCTCTGGCTAGCAACAAAATCCTCACGATCTTTGGTCCCAGTGGGCGGAGAACACAAACATGCCCTCTGCATCACAAAAACCCTAACCAACGCCCTCACCTACGCTAAGGCTACCAATCCTCGACGTGTCTTTTCGAAGGCACCTAAATGGAAGGAGAAAAGAGAAAGAAAGGGTTAAAGACGGAAAAAAGTTCCTTTGCTCCTCTGTAACGACCCTCCTAAGGGATACTCTTCCTTGAAGAAGAAAAAGGGGTTGAAACTTAAGGCAGACGCGCGACTTCCCCTTTATTTACCCCTTCGGCGCCTCTTTTTCTTTTAAAGCGACCGATCATTTTTTATTGCCCACACGTTTTTTCGCCCTTTCTTCTTTTCGAAGTCGACCCGTGCCGCACCGACAGGGGTTGGGGAGAGGACAGACAGAGCCAATGCTTCGTTTCAGACTAAATTGGGAATATCCTACTGACAGTCTTATCTCGCGTTCCGTCTTTCCTCATAAGAAGAAACGCATCGGTGCCATACGAATTCTATATAGGGTCTGACGGATACTGATAACGATAACTGATCTCGATGGAATTGAGCGCTAACGTAATCATGAGGAATTCGGAAAACCCACAACTATGAGGACGTATGATGACCAATTTCCTGTGGTAATTGTGTTAAGATAGCTTTATTATTATATCGTGATATATTAGTGCTATGGAGAAAAAAGGTTGTGGTGATCGCAAGAAAGGATTTATAGATACTAGGAGTACGTAAGTGAAATCTGTATGGGCCATATTTCACAGTTTTTATTTATCCGTTTTTGCATTTTTCCAACCCCTTCTTTTACAGTTATTTTCTCAACTCTTCGATTTCCCTTCGATGATGCTCACTTACTTGATGGCATTTTAAAGGTAATAATATTGATATAATGAGGTAAAGGTAAATAATATATTTTCCTAATAGTTTAATTCTAAGGAGAAGCAAAACGGAAAAGGCTAAAACATCAACATAGGGTTAATTCGCCACCCATTTAAGATTTTACAAAAATTGATACTCTATAAATTTATTTCAGTATTAATTATCATAAAATGGGATGTTATACCTCAAATTAATTTCAAGTCTACCCACCGTGTAGAGGAGGCCATTTGCATCGATTCGGTGAGAAAATTCATCTTCATGAACAAGAGGTGCCTCTAAACCCTTATTGAGTTTCGTAACATTTAGAGCAGGTTTAAATGAGTATGGAGAGAGATATGGAGGAAATTGCGGAGGCAGGAGTAAGAGGCGGAAGAGGAAGAAAGTGAGTCGAGTAGAAAATAGGTTGCTAGTGGGAGGCTAAGTGACACAGAGGAATGAAATTTCGAGATGGAAGAGGAAAGCAAATATAGAAATGTTATTTGGAATGAGATCTACATAAAAGTGGGAAACAGAAGAGATGAAAAAACTGTCCATCAAAAAGAAAAAAAAATAAATAGAGAACCTAAAGACATCACCAAAGCGTAGCGAATATGAAAAGAAAAAGATAACAAAAAGAAAATGTTTAAAATGAGGAAGTCTATAGTAAATGAAACTTGGAAGGAAAGATAAACATGTATTAGCGTGAAGCATCATATTTTCGTAAAGCTTAAGTAATAAAAATCCACAATGCTCCCTAGGTTTCTGTCATCTTACTGAAATTTTTAGATGAGTTACGATGCCGGAAAACTTTTTTACAGCATCAATTAAATAGATACCAATTCAGAGCGGTGAATCGTTTCGAATGAATGCTTCCCGATCCTAATAATAATAGCCTAGATATTTTATTTTAAGTATCGACTAATTGCTTACCTCTGTAAATTGGATATGATTTCTTTTATGTGAACCAAATATCGGAATCTGTTAACCACTTATATGTTTCTAATGTAAATGGACAGGCAAATGCCCAGATCTCAAAGATATAAACAGAACAAACACGAGCTTACAAAAAATAAATGGGTACGACTAAGCGAAGAGTTGCATAGACCCAACGCGAAGAAAACGAGTGTGAATAAAGGAAATGAATTGAAAAAGGAATACGAAAGGCGGCTGTCATGTACCAGCGCCGCTCACACCCCAGGGGCCAAAAGGAAAGCAATATACACTGCAAACGTTGAGAAAAGGATTTTCAAAGGAAATAAACTAGGAAGAATAGAGTTTACAAAATTGGAAGAGACATAAGAGCTGTAGAGTAATAATAGCCTCAATAGGATTGTAAAGGAAGATCCTACCAATTAATCATTCACAGAACCTCGAGGGTATCATGTCTCTAATTTCAGCTACACATCCTTGATGATAGCTTCATCTCTCAATGGATTAGTCTCTCTTTAACCTTTACCACGTCCTTAATTTATGCATTAAGTCATACTCTCATTAATTTTATTCGGGCTTACGTTGTTCTTTTAAAGATTGACTCAATTAACTGGATCAGAATTAATGCATCTCAAAACCATCGCAAAGGCGATAAAATATTAGTTTTTCCCCAAATCAATGAATAAAATATAGATTATTTAACCTTCCTAATACATAATGAGGAATAAATATATCTTTGGGCCGAATGACAGGTGTGAGTTGACTGCGTGGTAAGACGTGGGCCATCTAATAGATAATTCTTTTACCAAACGAGTTATTTAGCAGAACTCAGCAAGTAGAAGAACCAAGTTCATGTCGCGGTCTTCTGAGACTTTTTTTCTTTTTCATCAGACTTTTCCTTCTTTTCACGAAAATTTTTGGGCTTTTTATTAACGGGAGGCAATTACTCTTTCCAAAGGAATGACTTCGGATAATGATGGCTATGTGGAATTGATTCAGGAATGAACGAAAACGAATAAACAAATTTAAAAAAGACTTCGAATGTATTTTTATTCATTATGCTTCATATACTTCCGTTCCGTTATTTTCCGGTATGCAACAGTTTTCAGAATTCCTGCAGACGGAGAACCAGTCTTGGAGATTGATGCCTTTCTAGAAATAGATTCCTCTTGGGAGGGTGCCATAAAAAACTTTCCAGCAACGGACTCCTCCAGGATATAATAAAATTAATAACGTATCTGTCACACATCGTATTTCAAAAATAATCCTCACGCCATAACTTTCCGAGTGTGGGAGTAAAACGACTGGTATATCTATCTGAAAACCTGTCGGAAATATTACCCCCATAAGTAAATTCTTTCAGAACTACGATTATTATTGAATTTCAAAAATACCTTGAATAAAGAAATAATTCGATATGAATTGTAGAGACTGCTATCGGTTTTAAAAAGAAACATGAATTCAATTCAAACATGAATGATAAAATAAAATTCTATCATGCCAAATACTGTTATCTGACGGCTGTTCTACGATAGTCAAAACATATACTTATTTAAATCTTGAATTAAATATAATCATATGCTACCGGAGAAAAGTGGATTCTTCATTAACATAGTAATTGAATTCTGATATTTCAGCTAGTTCAAATCCGACGAAGAGCAATATCATAACTAATAATATTGTACGGCGAACATTGATTGGTAAAATTAAATTTTTTATGATTTATTCTGTCTCTTCATGACGATGAAATCATTCGTTTATTTTTACTTTTATACCAGCGGAAGTTAAAATTTTAGGAAATGACGTTGAATTTACATTAAACTTAACCAGGAAAAGGAGTCTCGTCGAGAAATGACTCGTGAAATCCCGCTGAAAAACGCCTAAAGTGACTGAACTATTTCATCTGATAAATGCATTAAAAGCTCAACTTGGGAGCGTACACGACTTCGTGAACGATGCTAATTAATTAACGTCGACAAGCAAGCCGGCTTGCTAAATACGACATGCTTCAGATCTGATAAAAAAAACTTTGCTTCATCACCACGAGAAATCTTGGATGGACCGCTCAGATGCTGCATCAGCGTCAGAAGTCTCCGTCATCGCAGAAAAAAATGCATCTGCGATATGGCAACATTCGTTTAACCTCTCTGAAAGATACAGAGGAGAAAATTTGGAAGACTAGAAGTTTTAATTTCAAAATTTAGTGGTAGTTCTTTTAGAACTTAGGTAACAAAAGTACTTATTCAAACAGTAAGTTATAGAACTATAATTAAGACGAATCTGTTCCTAAGAGAAAGCCAAGTGACTCATTGATATGACATTTCATTTTTATTATGCATCTGCTGCATGATGTGCACTTCATCCGTCTCCTACGCAGCATTTATAAAAATGCCACAGCCTCAGTAATGCTACACGAAGTTACTGAAGAATTCAAGATAGAGAAGGAAGTTAGACAAGGAGATTGCCTTTCCCCAATTCTTTTCACAGCTGTTCTGGAGGAAGTTTTTAAAACCTTGGACTGGGAGCAGAAAGGTCTGTGGATTAATGGGGAACACATCAGTCATCAGATGAAAATCGAGCGAGTAGATCATATGGATACGCCCTGATACTTGAAAACATTTTTTGATGGGATGCATCACATTTATATAAAGGGTTTCATCGAGTCAAAACAATTCCATGGACAAAATGAATTCAAATTACTTTTTCATAAAAGAAATATTTTGCTAATAGTTATTTAATTTCCACCTGAATGCCTATAAATGAGAATCTTAAAATAAACTCAACTGAAAAATCTCAAAAAAGAAATCGGGTAATAAAAAACGAATGTGTGTAAACTTGAGTACCTCCGCAGAATAAAATAAATACTTAAGTGTAAAATACTTCAAAAATCTTGGTTTTTATGATGTTTATTCACACTCAAACGAGTAACAAAATTTCTGCAGATTAGTAGAGCTTTTACTATCTACCCATTCTTATTTTAATGCAATTTCAATAAGTTTTACATACGAACACTCAATGACGTAATACTTCACCTTCCACTGTCTTTCAATAGCGGCACATTTTCACCGACTAAATGATGGTAAAATGTTTCCAGATAAAAAGAAGACAATATGATGCTTTCCTAGACGATGTCATCCATCTATTTATACTAAAAATACGCCAAGATTAACGTAATGCATTGACAAGAAATATACCTATAGAAATCCGTTTTGATTTTTTAGCTTAAAATGTGCTAATATTCGGTTTCGGCCTTTTATGAGGCCTTTGGATCGTAATTGATGGGTCATAACATAGATCTTATATAGATATTGATGAGAACATAGTGGGTAAGGTCACGTGGTCTCGTTGCCATGATCATATTTAGACCTTAGTTACGGCACCAATGCTCGACCCTAGCAACGGATTCAGTCTAATTAGAGACACAAAAGCTAACTGACGCTATCATATGTTCAGTATGCTCAGCATTTGCATATTCCTATTCATATGCTTTCTGTATCTACTCCTTTTCATGGGAGTTCGACGGAGACGAATTATTCCTAGGTAAGTGAGAAAAAAAATCAGCAAATTTGCTAATAAATCTTCATGTCATCGAATGTGATACCTCGGCCGTCGCATGAATTCTTATCATTATTCCCTTCATAATTATGCATAAGTATAGATATGCCGAAAAGTGTTCAAATACGAAATTCACAGCATTTTATTCTTTGTATAACCTACTCACATATATTTAGACAAAGATTTCCCCGAGGAGATGCTGCGGAAATATCCTATGATCAACCACCTCCGCAGTTGGCTGATGTCTGCAATCGCCGTATGAGGTAAGAAAACACCAATTCCAGATCCGTGCTTTAATGCAAGTAATAATCTGCAACTGATATTTCACCCCAATTTAGATGTGCTCGTAAAACGGCCTCCGAACCGGTGCTCGGCGTGTGCATTCCGCCAGGAGAGAGAATCGAATGTAGATTGAGGTAAGGTATTCTATTATATGGTCTGAAATTTATCGCAAAATATTCTACAATTGTCTCCGTAACCTCAAAATCCATCTCTGTAGAACTCTTCGTCGCTCGAGTTCGGAACCTACGTTTTGCGAATGCGACGTATCTGACGGAATGATTACCCGCAGAACACGCAGCGGGAGAATCTACGGGACATACCCGGTATAATGTACTCTTTGTATATCTAATTTTAATCAGTCAATATATATTCTTTCTCCCCAAAATAATTATGCTTTTAAGTATTGCATTTCCAAAATTTCCTCCAACTTATTGGGAAAGACTATGAAGCTAATCGGATAGACCATAAATATACAAAACCTCTGTTCCTCATTTTACGTCTCGCATAAAATAGTAGACTCTTAAGCTTTGATTTTGAAGTAATCTTAAATGTAAATGCATATTCACGATCAAATATTTGCAATAATTGTAATAAAAATTAGATCGAGCTCCGGTTATCCTCCGGGATATTATCAGTATAAATTGTAGCAGATGATAATATTCAAAAGGGCTCGTTTATAATCTCAATTTCATATGTTTCTTAGTCCCCATCACACGGAGGTATCACCCACACAGAGCTGTCCTCTCCCACTGGAAGCAGAGAACTATTGCTACTATTCGGAAGGGATAACAGAAAATCTTTACGCCTAGAGGGATACACACCATGTAAGATTTCCCTCAATATATGAGTCCTACGTCTATTTATTCGAACTATGTGCGAATCAATAGAATTTATAATTTCTATCCTCGCAGTCCCCAGTAGAGTTCCCAGCAGCACTTCCTCTCTCTGCAGCCAATGCTCTGCCATCATAACACATCGAACTTACTCAAGCAGAGGTTGGTCCAACATAGACTTCCATTTATTTTTTACAATTCCATTCTTTGTATGATTATGTACTCATCCATTGTTTATTATTTTTCTGCAGGCTCAGATATTCCTGGTCCATCGTCAAGAGATTAATTTAGTTTAATTTATTTCGTGATTTGCTTCCTATCTAAATTTCTTACTTTCTATTTAATCTTGTGTACAATTAGGTTTAGTTTTGTTTCATTAATAAAGTGTTTCGATGAAAACTGTTTTCAATTCAGTAATCTCTGCCTAAACATATGCATTCTTCAAGTATCAGAGTTCCTTTTCTCGTAATAAATAGGTCATCGAACCCGGGTCATTTAGTAAAACCTAATGTGAAAACCAGCAATTGTCCCATTGCATGTAACGAGTTCCATTTTATACTCTTTCTGGTTCCATTTTATACTCTTTCTCTTTATACTGTCTGGTATTTAGCGGTTAAGTACGTTTGTTTTCAAAGCTAAAGGTGATATCCAAAATATTATGTAAAATAATAAAATTATTTAAGGAAGCCTTATAGCAGTTGAAGGTTTTTCCCTTCTTCGAACTTTGAGGTCCACGTATTCCTAATTGGCCCGTTGACGGAAAGCATATTCTAAAACGGATCTTTCTCCCACCCTTCCTCATTTAAAAAACTTGTGGTAAACTGTGGTTTCTTTCCATTATGGATTACCACAATACCTCGCCTGATTCTGTGAAATTTAACCACATGATTTGTTCGAAATGACTGGTAACGAAAATAGCAAGTTCCACAATATCAATGAGGTGCGCAGCTTTGGTGGATAACTACGCAAATTAAAAAAAAAACGGCAGGACGAATTTGACGGCGACAAAGTTGATGTTTTACAATATTTCAGCCATCTAATCTACGCATCTCCAAAATTCCTATATGAAGTACCAAAACGAACAAGTCCCACACAAATCATAAGAAACAACCGCAGTGTAAAACACGGAGACTTCTAACGCTGAACGGAGGCAATCGAAGATACTTCGACAGATGTTTCGGCGATGCAGTGCACTGTCTAGCGTAAAACAAAACAGAGCGACGGATAAAAAAGACGCGAGGGATGCGCGGAAACGATGCCTTCGAAATGCCGACAAAAAGAGAAGCCGATGAAAACGGGAATTTATTATTTTCCTTCCCTATCGAAGGCACGCCATCTTCGACAAAAGAAACGCGGAGGGGGAAAAACAGGAAAAGCAGATTACCGCGGCGATATGTACGCGATCATAAACCCACGTTTTTCTCCCGCCATCCATCTGCGCCCGATCCATCTCTCTTCCCCATTGCATCTCGACATCGTAAAGCTTTCGCCCGAAATAAAAAAAGGATCGACTGAAGCCAACCGACTCCGCGGCGACTTTTAGAAGAGTTAAAGAGGCGATTACTCGTTTACGCGGAGCAATCGACGTCCGACTTGGCGAGAGTCGATATCGAACGAGAAAACGATCGAAGTCGATAGGACGCCTTGCGATCCAACTTGGATAGACTTTAACTAGCTCCGCAACTTCCTGGACCTTGTTTTCTTTTCTACGATAAGTGCTCTAGGACTGAGCGACGACACGAAGGGTGATATTTGAGGGGGTTGGTTGAGTAAACTTTTTCTGTAGTTTTTGCCCTTCGAGCCCGGAAATAATATTTTTGAGAAGGAGTAAGATATACAATCGTAACCTATAATTTGCTCGACATCGACTGCCCTCAATCCCTTGGAGACTCTCCGACGAATTCATAAAAGATTGATCTCTCGCCAAAAATAACAGGAAAAATTTCTAAAGATTTTTCTCCAAAGTCTAATGTACCGATTGAATGAATTTGGTAAACTTTTAAACATGAAAACGCTTTCATTCATTGAATTTTCATCCGCTAACCACTGTCAGCCTTGTCTTTTTATTTGCTGGAAGCATGTTACACAATGTGCATTGCACATGAATCGCTACCGCTTTTCAGACAAGATAATAATATTTTAAAAACCTAGAAGTAATCTAATGCTATAAAATTTAGCCAGCTCCTCTCCCAAACCCGTCTGACAATGAGCCTGATCAGCCGAATTAGCTTATATTTATTGATGATCATTACCTCTTTCTTAGGCGAATCTTAATCAAATCAGAACAACCTATTATTCCTTCAATTAGGCAAGTAACTATGGCATCTAGTATTCTCAGGAATTCCGGGAACATTGTTTGTAAACTAGCTCACTAACTCCTGCTCCTGGGAGGAGTCACGAGGGCCAAAACCTAACCTAGGAGGCATGAGGGTAGAGAACTCGCACAGCGCATACCTCTAACACAGTATTCTGACCTCTCAATTCAGGAAACTATCCAAAGGCGAAGGATGAAGACGTGGCCCTAGCAGCTATGTCCCAACCGAAAATCAAACACGGGATCGTTTTCACCAAAACTGAACGCGCTACCAACGTTGCTATCCGCATGGGAAATATTGATTCCTTGATAAACATCATTCAATATAAATGCATAAAAATAAACGTGTCGTACTGCATAAAACTCATACCCGTCTTTAAATATTTTAGTGATATTTACCGTGATCACCAAGTTATTTATCTAGGTCTCATTGCTTGCTGCAAACCATATATAGAAGGGATTCTGTAAACATTAGCAATGGTATTTCTGATAAAAACGTTAGGTAAATTATACATCGATTCATTGACTGTACCTTCCTCTAGTGATGCCATTAACAAAATTGATTAGAAAAACCTCTCTTTTCTAATAGAAGCCATGAGGTTCTTATCTTGGCAGGAAGAAACCATCATGTCTAAGGAACGGAAAACCTGATGTGAATTTCTATTAATCACTCAAAACTTGAACTTCTACGAGCGTTAATTTATGCTTTACGTACGCTAGTAAACTTAGTGGAATCCTTAGCCGAATTTAAAAGTTAGAGGAAACTCAATAATAAACTGAATATCAAAATCTTCTCATGGTAATAGACGAATTCCATAAATTGAGCCAAATTAAAACAATTAAATTAACTTAAGATTAATAACTAGGATCCCTTTTAATGGGAAAGTGTAACCTTACGTAATCTCGCAATTTTTTTTAGCAATATTTCGTCTTTCTATGGTGACCCTCCTTTCAAAGAGAGTCTAATAGATTGTGATTACACCTAACCTGCAGTAATATATTCATAGATCATTCCTCTTTCTCCTATCGCAATATATCAATTCCTGCAAACATATCAGACTTACAATTGAAATATCTCGAAGTACACGGGTCATTTTCAGAAACGGCATTCTAAGAAACTTGGCGATTTCCACTCACTATCCGTTCCACCAAGAATATGGCAAAGAAAGGTTGCTCACCTCCGGTTTAAACGTAGATCAAGTTATCAAAGAAGACAAAATCCTAATTTTACGAATAATGATTAAGCGCTCGCCCTACATTTCCGATCCCTTAATACCCAGCTTCAAGCTCGTTAAAAAAAGATCCCTAATTTCTATAATTTCCAGAACGAGGCGAAGTAAAAATAATAATCCGGAAAGGCAGTAAATGAACTCTCATGTGGAAGGAGTAATGAGGTGAATGAGAAGCGGTTTCTTCTCCTGCATCTCTTCGGAGTCTCTATTCCCGGAGACCGTCCAGTGCTAACGACCTCGGGCGGGCGTGCGCACACTGACTCACTGTCACTTCGGTGAGGAAATGGCGAGCCTTCATCTTTCTTCGTTCATTAATGTGGGGGGGAATTAATTGAGAGTCAGACGCTTGAAATGTACGCGCTGCCTTTCCTTGGACGGCGAGAAAATCGCTTCGCTGCCACAATGACCGCTCTCCGGTGAATGATAAACTAATTATCATTTATCACGGGAGATGACTTTTACACGAGTTGGGTACGCAATGAGTCCATCCGCTACTTCAGTTTCTTAATCTTTACCGGTTCAGCAAACGAAAATATCGAATGAAAATGAAAAATTCTCAAAGAGTTTTGGGGGTTTCTTCTTCAAGGGCGAATCAACGGAAATATTTCATCGCGTGGAGCGACGAAATCCTATTTTTGTGAACTAATGTCAGATCGAGGCCTTTATTTCAAACTATTTTAGTGAGGCATTTACCGTTTTTTAATTTTTAGAAATGCATTCTACCGTAACTTTAATCGTAATACATCGAAATAATAAAATAAATATATCTAAATAAAAATAAATCGTAAACAATCAAATGTTATTTCATTGGTAGTATAAAAGAGAAAGAAAAGTTTTCTCGCATGTATCAGAGAGTGGGAGGATTAACTATAATCCTTAAAGCAGGAGATTTCATATTAAATTAGAAACATGCATGTTTAAAAGTTCACGATAACCGTTAGGCAATATTATAGCTAAGTGGCTACTCCGAGTACTTTCGAGTTTAATAAACCACTGAAACTAATTGAGTGAGTAGAGATGGAAATCGAGGGCGTACCGACATGTATCGGTATCGGTAATGGTACGGTATGCTTAAAAATTTATTCCGATACATACAGACGGAAATACTTTGGAGGAAGAAAGGTAAACCAAAATTTTATCAAGCAGTAGCATCTTCTACCTGAGAAAGTTTGACTGAATATAATAGATAGGTAAGTAGTACATAAATAACATGGCTTACCGAATATTTTCCTGATAGCCTAGAATTATAGTCGATATTCGATATATTTAGGCCGCTTTTACTAGTTAGACGTATTAGAAAAAAATAAGTTATAAATTAGGTACATTCCAAGAAAAATTGTTTTTGGTTTATACAGCCATCTTCCGCACTCGAATTTCCTGATATGGATTATAATTATTATAAGATGGCATATATTCCTTTTAAATTTGTACAAAAATACTCTTACTTTGTTTTTTAAATTATTTAACGAGGGGAGAATATTAAAAAAAGAAAGGTGGTGTTAATGTGCAATTTGAAAATCCTTACAAGAAGGATGACTTGTAAGATTGCAATCTGTCTTCGAATCCAGGTATGGAAGGCGTAAAGCGTTTAAAATGACACCCGGATAAAAATCCCTGGAGCATTATGTAGGTTGATCGAACTACCTTGCGCTAATCACGATCCGCTTCGTGCACAAGTGAGAAGAATGCGTGCACGTTGGAGTCGGATGGCTGAGCTCAAGAGGGCCACGCTTGAAACCGGTGGTAGCGGAGAGTGTGGGTCGGGACATTATTAACATCTTAGCCGGCGGTATATCAAAGAACATAACGCTTCTCCAAATTCTAGAGCTCTATTAAATGACCTTTTTTATACAGCTAAAAATGGTCGCTGCAGCTCGTTAGTTAGACCTTTATAAGAGAACAATCAAAGTTATACAAAGTTGTATAAATCTGGCTCCGAAACTGCGCCACGAATACATTCATAATGTTTGTGCTCCTGGTTTTAACATTCAAGTCCTGACATCACCAACAGGAAGAGGAATCCTCACACATGGTATCTATGTAATAATGTTTCCCCAATCATGCCAATGACCTATAGTTTATGTTAAAATACTAAAACTTAATTTTGTTGAATAAATCAAACTAGTTTTATTACTAGTCATCCACTGTGCAGCTATTTTTATCATATTACAAGATATTTAAATTGAATATTGTCATAAAAATTAATTACACCAAATGAACATTTTTTGATAATGATATGTGATTAAAGGTCGCATGCATCACTAGCCTACTATTCTTCATTTGAATGAACTGAACTTTTTAACAAACAATTCTCAACAGAGCTAAACGGAACTAATAATAAGCTTTTGTGTTAAAAAAATTAACTGATGAAAATATTACGAAAAAATACTGAAGGGTGACATATTCAAGTTTTTAAAATATTAAGAACTGCGGTTGCAATAATAAATTTCCTGAGGATTAAAAGACAAATATCCTGAAACTTTGCCAAAATTTTAAATATTGTACGAATAAACAGAATTTATTGAAAGAATGAAAAAATTATACATTTCAAACTTGTGATAAGATTTTCATTATTAATACGATATGTGTATCTTTGATTAAATTCAAGCAGCCTTTCATGCAAAATGTTGGAGCTCTACAGTACAGTTTAATTTAAAACTTGCTCAATTTATTTACTCAATTTTGAATATGCCGAGATGCTGGAATACATCTTGCGCAAGCTTTTGCGTACTTTTAATTTAAGGAACTTGCGAAAATACATTGTTGTCTTCCTCTGAGGAAGCCTCAAACCTCAAAGATAAGTAAACAAGAAACGGTGCTGTCATAAAGAGAAAGTCAAATTATCACCATTTCAATTATTTTTATCAACTCGTTACAACTTAATTTGCTTCGTAGAAGATAGTAGGCGTCTCTAGGTGGAATTCTCTGCTATGAACTTCTCGATACTCCAAACGAAAAGTGAACATCTTCCATCGAAGAAATACTCGTAATTATTAAAAGTTGAGAGGAGACCTTAGACCACATGAGAAAATATGTAAGTCCAAGTATAGAACTTCTACTACTCTAAATTCATCGTGGAATCCCCTTCGTGAGCCAGAACCTTCATTTAAAGTGCCATATTGTAAACATATAAACTTTGTCAAAATCCCTCCTTTAATCAGTAAGCAAGAATTGATAGTATCCATTTAGTTCTGATACTTAATGATTCTTTTGTTATCACATTCAACGAAAAAAAATTGTAACCTTACAATAGTAGCTGTATTATTATAGCTATACTTTTCAGAAAATTTAAATTTTCTCTACGTCAACGAATGATTCTAAGCTATTTAATATGCAACGAATTGCCGTGGGGTCTGCAATAGATAGTGATTTTCCAAAATTTTGCATTAAGGTTGTCTAAAAGAACAGCGGGCTTCGTCCAGACACCACCGCAATGGGTTCATTTCCCAAGTAAAAGACCGCTCAGAGTAGAGTTGATTTCCCGATCTCACAATATAGATAAACATTTTATGAGAAATCGTGCAAATGGAGAGGAAGGATTAAACCCAGACAACAGGACGAGTCTTCTGCCACATCCGGTGGAAGGCGCAGCCCGTTCATGACTCGTTCTTACAAATAAAAACCCGAGTTTCCTTCAGACATTTCCTCGAGAGGAAGTGTGAAGAGGAAAAGTGAAACGAAGGAGAGCGAAATTTTCCTTAGAATACAGACAATTGCTCCTCAACTATTGCTACTCCATATCTAATTGCCCTCAAACACCAACATTTCGTATCATTAATGGGAATTTCTGTTTCGACATAAGCTAAAGAGACTAAAATATCAACAAAATATCACTTAAGAATGAGCGCGAACTCCAAGAGAAATCGAAAAACCGTTTCAAGGAGAGAATCGCTGAAGCAGATGCAATAAAATCTGGTTAAGGCGTTTGTCAGCGGGATAGCGTCATAGACTTATTATGTTGGTAGCATTGGATCAACTTTGTGATTGGTCTGATTTTCGCACAAAGAGATTGTGTTAGTAACTTAATTTTGGTTATCTTCATTCTAAAATAAAGCAGTATTCTCCATGTAGACAATCGAGAAAAATAAAGATTTTTTTAACAGTAGTAGTGAAAGGGCATCTTTCCGAGGCTACGGTCATCAGCCCGCAAATCACTCCTTTTCTAATGTTTTCGGTATGTTGTGATTGATGATGTTCTACCAAAAAAGAAATTCACTATAACCATCTTAGAAATATGGCGAAGCGTGGAAAGATGACGCAAATGAGGTAAAAAAATTGTTCAAACGAATGCGGCGAACGATAAAGCGGGGTGCAGTGTATCTTGGGACGGAAAAATCCGCGTCTTAAGCGGAAGCGCCTTAAACGGGTTTTACTGTAGTTACTGCTGGTCGTATTTTCTCTAGAGAAGATATCTATCGAATTACGATTAAGGGAACCTTTTATATAAGAGTTAGATAGGGATGTTGATACACCCCCTGCTATACGACTTAAGAGAGCCTCCAAATATCATTGTGATGGATAAGGCGTGACGGTTTCATGGCCAATTTCTTGTGACTAAAACGTTTTCGTCGGACCAAATTATATACATATTCTCCGAACCTTTACTTAATGATTTCCATGCTCTGTTAATGTATGGTTTCGTAGTATAGTACACTAGAAATTTCAATGTATCTAGAAATACATAATGACCTATATTCATGTCACGGTCTACATCGGAGCATTGCCGCACAGGCATGGCATGAGTTCCAGGCGTAATGGAGTTAGCAAGTTATAGAGCTCATCTCCCAAAACTAGAAATGAAAAAAATATGTTTGCGATTTTTCAAGATAATAGTATGTGCTACATACCGATAGAGAGGCATATTCGTCTTATTCTAAACGTATTGCCTTGTTTCTATCGCAATCAACTTTGCATGACGCGTTTCCTTACTTCTATAAATTTCGTAATGAACGCTACATTTCCTTTAAATGTTTCACGCCGATTATTACCGAGCATAAGCTGTTATTATTGAAGAAGCACTTTGAAAATTCAAAAGAATGAAGGACGACGCGTTAAGGATTTCATCTATTCTAATGAAGCAAAAAAGCTCAAACGCCAAGTTAGGATTAGTGTTAATAAACTTATAGAAGCAATGTAGATAGGATTTCACAGGATATTTTGAAGAACTCGACAGAAATAAGCGTTGTTGATGGAATCCTTTAAAATGCAAAGAAGATATTACCCAGCGATGAAAATTATGGTTTCTCCAATATTTCACTAAAGATTTTTATTTCTTAACTATATCATGATTAAATTTCAAATATCCGCAATTTTTAAAAGAAATCGTAATAGAAAATTATTTGGAGAAATGGCATATTTTTATAAAATAACTTAATGATTATTAATAAATTCTTAGAGCGCCGAAACGCCTGAGGAAGCAACAAAATGAAGGAAACGAAAAAACAGAAAGGAAACTAACTTTCGTCATCAGTCGATAAAAAATAACAGAAAATGTAAGTCTCCAATTTTTCATGCACCGTTTCTTGATGATGATATTAGTGTATTTATAAATTTGCCGTTTTCTAATTTTACTATTCGTTTCCGTCATACAACTTATAAGATTAGGTGAAGGTTTATCTAATCGATTTTTGCCTTAGAATTCACTCCTCCCTATTATTCAACTATACAAATAGATCTGATTAATCATTCGAACGAGTAAAATCCACTTGATAATTTCTAAGGAGTGTTTATAGATTAACCACCGATTCGCTGACCCGGCGTTTTATTAGACTGTATGGCACATTCCTATATAAAAGCACACGCCATTCACACTGCCCTTTCCTACCCCAAGATGTCCCGCATATTGCTGCCTCATTGAGGAACACAATCTCTCAGCGCTTTTTACGCGAATCCAACGTGTATAATGGAGGTGAGGAGAAAGAAAGGGTGGCATTCACGGAGAAGAAAACTACACTCCCTTCGTCCCTTTTGTCTTCTCATTGCAGACACCCCCTCCTTTCTGCTTTGCATTTCCCATTGTTTCTTCACATCCTCTTGCATTTCGCTGTCCTTGGGAGCTTCAACGGGCGCGGGAAACGAAAACAAAATGTTTTTTTAAATTTTATCGTCACCTCTGCGCGTAACATGCGGGCTCACCGAAGGAAGACAGGTTTCAGACTCGCAACTGTCGTTCGCGGAAAAGGTGTCTGTCGCTTCAGTAGGTTGCTGAGAAAATTCCAGAAGAAGCTACGTTCGATCCTCAACCGATTTCTCGAGCCTCAACAGATTCCATCGGTGGAAACATTTTATCGAAGTTTGACAGGTCGACTCCGCAACCGGTCCCGTCACCTGCCGAAGTGTGTCGCCTCTTTGTAATGCTCGGCTCTTAGTCGACGATCCTATGCAAATATCCGGCGCGCGTTCCATTGTGTTCTAAGGATCTTCTCCACACGTCTCCTGCGGGGAGATGCGCTGAATTAATAGCTTCGATGATTGCGTAAATTGGCCCATTACTCTCAGCCGAAGAGCTTACAATGTTTTCTTTACATCATGCTTAAAATGCTTAAATAACACATTCATTACAGGCAATGCATCACGACCTACGTGAACTACTACTTTGTATTGCCTTTTATCAGGGTCACCCCTGAACCTTTTTGGCGCCTTAGGCGAGATGCACTACAACGACATTTATTCAAATTTTAATTCACTTTACTTCAATTCAGATTAAATCATTCGAGAAAGAAATTGAACACTACGCTATGTATTTCTCTGGAGCATCTCATATTTTTTCAATATGAAACATATATTATTAGATGTTTATTTGGATCATCTAATTCGGATGGAGAAGCCTGAAGAGTTTGCTTTATGCAATGGCCATACAAATATCAATATCAGCTAAGATAATATTGTCCTTAACTTTTTAAAATATAGTCATGTGTGATGCAGGAGGAGTTGAGACGAAAATTTCGACAGCATTTCACCGAAGATTCACCATTCAGTTCAGTTTCAGTTTCCTAAACAATGTTGTATTACAATTCTCCGATAACTATTCCGAGAAGAAACATTAATTATAGCATTCAGGAAACAAAGACAGAAATCTCTTGGACAGCAGTTATTCTCACTACTCAGCAAATAACTACATGGTAAATAACCATTAGTTTCGTTGAATAAGCGGAATAAACGCTGAGTGACAATAAACTCGAAGATAGTCCGAAAGACAGAACGTTGCTCATGGGAAATCCTTCACGAGTGAATCACGCTCATCTTGTGATTCATCGATAACTAAACAAAATGCCATAGAGATTCAGCAAGCGATACTGAACTTGCGAACCGAAAAACCTATGCCCTCACGAGGACTGGCGAAGTAAATTTTGCTTCATGCGTCACATTAGCTTGTAAATTGATACCAAGGCCATCTGGAAACACATCCATAAGAGCAAACTAGTAACCGACTTTCTGTGAGTCAACGGAGAGGCATTACACTTTTCCGTGACTCATACAGAGTGCTCCGAGGGCTTGAATGAAAAGGTGAGGGGCACGCAGCTTCCCTCGAGGTCCATAAGAGGAATAGAAAACATCTTCGCTCGACGGGAAGTGAGAATGGACAAGTCGCGGATAATACACGCCTGTTTTAGCTGCAGCGTAACACTTATTATATTTTGACATACGTTGACTTAAGGCCCACGCGAATGCGTATTCTCCCATTGTTCCTTCACGCGTGTGTACTAATAAGATTTATTGAATTAAACTCTTGTTTCTAGGCGACTAGCCATGCGGTTAAGAAGAAGTAGGCGGAAGGCGCTATACTAATAAGCTTCCAAAGTAAGTTGGAAGTTGTCTTAATAAAACCAAACTTCCGGAAAAACAAACTATCAAGACTTATTGTGAGAAGGTCAACTTAAAGATGCATCAAATACTTTTAGCTCCTTAACTGTCCAGTACTCCTATTATCTAATTGAAACTTTTATTGTTTTCAATCATTTATCGTAGTCATAGAGACAAAAATTATATAGCTCCTAAAATCAATCAACTAACCTGCGATATCCCTAGGATGATTAATTTACTCGTTTTCAAGCTGCAAACAGCTGGAGACGGTCTGTTGCCACTCAAATGCTATGACACTGAATTAGAAGAGGCTGCAGAATAGAAAAGGTGACGCACTTCCCTTAACAGATAATGAACGCGGTCGTTCTCAGGAATTAGCCCCCTGTATCTTCATGATGCTACTTTTATCGGACAATATATCAAAAATTAACGTCCTTAGTGAGAAGGGAGCAGAGTTTTTTTGACTTTGCTTGTAAAAAAACTGGAGGACACTAACCAATTACTCTCGTTTAGGGAATGGCATCCGTACCTATTATCTTATTATTATTAATTATTATATATATACGTATATATATATATACGTATATATATATATATATATATATATATATATATATATACGTATATATATATATATATATATATATATATATATATATATATATATATATATATACATACGTATATATATATATATATATATACGTATATATATATATATATATATATACGTATATATATATATATATATATACGTATATATAATATATATATATACGTATTATTAATTAGTTATTGTCTATAAAAAATCAATAGAAAAAATATTATTAAGAAAAGTCAGAAGGTCAATAACAACCCTCTATTCATGATGAAAGCAGAGTGATATAACATTAAAAATTTAGATAAGACCTTAATCCCCGGCTGGCCTGGCTAGATAATGGTAACGATTTATTTTGTTTCAATGGAACTTATCAGTATATCCTTCCTTAGTCCAGTGTGTAGTCAATTCAAAGAAAGTCATTCTTCATCTTAATAATTAACTACCGTCTTAATAAAATGGCCTTCAGATGTGGCTTCGTTAACGAATTGCTAATTGAACAGCTCTCATGTCCCTTTAATTAATTTGAAAGAAAAGGAGAATATTTCTAGACAAAATATTAGAGGGAGAAAAAAATCCTACCAAAGGAAAATAGTTCAAACACAATTTTTGGTAACCATATGAATACCATATCTATCTCACCAATGCTAAAATCAAGTAAAAATGGAAAATGAATAATATGAAATTAAAAATGAAACTTAAAATATTACACCACCACAAATGAAAACCTACAGCATTTTGATCAGATTAATCATAAACTCATCAATGGCTTGGTGACTAAAATACGACTCAGGCATGTGTAAACGGCATGGCTCTTTTTCAAACCGAAAAGTTAATTCAATTTAATTTTCAAGTTTTTGAAATCATTCGTATTCAGATTTTCTTAAACCGTAAATCAGGATTTAAAGTAACCGAGAATCATTACATTATTTATTTCTTCGCAGTAACACGGATATGTAACTTATAGCAGCCATGGGGATAAACAATGTTAATCGACAGGAATAAGGGGATGCTTACAAGTTGCTTTTCAGAATTTAATACAGGGTGATTGAGATATTATGCTTGGAATAAAGTAATAAGTCTTGAAGCTTTCGCATTCCATCCTCGTCGTTCATCTCGCTATGAGAGCTGCGTTATACCGTACGATTAGCTATGCAATATTTGGATTAAAAGGTAGGAAAAGGCATCTACATTTGCCAATAACCTTAAAAGCTTCGAAAAGAAGCCCCCTAAATGAAAGACGTTATGGGCCTTTAAAGCTATTTTGTATGCATGCTGTGACGTGGAGAGATGAGTGTTTCGGTCATCATAGGAAGCCTAGAGGCACTTGGATGAAGTAAAGGTAAAAAATGAAGAGGGTAAGCATAAGAATTTAAGTACTTAAAAACTAAATTAAAATGGGAGTGTTTTGGAATGAATTAAGATCAAATAAAGACAAATTGGTTTAAATTATAAAAATAACTACATAGAAGAAATGTGGGAAGTGGGGATAGAAGTGACAATAAAAATTCCAGCATTGCATGGCAGGGTGAAACGTCAAGGCGTCAAACTTATTTTTTTCGGATTAGAGAAAGTTTACGGATATTTTTGGAAGATATTACGATTTTTTCCTCTGAGACGATTGTCTTGACAAGATTATTGTGATCAGTATTTTTTCCAAATGATGTAGCTATCACCCAGTGGAACTCCATAAAGGTGGCGAAGGAAAAATAATCGAAATTAATAATAGTTAAATTTTCTTGTTTGAGTGACTTATTTTTCCCTTCACTGTCCAGAATATTTTCATTTTGAATAAGACTATTTTCAAAAGCTAACACCCTTTTCGACCATTATTTTGATCTCAAAAAAAGGAAGATTGGTCAAAGCCCAGGAAAATGAGGAGCCATTTATTCTTCAGTACGTGTGCATAGTGCGTGAGGAAGTCATGCAGTGTTTGAAGGGCTGCGACGAAAGGTAAGCGGGGGTGGGGTCAACAAGGGGAAGAGCCCTCGTAAAAGTTGAAGGTGCCATGAGCGACGATAGGTGGCGGTGAAGGGGTTAAGAGGGAAAGATGCCATCAAGAGATTAATGGGATAATGTGTGAGGGAAGTGAAATACTAAGGAGATGCGAAAGAAAGAGGGGAGAAAGAAAAGGAACGTTGTATGGCCCTTGAAAGCCTTCTCTCAGCTCCTAGATTCATTTTTATTGTCGTGAACATGTTGAGGAATACTGAGGGAATGAAATAGAGCGCGTGGTACACCCATCTCCACAGCTTTTGGCGGCAAGTATACAAAATGTGGAAAGCAAGGGACGGGAAACCGAAAAACGAGCAGGAATTTCTAAATTTTAGTTCCGAGTTTGTCAAAATGTAATACTCGTTTAATTCACTTACAAAATGATTGAGTTTGATTAAAACACGGTTGAGTGAAAAGGTATCCAATAATTGGTAAATTTACCAAACTACTTTTTTTATTCCTTTATTCGATCGAGACATTTCAACTTCCCCAAGAAACTGTTATGGAGAGAGGGAAAATCATAATTGAATTTGTTGCGGTAGGAAGAAATTGTTTATGAAACCGATACAATGCTATGGTAGCAAATTCATATACATGGGTAATAATTTTGCACACTGTAATGAATGAGTGTGTATATGGTCGTTAGTTTATAACTGTAATAATATTTTCCCGTGCGATACTTTTCGTTTTTTAAGAATGAACTTAATATTAACTGATATTTTCTATATTTTTGGCATAAATAATTGTTTATGCACGAATCCAAGTAGCAAAAATCTTTTTCACATCACTCAATGTTAAATCAATAGAAAAATTAATAAACAGGTCCATCGATATTTCTGTCGATTAACTTTGGCCACATTCCCTCTTCTTTAAAAGCTCGTAACCTGTTAAGCAACCGATGTAATTGATCCCAACTGACATGCATTCATTGTTATTGGAAATTTGTCCCCTAAATCGACGAAGAAAAATGAAAGCTCCCCTCAGCAGGATCTAGTGCAATGAAAAATGGCTCTTTTAGAATATATTCAATTTTTATCCTAAAATGAACAAACTTAAGCTTATGAGAAATATATGTGAACGAACGCCAAGCTCTAGTGAAATGTGCCAAGCCTGGAGTTGGAAGAATCGATAAAATGTTGAGAAAACAATGAAATCGGCCAAAATTGCTTGGTTTATTAGTGAAAAGAAAAGGAGTGTTGGTCACGCGAGAGAAGACGGACCAGTTTCCGGATGTTTGGCTCATGGTTGAGGTGAAGTAGCTACGTTATAAAATCAAGTCACGTAACGGGAAATATATTCTATTGCATATCCCAAAATCCAATCAAGGTCAATAGATTGCGAGGAAGGACAGAAAGCTAGACATTCTCTACAGCGACTGTACCAGAAACTCACCACTCGATATGATTGCGTAGTAAATTTAAATGGACTAATTTATAGACTCTTAGCCTGAAATCTCTATATTATTTACGAGAGAATAAACTCTCATCATTAACACCATTCAAAGTACTTCGGCATTTTTTATTCACTCAGGCTCAGAGATAACAGAGGGAAAATGATTTACAATTTCCGATTGCGAGAAATATTGCCTTTGACCCCACCGATCAATGAAAATGAGATCACAGACATACGAATTCAATTCGATGGAAAATCGAAGAGTTTCTCTACGACCTCTTTCACGAAAATAATAACCTCGATTTTGAGACGGGTTGGCAGACAATCTGACTTCACGATATCAATTATTTAAAAAAGGGTAGCAACTGAAGCTTGTAAATACTTGAATTGTTCCTTTCAAGTGATTAGTGAAGGCTATGAAAATGACTTCACATTTCTTTTTGTAATAAGAAAGTTTGTCGAGGGGAATGGAAAAAATATATGCCTCATTAATTACAGTAAAAACAGTACGTACAATAAAAACTAGTTATTCCAAATTTCAAGTATCCTGTCGTTGCTTCGAAATATCAGGGTTCGAGCAAAATGAAGTATAGAAATTACTAAGTTACCACCTTGTAAGTGAAACACGATACTGAATCTTGGAGATTTGATTCGATAAAAATTAATCTTATAGTTATCTTTATAGATATTGCTACTCTATTTACAGTATATTCCAAATATATATCATTCGCACACACAAAGAAAGCTCACTTGGTGGAATCCACAAAAACTTCTCCTCGGAACCAAGTGAGTTTTTCTTTGTGTGTGATCATGAAGGAGTTCCAACATGTCTCACCTAAATCTGTCATATATCATTCGCATTTATTTAAGAAATTGTTTCAGTCTCGAATATAATTAATGCACAATATAAATTGTACGCTCATTTGGCATTCGAATATTTGAGCACCGTGTCACAGCACAGAAATTGTGCTTTTTCGTAATAAAAAGCAACCGCACACTATGGTATAGTAGCAATATTGTAAATTAATAAATACAAATAAGAATTTCTCGTAGTTATATGTAATACATACTGTTTAACAATAAAGTAATTATGGAAAAGCAATTTGGGCACCTCCCCTTTGAAAACATCGGGAAGACTTAATTACGCATCATTTTAAGTTTTAACCAGAAATCTATTTTAGTTCTATTCTTATAAAAGAGTAATAATTCTTCTTAGTACAATTTCCCAAATTCCACATACAGAATAATTAATGATTTATTATGTTAGTATATATCTTCTAAAGTCTAAATCCCGGACATGAATCCTCAAGAACGAAGTCCAACCCCTGAAGACGGTTTTTGAAAACGCCAAGTAATGAGCTTCATGATAAATGTAAGCAATTAAAGGGAAGCATTTAAGGAAATACATTTAAAAACATGACATTTTCATGATTTCAAATTTCAGTATATCTGCGGATCGTCGAACCTGATTAGAACCTCGAATTCCATTGTACACTTATGTTGAAGTATCCGTATCATGATTTGCACAAAAATTACGGTGCTTCCCGCGTGCATCTTGCAAACACACGACACCTGAGGTATCCGATATCTCATTAACGAGGTTATTCTATGTTGCAAGGAGCCGATAAATGGGAAAACCTGACGAATAGAACGTGTGATTTCGAAATCAGGTTACAATTTTATCTCCGTGCGATGCACTCAGATTCAAACGTTGATAGCGCTTTCCGTTCCATTCCAACTCCATTTCCGATTCCGAAACGAACTTCAGAAACTGTATATTTACAGTCTATCGGAGTTTGGAAATCGATAAGAATCGATTTATGGAGTGTACTACTATGGCCGAAAAATTCAAATGAGCCCATCCGTCGCATTTCGACATTTCAAAAAATGAACTCTTGAAGAAAATGCAAATCACAGGGTATTATTGATAATAATGCCGAATTTGTAGTACAAAACGATATCTCGGTAAACAAAGTATTTTTTCGGTGATCACTTTCTTGAGGAATAACGAAATTTCCCATGTTCCAAATCCTAAAAATATAACGGATTCACACAACCAAAATCCACCACATTCACTTACATAGAAACAAGATTGGCCAGATCCATTTCATTTTGGTCATTTGTGAATGATTTGTAGTCATTTATGTATGTGCATTCACATACATGAATAAACATTCACCAATACGTTCTTATAGCGAATCTATTAGAGAGTTCGTTTGCGCGATCTAAACAACAGCGAAACAAAACTTCGTCAAACTATAAAAACAAAAACAGTTACTCCTTAGGCTAGAAATACATGAACTTGTCCTTAAATATCCATGTTTTTGATACATTTAAATTGGCATGAATTCGCGAAGCAATATCACCGTATTATTGTACTATACTAACTCATCTTGGCATTCGTTTAATCTCAGGGATAAACCAAGCTGAGAATTCCTACTCTTTGTAGGAGCAAGGAAAGTCTCCGAGTTATTATTTTCATTTCCATAGTGAAATAGATGCCAGACAAGTACCTTGGAAAGTAAAATCACGTTAAACCGACATCATTTTCCCGGACATATATGTACAACATTACAGAATTACAAACAGGTTAAGGATGGAGAAAGCGCTCGAGATGTTTCATAACAGTATGATTCCATTCATGAGGTCCTCCGCGGCATCCATATTGAGGAATCGATGCAAAAAGAGCCCCAGACTAATTAAAGAATTAATGGATTTTTATAGAAAATGGAGATACGCTCGCATCCTGAAATTAAACTCTTCTTCACAGGGATAAGATGATGATTTCCTCTTAAAGAATTTTCAACTGGAAATGGAATACCTCGAATACGAATTACTCATTGCAGCTACATCGAACTCTCATGCGATTGCCTTATGACAAATTACCGAATGTAAAATACAAAGAGATAACAACATTTGGAAAACGGAACGATGAGAGCTTGACTGTTCTAGATTTTTTTATTTTTTCAAGTAAAGTATTTTTTTCGAAACTAATATTCATATCACAAGAAAACTAATAAGTTAAAATTTCTGTGAGATTTTGTGTTCTAAATTATAAGTACTTCTCGATATTTAATATGACATTAATGTGCAAAAAAGAATTAAACGTTTGCTATGTGAACTTAAATGAAATTTTACGTTTAGGCTGAGCTGCGGCTAAGTTAAAACTTTTCAATGAATTAGTGGCATAAAAAAATACACTTTAGCCTATTATTATACAGGTATAAAAGCATCTTCTAACTACCTAAGAGATAAAAAGATAAATTATATAATATGAAACCTCTTACAGCAAGTGATTACTTAATATATTCGAAAGGGTACTAATTCATGGATTTTTAGAATTATGGAACACGCAGAACAACCGTTTCTCGACCCATGCTTTCGAATTAGTAAAATCCGACCTCAGTGTGGAAGAGAACAGAAGGGCAATGGAGGAAGTGGATGAGGGATTGCAAGAAGAGATTCCACGAAGAAGAAACCCGGTTTTTCCCGAAGGGAAATTCGAAATAAAACAGGATGGAAGATGGTGACAGAGGTACGAGAGGGGCAGATAAAGGAAACAGAATGGCAGAGGAAAAAGCAGACAGGAAATTTCGTATCCAAGTCACGTACCGTAGAGCTAGCCTTAAAGAGCAAGATCTGAGGAGTAAGATGTTTGGAAAGGTGGGTTCTAGAGGATTAAAGATTGCGGGGGAGGTTTGCTGAGAAAAAGGTTTAAATTTTTGTGGAGAAATACAAAGTAATTGAGATAGAAGGCTATAATACTAAAAACGGTACTACGCTATGTAACTAACGCTTCCATAAATAGATAACCGAAATAACCGACGTTGATAGTGATTCTAGGATGTGTCATCATCTGTAAATGTTATCTGACTCAGACAATATCCCCTTAGACGAAGGCTGTATCATGAATGTATTTTATCAGATGAAAAGAAAAATTAATCATTATGTAATAACATAGTGAGAAAACTTCTGGAGCATTAGAGGTTTATAGTATTAAAGTACGAAATTCTTCCCGCTGTAAACATTACTTCGAGCAAGCTTCACACACGGCAAAAACCAAAGAGCCTTCGAGAGATGCTGCAAACGAACCCTCATAGGACCGACCGCTGTGCACATATTAATATCCGGTGCTTGAGCATCTCAACCCGAGGAGGATTGGCATTTCCTTTAGCGGTCAAGGAATTGAAGAGCAACGGACTCGCTAGCGCGCCAACTTTTTTCTCCAGGAGAAAGTGAAGGTTGTTACCATACCGTTATCTCCTTGGAGCGAACATTTTTTCAATCCTAAAATGGAATTTTATTCCAAACCCCAAAATAAACCTCAAATAGAACGTGGATGGATTTGATAATTTGTTGGAGGCTTTAAATCTTGCGTAGAGAACTTTGGGTCAAGGTATGACCCGATTGAAAGGTGACTCACGAAAATTGGATTTTTCTGACCGCGTTCTACCGATAGATGGTGAAGAAGGTCAGAAGTCCATTACCTGCAAAGCAAGATGAAAATGAATTAATTTCGAGTTATTAGTATTAATCTAATGGCTAATAAAGAGAGAGTTCAAAAAATTAAGTTAAGACGTTATAGTGTTAAGTTATGGAGTTAAACTATAAGTTATATTTTGAGATCCTCGTAATGGCATAGAAAATTTTTTTATCGTTACAGGCGGCGATAGCGCTTTCTCTGAATGTGCCAATGACAATGAAATAAATAATGAGAATCTCAGGATTTTCCTCCCCCATTTCTTTCTAGTATGTGTTCTGGGACAACTACAGATAACCGAAGTATCCACAAGGGGAAATTTATCTCGATGTCAAACTCAATTGAGGGACCAGGTGTTTCAAGATTCGATTTTTACGCTCCCAATTAGCTTCGATAACTGTATTTGATATCTCTTTAGAAAGGTTCGAAACTCAACCACTTGGCGAACATCCCTAAAGCATTCCATTCAATTCGGGCTGTAAAATAACAAATTAAGATCGCGACGATCTATAAACTACATCGGCTCGAACGACGAGAGCGAAGATGCAAAGCCTGCCATTTGAAGATCAGAGAAATTTATGCTTCCAAAGATCTTGGAATTCGAATCCCTTTGATATCGGAGTTCTGTGGCATGGCGAGAGGAAGAGAGATAAAGAAGAAGAGGCAAATGTACGACGCGTCATTGTTTTCCGAATCCTAAACGTGCACCGCAGCGAAAATAAAGAGAGGAAGAGAGCGACATGTTGCGCTCGAGTTTTGAATAAATCGCGGAATGTCGCAGAAGGGAGTATAAATCAGCAAAACCAGAAAAAGAAACAAATGGAAAACTCTCGAAGGGAACGCTCCCTTCAGACTGTCTTGAATCTGCAGAAGAATGGTAAGCAACGGGGATGGAAAATATACACCGACTGCTATTCAGTTTTCTCATTAAATATTAAAATAACGTACTTTATTACGTATTTAGTAAACCTCAAGAAAAATCCTCCTTTAGGTGAAATAGGCATGAAGAAAGTCTCCTTGCAGAAAATTTCTTTTTAACCTTTAGTATGAGGTCACACCGTCAATTTAAATAACTACGTGGGTCTGTAAATATGACTTGAGTTCCACGGTAAGAATTTCTAACGCTGACCCTTCATGTAATATTTACAGTAATGATAAACTCAACATTTAGCTAAATCCGTATCGCTGTAGATTCGCATTTCGAAAATTTTTGCTGCAAAGGGCCCAGAGACGCCAAGGGACGATATAAAACAGACTCTCGCATTCATCTCTCCAAGCAATTCCGAGGAAAACCCTCCGCACCTCCGCGACCTTTCCAATCCGTTGTCGCTTACGTCATCCTTCCCGAGAACGCACCCCTGACGCAACTGAGGGTCTTCTATACACGACCCGTTCCTTCCTTAACTACACACTCATCGGCGGCGAAAACTCCTCCTCGACCACTCTGCGCAGGTGATACGTGGATTGGGAAGAAACACTGCTATCAGAGAGAGCCAAATGGACACGTCTTTGAGTCAATGCGCTCTTGCACCCGCTCGGTTCAAGGCTAGTCGGAGGTGTTCGTCCTAACTGGGGGTCAACCGGCTTTGAATATGCCCCCAACACGACGATGCTTCTCCCGAGTCGCGATTCTGTGAGCCGTTTTGCTGTCTTCGTAATCTTCAATGGTGAAATCCGCTGCGCTTTTTACACAATCGCGCCGTCTCTTTAGTCCAGGCGTCCCATAAGCGATATAAATCGCCAAGGATAGGTATGAAATTGAGAATAAATTGCAGGTCTGATTGACTGGAGTCAATGGAGGAAAGATTAAAATTAATATTCAAATATCTGTTCTTAAGAACGTAGAATCTCTATGAGAGAATTAGGATATTTATCTTTCATGGATAGTACGCAAAGTAAAAGAAATATTTCAGAAAATTCTTTTATACTTTCGATGAAGAAACGAGAAATACTCAAGAGGTCACAAATATTTACGGACCTCTGGTGACATTCGAATTCTTGAGTTACGCTGAAATTAAAGACCGCAAACTGCACGAACTCTTCCTCCTCTACTACTATTAATGTCCAACCTCATAAATACAATTCAAAGACCATCAAATCGCAAATAATTGACAAAATTCGTTGTGAAATTTCATAGAAGATTTTAAGTTCTCATTACATACATTCTTATGATTTAAAAAGTTTCCGATTAATTTTAAGATTTTATTAACTTTTACAATTTTTCATAATGAGTAAGGTTTGGAAAGATGTTAATGTTATTAATTCTCTCAATAATCGCTCTCGGTAAATTTTCAGCCGTGTCTAAACACAAATATTTACCTAGAAATCATTTCAATCAAATCATTTACCTAAATGTACATTTAACAAAGCCCTTCCTCACTCGATTTCTCCATACATTGCTAAACTTTTAAATGGCAGACGATCCCATTATAGCGGCCCCACATGGCACGAAGAAATCCAAGACTCCGCCGGGATGGAGTATGATAATGCCTTTATCTCGGCAGGTCCACGTGAATAAAGATTTCCGCCATTACCAAGCTGATGAATGCATCGATCCAGGAACGCAAAGAGAAGGAAAAAATCAACTGTGGAATAAGAGCCGGTTTTGGATTGGACGTACAGATAACACTGTGGCAATCATTTCCAACCGTCCGGTACGCCTCATCCCACATCTCTTAACAAGTAAAAATAACGACTGCGAGGCAATTCCAAAGAAAGATTTTTTACGCTCCCCGATCATCTTCCGTGAACGATAATGATACCATTATTTGTTATCGGCTGTAATTACCGAATCATCACTTCGCTAATTTTCGCTTCGATCCTGTTATTTAGAAGTAGTAAATAAAACTTTCCTGTTGATATATATAATTCCTGATATATTGTGGAAAGGTGCGCATAAATAAAAGAGGGAGAGGATTATATCGGATCGCTATCAACGTCATTCTTAAATACCATCTTTTTATCAATGGAAATTAAAATTAAGTGATAAAGATGGGTCGCAATAATGCTACTTTATTGTAGGCTCGGACAATAGACAAGAAGATTAATCAATTTTATAAGATTTAATTCAAATGTGAACTAGAAGAAGTTTAGCCAAAAAGATTTGTGAAAAACACGAGTGCGTTTACAAGATGAAATTTTTTAAAAGTCTGTAATGATTATACTTTTACAATAAAATTGTCAATTATGTAATTGTTCAAATTATACTTCATGGAAACAGCCGGAGGCTTATAACAAGTCATTCAGTCAATGAAATAATTAGCAAAAGCGAGTAATTCATCGTAGTCGTCAAAAGGCGGGTTATGATAAAGCTAATATTTCACTTATAAAAATACAACACTATTGCATTGCGATAACTTTTACATCGAAGGGTTTTTTTAAGTTTACGATTAGAAAACACTTCAGAACTGTTTCTAATATGGAGTTGAAAGGTCTAGGTAATCAATTAGCTGAGGCGCACTTTCTTCTTACTCATATAAGGCTTCGCTATGCAGGGAGTTCAAAAAAGTCCCTATGATTTCTAAGGTGACCCATTCTCGCAAGTAATCAAACAAGATTTTTAAAACTCAGAGAAAAATCATAAATGCTCTTGAATATCAGAACAATTTTGAAAAATGATCACGATGAACTATCCATTTGTCAACATAAATACGATCTGATTAATAAGGATTTTCATAGCTGCGGGAGGGACAATTTCAAGAGAAGCTTTTTAATGTTAATCAATTCCTTCCAGTCATGTGATACTTGGATCGAAAATAAATTTACCTTCAACTTCTATATTTGCCACCAATGTACTGCTCATGATAATCCCCTAATAAGAAAGTATTGTTTCTGAAAATACTTTTCGTACAATAGTTATCAAACACTTAAGTATAAAGAGAAGCAAGATTGTTTAATGATTGAAACGTATTACCTTTCATAGAAAAATAATATTTCCCACCTAATAATTGTCATGAAAGTAAAATGAAACAGTTTCTCTTGGCATCTATTTTGAAACTGACCCCTAATTATAATAATGAATAGAAATTACGTGTAGGACCACTCCTTTCGTGATCTCTTAATCTTTTCAGATTTTGAATATATCTTCACTAATCCCATTCTGCACCTTTTTACACTAGGAATATACCTGTAATTACGGCAATACATATAATATGCATACAATCCGTATTTAAAAGGAATTGAATCCTGCCCATTTATGTATACCTTGCCTTACATGGATGAGAATAAGAAGAGCGATGCAAAGAAATTTTACACTAACTAGGTTCATAGAGGTAATATTCAGCATCCCGTGGAAATCTCAGAAAATGTCTTAGAGGAATTGAACGGCTCAAGTCAAGAAAAAGAATTTTTACTGTGAAATAAGCAATATACTCGTAAAAGCAATATTACGTATCCCTACACTTATTTTACGTCTTCAAGAAACATTCTATTGAAAAGAAGAAAGTGGCTTTTGATTCCCGACAGAGTGCATAAAAGATTTCCGAGGTATTATTCAGGAAAGAACCTCGCAGGGAAATATGGGTTTCGTGACCAAAATAGGGACTATAATGGTTTACCTTCTTGGAAGTTATAATGAGCATCGCTGGAAAGGAGAAATCCATATTTCTCTAGATTCTCATGGTAATATACGCTCGTTGTCATTCGCAATTAATAACTTCGTTAATTGGACGAAGTGAGGTACTTAAATAGGAGAATAGGTGATAAAATCTCGTCGGAAACTCGATAAACCTCGACTTTTTTTATGCATTAAATAAGTTCTCGAACGTTACGATTGCAATCATTTTCTTTGTGTATCATGGACTTCCAACCCTTGAGAACTCCTTGTTTATAGAATTTACATTAAAACCCTATCGCAGTAGTTAATGTCAATTTAAAATGCTAAAATACCTCCTAAAATGTTTCTTTCGCAAACGGTCTTCTACATAATTTAATTGAGAATTCCTTCCGATGCTGGGGAGAATTAAGTTAATCTCAAAATCATAATTTGTAAAGAATGAATTGCTATTTTCCACCTAACCAGCTTTTATTACTTTTAATGTGAAATATTCACACTTATTTATTCACGCACGACATAGGTTTATTAACACATTTAAGCAGATTTATAAATCAAATCCTTATCATAGAGGGACTATCTTCTCTAAAAAACAGTATCGTATATAATAAACCCGTGGGCTTATTAAATACAATACATATAAAAATGCAATGCAACTAAAAGAAATTTACGAGAAAAACCTCGGACTACCTGGATCATCTCAAAAATTAGCTGCTCCGGTAAGGGGGAGTTGAATTTGATCGAGGAGTATCAAATATTAACTCATTTTCCGTATAATTCCGTACGAAAGATCGCGAGGCAAATTCCTCCGAGATACTTTGTATCAGATGTAAGACCTTACGAATCGATGACTAAAAGAGATAAGAAAAAGTTCTCGTGCGATCAAGCGGAGAATCGATGGTTAAGGGGATTGATGGATTGATTGATCGCCTTTAACATCTTCTACCATCTCTAATTAGTGTAATGGATCGAAAAAAGGAAGAGAGAGCGAGGTAGACTTGACCGACAACCCCGCCCCCTTTGGCAGTTACGGAAAAAATATCTAAGACGGCAGACTGGAGGGCAATTAGAACCGCATCTGAGAGTAGCCGTGAGAAAAAACAGGAGGCGACAAAAAAAATCCGGAAGAGAGAATCTCGTCTGGAAAGCATTCTCCTTTGATTTGAATGAGATTCAACCGATTGCGAGATGGGCAGGAAAATTTCAGTCGATTTAAAAATATGCAATTTTTCGAGATTTACTGAATTTATTTACGTATAAAAGGTATATTTGACGGCTAATCAGGCCACATTAAGTAATTGACATTACTTGAAAACATTTATTAATTTTGTAGGCATTGATCATTTTTAAATCATGGTTTAAAAATAAATCACCGGTCAATATTACAGTTATCGCTGCTCCGGAAAAAGGAATAGGAAGAAAATTTATCAGACGAAAACAATAAATTAAAAATTACTTCCGAAGTAATTCATACAATACTTTTTGACCCACAAGTAAGAAAATATACTCATCCATTCTCTGTCAATCATGCAGCAATGTAAGACTCTACAGTTAATTGGTAGAATTACAATGATTAAATTTGAAAATAAGAGATTTTCTACATTAATTAGTGAGTGAATCAATTCATCGTTAAATTTCTAAAGGATAGAAAATTGTTAAATCCGTAGCCAATATAGGAGGAAGGCCAATATAGTATTTAAAGTGCATGACGCAAAATGCGATATCTTTTCTAGGCAGAAATATTAATACTGGTTGCTCCATAACCTTTTCAAGATTCCGAGTAAAAGCTATGAGCCCAACCGAACCTCGGACCTCCTTCACCGTTTCTCTAATTGCTCTGTACGGGAATGCTTCAATTACAGAGCAGTAATTCAATCAGAGGTGCTCAATCCGGGGAAACTTCTGCTTCAATTACTGCTCTGCAAACATTCCGTACAAAGGCATTTTTGGCGAGTGAAGTATAACATTTTCAATTGAATCTTAATGGATCTTGGTTTATCCAAAAGCATACAAAAATACATAAACAATAAAATTTATACAAGTTTTGATCAAAAACCAACATTCCCTCTATTTCATCAGAAGGGGTCAATTAGTTGAACAATCCTATTTCCTACAGCTTAACAACTTGTTTCGAACGAGGATTCTAACCAGCAGGTACACCGAGAGGAATCTAGTCCTTATTCATTGCCTAATGTATTTTCACTAGTAATCGACTTTTGATAAATCCACTTTACTATTCCATCAACAAAAAAATCTCCCTCTTCTTTAAATCTTAAAAAAGATAAGAGCGAACCATTAGCATCATCTGGCACAGTCGCCTGGCATCAGGACGACCCATGAACTTAATGGAGGCCAGTGGGTGTCATCAATAGACGAGCAAGGTCAAGGAAACGGAGCCAGGGGAAGATAAATCCTTTTCTTGGAAGAAGAGAAAAAAAATCCGAAGGAATATCTACAGCTGCGAAGCCCATTGCGCTCGCGGCGAAGAAGCGGCCGTCATCTCCAAGAACAAAAGAAGACTCCATAGCGGGAAGAGGAGGTGGAACGGCGAATAGTCGTCCCCCGCAGCCATTTCCGGGTTCGAATCCTGTTTGAGTCACATGCCAATCCCTCCTAATACGCTCCAGTTCGCCGACCCGATTTACCTTCATAAAAGCCGCGCTTCAGACCCACTTCTCTCGAAACGGAGAGACAGATGGCGAGATCGCTTATACAGATCGCGTTGGAGACGGCTTGTCTTCCAGTGCGGTCACTCATTTTTTGCCCTCCGTCTATTCTTGGTTTCCCGCAGAAAACTTCTGGACTCGCGAGAGAGTACGGTGTCGCGTGTATACAGAGGAAAAAATCCGCAGAGCCGAAAACCGCGTAATTAAATCGTACAAAGTTACGTTTGAATCTTAATTCCCTCCTTCATTCGTCGTGTTGGAGGTCGCTCGGGAAGAAAATTGAGGCCTTCGAGATAACCGTTTGCTGCCGTACGAGAAAGTTTTTGCAAGTTGGTTATAATTTGAATGAAACCGAAATGCCTAGATCATTACACTCCTTTTCTTTCTGTGATGGAAAAATAGCGGGAAGCTTCGTGGTTAATCATAAGAGACTGACTTAACTTCTTAATAAAGGTGTTAATTATTGGATATCGACTCAACTTCCTTGATATTCACTCATGGAATATTGAGCCACATTTACAGAATGTGGAGAAATGGAGTGCAAAAAATTAAAAACATAAATCTTGTAATTTTGAGCCTCTTAAAGTTGTGAACCTCATCGTTGAATTGGGAAAAGATTATGAAAGATTATAAAGAATAATGATTTAACTATAAAAGCCTCAATTTACATTCTATAGTAATTACTTCACGAGATCCATCGTAGCCAGAACTTCGAATGCAAACAAAAACAAAAAGTGATCGTCACAAATGACGAGAAATAAATTCCAATGGAAGAAAAATCCAGGCATTAAAATCTCTCGAGCTGAGAGATCGGACACTTTCGTTCTATTTAGAGCATGCCGAGTACATGTCATTAGGAAACGCCTATGCCAACTGGTCTTTTCCAGTTGCAGCAATCAGTTGGCCTTCGACATCTGATCAACGTACCAAAGATAAAAGTTAACATAACTATTACTTATGTCGTTAGTAGAAAATAGTAGAAAAATTTATGAAGTATAAATTTAAGGAATATAGTATACCAAAAGAATTGTTCAGACATTCGTATCCTTTTTCAAATATCCATACATAACTTTGGTACAGCCTAGGACATACGAGTCGTATGTCCTATATCCTCCTCGTACTAGTCATTCCAGAGTAATTACAATTATAATCATTAACTTCACGTAAAAGCTCCTATGACGACCGTCCATAATTCATGAGTAAGAATATGGTGTGCTCTTTAGCAAAATCGCCTATCTCTGTTTGAGTTACTTTTGAAGAAGAACTCTTCCACTGCGCAAGTGCAAGTTCGACGATGGAAGAGTCCACTTTCAATGAAGAGTTGAAGACCAGCCGGGGTTTTTGGTTATATGGCAGCAAACTAGCATCTCTCAATTCCTACGTATAAAAAAAGAAGATTTAGCAAAACTTGGAAGAAATCAAAAGATTCAATGTATGCCACGTGCGTACGACAAACCCTGCCTTGACAGTTTCCATCAACGTTCACTCGATCCCTTGCACTATCTTCCTTCTTCCAACTTCGCACCGAGATATGTACTATACATACATACAGTATGGGGCATGGACTGAATTCCTCATAAAAGTATCTAATCTTCATATTAAAGAGTGAGTTAGTGGTTTCGCGATGATATTAAGGTCATTTATACCCGAATTTTAAAACTCATGAGACAAGAGAAACTCACCGGAAACAATAGCGAATTGTCGGTTTGTAATGAAATTATTGTCGCGAAAACTTGTTAAATTACTTAATGATGCAATAAACTCCGTACGAATTCAAAATCATTAAAGATTTCGCTTATCTGTGTTTAGACTCAAGAAGAAGAGGTCCTTTATGAATAACAGCATTCCCTAAAAAGGATGTGAACAACTGACGAAAAAGCTCTTACATTAACAGATGACGTGCAGGTATGCATAAGCGCATTCCATGCATGTGGCGGCGTATGCCACTAGAGAGATCTTTTTGCACCCATCATCCCCTGCAGCAAGGCCGCATTCCATGCATCTCTTATGTCGCACACGAAACCTCCCTCACGCGTGAAAAGACACTTCGTAAAAAAACACAATCGGTCGAGTTGCGGAAAGGAAAGTAAATCTCTTCCTCAAAAGAGGTTAATAGCGGTACTCTGCATAAGTTAACTCCAAAATGCATAGCAATCAAAACATGGGATCCGTCAGAATTGGTACTCATTGGAGACATTACCTTAGGATGATCTAGCGCATTAATTTTGGATTTATTTTGATACAATTTTGGTGGGATCGCGAATTTGACATTTTTTGCTTGAGAATATTTGAATTTCGAGCTCCAAATAGTAAATATGGGTTAGAAAAATTAATAAACAGCTTAATAGATACTATTCCATTATTTGAAATGATCGGATTTGATAAAATTGAAGAGTTATAAATATACCGTCGTAAATCTTTGAAAATATTCTGTATAAAATATGGTGTAGTGTTGACTTTTATATAATATATAATAGTTAACACTACACCATCATATATCTCACTATTATAGGTAGCATCCAGCTAAAAATATTCATCGCTGGAAAGAATTTTAAAATTGCATATCTAACATTTTTTTTCACATCTATAAATTGCTGCTAATATCGAATGTTATCGAAGATACAGCAACAATGAAAGACCAATGCTGGAGAGGGTCTATCGCAATTGATAAAAGAAATGAGTTTAAAACTCTCAAATAGATATCACAAAAGCGTATGGAATTATAAAATTCGCCTTTCGGTTTTAAGTTTTTAATATCACCAGACTGCAGGCAAAATTGATCTTTTCAGTAGCAAGTAGTGGCCGTGCGATCTCGTTTCCTCAACGACGATTGTCGTTCATTAAAAGGAATTCTCGCGCTGGACCAAAACGAGCCGCTCTCGGCGAGAATTTTAATGGCTCCCGACAAAATGAGAGGAAGGATGAGTTCATTAAGCGCACAGAAAAGGGCAGGACGTCTTAGAAGTGGGGCAATTCTAACAGTAAACGAGGTAAGGGTAGAAGTTCTTAACGTGTCAGGGCTCCATCTTATCCAGTTTTTTCAACCTCCGAAATTCTCTTTACTTTGGTAGCTTTCAATGAAAATTGGTTTAATACATTTATTGCAATGAATTATATCTCACCATTTACTATTTCTGAAGCTGAATTAAATTTCGCAAGCAAGCAAGTCTAATGTATGTACCATTAAGATGGTACGTACATATATCTTTAAGATACGCTGAAGATCTTCATTTATGCGACTTCATTAATTATATAAGGACTTTAACCTTTATCTGGAAAAAATACACGATAACCAAGCGAGCATGGGTTTACCTGAGGTACGCTCGTCATCTATGTCTACCTATTCATAAACATGATCGGAAAAGACACTTGAGGTTATTTAACTCATACTACTGGAAAAATATGGATAGTTACGGATATTAAAACATAAATACAATTATAAAAGCTGATCAATATAAACGGAAGCTAAAAGGATACTTCGAGGAGAGCTATGGTTGAGTCGCCGGTAGAATTCTTAAATGAACATTAAATGTGAAAGAACGCTTAAAAAAACAACTTACTTACTCCGCTTTCTGGTGACAGCGACTCTATTAAAACAAGAATTGAAAATATATTATATCATCCCAATTACCTAACAGAAATTAGCGATGGATCTGCATAACTTTAATGTAAGTCCCACAAAGAGAAACCTAACGCTAGCGAGTGACCCTGCTAGGAATCTTTCCAGTTTAGGAAAAATTTCCACTATTTTCCAACTAATATTTTAGAGCATCGATTCCCAATTTAATTTTACAACGGAATATTTTATACTCAAAGGAGTTGCTGAACTTCAATCATTTACTTTGATTACATCCATAATATGAAAGGATAATAATAATGTGTCTCGTTTGATGGTACAGGACAATCTTTAGATTAAGCTTACAGTTTTATTAAACCTAGGCTTCCGTCGAAAACCATTTAGGGAAACGCTGTTTTAGAGCATATTCTCATTCACGCATGCAGCAAAACTCAACAAAAAATTGGGAAATGACCAAAAAGTGGTTGCCGTATTTTTCTCAAGTTAGAGAAATTAAGTGGTAGTTATTTGGCATTGGTGACTTACGAGTATATTCCAGGATTTGGCAACGTGATACCGTATTATCATCACCGTCATCCGAGATCTGTCCGTAAATCATAAAAGATATTTATGAGCGATAAGTTCGGATTAAAGCAATGAAAATATGACTGTGTACTCTCGAAAAAACTCCAATTTTTCAAGCGTAAACGCAGGCCAATCTGCGCAACAAAAGGTGTCGTACATCATTGGCCTTCGAATCTGATTTGTAATTGATGCAATTCCGATGCACCCTCGATTTGCATCGAGTGGAGAGGTGCGGCTGAAACAAGCGAAACGAAATTGGCATCGATCGAAAGGAGTCTGTCCAAGCGGCGGGCGTGCCCTGTGTCCGTACAAAAGGAGAGGAAAACCGTTCCAGAAAAGTACCGTTCACACCCCTTCAGCTGCAGAAAAAAAGACGATCGAGGAGGAAAATACGATAAACAGGGAGAGGATTAGATACTGCAAGGGTTGACATTTTGGCCTCGCTGGGCTTCCGAGGGGACTAAAGTCATTCCATCGATAAACGTACATTCTTATACAATTTCTTATACCACTGGGAACACGTGAAATTAATAGGCCAGCTTTATGTCTAACGAGTGTAAAAATCCTTCCCATAAATCGGTACTGCTCAAAAAGAATATGCATGTAAGCAATTCCTGGGTATTATTTTCATAGTTACCAACTATTCTCCAAAAATTATGAACGAACGGTATGAAGTTAATACGTTTTCTTGCCTGTAATATTAATACTGATAAAAATGCACTATGACGTCGAATGTAACTTTCTAACAAATGCTATTTTGTTTTTCTAGGATTCCTTTTCACCTATAGATGCCTCGATCAATCAACAATCACCTGAAAAAATAAAAGAAGATTCAAAACTCATTTAACGGAAATATAACCACCAGTAACGTATCGTTGAAGCATTACACTGAATTATTTTCTGGTCAACATTAAGTAATTGCTGAATTGTGAATGAAAAACTAATTATTTTAACGGGAACCCATTCGCAAGATCCTTTAGCTCTAAAATGCTGATTAAAGCCAAATGATTAAATAGCTATGCAATTTAATTGCCGTCACCAGGATTTATTTAAACCTGAGCGTTTGTAATAGATGATAAAGTAGAAGTTATTAGATGCCCTTTCGGGTGTACATAGAACATCTATTCGAATTTTTGCGCATCAGTATCTGCAATGATAACCGAGAAAGAAAAATGATCGCTCCACTCTCAGACATAGCTAGAATAGATCACATTTCGAGGGACTTATCCTGATATTAATGACCCCCATAATTCCTCGGAATAAATGCAAAGCCGCAGTATTCTTAGGCAGGCGTGTCTGGCATCTCTTGGTTCGAATCCCACGCACGTTCCTGCCAAGAGACTCAAGGGGCTTAATTACAACCTCTTGGCCTCCACTAACCCTCATCCAATAAAACAAACCGTCTCGGCCGGAGGGTTGTCTACGACCAGAATATTAGACAAGGGAACGAAGGGTAAATGAAAGGGATATCGTGGTGTTGAAAGTCTTCCTAGACCAACACACGCCATTCTCGAGCATTGTTTCACGACATTCGAATGTTTCTATAGGTCGGCCAATCTTAAACACGCGGGTCATAGCACACAGTCTTTCCGAAATAACTTTGTAGAAATTTTTATACAAAAAGGCATTGGTTAGATAATTTGAAATTATGCTGTTTAGCATCTTAAAAAGTTGTATGTGGTGAAATGATAAATTATGAGAATCCGCTTTTGATATGAGCAACGAACAATTAAATCCATTTTCAATTGATTTGAAATATACATGTAACTTGAGGTAGTCTCACTTCCTATTTAAACAATCGCTGACTAGAAAATTTTGATCGAATTCATTACTTTATTACATTACTGAGCTTCCTACTTAATGTTAAATAGTGATTGATATTCTATTTTTATCAAAACCTATACCCCGGCAGTATTGTGGTATTGCAGACTAGAGTTCATTTAAGGTCGGCATATGGTAAACTATTCTCTCCGATAGAAGAATCCAAAACAAGTTAAAAATTTAAAAAAGTTATGTCAGTTAGTAGCTTCATTCTAAATAATTAATATTTCAAAAACTGTGATAATTTCAGTATAATCATAGTTGTCTGCTTGGGGTATATAGTTTATTTAAGTTCCATTATTTCATTTCATAAGCCTTTACGAAATCTGATACACTATTCTTTGAAAATATAATGGTCTGTATGTAAGGATGAAGATAGCTTCCTCAACTTGTTTATTAACCTCTAAGATTGACATTTAAAATAGAATATATATAAAACCTTAAAAATTGCCGTATCGTTCTCGTATTCCTTATTTTTGTAGATTGTAATCCATAGCCAAGAGTACTCATTATCGTTTCTGCAAAATGGGGATACGGGGAAAACGGGGAATATGATTTTGAAAAGATATAAAAATACTTTTCTTTCTTATTTATTTTAAATATTGAATAATCTCACGCAATACTAACAAACAGGAAACACCGAATTCTCTCTCATAAAAACTCTATCTTTCCTCATTGTATCACCATCTTTGGTTATTACTCAGAACTCATTTTGACAGTGAGTACAAGTAACATAAAAAACGCCCATATGTTACGGATGCCAAAGCAAAAGCCATGTAAAAACAAGTTTATAACGAGCCGTGATTGCTCAGGCGGTCGAGTAGTTCACATGAAAAATGAGATTCTCGAAAAGAAACGAAAAAAAGGTCAAATGTGCACTAACCTATAGAGGGAACCCTCCGATTCTTACATCAGCCTTCAAAGAACCCTTCTAGATTGGATAGCGCGTAACAAGAAAAACAGCCGAAGGAAGAATGGTAAAGATGCTCACTCCTTTGGCAGCTAAAGAGGGTTACAGCTATTCATGTCAAGGGGCAAAGAATAAGGAGTAAAGGCTTCCATTCAAGAGAGGAAAGAGATGCAAACATTGCATGTTAAGATCGAAAAGGTGAGGACTTTCATGGTACGGGATATGAAAGGAGTGAGCTATGGTGGAGAATAGCCAAGGGGAAAACTGCAAGAGATGATACGGTATGGGGATAAAAACGTTAAATTGTAGAGAGGAATGAAGTTAAGAGAAAAGTAACAGTTACGACGAGACACGTAAACCGTATCATCATGACTCATTTGTGAGTTAACTATTCGCTCACGAGAGTACTTGATGAACTGAGGTTTCAGAGATATCATAGGTAAACAATGCTCACCATAAAATTCACCGAGTCTGGCGATATATGGTGAAGATCGATTCATTCAAGTGTTCACCATGGTTCAGGAACGCTACTGGTAAGGTTAGTTGTTAAAAAGTATGTATCCCTAGCTGTACGAGAAATTAAATGGGTACATATGCCAACAACCTTGATACCCTGGAAGGAGCTAAATAAAACATCCGTAACTTCTCTTGATAGAACCCTCTAATTTTTTTAAGTAATTCTTCGTAAAATGTTCGGCAAATTCCCTTTGCCCTACTAGAAACTATTTTCCTCTACTTTAAGCAAAAAATGTGAAAAACGCCACAAAAATTGTTATCGATATTTGTGCCGATGAAAAAGTTTTAGATGCACATTTGCAAAAGTCCTAATGTTGGATAAGTAATTGAAAGTATTTTAGAGAACTAATGTTTCCTAAAACTGCTAAGGGATTCTTTCTCCGTTTGAGGTAAGTTTTCCATCATCACTCTTTTACGCAAAAATCTCTTTATCTGCTCCAAGGAAATAAGTCAAATACATATTATTGCGCTATTGTTTACCTTTTGGTTTCCGTATCCTCCATTCCACTGAATAAATACTTTTATACAAACAACTATCTGACCTCTTACTGACTTATTCTGACTTAAAATCCGTATAGCATTGAAAACTACATATTTCTGTAAAAATAAATTTATACCGGTGAAGTGATACATTTCAAACTAGTGCTTCTATGAAATTTCGTTCGAATATCTGTAAAAGTCCAACTATGTCATTTCCTTTTCCTCCCCGTTTTCTTCGCCAATCCATTTATCAAACCATTGAGAGAAGCCATATGAATTGGTTTAAATTGCGCTGAAGAGCGAGTCCTCCCGATTAGATCGACTTTATTACACGAGCAAGGGTAAATAGAAAATTGGGTTTTTATTAATATAAATGTTTATTGCGACTCGACAGATTTTAATAGGATTTCTGTATTAGATCTTTTTTATAAAAACTTTTAACTATAAGAGTGTTATGCCGAGGTTTTCAAAGTCTGGGAAATAGATCTACAAGGTCTCTTATAGCAAACTATAGTTTGAATAGAGTTCTTAGAACGGATACTTCAAGACCAATGCTTAAAAAGAAACTGAATATTGTTTATAAACAGATATCGGAGCAAAGATATTTGAATATATAATATTTGTATAAGTTCCGTGAAATAGACGGAAATTAAATGTGGATGCTCAGAAATGGAGCGGGTGAAAGTAAGGATTAAATGAGAAAAGCTGGTACATTGAAATTGTGAGATGAAGATGAGTCAAAGAAAGGACTTAGTTGAGCGCCAGAAATATGGAGATACTCGAGAGAGTTGTTGAAATGAGGAGCATTGGGACTTATGTCAGAACAGATGCAGGAGCAGAGAGATATGAAAGCGGATAGAAAAGAGAGGAGTGGAATTTACATTGGATAACGGACTTCATAGTCCCATCTATAGTTCTCACTTTCCTGCTAAATGAATGAATTACTATAGAACAATTATATCCCTACCAGCTATATTGCTTTGTCACGATTGAAGAATAAAACTTCTTCATTGCAGAATCCTTGAAGATTGAATTAAGAAGTCCTAGCTGCAATTCAGAGCTTGGAACAGCAAAAAAATTCTCCATTGATATAGTCGTAATACTTCAACGGAAGTTTGAACTATTATTAACTACGAACCCATGAAAAATGTGTCACGAATCTAAGAAACGATCATAACAACAGCTCAAAAATTCAAGCAACACAAATGTGTAAATCTGTTAATGGCTTAAATCGAAGAAAAACTATATGCATAACACAGCGATAAAAATTGTTGGTACGTATCTACGAATTTTTGTTACATGGTCTAATATAATAAACTAACTATAACATTTATAATGCGTCTTTATAAAGTTAATAATAATATTAATGCAAAGACTAAATGAAATACCTATGTATTTCATCAACCATATAAATTAAGAAACATAACTTTAAGAATGTGAACATGATATAGTGATACCATGAGTAATATTTATAGCAATTTTACAAACTGCGAAAGATATTTCGTTGCTTCTCAAAATCCGTACGCAATTAGGAATTAATTAGGTAATGTTAAGTTGGATGAAGGCTTACGTGAGCGTGCGAAATGATTTTAAACTACCAAAAGAAAATGGCCCAATATAAAACTGAGATTTCTTACCATAAGAGAGTGGAAGAATTTTAGCGACGTCGATCTGACTGGGATCCCAAGGAAAATCTATTTTCTTCCTCCGAATATTTCTTCTAATTGAAGTGATTATGGAACGAATCTATTCAAAGGCATCAATGCAAACTAAAATTCGCAGCTCACGTTAGTAAAATCAACTCAATGCATAAAAATGCAGGCTATTCGTGCACAAAGGGGAGCGGAGGAAATAATTTGATGTGACGTGAAAGAGAAGGAATAGAGAAGATTACAGATAGGGGAGATTAAAGAGGGATGTTGAGAAGGAAGGGGTGAGAGAAAGTGAGGGTGAGAGAGGAGGGATTTTAGACTGCAAAGCAGACGAAAGAGGAGTGACCCGCGGACAGCGTTGCCAGACTTCCGCATGACTCCCTTTTAAAAAAAAGGAATTCCCCTCCCCATCTCTTCCTCTAAAACACACCCCCAAACTCATACCCACAGGCCCCCAAACGCACTGCCGACATCTGCGCATTGGAGGGAGACAAATCGAGATCATTGTTTGAGCCTTTTTATCCCCTCCTCATTCAGACGCTCAGATTTGAGGTGAAAAAATTGCGCCAAAGAAAAACTTATATTTCCGCATCCGAGAGCGGCTTCCCTCTGTGCGCACGCGAGCGCTTTGATTCGCGAAATATTAAATGCCGTTCATGTGAATGAAACATCGGCCGCGATCTTGCAGTCTAGATTGCTCGGCATAGCGATTTTCGGAAAGTTGACAGTGACGGAATTTTCCCCCAGAAACTTATTATGACGAGAAATATCACAGAAAAAATATAAGAATGCTGACTGTTCGCAGATGATCCATCGCGAGAGGAGAATGTGATTAAAAGATAAAATACGCGATACTAATGTGGAAATTTATAATAAGACACGGAAAAGAAAACAAGAAAAATAGTTTGCGATCTAAATTAAGGAGAAATACCTCTTCTCGATTACTGTTTTGTACCTACAAATGTACAAGCAACTTAAAAATTTACTTAACAATTCACAGAAAGTAATTTATGCAGCCATCGAAGAATAGAACGCGGTCAATAAAAACAAAGTATGGAATAATATTTAGGGCAGGAGCAAATTATTTAATAATATTCTACTATAAATAATTTGTTAAATATCAAAAACTATCGAGCTTTAGGGACTGAGTTCTCGGCTGACGAATGTGATTACGATTCATCTGTATCCCGGTTAGTTACAGCGACCGCAAAACTTTCGGAAAAACTGGAGACACCCTCTTTGTTTCCACGCTTTTATCGAGACGTTGGAACGGACCACGAAAAGGAAAGAATCAGAGCGACTCCCTCGTTATTATTATTATAGGAATTAAATTGAGCGTCTTTCACGGCTTCAATCCGTGCTGATCGCGACGCATCGCAGAGCACCAAGGTTAGCGGATGCAGCGTTACTCCCGGCTGACGCGGAAAATTTTTATCACGGTGAAGATTTTCATCGCCAATTAAAGGCGCCTCGATCATTTTCGCGAACATTACGAATGGTTTGTTTGTCTTGTGAGCGGTCTGTAACGGGGAAGCTATTGTAGCGCGATGTGGAAGGAAATCGCTACCTTGATTACGTGACTGCTGAATGTGCCGGAGCTAAATTGAAGACAAAACAATTGGTCAATTACAGTGGTTCGTTTGAAACGACCTCATTAAACGTGTCAAGGAGCTATGAACAAGATGACAAAATTATCTGAGATAAGTGGGGTCCTTAATAACCATTGCACAAATTCTCGATTATACTTCATAAAACGCGCTTTTTAAGACGCGTGTTCAATTATTACTAAACAGATTTTAGTATGAGAAGAGATTTAAGTTTAAGATGAAAGCAAACTTAATAGAAACGTGAGATATCCTGTGGGCATCATTAGAATTCTAAAAGAATTCATAGATTGCCGTTTCCTCATTTCCTTATGTTCAGCTTTCTACCCGATATCCTTTTTTATTATCATTCGTTTTTCAATATTCTTTCTTGCCGATTGGAATAAAAACTGATGCCTTTCCTAGTCATCTAGTTCTAATCCGGAGTGGAAATTAAAAGGAAATCCCTTCCATCTACTGTTAATCCATTTTTGTTATCTAGCAGGTCATTCATCCGGCTTGGATTGTCTTACGAAAAGTTTATATGTTGCTAAATGACTCAAAAAGAACATACTTTATTAGTCTTGCAAGTAATTAACTACATGTATGCTGTGCGTTAGTATACAGATATACCAAATTGAGACCCTAACAAACTGCGCTACCTTAATTTCAAAACGGAAGAGATCAAACCAGTTACACCTCAGAGTACGAAATTCTCTTCAAATCAATATTACTTGTACGGAAATAATATGCATTTTTCTGTTATTTCTCAAAATTTTAGTATATTTTATATTTTCACTCTATAATGGTGAGCCTACTCTTTAATATTCATTTGAATAAACATACATATATTTCTTTCATTGAATCATGCACAACCATTTTAATTAACGTTTACACTCATTCATTCTTATACCATGAACTTGGTAAAAGAACCAGAGGAACAAATATTAGGGTATTAAATATTACGAAGGAAAATAGACTCGAATTGATCATCTGGTTACTTTCCACAAAGAGAATTTAGTCAATCGACTGAAAAATCATTTTGAGCGAGTAACTTCAACGCATGTTTTACGGCTATCCCCAAAAGGAAGGAAAAAATAAGATTCCCGCAACTTTTTCTTCGCTCGTAACCGCAACAAACAGATTCCTCGATTAAAGGAGGAATTGCCAAAACAAAATCGCCTCAGCATTAGCCTCGATTTGAATGCCGATACACGATCGACAAGTGCGATCGTCATGTTTTACCAGGGAACAAAAGAAAGTAAAAAGTGGAGGAAACCGCAGCGGAGCATTCGCGCAGAATGGAGAAGATACCGTTACGAGAGACTTATGGGGACAAGCGATACGCAGAATTGAAGCTGGAAGAATGCAACAGATGCACTCCTTCCAACGCGGATGTGAACTGAGGCTGCGAAGGGGAGGCCAAAAAGAGATAAGGGAAGGCAAAGGGGTGGAAATTAAAGGGAAATTACATTCAAACCGAAAATATCGCTCGACTTGGTAAGCTAATAAAGTACATTCCCATGTGAAGGCGAGTTCTTCATCAGTAAAACCAAGCCTGAAAGAATCTTTTACTTAGCTCATTAAAACGTAAAGTAAAAATACAGTTTATTAATATTAAGTGATATATACACAGAATCCAAACCATACAAATTATATGACTAACACTAAATAGTTCAGAGATTTGAAAACTTTTCCCATCGGAAGGCCCCATATAAAACAATATGGACGTGATATCATTAGGCCGCAACCGAGAGATATATAATATTAATAATGTTGTTTATGCCCTGTAGTGTCGCGTAAATCCATAGATTCCGATATAGAAATGATAAAGGTATGAATGAATTTCGCCACTAAGTAAACTTAAGGAGAACACTTTGCATTTTATTTTTAATTTTCTACGTAAAGGATACTGTAAAATAGAATTTATAAACCGAAGTTTGCAACAAGAAGTGAAGAAAAGGCCGATTAAGACCGTATGGAGCCTTAAGATCGCATGTCCACCAAATATGCAGTTGACCATGATTGCGATATATTTTCATTTGATAACTTCTCATCAAGGCATTTACTATGTTTATACAAGTTTGCATATATCTAGAAAGAGCTTTAAAGTTTTGGTTTGGCAAATCACAGTTCGATTCTATTAGACTTTCAGAGCCATCGGAAGGAAAGTAAAAAAGAAATAGACTAATCGAAAAACCGAGCACATTGGAAATCAAAAAAGAATTTTCGAATGTTGCAGTGAGACTTCTATTTCTACAGTTCTTTCTTCTATCCCCAATTCTTCCCTTCTGAGGATCCTAAAAGTTTCGTTATCTTAGCTTAATTCTTACGTTAACTAGAAAATGTCAATGAAAAACGTATCATTCGTGGCCCAACTATTCAATATCAATATAGTGAGGAAAGATAAACAGCAACACAACAATATAAAAGTGGAATTGAAAGTAAAACGCTTGAGTATAAAAAATAAAATTTTGACTAATAAGACATACTTAACGAGGAAACAAAGAGTGATAATCAGTGAAACATAATGAACGTAGTCTAGTCTATGTGACCGAACGAAATACATTCGAATCTAACAAATTGCGGTTAAGCGATTATAGGTTGAAACATAGCCCTTCGGAAAAGGATGAGATCAAAATTACCGAGTTTTATACTAGAAGAGTAAATAATTTGCAATTGGTTAAAAGAAGACACTTTTTCAGACGCCTCGATGTAACGCAAGTTTTCTTCTCCAAGAATTACAACCATGAAAACTTCACCCTAAATACTTCAACGATTAGTTTGTCAAATGAAACGAGAAATCGGTCTCGGAGAGACGGAAAGTGTTGGATTTGAGAAAAACTCAGATGAAAGTATTGCAATGATTCACCACCTTAAAAAAGAAACCTAGAGCTCACTGATGTAGAACATTTTTAATGGCTTACTTAACGCTACCTTGTTGGAGTTGTTAGCTTCCTGATCAAAATATGGAGGCTGTTATTTACGACACTGATGTTGTAACTCCCGGATGTACCATCTTATATCATAATCACCGATAGGTATACATTTATATGTTCATTTATCCGATGCCAGGAAACCTTCCGTAAGAAATGCAATGAAGTAATTTTTGGAAATTGATTTCAAACCTCCCAACGAGATAGAAAAATGAAATTTAGGGATTCATTAGAAGGCCAATGACGTATACCAATATATTTGCCCCAAGTATCATCGATACGACTCTGGAGACGCAACAATGAGCTCTTATGAAAATAAATGAACCCAATGTTCAAATTGATCGCTTGCACACTTTTTTTCAGAATTAAGTTAGAAATAATGGTCCTACGCGAACGAGATGTGTGCCAAAAGAAAGGAAATTGAATAAGGATTCTTATAGTATTCGTAGTCGTAGAAGGTAATTTTCGATTCTAAAGTGCGAGAATTCTGGCAAAAGCTACAGAAATTTTAGAATAATTTGTTCGTCCTGACCTAAAGGAAAATCTGAGTTGATTCCGAGTTCATACATTTCTCCAGTAAGAATAAATCAGAAATAAATGCCCTTTAGAGTGAATGTTAAGGAAATAATAGCCTTTCAGAAAGTGGGGTAATTCTTTGTGTTTCCGATATCTACAATAACGAAAAAAATAACGTAGGGACAGACGACTAAGGAGTATTTCTTAACAAATCCGATTTTCCAATATTTAGCTTTGTAAAGAAGCGAGGAAACGAGTATAATTATCAGATTTGGAAGGATATAGGGAAAATTGTGGAGATTTCTTAAATTGTATTATTTCATTCCAAATACATTTTTCCTTTCAGATTCTTTCAAGGATTTTTAGGAGGATTATCAATGAATATTAATAAGGATCAGATGTATACTAAAATAATTTTTCTAAGCAATTCAAATTTAGTTCTTTCATTTAACGGCGGAGTTCACTAAAATTTTCAGAATTAGTAACATTATTGAATTGAATCCATTGTTAACGTTCCATATAAATCAGTGAATATTTATATTAATTTATCTCAGTGTGGAAATTGATCTTTAACCTAATTCACTACATTTTTGCTAGAGAATTGCCATTGTAATGATGAAAAAAATTGTATTTTCTTAAAAAATGCCTCGGGTATTGAATAAAATTTTCCAAAAGAAATAGAGCCTTTCTTCATCTTTCAGGATCTTAACATTATTTCTAAAATGAAATTATTGAAAAGAATCCAACTCCTTAAACCGAACTTTCACAATCTATCATGAATATAACTTAATTGGATGCAATATGTAAATAGAAGAATGTAATGCTTAAGTTTCGAAAAAATATTTTTTTGATGAAATGTGATCTAAAAATCCTTCATTTTCGGGGTTTTTAGTTTCCAAGTTTCAATTGCTTTTGCATTTAATCGAAGTGTTACCATGGCGACAATGTTGTCTTTTCGTAATTTTCTTTCCCACGGTTTTATTCGATACGATTAAGTGATGACATCATTAGTAATTATACTTACTCTATGAAAAAATTAACAAATGAATTAAAAATAACATGAACATGAATATTTATATTCTCGACTGGTATTTTTCTTTTACTGTATATCCCTACTTATTACATGGTATGGTCATAAGAGGAAAATGATTCTCATCATTTCTAATGATTCAATAACACTCTTACTTACAAATAGCTTGTTGCTTAATATGTAACATTAACAGAGAGTTTTAAAACAGGGGAATTTTGAGCAGGTAAGTTATCTACGTTTATTTAACGTTAAGAATCAGCTTCAGCTATTCTTAAGCTCTAATGTGGTTTTAGTGTGGGTGTGGGTTTATTTTCACCGTAAACTCGAGCACCAGAATTAGTAAAATCTCAAAAAAATGCATATTATGAAAATCCATCCCCTTAGAATGAATAAAAGTTTTTCATCTGTAATATTGGTCCTCGTTTTGATCTTTAGCGGGTCAAAGTGTAAGCTATCTTAATAAAATCAAATTTAGTTCTCTTTAATAGTTAACATTAACATAGTAATATAATTTTTTTAAAATTTAATGACACATTTGGAGTAACTTTAAGATCCTTTTAGTTAAATCAATTTATATTAGTTGCCATTAAATGCATTTTAGTAAAGATGTTTGAAAATTATTTTCAGAAAGCTACGCATTAATTTATCAACTTCGTAAAATAACAAATAGAAGGTATTTCTGTTTCTAACACCTTTTAATGAACCATCAAATTGAGGTCCAGAGAAATGATTAAGAAGCTTTACCTCCAATATCATAGGCAAAAACATAAAGGTGAAATAAGATGAAATATTCAAGGACGAAATTCTCAATCTTACAGCGAGGAATTCATCGAAACGGCATATTAATCTTTAAAATTCAAATATGAGTCATAACTACATGCAAGACACAATTAATATGGTACATACATAGGAACTTTTATTTCCCCGTTGAGAATCAATGGGCTTTTCAGCTAGTATCATGATAAAATAATAGATATACAAACATCAAACCCACTCTCGTTGGCAAGTTTCTGGATCCTCTACATGCATGGATGCATCTTCATCTCAAGTCAGCATCGTCAACGACCACCAGCTAAAATTTTACTAATTCGCATAGCCTCCAAATTTTCGGAAAGCTATAAACAAGGTTCCTTAATTCCCTTCCATTTCACATCCATTTATATCGCTGCCTTTCGCGGAGTAAGCAGGTCACAAGTTTTTGAGCATCTGAAGGGAAGGAAGAAAAGCGGCATAGAGAAGGTAAGACTGAGCCGGAGGACCCTCGTCAGGTCGTGACTGTTCGTTCAGTGTGATGGAGCAAAACGAGGACTCACGAGGCTAAATCACGCCCACGCTGCTGGAGCACCGCTATTTGCCTCCCCGACATGCTGCACACCCTTATCTGCATCAACCCTCCTCTAACCCACCGCTGAACGGGGCGCGGCCGACGCGAGCTAATGTGTTCTGCTTTGATGCACGTAAGTCTACATTTTACATTTCTTGCGATACACGCGACTCCACGCCACCAATTCCTATGCATTTTCATCGAAATTAATCTTTAAAAGTAGACTGACCATACATTCAGTTTTCGAACCTTCCTTCACGAAGATTTTGATAAAGAACTTTCGCATGATTTCGATAAAATAATGTGATGATAATTTGACAAAAGAATGTATTTCGCGTCGTTTTAAATTAACTTAAATTTAGATTTCCTAAACTTAGAAAATTTTAGCTAATATATTTTAATCGAGTATAATATGTTGAAGGAAACTCTGGTCCAAAATATTCACCGGTGGTAAATTAAAATAGTCATTTTCAGTTACTATTTTGTTACTGAATATTTGAAATAATATACGAATTAGCTCTGAAATAAGATAACATTTTAGATTCATACTAAGCCGTAATACGAGAACAATCCAAATAAAAATTACTATTTCGAATATGCAAATAGCAATTGGAGCCCTAATTGAATCATATGGTTAGCGCTTTCAGATTTACTGTTTAGTCTTATAAACACTACCTTTTACACATGAGGTTAGGCTTCAAAACCTGATTCATATTTTTTGTCCTATATTTTGCTTTAGTATACGTTAAATGTGTTTTGTTTCTATCTCACTGTTTATATGTAATTCGTGGTATCAGCAAATCAAGGCAGAATGCATCAAATATGTCAATGAATAGTTTGCCAAAATTATTCTCTAGGCTATAGAAAACTCAGACGCTGATAATTCGTTGTCAACAATCTTTTCCCATAATGAACTAACCTATATCAAACATCCTGCTACTTCTTTCCCCGCTCATGAGCCTCCAAAACCTGCTCCGAGTGGGAAACTTTGATGGACTTCTTTAGTTTTGGTTATTAATAAAATCTTAGACAGTATATTTGAAGATTTTTTGAGCAAATTTTCAGTCCCTTACTCAGAAATTGATTTTTCCTTTCTTCGAGTAAGAATTACGCACCACGTTATTTCTCGAAGAGATCTTTCACCATTTACTCTCGTTATTTACCGATTTCGTATTTTGCGCTTAATGAGAATGATAGACGCTGATATTTTATCGGTACTGAACAAGTTACTTAAATGAGAGTAGCGTAATAGACTTTTACTAACCAGCGATTGCAAATTTTCTTATTACGCTGACTATTGGAACAAAAGTTTTTCATCTGTGTGTATCGCTGAATAGAGTAGATGTCCCCTTGATCTGAGAGAGTTTTTACTGCAGCAATACGCTTGTACCGTTGCTAGCACTTCTGAAATTGGAAGATATCGATCTGTTCTGGATTGGTGGAATGTACTCCATATGAGAGCGTCGACGCCAGCTGAAGAGGGGATTTCATGAGCGGAGCAAGTTGCCATGGCAAAGGCTCAACAACCTTATGTTGGAGACCGCAAGGTCGGGAAAGAGTCCGGTTGTGGGTGCGCGTGTATAGCGAGTTGTATCGTACGGTCAAGGAGCATGACGGTAGGAAAAATCGGGCATTAAGAACTGCTTGGACATCTACGTGCGATGTCCTTGGCATCCTATCTGGGGTCTAAAGAAAACAGATGAGGTATATATATTATACCTATATACATTATTTATCATTCCTTGATGTATGTGATATTTGTCTTTTGGTAGCGGTTACAGAAAAATATATCTCTCATCTTCCAATTTTGCCCCTGGCATGGCTGGGAGAATATGAGAGGTACTAGGGTATGAGTGATGCTGAAAAATGATATTTATCTTCTTTAATAATTCTATTTATTACAAATTGAATGCTATGAAAAACTTCATTGGTATGCGGCGTACATACACCTCTATCGATGCTGCATTAATTTACAATTTACAAATATTTTTCTCATTTTCACAAACTGTTAACCAATTACTTGTAATTTACGCATTTCAAAAGCCCCTATATTTTTCATCATGAATTGACACATTCCGATTCACATAAAAGCTGAATAAAATTACTAACTTTCAGAAAAGATCCACCGAAATAAATTCTATTTTGAGGATAAAAACTTTTAATAACGAAATGAAGAATATTATGCCATAGTGGCATGTATAGGTTGATCAAATTGGCAGTTTTCAGTGAATCCCTTCTGGAATTGAAATTCTTCTGTGAAAATCCTCAAATGCTGTCAAACCACGGGGAAGTGAGATGAAAGAATGACTCATCGCGAGCATATCGATGGAATTTGGATGAAGTAGAGACGAGTTTTGCATCTTTGAAACCGGTTGTGTGAGGGAAACGATCTTGATTTAAAATTTTAATTCTTCGTCTAAACACAGCTGGCGGACACTGTGGAAGCAAGGCCTTTATTAAATAATAGCCTGAACGGAATTCAATTAGCTAATAACATCATAAAGGCATGTAACTGAAACCTTATCGTCAAAAATCCACCTTTTCGCACTTGACTGTATTATCTGAAAGAAATAATACATTATACATATTTAATTTACTTTTTCATCTGCGTAAAATTTGATCATAATTGTGTGAATAATAAAAATCTAATGATTTCGATTAATGAATCTAGTTAATTAATCTAGCTGTTGATCTAGTGTATGCTGGTAACAAAGAAAGGTTTCCAAAATCATTTAAGACATTCTCCTGGGGAATGCAACGACTTCTCTTCTACCGAATGATCGTCTTTATTTCAAGGACTTCGATGTAAAAGCATTCCGTATATTTTGTAAGGCCCGATATTTCAACACCTGCTCATTAGCATTTCCAACCTTAAATAAAAATTAAGTAGTGAATTCCCCCACCAAAAATGACGGAAAATAATTTCATTTATAGAATAATGTACTACTATTATCGCATACATCTGATGAATGTCAAAAATCTCAAGGATTAATTTAAATTTATCTGTCCTGGTTATAAGTAGATATATACTTCATAGTTCAATGTGTAAACGTGGTTCTAAGTCCCCAAATAGTTCATTTCACTAAAATTTGACTCTCTTAGATTCTACTGAAGTCAAAATCTTCAGATTTTTTACTCTAAATTTTTTATAGCTGAGATTGACGGAACCATGTTTCATTCAAGAGACGAAATGATGGAGTAACCAAATAAATCGAAACAGTAATTTCGGTATCTCATGCCTCGAAATAAAGAGAATTTGTTGTGGATGGAAAAATGCATTAATCCGGCGACTTCCGAGAGAGCTTTCAAATCAGGATTAAAACACTGCATCCCTTGTTCTTCATCTCGCCGCTAAATGGAACCTTAATGACATTCGCTTCGCTTAGGACAAGGGCCGAAACATGTGTTTGAGGAGCGTGAAGCAAGCGAGAGCACAAGCATCCCTCTCCCCTTCCTTGCACATATCGGTGATGGAGAATGGGAACGACCGAATCGCCACGCACTTCTGATCAGGAATGCCGTTGGGTCCGCGAAATTTATCCGAGCGCAGCGCGGGAACGTCCGGTTCAAGTTTCGTCCCCTTTTGAGCATTTCACGGCATGACGGACAATGCACACTGACCCCGGTTTCGGAAAATCTTCCTTCACTCACTGGCACATTTTTTTACGCTCAAAATTCTTCGTCGAGACGGACGACCCAGTTTTCATTCTAGTCGGTGGCCAGACGTGGAAGAAAAAATTCGAGCGGACAGCGGAAATTTGTATTCTGCTACTGGAAGAAGACTCCGAACATTTCCATGCAAGGGTGTTGACCGATGCGTTGGTTCTTAAGGATGAATATGGATATAACATGGAGATAAAATAAATATAATTCGATTCAATATACGTGATAAATACAAAAATGAGCTTCTGATCTTATAAATTATCGAAAAAATAATGCAACAGACAAATATCAATAACGACAAAATCCAAGATGATGATGACTAACAGCCAAAAGCTGATTCGAGAAATTTTCAGAGTGATTCTATGCGAAAGTACATATTCTCGGGTTTTTCATACACAAGGATGTTTTACGATATCACTTATGCACGTAAAATTTAATGAAGATGTTCACACCAAGTTCAAATTTTCCAAGTTTAAAAATCATAATTTCTTATACACATAATAACCATTTACTTAAATTACTTTTTCTACACTAGCATTTATGCTCCAAGAAAACTTTTCCTTTGTCATTACATTTTCTTAAAATCCAGTTTTAAATATTTTTAAGAAACATATTAGTCACTCGACACTACAATCGTTATCCTTCGATCACTTATTAGTGCCATTATGGCTCGCAAACGCTTAGGTTTCGACACACATTTCTCAAATAAATCCATGATGGATAAAGCGCACATGGTAGATACTTATGGTTTGTCACCTCATGAAAATAAATACTTCACTTATTAGTTTCTAGGTATGATTCGAATGAAAACATTAAGAAAAATAAAATAGATATTCCTTCAGATTTGGTTCCTCTAAATTGTTTCTTGACACGTTACCCATCTATACAAATGTTTTCTAGCCCCTACTTCACATGAAAATTCCACGATAAAATTATAAAACGAAAAATGCCATCAATACCAGAGGACCAAAAGTATTTCTCATGGAACTAACGGAACGCACCAGATGTTCTTCACATCGGAATGTCGCCAAAATGCAGTAAAATGTCAATGAAGTCCTTCCATAACAACATCTTGAAATAACAAGGATGGACGGTCGGAAACGAGTTGAGAAAGACGGGACCCATAAATAAAGTGTGGATGATATCGTAAAAAAAGTGTGGATGATATCGTAAAAAAAACTCGTGATCAGGACAACTGTCGCAGAATAATAAACAACACTCGTTTCTGTAGGACAGTTGACAGTTTTGCTTCTGTCGCCCTTTATTGATGTTTCAAACGCCTTGATATGCCCCTCAGGCGTTATTCATTTTACTCTACGGCCCAGAAATTAATTTACAGCTATTTAAGGATCGTTTATTTCAATAATGGAACCCATCGAATGTTGGATGAAACTCGATAGCTAAAAATAAAAAATGGTGCTTCGCCCCGAGCCATAACTCCACATCTCACGCCTTCTTAGGACCAACCCTTTCCCATAGGCTCTTTCCCCTCTTCCCTGCCCTACATTCCAAAAATCAAGCTACCGACAAGGAGGAGGGGGAGGTGACCCAGCTCCAGCAACGCATCTGGGTCACGAACCCTTGGCGGTCTAACCGGACGGCAATCCTACGGTCAACACGTCCACGCAACTATACCTATTATAAAAAGAAAATAAGAGAATTCTTAGACTAAGTCTCCAATACCAGTCTGCAAATCACATCAAAGGAGCCCACGCGTTGGGTCTCTAACCCGCAGAAGCCTTATCACCTGCATTTCCATTCTTTCTTCACGTAAGCGCGTGGTTTCACGACGGAGCCTCAATTTGACACAGTGCGGTTCCGAAAACTGGAGTTTTAATCACTATTAGCTATTTCATTTTCAACCGTGTGTATTTAAGTATCTCTGTATCTCATGAATAGCAGTGGTTTCTCGGATTATTATATACTACGCAGATGATACTATTTAAAAATGAAATTTCATACTTATAGGATCATATAAAAGGATATTTTCGCGACGAATCTCACTATGTAAGTGTCTCCGTATAAAGGCCTTTTAAGTCTGTGGTTTTTCGTAAATTTTACGCAATGAATTCATAAGTGAGAGAAGTATCTCCCAGGTTTTTGCAGGGGAATATTGGAATTCCTTTCCCGCTCTGCTTAATCTACCAAGAGCAAAATTAAATCCTATCTTAGAACCTATCCTCTTGCAATCCCTACTAGTTTATTTCCACGGGATTTTGCGTATATGTCTGAAATAATTAATTTGGTTCTATTTGGAAATAACACAAATGATTTTTCTTTCCTATTGAAATGTGAACAAATATATTGAATCGATTGAAGTGGAATACGGAAATCATATGAGGAAATAAAGACAAGGAGAATATATTAATATTTACATTTACTAAAGTTAAGAAACCCACTCGTAAATCAAAAGATTTAGATATAGCTTACTATCCGATGAAATCAATACCGAGAGGAAAATAATTCGAGTTGAAGATTAAAGGAGCGTTGTGATATAACATTATTTGTTTGTTATAAGCCCTTTAAATAAGTAAAAGTAATTAAATATGTAATTGCCGTCCATTTTGTCATACAGACGCTTCCAGTTTATAAAACTACTTTTATTGCCCTCGAAAATGACGGAGGAAGGAAACTTACAAAATTAGTACGTAATCCTCAAAGTGATGATGATTCTACTCAATATCCAACACTTGGAGATTAAGATGACTTCATAGAAAATTATATAAAATGATGAACACAGGAAATAAAATACTGGCAATAAACATACAAGCATCGAACCATGACACATTTAACTCAACTGCCGTATATGTTTCGCCCTTTAAGCAGTCTATCAATCAGTTTAGCCTTTTTTAAGCAAAAGTATTATAACCTGAAACAAATACCATTTCCGATCATATAACGTAGCGCGAAATGAGGAGATTCCCGCGAAATTTCTCACCATCCTACATCACGGCCCATTCTCAGAACAGCTGTTTCGCGAATCCCTTAATCTCTTTACCAGGGCTTAAGAGGGTGAAATTCGCACCACCATTTTTGGACTTGTTCCTCTCTCTTCCACGACCTTGAAATTCCTCCTTTACTACCCAAACTGATACCTGTTTACGCTGCCTCCCTCAACACCTGTGATTATTAAATAATCATACGTCCTCCTACTACATCACTACCGGTCCCCCCCTTAGTTCAACATCCGACGTTATGTCCAACTCCATTACTCGCAGACCTAGAATCCTACGGCCATCGCTAACGCATAGACATGCTACGGAGTCGGAACATGTGCGCCAAAATGAAGTTCGCATGCACAAGACATCCAGGAGCCACCCACACACGGTTAGGGCGACCCGACGTCTGGACGGGTGATGGACCTTCGCCTATACCTTGACCTTGCGTTCCCCTTCGGTTTCTTTTCACGAAGAGTCGTGGTCCTGCGCAGACTCTAGCCGTACTGCACGATGGATTTAGGTTTCGAGATTAATTAGCGCGCGATAATGGGTTATCCTTCATCAATTGGGTGAGGAAACCTACCAGAGCCTAGATTTTCTCTGGGAACACAAGATACAAGGAGGAAATAGCTGATTCGGTTGATGTTAACCGAACGAAAACTACGTACCGAAGCGCTTGATATAGGAAGTGCGGTCAGAAGGAACCAGGTAATCATTATCACTCGGTTAAATTAAATTTCCACCATGAGAAAGAAAACTCTCTCCATAAATAATTTTTTTAAACGAACCATTCCTCGTCCTACATACCGATGAACATGAGTCGGGAAATTACTTCAACGGCCTTCAATAAACCTTCAGATCTATCACCTTAGTAAATTCACCCCCACTTTCATATGACTATCTGTATTGATTTTTGTAGCTATTTATATTATTTTCTGCATAGTGCCCACAGTCGGAAGATCCTGTGCTTATCCGCAGGGTGTGATTTCACAATGATAATAACGGAGGCAATTTTAGTGATAACTGAACGATGCTTTAGTATTTTCCGCGAATCAATCATTCCGTCACATGGAATTCAACATTAACACCTACAGATTAAACGGTCCCTTGAGATGTGAAAATTATCATTCACTTAAATAATTTCTGCAAACACCAGGCAATAAGGATTTCAATCAAAATAGCCATTAATTTTAAACCTAAATTCAAACCCTCTAGCCACAATATTCTTCATCATAATGACGATATTTTAAAGAGGTTATTGCTTACAGCTCATTAACCGATCTTATACCTTCCATATATTTGTATTTTTACAGTAAGTATTTGTTAAATTCCATAAACCAAATTTAATATCTTGTGAAATTTTATATGCTAACCGATTTCAATGGGCTGAGTAAATAGAATAAGAGCAACAGAACTGTTCCTGAGAACAAGGTAAGAGTACAAGCAACTCGGTCTCCACCCATGCAAACTAATCTCTAAGCCTTCCGTTAACTTGCACAATTTCAGAGAAAAGTAAATCACCGAACGGTGAAAAAATTAATAAGAGGCCTTCAACATTTCATTACCGCTTGAACTTTCCTCATCATAATGACTTTTCCATTGCTTTACCGAAACGCTACCGATTCCTACGAAGTTAATTGGTACTGACCGCAGAGCTCCGGTTCCATCTAGCAATTAAACACTACAGTAGATACTATCGGTCCTAGTGTAAAAAGGTCTTGGCACACCGTGTCGCTGCAAACAGCAAGAAAAATAGACAAGGGAAAGGGAGTATCGCTTCATTTTCCGTAATCATTTTTCAAATAACCATTTTCAACAAAAAATAAGACTAGCTAAGTTCCTGAATTCAATTCGCGTCGCCTTCACATTTTCGTTTCATGTTTCACCTTTGTCCTTACATTCTCCAGAGCAAACTATTAAACAGCGATAAAATTTTGGCAGTTGGCCGTATGCACATGATTCCGCTTCGGCGAACTGAGCATAAAAGCACACGTTGCATTATTTCGCAAGTCTGCTGCATTCAAAAAAATGCGACTGAGCAGCTGAGCTTACGAAGAGAAAAAGCTTGAAATTTCCAACGAATGGGACAATCACTGTAATTCTTTAAGATAAGCTCCCTTTCTGTTAACAATGAACTTGAGCTTGTGTGCTACTTAACCCACATTCTTGAATGAAATGTGAGGATATGGAATGAAATTTCCAAAGTGAAAGAAGGCCCTCAACTTACCCTGTCCTCTTGTTCAAAGTCAAGCTTTTCTAAGTGGTGGAATACCTATGATCCCCAACAATGGGAAATTGTTAGACTAAGAATGAAGGAATCTGAATAATAGTAAATGGAGTAATTTATGCAGTCTTTAGCTATCTTACTTTCGGAACATGTTGATATTAAAAAAAGTTACTGGAAAATATTTCAGTCTCCCTCTCTTTGCTCGACAACAGTTAAACAACTCAAATTGATTGACTCGTGTTCACAGGTGGTCGATCACAACTTTGAGGGAAAAGAGTAACGAAGGGAAAATACAAGATTCCAATGCGGAACACCGAAGGAGATGGAGAACATTTCCGTTTCAAACAAAAATAAGTAAAATTTTACCATAAATATACATTTTACTTCATGCGATAAGTAGCCTTTCCTTAATGGTACAAGTTCAAAACAAGATAACCGAATTTTAAAAATCTATATCGTATAAACCTCCACGTCAAATGCAGGCTTTAGAAAGTTTAATCGTTTTTAACTCATCCATATTCATGCACACAGCTATAAAAATTACATAAAATATTTGAGAATAAAATGTAAGTGAATAAAGGGATACTCTCCGATATCGTATTCGGCACTTCTATCCAAATTCTGATCAATTACCAGCGTAAGCGCAAAAGAAATTTGCGATCAAAGTAGGCGGACCTAATTATAATACGAAAGCTAACAACACGTTATCTAAACGACGAATATTTTGAATTCCAAAAGTAAAGCAACATTCATGGATAGAAATTGAGATAAATGGTCAAACTAAATGGAAAACAGACTGAGTATGATGAAACCGTTGGCTGGGTTTGTCTCATGCTTTGACCACTCCCTTTACGATTCCATTCAGAGATCGAAAAAGTTTGAAGGTGATATTCTCCGGGAAAAATCTAAATCTCTCTTCATAGCCTTATTCTTACGAAATGCCTAAACAAAAGCTTTCAAAAACCGCATTTAACACGCAAGTGATTTGGCTATTAGAAGTCAAGGGGATTGTTCAAAATTTGACATAACTGTCATATTATCCTCCTTTCATTAATTCTTTTAGTTTTAGTTGTCTCTTTAGTCAACATGTTCTAATTGTATTATTTACAGTTAATTATAACATCGCTGTTTTCCTACGAACACTCTCAGACAAATCTTGACGGAACGTACAAGTTTCTATGCATGGGCATCAAAAAGATTAGAATAAAGACTAGGAATCTTGAGAAGGTGAATGAATCATTACATTGATAACACGGAAAACTGTTAACTAGCAATCAAAGGGAAATGACTCTTTAAAATTTACACCTAATAATTTTGAAGAATATCAGTTGATAAAATACAAAAATCTTACCTTCTTAGGTCCATCAGGGCTTATGTATGGATCCTGGGTTTCAGCAGCGACAGCCGACATGGTGATTTATTCTTCGTAAACGAGGAAAATTACTTAATTGGCGACAAACGTTGGAAAGTTACTCAGACTCAAAATTCCAAATTGCACTGTGATAGCGGGACGAGCGTACCGGTTGAAGTGACTCACTGGAGTGCCCGATACTTTCGGTGTTTACCGACCCGCCACTGTCGCGACTAGTGTACCACCAAGCGTTGAAAAGGAGTACTACTAGACGATGATTTAGCGGGAACTTATTCAATATTTATTATTCTTAAATAGTACTGCTAATTAAAAATTGAAAATTTAGATTCATTTTGAAAGTCTTAATTTCACACTGACCGTTTCTTGCGTAATATGCAATGGAGTAAGAGGTATTAAATATATAGAGCAAATTTCTTACTTGCGAGTGTAAAAATGAAACTGCAGATAAAGAAAAAGACCAAACAAAAGAGGGGTAAATCAAAATAAATTATCGGTACGCTTAATTGAATTCTGAACATAGTTAATGACTCAGCTCCCATTTGGGATTAGCTTCAATTATCAAAGTTTTTTTAAGATGATGTTCCTTTCTTAAGTTAGGGCTGAAATATTTTTATACATATCACATATAAAGTTATGTAAAAGGGTGAATTTTACATCATCTTACCTTAATAAACAAAGTGGTAAATATTACATCAAACATTTCTAGATACAACACTGATGTATGCATATACGTCTACATATTTTCACTGAGAAAGAACCTTTATACTTTACATTCCATTCAAAGTCAAACTTATTCTTACAAGATAATCCAAAGTTGTCAAACATTTTGGTTACATAGCCACAAATTCATGCAAATTATATCCTCACTGTACTTGTAATATTCAAATAAACTTCATTGTATATAAGGGACTTGGCATTCACTCCTATTATTCTAATAATAAATTAGCATAAGACTGTATATTAAATGGAGTGGAATTAGGAATGATAGCAACATTACACCGTAATAGGGTATTTCCAATAATAATATGATTAAAACAGTAAGTTATGATTCAAAGAATACCCTGAAGAGGATAAGATTGGGTGTACATAATTATACCACTAAATTTTGAAAATTCTACAAAGACTACACTTTGAATCACAATGTAGACATTCATTACATTAAATGCAACTCTATTTGAAACTTCTCACAACAAATGAAATTACTCAAGCTTGGAATAAAAAGAAATAATTCAGGAGAATATTAACTGTTGACATGAAATATTAGTGCCAGCATTGATAAAGTATAATTTTACAAAAATACTAATTTCAAAACTACAAAAAGTATTGAATCCTGAATGTTAATAGCAACTAAAAATTGACAAAATTCCAGTAGAATATTGCAAAGATATAAAATGATATATCTGATTCCATATAGCAAGCAAGTTAAATAAAAATGCCCAGAGATAATTTCTAAATATCAACATATATAAATTTTTAATACATATGTTACACCAGAATATATTTTAATATGATCATTTCATTTTTCTTGGGTTTTAATTATTATCTTTCTAAGGTTCAGAATACAGTTTACCAATATAAGAATATATATATATATATCAAAATTGAATATACCTCACACCAATAATTTTCCTTTTTGTAGAAAAATTAAAGCATTATTTAAGATAAAAATATTATAAATACAACATAGGTTATAAAATATAAAAATATATTACAATTAAAGATAAGAGTCATGGCTGTCTTCATTTGTATAGCATTGAGAGAGAGCTGAAACTTAATGCATCTGTTGCAAGAAAAAACATAGAGAGATTCCATTAATTGAATAGTCAGTTAGGATATAATTTCCTTATACCCGACTTCAGAGAGACAAAGAGAGAGCAAATACACAGCTTTAAAATAATACCTGAAATAAACAGGCAAAGACGATGCAACATCTCATCAACATAAGAGAGTCAAATAAGAGAGCAATCAAAATTGCAAAATTAATGGCAGAAATGGTAAACGTTATAAAATAAAGCATTACACATTGGTAAAAATAATTAACTGCACCATGAATTCTTACCTTAAAAAATGATTGGATTTCTGTAGGCAGTGATATAAAGATTATTGTAATTCTTGATAAACTAACTGATCTAGAAATGGCAGCATTAATTAGAATATAAACTATATAATGTGATTTCCTTTTCTCAGATTGACAGTTCATCACAATAAACTCAGACATAACCAGCCATTCTAGTATTGTGAGTTAATATATAAGCTGAAAGACATATATGTATATACACATGAAAGAATAAAGAAACTATTGGAAGGTTTGTTCTGTAGATAATATCCAAATCAGGTTTATGATTTTGGTCCCCAAGCCCTCAATGAGGACAAAGCCTTATTTAGCTGAGTACACCACAATTGCCTCTCCTCTTTAGAATCAGCTGACAGAAGATGTCTAGAAACAAAAAGAATAACAATTGAATAAAACTTACAAAATACATTTGGAAAACATGAATATCTATAGATGGAATAGGACACAAGATATGCATAAAATTTTTGTATTTTTAATTATGTAATTTCAAGAAGATACTTTATTTGTTTACTAAAACATAAATTGCAAGCAATGACTTTAAAAGATACAGCTTGAAGCGATATTCAACACAATAATCCCTGATACATTCAAGCACATTATATTTTATTTTGATAAAAAGAATATTCAACATACACAATTAATGGAAGATGAAAGAGGAATTAATTGAAATGAAAACTATAACTTACTTTTATGAGAACTTTTAGATAAATAAAATTAAAATAATTAAGAATGTACATTTATGCATCCTATTAAAATTTACATTGCCTAGCAACATCTATGAAAATAGTACTACATTCCAGTAGATTTTTATGACTATACTACCTGTTGATCACAGCTTCATCTACATCCTTAAAATTTGCTTTCACACTAATCTCAAACTTATGACCAATAACTAAATAAATCACAAAAGAACCTAATTTAAATGCCAAGCCTAACCGCTATCTGAAGACCAGTTACTGAATACATCAACCATCTTCAACAGAAAATCACAACATAATTGACAATGAAGAACTATGTCAATATCGCAATGTATAGGACATCCAAAGTGGAAATCTTTATTCAAACAAGCAAATTATTAGTACTGTTTCATTTATACGTCTTAAAGATGGCTAATGACACAAAAATCAAAAGATGAGAAAAGGATAACTATTACAGAAAACATGATTTCCATGAACATGGAACAGTGAAGATAAAGCAAGAATAGATACAGTATTTTTATTTAACTCTACCATATCTGATCTTAGCACAGATTTAGATTATCCTTTCTCTTCCAATTGAATGTAATTGAAAATTAATGGTTCATTTGAAAAATAACCAACTCATGCGACAAATATGGTTCAATATTTTTCCTGATCAGAATCTTCTTAAAATGCTCACCTTATTTTGGTGTGAGTTCCTGATGTTACTATGACCAAGGTATCTGTATCATCAGGATGAGCAGGTCTCTTGGTCTCCAGAAGAAAAGTGTTGGGACGAGCACAGATTTCTCGTGGAACAGGACCAACTTTCTGAGTTATGCATACATTGAGATTAATCCATCCAATTGGTTCCTAGATAAAAAGAAAACAGCAATTTAATGTGAACATTATATCAACACTTTCCAGGAAATTATAAGCTATGTTTCATGCAATAACTTATTCCTGCATGTCTTACTAATGCATTCTTTATGGGAGGATATAAATGCTTGGCTTCAACAAACACCTTGGTCATCAAGGGGACTGGTTGTTTTTAAGAACAGTAAATTTCAAATATACCTATGTCTTATCAAATAATCATCATTTAGTTAATACCAATGTGTGAGGGTAATCTCAAAAATCTCCAATTATTTTAGAACCAGCAGAAAACTTCATATTCTGTAAATGATATCTTATTTCAAAGTTCTTCTATTTTTCCATATCGCCACTCTGGTCAATGTTGTTTTGTAGTCACTGTAGCAGTATTTGTACGTCCATGTCATACTAACTCAGTGCCTGCCATTGTGGAAGCAATTGACTTTTTTCCTCTTTGTCATGTTGTTGATGTGCATCTGTTCTGAATTGCCCATCTGAGATTTTTGGGTATCTCAATATCTGTCAGCATTTGTGTAATGATCCTATGAAACATAAAATTGACCAACAATACTACATTTGGACTCCAGGACACAGTTGCCATGACTTTTCGAGCAGCTTGTGCCTCATTGAATTTTCTACTGTAAGCTCCCTATACCACTCAAGGACATTTTTGACATCCAAGCACAACTTTCGATACACTTTTGTCAGTTGGAAATGTGTTTCTATTAATGTAATTCCTTCTGCGTTCAAAAATAGAGTAAATGAACAAACTTAGCATCAGGTGGTAGCAGCAAGTGGAAGCTCAATTATACTGGGCTCCCAAGCTAAACCTCATAAACAATGCAGGCTGAATTATGGTGTGGTCAACAGCTGCGCAAAAAGCTTTCCTGTAGCTCCAGCACTTCATAGACCTTATTTCTGGGATTACTCTTGTATATCTATTTATTTTCTTATCCAAAGTCAGTAACTCCCATAAGCAAATATTATGAAAAATTAATTTCTAACATTCCCAGACAAGATAGAATTATGAAATTTAGGAATTTGTTAGTGATATAAAGGACTATTACATATTGATATTTATTTCCCAAAAGTATCATGGGTCTTACTTTAAATGTCTCCATAATACCCTCATTAGAAATTATTACACAGTTAATTCTGATTTATTACAGACAATTTTCCTTTTATAGAATTAAATTCGAAATAATGGTCCTATAAAATCGAGTAAATTACCAAAAGAATGGAAACTGAATAAATGGTAGAGTAGGAATGAAACATTGCAATATAAACTACACTTACAACAGTAACAAATAGTATGGAAAAGGGCACATAAGAGAACCTTTCTTATTATTGTTATTACATTGATAACATTCACCTTGTTTGGGAAATTATTAACAATGAATATGACGAAAAAATGTTAATGATAATATTTCAATGGATGTGAACTAGCCAATGAAGTAATGCTGCTAGTGGATTATAAAATGTACCAATCTTGATTGACCAGTCCCTTATTTTGATCTGAACAGAACAAATTTTTAGAGTGTATTGATTTTCAATTCAGAGATAACAAACGGTTACAAAGAGTTTTTATTTTTTTAAATCAGCGGAAAATACTAAAGCTTGCTTTCGTTTCTTATGGTGGCGTTCCTCAACCTTCCACCACAACACTTTTACTAATAGTGTGGTGATCCTGTGATGCTCAAAAGTGGTGTAAATATGAGTTATGAATTTTCACCAACTTACTATGGTTTAGACTGGGTTTACCCTTACTCAGATTAAGCAGGGTATGGATACTGACTCCTAATGTATATCATTTTCAAGGCAAAGGACTACCCTTTGAATGATGTGTAACAAGTCCCATGACAACCACAGATTAGCATAAAATAATCAAACCAGGTCTATAGTATTTTTAATCCAACAGTTATTCATATTATCTTGAGGTTCTATGGATGATAAAATTATCAATTAATACATAAAAATGTATCTATAAGGAATAAATTTGTCACCGATGAAAATTTCTCACCTTTTTCCTTTCATCTTCTGGATATTTCCAATACGCCAATTTATCGCCTTGTAGCAAGCACCACCGACGATGCCAGGCACCAAACCCACTCACATCCTCAAACATAGTCAAGAATCCCCTCTCTTCAGCCACTTGCTCCAGGTGGCACTGCAGTTTTATGTGAATTGTGCCATCCAAAGGAGATGAATAAGGTACCTGATAAAAGTAACAGTAATTTATAAACTTTTTGAAGACAAATCTAGAGCAAAATACCAGGAATTGGAAAACAGTTCTGACTCACCCAAGTTTTAAAAATCACTATAATATGCGTCAAACCGAATAAAGTTATTTCATTTCATTATAAAGTCTGTATATGCAAAATGTATCTCTCTATCTGTCAAAATGCAGCTTTTATTAGAGTCACAAACGTCTTGACATGAATCTACTTATGCCTTGATATTTACAAGTAAAATCTTTTTTTGACAGATGAATTCTAAAATTAAGATAATGGAATGCCATGATAATGATCTTTGAGTATCTCTTCCATGGAAAAATTGTCATATACTTGCATTAAACTTTTAAACAACAACAAACAATTATCTGGGAAATATAATTGGGAAACACTGATATTTAAATACTGGAAGAAAGGCAACAGAGATTCCACAATCTTAAAGGATACAATAATGATGGAAACTAGGAAAATAACCTTAAAAGTACTATTCACCTTAAATGAAAATCAGTTATAGTATTAAATAATCAAACATACCTTGTTAAGAGTCCACTGAACTCTGTTTAGTTCTCTCAATGAGAAAATTACATAACCAGTCAGAGAGAATGCTGTGGAACGAACTGCAGAAGGACCTGCAGGACTCTGTACTGCAGGCATTATGAGTCTTGATTCTTGTTTCAGTAGTTTTTTTGGAGTCAGACGGATTTTGCTTGCATCCTGAAAAGGGAAAGAAAAATTAGAAAATTTGTGTTGATATGACAGTACTTTTTTCTTTAGCAGCCAAATATTGACAGATGCTACCAACCTTGCGGATGTGGTATTTGACTTCATGACTTAGAACCTCCCTTCTTACTTGAAGAGCATATATCTCAACAGTGACCTTAAAATCACTGTAGAGTCCAGAGAGACAGATGGTATTGTTGAATTTGAGACTTGTCATCATAACACCCCTTGATTTATTGATAATATCCGTAGAGAGCATTTCTGTTGCTATAACATTCTCCTGATGCTTAATCAGGCAAACAAAATGATGAGTGAAGTCAACTGTAAATGATATAACAACAGACACATCAATAAACAATAAATTTTGAATATAACATTAATTACCACAAAATGAAATGAAAAAGAGAGTGAACATCAAATCATTAATGTGAAAAGTTGCCTCAAATAATACCATTTGAGTTATAATGTATATGAAAGAAAATGCAAAACTATATGAAAATTCCTGAAAATATTAAAATTAGATAATAAAAAGTTACCATCAGTCAACTAAAAACTTTCTGTAAAATTAAATTGAAGAAATTAAGTAGATAAATAACAATTATCATGCCATTTTAATCTAATATTAATTCTCACCAAAGCAATCAAAACATTTAATAACTCAAGTGTAATAAAAATCTCACTACTTACCATCTCCATTCGCAACTCCATTTAGAAATTCTCTTTTCAAAGGTAAAGTGATTTCACTAATATAAAGGTCTCCCTTTTCCAGACCAAGACTAGAAGCATCAGGTGCATCTGGACTTTGCTTAGGCCACAAAGTTCCCTCAATTTTTAGTCTCTGAATCTCATGCAATGCTGCCTGACGACGATGTGCTGAAGGTAAGATATGTAGATATTATTACAAGAATACATACAGAATAATTTGAATACTAATTTAATCAGATGACTAAATCAAATTACTGATATCAACCTGTCAAATCTTCTATTTGGAAGGTTATATCTATTAAATATGAAAAGCACAACTTATCTGCTTTAGCATCACGTATAAAGCATATAAATCTGTATCACTGACATAACTCAAACAAAATTCTCAAACAAACTCAAACACTAAATTATCTCTTGATCTACCTTGAAAAGGAAATCTTACAAAAAAATTGATTCTTAAATCTTTCCTAAATAACTTTTTGCTAAAATAACTTGGTTGAGTCCACAAATAAGCCGGATTATTTTCCTAACAGAACTACTATTAAGATTATTATTCTAAAACAAGGAATAAATAACAAAAAAGATAATTAAAATTATAAATGTAGAGAATAAAGTGGAATGAGCAACTTAGTGGCTAGATTTATTCAACAGTAATTCTGTGAATACTAGAAAAAATTAAGAAACACAATGTTTTATTGAATAAAACTATTTCATAACTTACTTGCCACCAGAAGCAATCTTTCTCCTTCAACCTGCTCAGCAGACTCAGAAAACTCTATGGTTGAGCTGCAAAGATTAAGAGCCTGACTTGCCTGAGAGATTATAGTCTGCTGGATGCTAACCTAAATGAATTAAAGTTTCTAAATCACTTTCAGTTCAAGCATAACAAATCCAGTAGTTTATATAATTACATGTAATTTCTAAAGAAACCTTAATACTCCAAAAATTAACAAGTCATGATAACATGGATCCCACAAGTCTATGGAACACAGATACACAGAATATATCACTCCAGAGGGAGCAGAACTATGAGTAAGAGACAAAGGTTTCTCCAATCGCCGGCGGCGGCAACCATCCAGGGGCAATTCCTTAGAAGAGGATAATCGTCCTGCGGCCACCAATTATTCAGAAATCACGAAGGGACGGTTGCCGCTGCCGGCGATTGGAGAAACCTTTGTCTCTTATTCATTGAATGCAGAGTTACTTTTTCTTTCTTTCAGAACTATGAGGTTGAGTAAAAAAAATCCTGGCATCAAAATCCAGAGGTTAGCAAAGTTATTAATGAAAAGATATGTTTCTGAAGTTGGTCATACCACTACAGATGTGAAGTTGGTTAGGAGATTGCTTAGTCAGTGCCAGTGGAGTAATTGATGTTATTTTCAGTTCATTTTTTTCACCTCTTGTTTTTTGTGGTTTTTGGAATATTATCAAAATGAACAGCAGGAAACATTTTACGTTTTAGCAGCCTAAGATCCATCTTTCTCACCTAACCTGGCATTTACTTTTCTCATGTCTAAAAATGAAATTTACAGCTATGCAATGTAAGAGGAAGTGGTGCAAGATGCAATAAGACAGTTGAAAGCACATTCTAATTACGGACTCCAGAAGTGTTTAAGCAACTCATAAAAAGTGCCATAATTGCTGAAGTACAGGATGGGAGCATTTTGAACATATTTTGAGTAGCATAGCTTACGAACACTGTTAGTACAGTAAATAACAAAGATCATCAAGTCAGATACATCTGCATTAAAGCTTATATTACCTCATCAAGAAGAGACTTTATCTTTTTCTGGACAACTTGTTCATCATCCTTCTTGATGGAAAGTTGATTGCTTTGAGGTTGGGAATTTCTGTAAGATTCTTGCTCCGAATGGACCACATGGCGCAAGGTGTTTGCTTTTGTACCCTAGTAAAAGTATAAAGGTTGATGATTAAGTAAATGGGAATTACCAATAAGAATAAGTAATAAGGAGGTAAATCAGTAAGAATAAAAGCAAGGGAAAAATAATAATTTCAGAACAAAATCACTAGTCACAGTTTTTATATATTTACCTGAGCTTGTTGCTTTCTGTAAAAGCTGACCGTATGCATCAAAGGCAAATGCTGATCACCTTCTACCACATGAGTAGGTAATTGCTGCTCCTTGTATTCATTATAATGACTCTGCATTGATCTTGCATATGGATCACTTTTGTAGGATTGCTAATTGGGCGTAAAACATTGTTTTCATGTAATTATACTGACTTAGTTATTAGTTTATTCAAGCAGTTGGAATTAATTAATTAAGAGGAACAATTACTCAAATCAGAGGAAAATACAGTAAATAAGTTGAAAAGAATAAGCACAAGGTTCAACTGAACTTTTATAATTCAGAATGAACTTGACCAGCCATTATTCTAATTTAAAATTAATAGATATTGATCAGCTATTGTAAATTCGGTTTTTGCATATGATAACATTGCAGTAAATTCATTCATGTCCTTCATAATTGGATTATACCTGCAAACCAGTTTGTTAGTTAGCTAGCAATCCAAAATCTTCCTTCAAATTTTTAAGTAAATGTAGCTTGTAATGTAACATCACTTTGATGCTTTTAGTATTTTAACAACTGAATTGAAACATGGTAAATTAACTAAAACCTCATATTTATTGCTCAAGAAGCCTATAAGGATGGGAATTAAAGCTAGGAAAAGGAATTATGTGATTACTATGACTGATCATCTTAACACAGAAATTGTCGATTAAATACCACTGAATTTATGAATAAAACTTGCAATCAAATAGAATATTTTAATTTTTAGGTTACCACCGTTAATCTTCATGTGTGGAAATAATTCTTAAATAATTCAGTTCTTTCATTTTAAAACAAACCAATACACTGAATCTTCACAAGTTATTTAAATATATTTACACTTATATTTTCCACTTGGCATCATTAGCAAAATTAGAAAACAAAATTATTTAAAAAGGAGAATTAGTTTCAGGAAGTGAATAAAATGAAGCTATGAAACTCCCAAATGGCCACAAGTTCCCCACCTCTGCTCTAGAGCAAAATCCAGGAATATTTTAGAATGAATCATATCATTTCCATCCCATGTGGCCACAATACAAAAATAGCAAGAGATGGAAAAAAATTAGTGCAAAAAGAAGAATGCTTAAATGATGCATGGTTTGTTGGCTCATAGAAAAGCAGATTTTTACCCCAGTTGTGCTCCTGGATGGAGATAGCGGACCATCATTGCTTTTTCTCTTTGGAGGAGTGGGACCACCAATCATGTCTTCCTCAGCAAAAGCTTCGTCTAACAATTCGTCCATCTCATCAAAAACAGCTTCTTCTGCCTTGGAAAGCTTATCATTTCCCTATTTGACAAAATCTTAACATTTAGCAGAGTACAGATTGAAAAATAACTAACAGGAACAATAATGATTGTTTAAATACCCTCTTGCCCAAATTATTCTGAATCCCAGCAGCTTGTAATATCTCTCTTCCAAAGCTTGTGTCTCCAACTCCAATGGAATCATCACTGCTAGTAGTGTTGCCATTAGATTCCAAATCTCCAAAACTAAAATGATAAATAGATGTTGCTGTTAACAATCTGATAAATACTCAAGTACAAACCATCTCTTCCTGCAAATCAATTCCCTAACTTCACTGTGTACAGCACGCTAGAATATCACTGATTACACTAGTGTATTTTCATTACTATATTTTTAAAGCAGTAACCCTTAACCCTGGAGTGTTGAGTTTTCTATTGGCTTTTGCATATCATGCTCTAAACTTTTATGTCAAATAGCCAAAAATGATGTCAATCACAAGTTCTTATGATAAAATAATGTCAAGTGAAAGAATTGACAACAAATGGATAGTAGAATACTATTGTGTTTGCATTCTGCAGACAAACTCAGAGAGTACTGAAATTCATACCAAATCAAAGACTTGTATACCAAAGCACAGAAATTCAATATCAAATCAATTCATTTCATAGTTGATTTTAACTGAGATAAGCTCATTACTCCATTGATTTCTAGAGTTGATCATATGATTATTGCATAATGCTAGACAAGTTTTATCACTTAACTAAAGAATTTTATTTTTATTTATATATTATAATATTTTGCACAGTTAGACTCTCAGGGAAATCTCAAATGGAAAATGGGGCAGAAAAAGTCCTACAAGGCTGGGATTCAAATCTGGACCTTGGGATTTCCTGGGCAGCTACAACAGTAGAGCCTCAGATATATGACCCTCGTTTATAAGACAACCTCACTTATACACCAATTTTTTTGGTCCCGTGAATAACCCCGTAAGACCACATGTATTTCCAACCACCCTAATGAAACTTTAAGACGAAATTTTTATGACGAACTCCATTGTGAAACATATTTTTCTGGTCCCATGACAGGAAGTATCTTTTTATTTTTGTATGGTTTTTAATTCTTACGCAAATGCTTCATAATGTGCAAAAAAGTACTTTTGATATAAAAGTATTATTTCATCGATTCATATACCATAACCTAATAAAAAACTTGGAATCCGAATCAGCACTGCTTCTAACTCCCATCCTGGGTCAGACAATTTGGTGCAAAGTTTCATATGAAAACAAATCCCACGGGCAATGTCAATAAGATGGAATCTTGACTAAAACTTCTGGTGCTGACTGCAGGAGCCATCGCCGAAAAGAAACAAGAGACGTGGGGATAGGAAGTACTGAGGGGCGTGAACTGAGGTGTGAATTAGATAATGATAATTTATACATTTAATTCATTTCTCTCTTTGAAAAGATAACGTGCCTCAGATTACCACTTGTTTGACGGACTTTGTCTCTCACATCAACTGATGATTCCAAGATATGCATCAAACAATGCTAATATAGAAATGTTGCATTCATTATACCAATACTTCAGAAATAACCACTCATTTCTGCTGTGAGACAGAAATGGCAAATAAATTACTCACTATAATGCAACTCTTGTTATATGTTGTACTCCTCATAACAAACTAACTATGGTAATTGTAAAATTTAAAATCAATCCGGCTACAACCAACCATAGCTCATTGCTTATTTATGGTAATTAAAGGCAAATTCATTGTTTTTAATTTAAAAATGGCTGAATGAACAATGATTTCTTCTACCACATGCTTTCTCATTCAATAGAATCTAAAAACTAATGTCAGATCTCTGCACACATCTAATGATATTCTATTATCAAAGCTAACTAGTTAACACAGGAAAAAACTTTTCTAAGTTTTTTCTTATGTTAACTTATCTTTGTATCTAAGCAGATTTTTATAAAGAAATAGTGCAGTTGATTTTTAAGGTTGAACTGACAGTAAACATAATGATCAATGTACATATAGCTTTGAAATCTATAACCATTCCTTGCTGGAATGCTAGAAGTGTGACTAAAGACATCTGGAAAATTTTTCAGATTTTAGTCTTTCTCTATTACTCATTTCACTAATAACATGTATGACTTTCATCGAGGTTCTCACTTCTTCAATCTCGATCTGAATCCTGGTTACAAAATGAATTGCCTGAAAACAGCTGTTCATGAGCAAAATTTCTTCAAAAATTGGCTCTTCTGCACTCATTTAGCATCATCATCATAAAATTTCCCAATTGTGAATTGAAACTTCAGCCCTAAGGAATGCTAACAATTAGACGAAGAAAATAAACCTTGGAAATATTGTTCAGGAATGCAAATTTATATTTCTTTTTTAGGTAACATGAACATTTATGGTGTTGTCTGTGAGTAAATTAGAATATTAGGTTTCATTTTTCTGCCTCCAAATGATTAGTTGCAGCCAGGAAGCAAACAGACCAAATTGGGCAGCTAAAAGGGGTTTCACACTCCCTTGCTATAAAACCTCAATTATGAAACTTTTTTTGGTGGTCTGCTGAAAGTTTTTAAAGTGAGGTTCTACTGTATGTCCCTGCTGACTGTCTATCCCACCAAGAATTTTTTAAGTCCATTTATTCTTTGGGAATAATAAGAGCATTTCTGAAAAGATATTCCATCTTCCTCATCAAATTTTTTTTCCAAAATATAATTATCCATATGAATAATTCTTAACTCACCTTTCATTTTCACCTTCAGAGTCCTCTTGGTCCATTTCACTCTCAGTAGCATCTATATCAGAAAGACTGGGATATAGACAGCCAGGCTTAGCAGGTGAAATCTTAATCTTTCGAACACTAGCTAAAGAAGATACTTTATCAGAGAGAGGGGATGATTTAGGTTTATATTGTGTTGAGTGTTGAGGAGATAAAGGGCTATTCTTATGTAAATGATTGGCAGGTTCAGGTACAGCAGGTGGCATTGGAGGAGGAGGTGGGGGGATGGAACCCTGGAAAAGGAAATTAAATACATTTAACATAATACAAAGTCAGTAATAATTGATCAATTATATTTTATATTATAATATTCTAAATATAGAGTTTAGAATGGGCATGCCAAATAGGTTTTTATTTCGTAAGATACTCAAGATTGATGACAGCTCATATCTATTATGACTTTAATGACCAGATGATTTACTTTAGATAAGTTTGCTGCCAATGAAATACTATGCTTGAGTGTATGAAGAATTATGTTATCCAATTTTATATTATCTATAACATCATTTTCAAGACACCTCCTTTTTCAACATAATTTTCAAGAAACCGAGGACAAATCTTGACTTAAAAAACATAATCACCCATCCCAACTTATTTCCTAAATCCCTTCCATCTATCTTTTTCAGTGAATCTAATGAAAATTGATTTGCAGTATTAGCCTACAAATTTTTATTACCAATATTTTAATGAAAATAATTCTGAATTTCCTCTTTTCAAAATAAAAAGAGCACTACTTCAACCAAAGCATACGAGTCTACAAACAATCCAATAATGTCTAAAAGATTCATAATCCAAAAAGTTCTATAGTATTCAATGATTGTCTTTGTAAATGAAAAAGTTAAATATAGTAAATCAATCATTCAAGTTGATTTCAGTAGATGAAATTTAAGAAATCATCCAGAGAAAAATTACTGAGTCCATTAAAGAGAAACTTAAAATCTCAAATGGAATCATAAATCATAAAGAGTATCTATTTTAAGATTTTGAAGAGGATCATATGCCGTTTTGGCTCCTCAAATGAATATCCCCCACTGTCTTGTTTAAGCACAAGATCACACATATTAGGGTGCCAATTATGTAAAATGAATATGTTCAACACTTTTTGAATGTTTAAATTTAAAATAATTGAATTAATCAAAAGTGATACTTGGGGATTAAGGAATGAGACAATGTTTCACTGGCTCAGGGTAGATAAAGAATAATAATGTGAAGAAGCACATATTAGGTAATCTTTTGCTTTTAGTGATTGAGTCTATTGCAAATACTGGAAGGGGTTAATAAGGGTATCATGAAAGTAGAGGCATCAAAGCATAGCTAGCTCAAATATGCTGCATCATAAGTTAGACTATCATGACTTCCAGAAAACTCTCCTTGGTCCAAGAAAATATGTTGATAATATAAACTTTGAATAGGTCATATAAGAATAATCTTTGAGCAATGAGAACCCCCATAACCTCTTTGAGATTAACTACAGTATATAACAGAAAGATTTTCAGAAATCTTTTCTCATACCTTTCACAAAAAAATAAAAAAATGAGGATGTTGACTGAATGATAGAGGGAGTCAGATACAAACCTTTACAATCTAAGTACCTGAAACAAGGGGCAGAGAAAAAACTCACCAGTGATGTTTGCTGGTTATTCCCAGAAATAGATGTCTCATTTGACAGCTTTTCTTTTTTCTCTGGTGAGTTTGGCTCTTTGTCTTTCTGTTTATTCCAACGGTTAAGAAGCATTTCCATCTCTCTTTGACGCTCAGACTGAACAGTTTTGAGGATGTCATTCTCAAGTTTCTGTTGAAGTTGTCCTCTTTCAAAAATACTGCGAGCATCAGAAACTTTGCTAACTGATGGTCCACTACCACTATCAACTTGTGGAGCTGAAACTGTAATCACAAATTTTTGAAACAGTATTTCACGCCAAGCCACGAAATGTGCAATATAAAAGTAATGAACATCAGTGTATTTTATTATATAAAGAAAATTGTAATTATTCAACCTTACATTACTTTTAACCGTTTAAAAGCAGTATATCAGGGAAGCAATTTTTTACCAGTTTAGAGAATAGTCTCGTAAAAATATTGGAGAATTTGAATGGCTTAAGCAATATATCAGGAATATTAGAATGATATAATCATAAAAGTCAATCACTATTAATGATACCAAAATATGCAATAATAAGCAGAATCTGGTGGATTAAATACAGTAGAAGACTGTTATAACAAGAGCTAACAAAAATTGGAAAAGTACTCATGATAAAGCGCACTCGTTATAGCTGATTTCTAATACTCAATTTTCATCCTCTTGAATCCAATGATAGCAAGTGTGGCAGAATGGAACCGTAGGGTTTCTAATTCTAATGCAAATGCTTCAGAATGCATATAATAGCACGTTTGTGTCAAAAATGACAAGAATGAAGAATTTTTGACAAGGAAGGGTGAGACGACTTGTGGGAAACTAATTCACGAGTTAGGGAATGATAATTTTTGCATTTAACTCTTTCCTGTCCATTAAAGAGATAATGCACTTCAGATGACCATTTGTTTGTCACACTTCATCTCACATCAATTAACGATTCCAAGATATACCTCCTCCAAGACAAATATAGAAACACGGCACTCGTTAAACTGGTACTTCAGAAATAGCCACTCATTATAATGGACATCACTCCCTATCCTTCCAACTGTGAGATGGACAATGGCCAAAATATCACTTGCTATAACACAATGCTCATCATAAGTTACTCGTTATAACGGACTTCTACTGTATAATTGGAGGAATTTTTCCATTATTCATTAAAATTAAATAAAAACTGACTGAAACTACAGAAAAGATAAAAAATGTGACCTCTTTCAAGTGTATTACCCCATCAATAGGTCTACCAGCAGCAGATCATTTTTGTAAACTAATCCAGATCTTATTTCTTTAATTTTTATTTGTTTAAACAAATAATAGAAACAAAATATTTATACTATCTTGATATGAAAAGTCAATCCCTCCAGGAAACAGATGAAATATTAATGCTATAGGTATCATGAAAAGCAAACCTTTGGAGGATGTCTCAGGCACAATGGTTTTTTTGGTCTGTGGAGGTACTCCAAATTTCTGTACTGCACCAACAGGAGGTTTAGTTGGAGGTGGAGTGTTTATTTTTTTGGGAGACTGGGCAAGCTGCTTGGCTGGCACTGCCATTGAAAATGGTGCTTTGGGTATAAGAGCTTGTCCTTTATTTTTTTCAAACAATGCTTTCCTTTCTGAAATTGAAAGCTCTGTAGGATCTTTCATTTTTGGACTTTTAGTGGGAGATTCAAATAATGCTGCTCTTTGCAGGACTGATCCAACAGCTGGAGGTAGCTTCTTTGGTGTTAGTTTTTTACTTGCTGATTCTGTGTATAATGCAAATAAAATATATTAATATATAAAACAAATTCTAACTTTTAAAAGATTTCATTATTTCTCTCTTGAAGAGAAATGAACATGAAATAATTTTTTAGATTAAGAACTCGACGGTAGCAAAGATAACAAAATTTGCTGTTTTACAAAAAAAATATAAAATTGGGTAATATAACATGCATGTGATATTGAAATTATAATGGCAAAGCCAAATTCATTATTCTCAAAATATTTTTTAATATTATACAAGCACCAAGTATCCTAATAATGTACAAACAAGTAAAGATCTTCTAAAAACTTAATATCAGCAAGGATATCAATGATTCATTATTAGTTATTACAATTCATATTTTTTTTAATTAGGCAGGAATCCTCTCACTACCCTTTAAGAAATGGAAAAATATCCCCTGGGAGAAATTTACCCACAGGTTAGGAACCACAGATGATAGTCAATGAAGATATTTTAAATAAGAACCATAGATGATTATTAAACTATTGAAATTTCAAAGATAGACTATGTTCTTAAAATACACCAACATATCTGAGTCTTACTGTCCCCCAAATAATGTGATTCTAGCCCCCCTACGTAAAAAATTGGGTGCCATGGCTTGCTAAGAATGTCGCTACTTTAGGCTTAGAGGTATACACTACAGGCAGGAGCACACTGATCTCCAAAACTTTTAACAGAGACAATATAAGCAATCCTGGGAGAATTTGGACCAAGAAGTCCCATCTACCAGTTAAACATAAAAATAAAATTTAAAGATGTGTGCAAAAGGGTAGACAAACCAAGCATTTGCCTTCAAAATGCAGAAACTGCGGGTATAAGGATAGATAGAATGGAGGTGGAGCAAAATCTGTAACATAACATGATTAGAGAAAAAATCATTTCATTGAAGGAAAGAATTGATGTAGAAAACCTACAAAAGGTATATGGAAGAAATGGTCTCCCAGATATCACAGTCAGGAATGAGTTTGCCTTTGGTTCGATTCCCAGGGATTTCCATGCAAAATGACCTCAAATGTAAAGCACTTTTAAAATTACTAATACAACTTTTATAACAGAGAAAGAGGTGATTGATTGTCACAAGTTACAAGGTTGAAGGATTATCAATATCTATAAACATTTTCATCAAATATCTTAATATAAATATCCATTCTCTGGGCTGAAAACATTAGTTAATACTTAAGTAATGAAAAAAATTATGGACAAAGCCAAAGGAAATTGAAACTATCCAGGGAATCATGTTAAGGAGAATCACTTAATAAAATAGTTAATACATTTGGTACCTCTGAAATTAAGGAAAAGAAAAGGAGTGACCGTGTGCAGATAGACACATGCTTTTAGTAACACAAAGATAAATTTTCACTGCAACAAACACAATCTCTTAGTTTTGTTTTGTACACTACCTAATAAATGCTGGAATACGAGAGTTGCAATGTCTTTTATCAACAAGCATGACAAACATTTCTACTATATATTAACAGTCTAACAAAGCACTACAAAAGCTGTAAAAAACTGAGCTGAAAAATTTTTCATTCTAATTGAAATTGTTTCAACAACATAAGCACACAGATACTGTTCCAGAAATGAAAACTATACCATTTTCAGGATCAGCCAGACCATTTCTTGGACTAACAATCTTATTTGGTGTGGTTGGCTCTTTCACTTTTGCCACTCCACTATTAGATATAGGCTGCGGTCTTTCTGGTGTCTTTTTCTGTCCTTCATCCTGCTCCTGTGGGGAAGGGTTTGCAAAGTCATACACAAGGCGAGATCTTGATACAGTAGGACGGAAACCCTGCGATTCCTGCGAACAGTTTGTAATCTCTCTCATGTATTGCTACAATAACTCAACAGGTTAAGCCCATTGAGCCGATACTTACCAGTGTTGCTAGAATTGCTTGATCCCAAACCAGGGGTTTTGTAGGCGTTCTAGGAGGTTTCTGAGGAGAATTCCTAGGTGAAAAATTGGCAGCAATCACTGGCTTCTTGATTTCTGGAGGCTTCTCAATTCTTTTGGCCGCAGTGGAACGTGAATAATCAATTCTTCCTTCTGAGGAATGAGCCATAGCAGTCTTCGACTGATGTGATGTTTGATGAGAGGTCGCCGGTTCCTTTTTCTTAGACAACATAGGGTGACTGGTGTCATCCTCCCAATGATTAATGTTGTCTGCTAGAGCTGCTAGTCTTTCCATAGTATGAGCAGGAGGTTTCCTCACACAAGGCTCTTCAACCTCAAAAATTTTCAACTCCGATCGATGACTTGGAGAAGGCATTTCGCAGGGGTCATCGATATCTGAAAATGTGATAGCCAAATTAAAATATCTGGAAGATAATTCTTAAGCTCGGCTTAGATCATACTATAATTAATATGCACAACCTAAATTATTTGAATACATGGCCCCAAGCCTCTTAAGGCGAGAACGGACGCAACTGCGAACATCAGCTTCATGATTTTCCATCAGTTCGTTTTCTTTGTTCGTTTCTGAAGAATCTTCAGAATAATTCACCTCCACAGAATTATATTCAGAGCTAATTTCTCGTTTCTCCGTTGTGATTTCAGAACTAGTTCTGGTCACTGATTAGAAATATCGAAGTATTAATAAAATTCTGAATGAAAACGGTAAAATTCTTACGGCTTAATATCACATACCTATATTATGAGATTTAGCTTCAGTTTGGGCCACTTGTAGGATATGTCGTTTCTTATGGTCCAATTGACCGATATTGAGAAGCTGAGAATCCAGCTTCTCTCTTCGAGCTCTTGCTCTCTCTAACATTCTCTGTTGGAATAAATATTGAAAATAAAAATCGTAAATAAAAACGTCATGTTAACATAGTAAACGACTTTAAACGATGAACGCCAATGTTACCTCAGTGAATGGATCCATGACTGTCAGATTACTAATCTTTCTTGGAATCAAAGCACTCAAAAGTTGATAACTACTTGTATTTTTGCATTGATCTCACTTTGATGTCTTCCTATATATCGAGTAAGAGCTTACTCTCATTATCCGTTTGAAATATCGAATATCTTGAGGTCAATTTCTCAGTATAACCCCTATGCAGTCGAGTATTTCCTGTTATTATTTGAAGGGTATAAGATATAAATACACTCTAAACTTCCTAATATAAATAATTCGTCTGTTAACACATTTTATCGAAAGATAACAGCCAAATACGATTGACTTACCTGACTCACCCAACGTTAACAGTATTTTGAATTCGACGCTGTGAGTCAAATTAAAAACAAATAACGGCTGATACGATTTTGTAAAATATAATTTAAGAGTCTAGGTAACTCAAGTAAAATTTTAATAATTTATAAATTTTAGTGCATATTATAATGTAATTTACTCTGCTTAAGAGTACAACTGTCGAAAACTGCCGTTAATGACTCATGCATCTCCATGACAACGGGCGGAGTTTGAAATCACTGTGAGCCACTGTTTACATTCCGGCTAATCCGGTGGTCGTATACAAGACCTCTTTTAGCGCTCAATTCTCAAGGAGTAAAATTAATAACCAGTTTTCAAATGGCAGAATCCTCAGACATATTGCTTCCAACAGAGACAGAACATTATATAAAAAATTTATGCCCAAGCAGTATGGAAGAGCTTGGATCGAAGGAGTTAGTATCGGAACAGTCTTACGATGCCAGATCATAGTAACTTAGCAGAATTAGTACTCGATTGAAGATATTATCGAATGGCATGATTTTCAAATGAATTTTATTTTGAAAGGTGGATGGAAAAGCATGTCCGATTTCAAAAATTAAACCAGCAAGCTGTCCTTGAGGCTAACAATATGAAGGATGAATTAGTCAAAAACACATTCATTTTGTTTGATAAGGTGCATGCAATTTTGAATGAAATATTCTCAAAATTTTTATCTGAATCTAGAAACCTTAATCTTTAACTTTCCAGATTCCTGTAATTGTATATGAGGGAATTTGCTCTATGCTCTGGAGGAAAAATATTTTACCTGAAATTATAAAAATTGATCCTGAACCAAAGAATAGCTTCCTGGCTTGCTCTATTGTGAGTTAAAAAAGAAAAATATACATCCTCTACACAGAATTATTAATTTACTACTGATATTAACTCTTACAGCTTTATCATGAAGCAACTGCTGTTGGTTTACTTGAAACAATACTGTATCATGGAGAAAGCTGTGAAGCATTGGGTGACAGTGTTATTGATTTGATTGATTACTGCATGAATTCTGTGACTTATTGTATCTCAAGGTACTATCCATTCAGAATTAATTTGCTTTTATGTATCACTTTATACTTTAGCAGTCATAACATGTAGTTAATTTGAACAAATCAACATTTTTATAGAGAGAAAGTGATTTCAGAAGGTAAGAAAGGAAAAAGAGAAGATTATTTGAAAGATGAAAAAAATCGTCTGAGATTTGAGAATGGAATAAGAAGTATAGTTATTTTGCGCTGTTTGGGAGAATATTTAGATAGGTATGTATGAAGATCACTCAAATTCTTACAGATTTCTTGCTCATCTAACCAAATAAATTCTTTAGCTTGCCTCTGAGTGCAGCCACTCGAATATTTGAAACTTATGATCTACCTTTGGTTTTTGTGGAGCTTATTGAAAACCAACCATGGTATGCTAAGGATAAAGAGGGAAATAATAGACTTTACAAAGGTTAGTTTTTTTAACTTCTTTAACTCCATCAACATTATGAATTAATCTTATTTATGTCCAGCTAAAATAAGTATGACTAAAATCAAACAAGGTGATGCAATATATCAGTATACTTTTATGTATCCTTTTTATATATGCCTTCTGCATTCTATTGAATTTATGCTAGCTGAACTAGCAACCTGAGTATTTAAGTTAACCCGGAGCATGTCATCAATTCAGCATTTTCTTGACCAATAGGGAGAGGACAGATAAATTGGTTATTTTGCCAATTAGTCTGAAAATTCCTCTAAACATTGTATCTTGTGAATTAACGTTGCAATATTATGAGTGGATTATTTATTTACTCATAAATATCATGTGCCTCATTTTCTCATTTTTAAACAAATTTTATGAAAAATTGATCAACTCTTTGAATGAATCCTAAAAGAGAATCCCTTTTCTTCCCAGAGAAAAAATCTGCATTCACATTGTGTATTGGGCCCCAAATTTGTTCGCCCAGGATCTCATGAGGGTATAATGTGCCAGTCAATATGTTGACTTTTCAAGTATTCACTCTTAGTATTTTCACTCTGAACATGACTTTCTTCTTAAATACTACAGCAATATTCCTTCAATATTTCCTTGGTAGATGGAAGATGGCTCTCAAAAGAGGAAACAAAACTTGCTGAGGATGGAAGCTTGCAAAAAATTGAAGCCCAAGTGTGGCTGGGTTTAGTTATGCTCCTTCTTGGAGAAAAATGCCGGTTACATTATGAGATCAACAACTTCAGGAAAAATGTGCTTTTAAAAGTCTGTATAACATTCTTCATTTGTAATTTTCTGTTATAATCACTTCAGTGATTTTCCCATTACAGTCATCATATTATACTCTTACGAAACCATAAAGCAAACTCACTTAATCCAAGCTAGTTTAATATCATATGATGAAGTTTATGTTGAATGTGAAAAATAATTTTTACTGACTCAATAATGATGGTTATGTTAAATTGATTTGGTTGAGGAGTTTCATATACTGGAGTGGTGTTTTCATAAGGCTATCTTCATATTGTTGATGTAAGCTGTTTTTGCTATAGTACTCATTTTTCGTCAAAGTGAGATAACTACAGTAAAACCCAATTAAGATGCTTTTCAGTGGACTGAGCAAAAGCCTCGTTATAAATAGTATAGAGTTATAATTAAGTTTGTGCAATGCTGGTTCCCTAACGTTATATTTTTGAAGAATGGTCTGCTTTTCCCACAAAGAAACTGTTTTCCCTAGTTACTTAGTTTTGGTAATTGTTTACAATTTGATTAAACAATTTTTATTAAAAAGACAATGGCAGAAGGGTAATGAATATTTTAACAGCAGTGGTGTGAAGGCATTACAAAGCAAAATCTCTCCATCTACACTAAACAGCCCACAAACCACTGCCTTCCCTTTCTAGTTTTTCTGATATACTTACTTTTTAAGATGGTGATAAAAGGAAATACTGCCAAGCAACTTTTTAATCTAACAATCTGCCCCTGAGATAAACTGATAGAGGAGATCTTACTCTGTCTCAGAATTTGATTTGAAGGGATATAGACTGCTCTGAGTTGCCAAATCCTCATGTTATCCTTGCAAAATTTAGTTATTTTAAAAGAAGAGACTCATTTATAACTCTTTTAAAAATAAGGCAATGCAGGAGGACAGAAACAGATAACGTAAAAATCTTTTGGTCTATCGAAAGAGGTGAACAACAAGCTACAGGGGGTGGCGGCACATCTCTGTGAAAAATCTGCACTATAAGCAGATAGCAAAGTTCCTTAAGCATTATCTTTACCATATGTCGCAAGTGAAAGGGACTGAGACCAAGAATAAACTGTATATTAAGCTGGACCATCTTAAAGTATGTTTTACTGTAATAATCATTTTCTTGTTAAAAATTCTACAAATGAATACATACTTGGAAATCAGCTCAGGCAAAGGAAATTATTGTAATTATAGAAAATTTGTGACCAGTATGGCCATACCAGAAGGCATGGTGACAATAACAGAAAGTACCAAATCATTTGCTAAAAGCTGGTGTAATCATATTGTCACTGAATTATTCTAAATAGTACAGATATGAGTCAGGCTCTCAAATTTCAATCAGAAAATGTCAACTTGCAGCTCTATAATGAGATGGTTCATTTAAATACATCTGTTTAATCTCTTTTGCACAATGAATTTAAATTAATTTTTAATAAAATATCTCTTTTTGGCAATAGAAAATTATTCTTGTTATTTGAAGTCTAACATTTGGCATGCTATAACAATCTACAGCTTCAGAGATACCTTCATGATGAGTTGTTAGATCAGCTCTCACCATTGGTTGAACTTCAGAGATGGTTAAGTCATCTAGCAGTGTCACAGCCTCCAGTAATCCCTCGTCCAGTAATTTTGGAAGTTGTTCCTGAGGTAAGTTTTCTGTGAATAACAGTGTCTACGAGTTTTCCACAATTATTTAGATTTGAGCATTGAATCATATGTCATTCGGAAAGAAAAGGTGATTTTCAAATATCAATTCAAATTCTTTATATTCTATTTGTTCCACAAGACCATCAGGACAGGATGGATAAGAGTCATTTTACTGTATCAAACTTTCTTAGTTTTAATTAGAAATTTCATAGGAAATATTATTAGCTTTACATTCTTCATTTACTGGAAATTCACCCAAAATATCACACCATCTTTTAATTTCTAGATACACGAGGTACTTATCAGGAAATACTCAAAGAAATGGAAGAAATTGGCAGAGATGCAAGTTAAGACATTGTTTAACCCAAATAAGAATGATATTCAAGATATAGCTAAAAGGTAGCTACTAACTATATTTCATTTGCTTTCACAAGGAATCAGAATAGCTAATGGAATTTATTTATCAAATTCAAACCTTTTTTGCTGAACTAATTTACAAACTATCTTCAACAGCTTAAGTGAGGCATATGATTTGAGTGCTTTGCTATCCTTACTACCAAATGATTCCATGTGTGCAAATGGTTGTGGGTCAAAAGGAGTGAAACGATGCTCTCGTTGCAAAGCAGAATGGTATTGTGGAAGGTAAGATTTTCAAATACATTCATGTTGAGGCATTGTTTACAGTTTTCACACACATAAATCTACATTCTATCACATACATACTCACTGTACTAAAGTAGTCAATGCATGGAGCACAGTAATATCCTGATATCTACACAGACTCACAGGTGAATCCTTAGTCCTCTACAACTTTATCTTAATATATAGAGGTTTATATTTACATTAAATCTCTTCTGGGCATTAATGACCAAAGCTATTCTTAGGAGTGTTGGCAAGATTATATTTTTAAAAATTCACGGAATATGCTGAAATTTTCTGGAATTCTGATGTCATGGAAGAATTGTTAAATAAAAGTCTTAAAAAGCAACAAAGTAACTTTTACTTTCCACACACAGATTTTAGTTGTGACTTGTTTTTTAAAACCTTATCTTATTTAACAATTCTTCGAAGATTTTATTTAGCCACTCTGATAAAAAATTTACATAAATTATGAAAATGCACATTAATAAATTATGCAAATGCATGTAAACCGTTACATGAGAATTAAGAGATACCTTCAGAGAATGATGATGCTCACAAGGAAAATAATTTTCGTTAATGTTATATCTACTTCCTATACATAGGTCTAGAGTCAACAACTTCAAGGGGTGGGAAACAAGCTTTCTCCGACCCTTGGGCTAGCATTGCTTTTCGCTATATACTTCTCGTATTATTAAGTAAAAGTGGTGAACTTTCATTCAGTTTTTCAAACATTACTCAAAATTTGACTTTTGATAGTAAAACAAAAGATAACTGTTAGGACTAACCAATTTGCCTGTTACATTGCAGATTTTAAATTTTTAACAAATTAGGAAAGCAAACCAATAATTAACATTAATATCTAGGTACATACATACATACATCATGTATTAACTAATGAATTCTACAATCTTTCTGCAAAAATAGTATACAAATTGTTCAGAAAGATAGGCTGGTTATCTTAAGCTAAAATATCATCATGTTCATGTACTTAACTATTTAGGTAGTACCTTTATCGATCTTATTATGTTGAAATAAAATGACAAAATGATTCCTGGATCACTCCTTCCTACACAGGTGTAATTTTTGAGTAAGTAAAAAATATCTTTATTTCATCTTATGGCAGTCTAGCTGTATAAAACAATTGATATATCTAAGAGTTGTTACTCACTTCATTAGGATCACAAGTGAGATGAGGCAATAAAGGAAAATAAGATGGATATAAATCTCACTGAACAATTCCTGCTACAACAATAGGTCAAAAGATGAGGAAGCACACATGAAAGTTATTTCTATTTACTTCCTTTACCATACAACTGTTTTTGCATTTTTTTAAACCAACCAGGATATTCAAACGACAACTTTCTCAACCACTGTTATAATTCAAGATAATCAGTACCTTGCTTTAATATTTTTGTAGATATCTAATGAAAACTTTTGCATTTGTTTCTCTTATTCTCCATCATGAGATGTTTAAAAGATTGGAAAGATAGCTAAATATGGAATGATTTAGTATTCATTTTATCACATTAATCCTGAAAAGCCCAGATAAACATCTCTGACAAATGCATTAATTCCGAAGATTTACAAATCAGTGAAGAGCAGGTTAACTATTATTTATACTAAATTATCTGTGGATACCAAAAAATTACTACCATAAGATCTTCACTGCATGTGGTTCACCAAAAAGCAGTTAGAAAAATTATTGTTAGCAGATGGATTAAGATTTCTTGGTCATGTCAGGAAAAAAGATGGGTTACAATGAAAAAAATTGTAATGGTGAGAGGGAAATTCATTGAACTTTCAGAAGAGGATTTTTAATGTATTAACATCACTTTTTTCCAAAAGCCCATAAATGTCTTTATTATGATAACTGATCAAGGTATATCACAATCTATTCATCAAATGCCTCAAATTGCCCATGTCCAACCCTTTCTACCATTATAACTTATGCTGCTGAGAGCTTTACCTTCACATCCATATCTTATTTTCCATAATTTCATATGGATTGTTGCTAAGAAGTTTTAGACTAGTAATTGCAGTGTAAATCTTGTAACCTAATCTCAAATGTAGATGAATAGGCAATACTCAATGGACTACATGAAGTTTTGAGCCTATATTAATTAACATACATCTGGAAAAATATTCAACAAACGTAAAAAGCTACATCCCTTCTTCCTTTCATTCTGAGATGGCAGCCAGGCATTCATTTACATTGAAAAAAAAACATTCCTGCCTGAACTTATCCAAGTCTGAAACTTTCAGACTTGGATAAGTTGTTTTGTAGGGTTATATGTAATATGGCATTCTCATTATCCTATCTCAAGACATTACTTTGCCCTCTTTTGATAGCACTTTTCCCTACATGGTATGAATAATAATAATAATGCCATCTTTTTTCAACTAGTTGGGCGAATTTTGGCCAAGGCAGGCCACTCTTACAATTAACCCAATTTTCTCCTATTTTAATATTTTTTTCTTTTCTTGATAAACGTGACAATCACAGACAACCATTCCCTAACCAGAAAAATCCGATTAGCCGGGATTTGAACCCGGGACCATATGGTTGGAGTGTTAATGCGCTGGCATGCTAACCACTCCACCACCACGGCCGGTAAATTAGAGTGCTACATGTAACAAAGGATTTAGACTTCCAAATTCACAGCTACATGAACACAAAATGGGGAAATAATCTGAGCAAGAAATTCAAGTTCAATTACCAGCATTAAAATTCCCACTACAAAAAACTTCTATAAAACTAAACAGAATTCTATAAAACAAAGTTAGTGGAGTTTTGGAATGTCTTGTACTAATTAACAATAAGAGATTTCAGCATCTTTCAACGCTATGGCTTATTCCTTCTCCAAGGAACATTTCAGTTTCAAACTTAATGTTGCACTACAGGTATCCTACCTCTTGAGACAACCTATTAAACTTTGAAGTATATAACTTGCTTGAGGTCCAACAAAAAGGTTTTTGTCTCAATTTCCTAACCATTGCATTTAAAACTGTACTAAACAAAAGAAACAAGCCTATATGAACACTTATGAGTGGCAAATCTCAAGTAACCCATTGTAAATGCATAATTTTCTTGGTGCCTAATATTAAACAACAGAGTAAACAATTCCATCTTCTTACTTTTCAGAGAGTGTCAGGTCAACCACTGGGTCAAACATAAAGCTGCATGTGATTGGCTTGGGCAAATAGAGGAGAACCAATAAGCAGTTTTGCATGACTAGCAATCATACATAGATATACTAAGTGTTGTAATATATACTATCTTGTGTAATAACTATATTATCTCAATAAAATACAAAAATTCTGTATAATTTTATATTTAAACTTAAAATACATTCAGTTATGCATGGGTTGCCTGTCCTAGGTATTTCATAAGGACATCACCAGCAGGAGTCTCCTCACCCCAGTCCTGCAAAGAAAGCAATTGTTTAAAATCATGTCAGACTTCCTTAAAAATTATCAAATAATCACGACGACTCACTAACCTTAACTACAACACAGGAACAGCCAACAACTTTCCTCGCCTTTCCTGTGTTATCAATTTTGCACAATCCAGCCCATTCACCAAGTTTTTTGTTGTCATCAACCTTGATGAGAGGTATCTGGTGTTCATTACATAAAGCTTGAACAAGCTTTTTATAGAGGGGTTCATCACAGTTTTCAGCCAACACACAAAGGAGTGCTTGTCTCCTGAAATGGAAAGAAAAGATTCTCAAATCTTATCCCTACTAACAATGTATATTTTATTACATTTAAGATTCACTCAGTAGGCATGTCACAGCATGGTAAATGTTATGGGTGACATCTCAGAAGAGGGAACCTGCCTCTATAAATCATCATAGTGAATTCATCACGTCAACTCTATTGAGTGACTGAAGATAAACGATCCCTTAATGTACTAAATTATCTGTGCTTTCCTCGCAAATGGTTAATTATCAGCATTTACAATGAATTGATTGAAAGTATAAGAAATTACTGGACGAGAAAGTTACGTACAAATCTGATTTTTTTGTTGGACAGAAAATAATCTTTCCTTGAAATCAATTGAGACTATGGAGCTTAAATCACTAGAAATCTTAGAAATTATACTGGAGTATGTATGGAATTATATTTCTATACACTAATTCATATGTATAACTGCACAGAAATCGCTAATGCTATTAAATATCAATTAAGCTGCTTTATAAATATTGAACCCTCAGTATCTCCGACTGCCAATCATTTTGCTGATTAACATCATAATACGTACTTATCTAGGGCTTTTGCTGCTTCATGAAGACCGTGTGCTAAGCTTCCGTGACAAAGCGCTGTCTTGAGAACTTGCTGTAGAGCAGCATTAACATCCATGGATCCATCGGCTACCGCAGAAGGAACATCATCACTGTAATGAGGCTTGTTTAAATGCAAAAATAAAGCCAGGAAAAAAGTTTATTCTATGCAAATATTCAGAGGGCAAGTCACAGCATGGTTTGTTATGGGTGACATCTCAGCAGAGGGAACCTGCCAACTTGCTTATCATCATAATGAAACGTGAAATCTGAAAACCTTATAATCACTAAAGGTTTTAACGTCCAAATTTACCAATTAATTCCATATTGATGAAAATTGCTAACATCAGAAGTTTCATAAATGACTTACAATACATTTAATCAAGCAATACCACAATATAAAGCGAAACGATTAGTACGTATTGAGGTAAAATATATTATGTGTGAATATTCCATCAAATGCACGTTAAATATCATTCTTACAATATAGTTGCTAATCACGTGTACGTGTAACTTACGTTTCTCCATCTGACCCCGACATCTTTCCAACTATCTGTTTTCCCTAAAAATAAATAAAAATAGGCCACTAAGCTACGAAACAACTACACCAAATTCATTCAAAATCAATAAAAGTATAGAAAGGCAAGGATTGCAAAGATATTACACAGATTAAACAATAACATCTCACGTTAGTTTACCTCAGCCTGTTATGGAACCGGATGTGACGATGAGAAAGAACACGATCGAGCGTTAGCCGATTCCACCTTTAACACCGCATGTTCCTACCAGAGGAGCTAAAAGCGTTTCACTAGTGCGGCCGTCAATTGTCCTAATTTTGTGGATCTGTCTGCTTGAAGAAGTTCAGGTGTTGTCTAACATATCTACGAAAAGAAAGAAAGTACAGGAAAGATGTTTGACAGCATCCGTGACAAAATTCAAACTGTACAAGAAGGAATTGCTGCAAGGTATGGATGATAACTGAATGTTATCTAAAAAAAATTTATTTTCCCAAACTTGAAAAACAGTTTTATTAGTTTTCGAGGTTTAAATGTGAACGACGCTCCTCGAAGAGCAGCAAGGAATAATAGCAATGTTAACTATAATGCTGGTGCTGATGTTCTCCATAAATACCAGACTAACTGGAGTGAGATGCATCAATTGGCAGAGGAAAATTCGAAGAATGCAGAGGTAAACAACTTTCTAAAGATTCATACCTCAGTTATGTAAGACCATCCTCTACAATTTTCAATTTTTTAGGGAATCGACCATACCATAAAATCTCTCCACGAAAGTTTTGAGAAGCAGTGGGTGACGATAGGACATTTATGTTCTTCCATTGTAACGATTCCCCAGTTGTTAAACGGAGTTCAGGAGTTAATGGAGCAAATTGGTGAAGTTGGAGTTTTCCTCGTTTTCATAACTAAAACTGATTTTATTCTATAAGCTTTTCCATTGTTTTCAGCCTGTGATCATTCATTTCTTTTAATACTCGTCATAATTGAGTAATATCTGGCCGTTTTACATTTTCGTTCGGGTTAAGGAAACTTAGATTATTTTAAAATATTATTTCTTATAGGAACTCTTCAAGTTCTTTTTGCCGATGTAGAAACATCGCTCTTGAAGTTGGAGGATATGATCGAGACACAAGAGTTACAGGAGAAGCAACTTGATCATCGTTTTCAGTTAGCCATGTTCAAAGAAAAGAAACTGAGTGAAATAGAACAAGTTAGAGGTAATATATTCCAGTTACTTTCTACTCCTTTTTCTGGCTTAACATGATGTAAAAATCTGGTAATCTGGCAATAGTTTTCTATAATTCACGATTAAGCCCCTTTCGGTTTTGATTTTTAATGTTATTTGCAAAACTTATTTGTTGTATAGCTTGATAATTTATTTTCTCCAATTAAAAATCTCATTTTTTATGGGTAAGTTTTTATGTAACATAAATTACAGTGGATCTAAAATTCATGTGATTATTCTTTTAGAGGAATTGGCTCGGAATCATGCAGAGAAGGTGCGTGAGCACGAGTTACGCCGTCAGCGGATCTTGAAAGAAAGACAAGAAGCATTCGGAAAGGTGTTTGAAGAGGATATGCAACAGTATAAAATGTCGGGGAAAATACCTAGTAAGACTACAGAATTATATGACTAAATTTACTCTTGCATTGTAATGTTTAAAGAAGCAGTATTGTAAACTACTTCATTTTGTAAGAAATGGAGTGGAAAAGCTCTAGCCAGAAAATAATAAGGTAGCAGTAACTTATTAACACTGGTGATAGAGTTAGAAAGTCGTTGATTAGAAAATGTCAGGTTATGACAATTGTCTCCTCCATCTCGCCAAGTTGTTGCTGTAGCAATGTAATTTAGAACCTTTCTCCTGTTAAAATATTTCTTATTTCACTCACACATACATTCTCTGTACCTAAAATTCACTTTGTTAACGTGCAAGGAAAGCCACAAAGAATCGAACTAAAAGTCAAGGTGTTATATTCTCAGGAATAATGTTCTGCAACTATGTACCCAGAACTATTATTTCTGATTGCATCAGTTGTTTATGAATGCAGTATTATGGTAAGATATTGCATTATGATTTAGATTATGAAATCGGGTGTCATACATCTTCCTTGCTAGTTGCTTTTACCATTTAACAATCATGATTTTAATCAGCTTTTCAGTTGCATCAATATTTTGTAAGATGCATCTCTATTTCTCGAAGTTAGGAAGTGGTATTTTTGCATATTCCCTCCCTGTATCCTTACTGCCAGGATTTTATTAGGGGCTTCAATCATAGCATTGATGGATTCTCAGAATTCGCTTCAGATCATGCTGCTTTGAGAAAAGTAATTTGGTTTGGTAATTTGTTGCTCACGCTTATGTTTTTTAATTTTATATTGGTTTGAGGTATTATTTATTTTTTTACTTATATTTTTTATAATCTCAAGAAAGTATTCAGTATTTCTTAAGTATTTCTTTAAGGACAGTAAAGCATTGGAGTGGTGGTTTCGTGGAATTTTTTCAGAAGTTGACTCTATTGGAGAACGTAGAGACACTAAGGATGGAGGCATGAGCCCTTCGTTGGAAGATGTGATACTTGATGGAATGGAGGAGGAAAAAGCTGCTTTGGATGAGTTCCTTGGTAATGATAGTGAATGAGAAGAAATGTACATAGAATTATATATATCATAAATCAAATATTGTGGAGAGCTCAAAGTAAATGCCATTCTGCCAGAACATGACCTGTGTCTGGATATTTTATCCGTCTTCTCAATTTGTGTGGGTAAAGCTGTGTTATTTTTGAAGAAAGACTGATTGATTTCTTCGTAGTTTGAAGAAACATGTTCCATGTTGATTTGTTTGATTTTTAGGGATATATAGAGTTTTTATGAAGAATATATTTTGGATGAATACCCTACAGAGGGAAGTTATTGTTTTCTAACATGATGAGTATACTGTATACAGTTTTTGTTTTGTTAATTTTTCTGCTGTTATTTTGGTACCTTTACTATATCATATGGATTCCAAGTGTTTCAAGGATTTTTTCAAATTATTGTACAAAGTTACTGAGCATCTCAATATTACAATAATTCTTGATACAATACTTACTTTGTTTGTTATATTTCTAAAGCTCGGACAGTTCTATTGAAAATATTTTACTATGAATGATTCACGAAATAGAGAACCGTTAAGTCTTGTGATTTGAAAATTGTTGAATGATCATTATTTTATTTTTTCTGCAAGAGAATGTTTACAAGACCTTGTACTGATGTGCACCTGATCATAGCAATAATGAACTGAAATAGAGTATGGTGAAGTCAATATATAATGAGAGATGGTTGTTGTTTATGAAAAGTGTACCAAATGGTTTTCATTTAATTAGCCCATTGGGAAGTAATCTCTAAAATATCATTAATTACCTGTTATTTTAACTCCTATAACATTCCAGCAGATATGTTTTTAGAGCACGTAAAGTAGTATTCTTATTGAAGAAGTTAATTGCTAGATAAATCTGAGCTTCTGGTTGTCCTGTAGTGTAGTAATACCATTAGCAGAATGTGATTAATTTTGGAAATATGTCATATGATTCTATTAGGTTTTGAAAAAGTTAAAATATTAGAGTATTGTGCATGTATTAGATTTTTTGGAGGACAATAATACAACAGAAATGGCTCTCTAGAAGCTGATTTGGTCAAATGTGATATTCATTTGCAAATTAAGAAAAATTTTTTGAAGAACATAATATTCAAATAAATTTTTCATAATCGGCTATTTGTAAATTGGACATAAATTCACAAAATGTTCAGATGATTCATGTTTACTAATTAATTCATTTTTTCTGTAATCATGCATTCATACCTTTGTATGTTGTTTATGAGAATGTATATAAGTTTTGACTGTGATTATACCAAATAATTGAATGAATGATTCTTTATTATACTGGATTTTATTATGCATTAATAAAAAACAATCCTCTTCTAATTTAAATCCTGTTTTATTGTCTTCAGTTGTTTCACTTCTGTTTTTGCATATATGGTTTCTCATTTCTTGAAATTGTATTCATATGGCTAAGGGATTATTTCTTTGATCTTTGTCATGTCTTTTAGAGTTGAATTTTCAGATTATTGATAGGTTTTATCCTTGGAAATGCCATCGTCCATTGAGTTGCACTATGTAGAATGACAGAAAAGAAACTTTGTTTAATTCAATATTTTATTCTACATATGATGATTTTGTCAATTGAGACCCATCTCTTGCTGCTTTTTATGGTCATCATTGTATGGGATTGCTCAACTTAGCATACTCCCATCAGCACCTATCTCTGAGTAAATTATCCTTCATACTTCATGTTTGGACCCCTGATTTCTTCTTGGTTGTTGCCAAGAAATTTCCTGCCCTAATTTGGCAGTTGGAAGGGAGATCCATCTTTAAAATCATATTATGATCATATTCAGCTAATTATGAATGGGAGAATTCCAACAGTGACAATAGTGTATCTTAATTAAATACTTCAAATACATTCAGATAAATGTACTATTCATTCACTTAATTCTTTCAAAAGTAAGTAGGTACACCCAGACAGCAGAAAAAGAATTGCTCTCCCTAAAAGTGCTTAAGTATTTATTTTCTTTCTTACAGAAAAATCCTTACTACTGCAGTGAATTATGATTGATAGTTCCCTAATTAACAGATGATGTAAGAGAATTCAAATGCTTTTGGTCCAAATAGTTCATCTCAGGAAAGAGTGATAGTAGTAAATTGAAAAGTTCTGAGACAGCTGAGGTCATTTGGCATATGTGCCACCATCGGAAATTGAACCTGGGACCATTTTCATTGAAGTCATACATAATGCCCAATTGGCTATCAGGAGGCCCCTCAGGATATAATAATTAATACCTTCCTCTTTGGGCCCTTTCTAAAGATTGGATATAAATTTGGTAAGGATTTAATAATATTATAAACTTTCCCTTCATGTGCATATTTTGAAAATGATGAAAACATAGCTATATTTGGATCATTTTTCAGCATTCTTCTTTATCTATGCAGTTTCCGTTTCATTTTTTTATTAGCCCTTATTTGCCTGATTTGTTTTTTCAGTGTTTTATAACTTGGTAATACTCTCATTGGAATTAATTATGGATCTATTTTAAGATCTAGAAAAATTTCCAAAAGGGGTTGGTTTAAGATAATTTTCTAATGAAGTCATCTCCAATTAGCTTTTAAAATGCTATTTTGTTATAAATGTAGTTTATAGTCCAGGTAAATGTAGCTTCAGAGCCTAATTGTGACAATGGATGTATAATGATCTTAGGGGCTCTTGGATATATGAGCAGTGCATTTGCCTTAGATGAATGTAATCCTAGGTTTGATTCCTTGAGGAAGTCCATATATGGGAAATGAACTCCTTTCTTTTATATACTACTAGTTCTAACAGAATTTTACTTCACCCAGGGCTTCAAGTCATATCTGATATCTCAATAACAGTAATTAGTTTACGGTTAGAGAAGCCTCAAGGATTTGAAATTTTGTGGTGGTAAGGATCTTTGAAAAGCATTGTAGCTTACACATAAATATTAGCAACAACAATTCTTAATCTGATAATGATAATAGTCAGGATATCCTGAATCAAATCAAATTTTCAATTGACTACCACTTGGAAAATTAGAAATATTAAACAAATAATAAGGTTAGAGGGAGACATTAAGAAATGGTTGAGCACACTAAGTAGCTTCACTTAACTAGCTAATATTAGTAACTGCAAGAATGTCGGTAATTGTAATCTTTGCGAGATTCAATAACAAGGAAGAAGTGTTATGAAAATCTTTATTCAAACCCAGGTTGTAGCTAGACCTTGCTATGAGTAGGCCAATGGATACCATGAGAAGACCAGGGCATTTTGCTTACCAGGCAAAATCCAACGCTTCTCTATAAATAGAGGACAATGTGGGCTATCTGGAGGGAAAGGGATTTTCAAGATGATGAAAAGCCAATGAAAGACCTCTGAATTGGAAGATTTGAATGAGTTTGAACTCAATGTAGGAAGGTACCCAAAAAATGCCAGGACACTACAGCCATTTACATGCCTAATTCCAGGACTTCCTCTTTAAATAAATATAATATCAACCGTTTTCTTCGCAAGTATCTAAACGCGAATTGGGATTACGTTGACGTTTTCTGCTATAAGTAGTTTTACAGAGTTTTAATAATAAATATTTTTTTCTATTTCAGACAATCTCAATTGAAAATATTTTTGACTGCAATTAGCGTTGATATTAATAGTGTTATAAATTAATTTAGTGAATTATTAGTCTACAATCTGTCCTCAAGCAAAACATGGTAAAGATTTTATTTCGAGTAAGTAATTCTTAAGGAGAAGAATGTCTTGTAACTGAAAAAGTAAACCTTCTGCTTTGAGATTGCTTAAATGAATTTTGTCTTTAATTTTCACGTGGAGAAAAAGACCACCTTAATAATAATTATTTCATTATTAAATGGTTCACGGAAGTCGTTTTTGGTAACAGAATCACATTATGTACGGATATTTTTCAAATAATTAGACAAACAATCTCATTCTCTATAGTGCGGCTTAAGTATTTCAGAAATATCTTTATAAAGGATGAATTACGATAGCTCAAGAAAAGAAGCCCATCCAATTTGAGGTAAACGTTTTATCACAAAATTACCACGAAGATACAAAAATTAAACTTAAGCTTAAGATAAGTTTGTTGCAAGAGAGGAACATTTGTTCTCATTTCAACGATTTTGGGGTTGTGAAAAAGGTGGATTTCTTAGCATATTTCGAGAATATACTAAGTTTCGATGGTCGGACACTGTATTGGTAAACAAGAAATCTTAAAATACTTCCAGCTTCCAAATAGCACAAAACCATACATTTTAATTTAAAACGGTCGCCAAGTTTCCTAAATGCGAGAATATCAACTACATGAGCGCTATAACTAACTAAAACGGTGAATAACGATCTACGCGTAAAGGCAAGAGCTCAAAAAGTATGAAACACAACTAACACAAGCGACGACAACCAAAACCTTGCGGGGGTTGTTTTCAATTATTCAAATGTTTTGAAAACATGGCGAACCATTACGATATCCCAAGTTGGTTAGTCTATATGCTTTTATTGAAATAATAAGTTCGTGGGGCTTTGGAGACTCTCAATTTGATGTTGAAGCGACTTCCAAGATGTCCTTACGTAAATTTTATGTGATAATTCTCTCGTTTCAGGGCTGGAAAACCGCCTGTAGGTTTGCATTTAGATGTACTCAAAGCTGGAAAACTTATCCAGGTTTGTTTAATTCAAATCATTGTAATAATAATGAGAATTGAGTATGAATGCTTTACAAAAATATCCTTTTTTCGTTGGATTGCCAGAAATTGATGATAGATGAGAAGAAATGCTACCTCTTTGGACGGAATGCCCAGTTAAATGACTTTTGCATTGATCACGCCTCTTGTTCTCGTGTACATGCTGCTCTTGTATATCATAAGCATCTACACAGAGCGTTTCTAGTTGATCTCGCCAGCAGTAAGTATAGTCTTTTCTAGTTACTCCTGTGATTTAAATAGCCCTATTGATCTGCTTATGTTTAAATTTTACAGTTAGAAAGATTACTGTTTAATAAATTCCCATAAAAATCATAGGACATGGCACCTTTATTGGAAATCTTCAGCTGGAAGCCCACAAACCAACCCAACTTCCCGTTGATAGCACTTTCCATTTCGGTATGTCTACTCGCCGGTATGTGCTTAGAGAGCGTCCTCAAGCTGCTCCCGGATCGAGACCAATTATTATGGAGGAACTGGAGCGCGAAGATTACAATTCAGAGGCAAATGAAGCTGAGGGAGGGCTGCTTGGTCTTCCAGAAACCGAAACAGAATTGGACGTGAGTATAAGAATAATATTTTCATGTAAATTTCTTGTGACACTTTCAACCAATCGTTACTTCACTGGACTGTATGCTTCTTAAGGATTTTATACGGCTTTGCTTCTGAATTTAACTTTTTTCCTGACATTTAGTTTTCAAGATGCGAATGGCTCTTAAGCATTCGTTTTCTGAAGAGCACAAGTTTTTCTCCCTAGATTCATAAATTCAGTTCAGTATTATTCAGTCTTGCTTAAATAGTTAGATTTGCTGTTACGATACTTGATGTGATTCTGTAGTAACTTAGAATTCTTTGAAAACAACGTATGTACAATTCTACTGGAAAATTCTCTGTTCTTTTTGATTATACTCATTTGTGTTGGTAAACTGTAAAGTGAGATAAATTTTGCACATTATGATCTTGAAGGTTGTTGATTATAATATGCTTATAGAAATAACTTAAGCAATTGGGGCTTAACTAATGATGAGTGATATTTTATTTCTATTATTGACTGTCAAATTTTTAAAAAGTAGTAGAGTTTATGTTGAATCAATCTTCTTCCTATGTAAAAACTTACTGAATGAAGTATTAGCTTTTTTTATTTATAATACTCAGTCAGAATTTTGTAACAGTGTTACTCTACAGGTAGGATTTGTGACCCTGTATCGTGGGACTCTAGCTGATTGGTTCTATTTTATTTTATTCGTTTTGCTTTTTACTTTACTAGCACTGTAATTGCAAATAAATTTTCCAATAGTTTCACTTCTATTCATCCTCAAACTAATTCATAAACTATTAAATTATATATACCATTAAAATGAAGGCTTGCATATTGGTTGGACTTGTTTCTCATGAAGACATGTCAAGTGGGACTTAAGACCGTTTTATTTCTATTGCCTGAGATAATTTTCAATTTTATTCCTCCTTTTACCTCAGCTCCCTTCAGTATATCATCCTAATATTTCAACACACTTATTCATCTTTGCTTTACCTGTCAGATTACTCACATCCACTATACTATCTTTTTCATTTTGCTTTCATTCTCAAAATATTTCCAAGCAACTATAGATACCTCCATCATTCAAGAAACATTAACTTAAGTTTGCATATTATTTCCAGTCATTAATTACGTGTTCTTCAGTTAGTAGTTTTTTGACACTTACTTAATATGTGATCTATTCTTGCCATATTTATATTTATATTTAATATATTTATATTTAATATATTTATATTTAATATATTTATATTTAATATATTTATATTTAATATATTTATATTTAATATATTTATATTTAATATATTTTATATTTAATATTTATATATTGCTATATTTATATGGCAAGAATATGTCTTGATAGTCCAGTGTTGACCACAATGCAAAAAGTTGGTTGGAAGCTTATCTTTCCTGTTTTCATATTTATAATTACTCTTGTAAATTATTTTTATACAGGTTATATTAAGAGCATACTTATAGTCTTAATCTCACCCAAAACAAAAACATTTTATAACTATTACTTCACAATATCATTCATGCCATATAATAATAATTGTAATTCCAATCAATTGAAGTAGCAATTACTTGGTAGAACTTAGAAAGTTATTGAATTATTTCCTCAATTATAATTTTTTTCCAATTTCCCATTTACTTTCCATTTCTTATAAAATATTCTACCCTGATAAAGCTATTACCAACTTAACAGATACGTTCATGCTCTAATCATCAGTCCATTATTGTAATTACAAAATCTATAGATTTGGAATATAATCTGCCAGACTCCCTGGGGTTTAAACACAATCTACTAAAAATAGGTTTTCCTGTGCAACAGAACATCAAAATAGTTTCATTACTATACTGAATACAAGTTCTTCTATGTAATTAATAGAATTAATACTGTTAATTCATTGTATTCAGGACTTTATCTTTTAACACTATCTTTTTGTTTTTCAAGGCATTTTTGGTATCTTGTGAGAGCATTTTTATTCTAGTGTCACACAATCTTCCTGCCAAGTTCCTCTTCCATCAGCTGCCTTCCCTTTTGTATAGTTAATTGTTGACAACCAAGCTCAAAGCTACAGTCTTCCTTAGTATTTTATATTGTACCCTTTCTTGAAAGACTAAAAGAACACTTGTTTTCAGTCCCGAAAGATCATTATCATCACCTTTTCAACCAATACAACCACCCTTGCTTTTGAGAGAACTCATTCTTCTTTCTTTATCACACCATGAAGTGCCTCATTAATTGAGACAATTAATGTTAAATTCAATAATTCAGGATGCACTCATATTCATAAAGAATCAGAGCAAAATAAAATGAGATTTTTACTGTCTTTCAAGTAATTAGGTAAGCACTGTGCACTGTTGTTGAATTAGAAAACATGAGAAACATGTTCTTATCTCTAAGTTATATGTAACCAAACAGTGCAATCTTAAGCTTTTTGTTATTCCTAGTGTAAACATTTTTTACCTAACTGAAGATGAAATAAGAATGAAGTATTTCATTGAAAATTGAAAGTATATTCTCTCTGTAACAAGTGGATTGTGGGACCTCTACTTATATTATTCTTCTGCTATCATATCAAGTTGATTTAGAAACTGGTTTGGTAAACTTGGGAAATTCTAAGAAAGTTCCCTATAATAGGATGTCAGGAAAATAATGTTCTTTTGAGAATTCATAGGCACTTCTCTCTTTACGTAAGTATTCCACAAAATTTTTCAGCATTTATAAATAATGGTCATTGATTTTATATTATGTCTGATGATATTTCCTTGACTCTTGGTGTTTTCTTTGCCCTCAGGTATATAATTGAAGTTTCAAATTCATACCTGACGATAGGTTCTTCTTTCTTGTCTTCATCTATGTTATCTTAATCTTTGATTATTTTATATCAATTTTTTCCATCAATAAATATCCCATGTATTGTAGGATTTGAGGCTTTGCCAGTGGAAGGTTTGTTGAAGAGATTCTTTGCTGGTTACCGACTGGTTTATGTCTTGGTTTAGCACCAATTTCGGCCACTATAATTGCAGCCATTCTCAAGGAAGGAAGCCTTTGAAAATGTTGTCCGAGACTCTTATCTCTATGGACTCTTTGCATATTCTATCCCAGAATTTTTAGTTTTGCACAGGACCTTCGCATCCTCAATTTTTTTTTCTATGTCTGTTGTCCATAGAGTGCTCTGCTTTGACAACAATTTAAATTGCGATGAAGGCTTCCAAGTTATGCTTGGAGCCCATTAGGCACCAACATCGGCCAACAGCCCCCCCCCCCCCACTCCCCAACTCTCCACCTAGCAGCCTACAGTGTGATTGGACCAATCAAGTGAGAGGGAGTCATCTCCCCAATTTTAGGATTGACAATTTCAATGATCAGCCCTTACCTTGAGAATGGCCTCGATGATAGTGGCTGAAGTGTTGGTACTAAACCAATACATAACCGGTTGGTTACCCATGAAGAATTTCTTCAACATTCCATGTATTTTTTACATCTCTGTAATTTTTCTGAATAGTAAGTTTTTTTAACCATCATAATATCGATTGTGTGGGCCTTGACTTGGGAATTTTCCATAGCAAAAATGGCAACGAATCAAAACTAAATTTATTTATGCAACACCACATATAAAGCAACGATAAATTATGCATGAATTTGCTTTAAATTAATTGTTGGCTCCATTTTAGCACATCTATGACTATGAAAGTTATATTTATGATGAAATATTTCTTTATTTAAAGTGACAATGATTATAATCTCCTTAATACTTTTTTATCTGTATATCACTGTGCTTTATGCTGCTTTAGGTTTACCAGGCATAATCATGTTGTGCATATTTTCACTAATATTTCATGGTTTATCCTCTACCATGCCATGCATTTTGGTAGATTTAATTTCATATACTTCTTTAGGCCTTTTACCTTTCTTCATTCTGGGAATTTTCGTGCTCACCTTCTGTATATATTATTCATGGTTTCCTTTCACTTTTTTCCTTTAACCTGTAGCTTTTTTGGCAGCTTACAATGTTGATTTCTTCAAAAATTCTTTTTTTCACAGTTACCCCTTTTATAATACTGCTTTTAGAATTTTGTCTACCCTTCTCTGTAATTTTATCCTTGGTCAATTCTCCTTCCGTTTTACTTCTCGTTAATAGCTTGTCATTATGTAGTTTGTTATATTTGAGTTGCACTTCATCAAGACCCAATTTTTATTCCCACAGGTAATTGAATCTGAATAAATTTTTTTAGGATTTTATTTGATTTCTTAGCTTAACGAAGATGTCTTTAATTTGAAATCTCCTCCTATCACTAGAAATCTTCCATTTGTACATCCTGTTTGTCTCTTTGAAAGAGGGTTTTAAAATCAATTTCAACTATGTAAAAAACTGTCAAATACTCTCCTTTATCTTTCCATTTTTATAAACTTTGTATTATATCTATTTCCAATCCAATGATTGCTTCATAATATCCAATTTTCTTCTCGTTTCACATATTTTTTTTGCAAAAAATTTATGTATACATGCTCTACCATTTTCAACTCCATAATCTGTGGAAGGCATGTAAACTTCCATCAACACAGCATTGAATCTTTCATCATATTGGAGTAAACTCCTTACTATAAGAGGTTTTCTGTGGCTTGACTTCCACTTACATGTATCTTTTGAAGGGTTCGTTGTAAATAATTCTGTAATTCTAAATTTGTAAATAAGTCTGTAATTCTTACCATTCTAAAAGTTTCCATCTTGAGATCACTTCATTACTCTTGCCCCTAACACATCTAATTGTATACTTGTCTTTTCTATAATTCTCAGAATTATTTCAAACTGTCTTGTATTATCCAACTTGTAAGACTGGATTTTTTCACAAAGCAAAGTAGAAAAAATCACCATTATATTTATTTAAATATCACACTGTGATTTGGCTATCTAGCCATTTGGCAGTTTTGGATAGTAGTGTAGTACATTCATTACAACACTGCCTGGCATTCACCTATGGACAAGAGGGAAAAAACCTCCTGTAGGCAGTAGGGTCTTTGGCAGTAGTCCTTGTGAATTTAAAAATCTGCCAATTCGTAATGTATAAATAAGCTGGAAATTATTTAGTATACTGGCTTCAAGCATGAGATTATAGCTTACTTGTATTGTTTCACCAACTGTTGCCATTTGGAGTGTGATAAAATACTACTTATTTTCTGGATAAACTCTGAACAAATTGTCCAACTTTTAGTGTCTTCTTTGGAGAACTTCTTCCTTTGTCTCAAATTAACATGAAACAAACTTTGGAATAATTTACAGAATAATTGGGCTTGATTTTATTTTCCATTTTTTTTGGAAAATAAAGTGTAATGTATTTTAATCAAATAATTTATTATTGTTTTATATAGCTTATTTAATGTTATGATTAATTTTACATTGTATATGAAGTTAGGTTATTTTTTGTAGTAAAAATGTTTTCCTTATTTCAAAATTTAGATTGATCACAATAAATTGATTTCCCTTTTATTTACAGAACCTTACTGAATTCAACACTGCTCATAACAGACGTATCTCCATGTTGGGAATATCAGTGGACACAGATGAAATTCGACCGCCTGCAGCTGCCTTAAAGAGAAAGAAAAGGAAAAAAGGCGTTTCATTTAATGAGGACGAAGAAATTATTAATCCAGAGGATGTAGATCCTACTGTGGGAAGGTTTAGAAATCTTGTCCAGAGCACAGTTATACCAACAAAGGTAATTTTAGAATTTATTTACATTTACAATCAATCAAAAAGTAATATGAATGTAGTAATTAATGTAAGAATATCTGTAACATTTAGAAATACAAACTGAACTGCCCTTTGAATCTCAACGGGGAAAAAGCAATGATAAATACCATATTGTATACAGTTAAATGGACTGCAAACAAAGTTTTTATACGAAGTTACAAACGAAAGATTGAAAATGTAACTTATGCAACAGAGACGAATATTAACTTGATGAAATACACTCTGAAACCAGTAACAGAAATATGTTTAATTCAGTCTTTTTATTTACAAAATATATGGGACGTGATGGATTATCATAAACACATTATTATTATGCTTCAAATAATTCTTTGTAGTAATAATGAAAATGAAGAAAATTGAAAATGTTAAATTTTTGAGTCAGGGAATGGGTAAGAAAGATTCACTGCTACTCATGATTCACTGCACTGATATACTGCTACATGCTCATTTTTTGACATTTCTTCTGCTGGTTCACATCATCTCTGGCCTCCGTGATCTGAATTCTCTATCCTACTGGGAAGTGTCTTAAATAATATTGAAAAATTTGTGCAACATATCCTTATGGGAAAATTCGGACATTTGGAGCCTTCTGGGGCCTAAACCCAGGCTCTCACAATGATGGAAATAGTATTTCTAGGAGTTTCTAAAGTGTAGAAATACAAATCAACTTGTCTTGAATCTCTAAATCAAACCATTTCCAAAATAAAAGGGGGGATGGACATACAGGTGGCTAATTATAGTTAGAAATATCATGAGACAGATTAATGTTCTAGTAGTATATTTATATATTTGATCTTTCTAGTTGTACTTCTAGTAGTATATTTCTATTTTAGATTTAATGTGACAATATTAAAGCATATTCAAGTGATTTATATGCATGATATTCTATACAAAAGTCATCTGTTTCCTAAAAAGCTTTATGAAACTTTACGTTGGAGTCCTAACCAAATTTATCTAAATTCAATATTTATGTTGCTGCGGAGTTGGATGAACTCACATGCTCTTGCTTTCAAAGTATCCCTAAACGGCATGGAAAAATGTTCTAGCCAGACAGAGGTCCTGGGTTGGAGCCCCTGTCCTGTCTTCTTTTTTTCATGCCTATTTCTCCTTGGGATTTCTCCTGGATGCGCTTCCTTTAGTACCAAATATTCTAAGATACCTTTTCTTTGTTTTTAATTATTTTATATCATCCCTTATATTCATTTTAATTTTATTCATATAATATTATTTAGTACATTGCAATTAAAAACTTCCTGTTAATATTTTTGAAACTGAAAGATAACTTAAAATTGTCGCTGAGGGTAAAAGAGCCTTTTCTTTTAATTAATAATTTTTTCTTGCCATCAATTTTTCAGAGGTTAAGAGTTGATGGGGGCATTGCAGCAGTTGGCTTGGGCATTGATGTTACAAGGCAGTTGCAGTTAGTTCCAACCACAACAAATCTTTACCATGATTTACCACCAGAAAGGCATGCCTCTTCCTCGCAGTCACCCTCCGCATCATCACATGCCTCATCATCAGCATCATCTCCTTCAGCAGGCCCAACCACCTTGCTATTCTCCTCAGCCCTTGCTTCTAAACTTGGACTAGCTTTACCTAACCCTGCACCAGATGTTGATGTTTTGCCTGAGGAGCCAACTGAAATTTCTTCTCCTATGATGCCAGGACCTTCAGCTGTAGGCCCAAGAATAGCACCATTGTCTGTAGATAGTGGAGCTGGGGCTTCAGCGGCAGCAGCTGCTGCTGCTCAAGAACCTAGGAAGAAGAAATATGCCAAAGAGGCATGGCCTGGCAAAAAACTTATGCCCAGTTTGCTAGTTTGAGATCCATTGAGAAATGTTGTTCATATGGACAAGACCATAAGGCTTTCATTTCATAACACCAATTTAATACTGCTGTTTACTATGCAGACAGTGAACCTTTGTGTCCTACATGACCACCCAAGTATGAGAGAATGTTATAACACTTCTCTGTGGGGTGTTATTGTTAGATCAAAATTTTCAACATTCATAGAATCATTATTTTACCTGTCTGGACGAAGTTGATCGTATACTAGCTGGTAGTATGAAAATTGACATTTCCTTGTAACTCTTAACAAGATGCTGTGATTTGAAAGTTTTCTTTTTCCTTGCTAGATGCAAATAAGTTCAGCTAATTTCCTGGAAACCCATTGCTTTCCTTTTACTGGTTTTTCTTTATGCATGTGAATTTGTCCAAACTTGCTGACCAAATTCTTTGAAGTAATTTAGAATTTGCATTATTTACCAGTTTTCTTTATATATATAATGGAATCATGTGTATATATGTGATTATCATATGAAAATTAATTTCATGTATATAAAAAAAATTATTTCAGCGACCTTTGTTAAACCTCCATAATATATTGTTCTTATACTGTTTATTTTATTGGAGTAATTTTGTCCTATGGTAAATTTAATATATCTAAGTCCAGCTGTGGCACCTGTTTATTACAAAGCTTTGTTTATAGCTTTATTTAGGAATGATAGGTGTTGAGGAAAGCAATAACAATGTCATTTCATAATGCTGATATTAATTTCTCATAACTAATATCACACCTCACATGACCTTAATTTTTTGGCCTGGAATACATGTATATTTAATGGTAGCAGTGTGCATTGATCTTCAGTTAATGAAGATAATACTGGCTGAATGTGTAGTAGTTTTGTTCATCTGGTGATCCAACATTATGAGAGTAAATATTCAATCTATTTTTTATGCTGTCTTTGAATGTAATCTGACCTTAATTCCAATAGTTATGTAATAGTGACATTGTCAATTGACAGCAAGAACTCCCAGGATATTATATTCTTGGTAATGTTACTTGTTTTAAATTTGGCATAACATTTTATTAATATTTGTTACACTGGGGGGTGATTCAGTTACTGATTAAATTTCCCCCTCCCAGTGATTTTTTGCAGTTCTATAATTTAAGATAATTCTTAAGACTTCCAGAAGAGAAGTTAATTTGGAAATATCAGCTGGTGAAGTCTGGTTGTCAGCTGATGTACTTCGCATGGCAGGTGCTTTCCTATCAAAATTAAACATCGTTCAGTTGTAGAAGAATTTTTTTTGGGTAACACTCATTTTATTGAGAGTGGGGAAATGATCAAATCACTTTTACCAAAAATCTACATCAATTTCGACATTCAACCTAGTTTTCTTCTGAATAGGCCTAGTACAACTTTATTCTTATTGTCAGTCCAAGATAGAAGTTATCTTCTTAAAGTCAATTGAATTTCATGCTTAAAAGGCTGAGGATGGGATAGACATTTAATTTTGTTTTTCGAGGTAAAACAATATGAGTGGGAGAATAACGAATAAGGAGACTTAAAATTAGGACAAGGAGGAATGAAAGCTAGTGAAATAACTCAAAGAAAACATACTCAACTTGTGATAAGGTAGGTAGTTACAAGGAATTTCAGGAGTGGGACCTGGACAGTAGCAGATTCTGACTAATAAGTTTCAACGTAGGAGTCTCATTCATAATCATATTATTAAGAATTTAATTAGATATCAGGAATAAAATAGATTCGTCAATTAAACCCTACTTCAAATACGGGCCATAAGAGTTTTGATACATCAATGTGATACTTAATTAGTATAGCTATTCACCATTAGTCTTGTTCTAAGTAAGCTACAGTTCATCATAGAGAGAATTGAGATAATTCTATACGAATATTATAAGGAGACAATGAAAGAGGTTTCTAAGATATTATGACTGAGAGAACGTTCTTGCTATCTTCGTTACAGATGCAGGACCTGGAAAAGGGCGCAATCACTGCAATTAATGAACGACTAAAAGCTCTGCTTAGCTTCTTATTATTTCACTTAATCCCTAAGCCAGGGATATTTGCATGTAACATTAATTAAATTAAGGTCTAAAAGAAATCAAATTTAAACTGATATTTCCTCTTATCACCAACTCTGGTTAAAATTTTTCATTAACATTATTTTCCGACGAATTACTTCTAAGTACGAATTTCTTCTGCTAACAGATGCAAGTAAACAAATGAATGCAGGTTTATTATTAATACAAATAAAAGTTTACCGTTATATCGTAATTATAAACGTCAGTCAATTAAAATAAAAAATACTACACACACATTTGAGTAAGACATTTAAAGCACCCTGAAAATACCAAAAAAAAATGCAAAGGGGTCAACCCTGTGCTGCCATCTTTCAAATTATCGGCGCCAAAAGCGGCTGAGTTGACAGGTTTCTCTCCTTCAGTATGACAGCTAAGTCATCACATAAAAGTGGTATATTGAGAGGACTAGCCCTGAAATTGGGAATTGATGCCGATAAAGTACTCCTGTAAGATATGCTGTTACTAACTATCTGAAGTACAAAATGTTTTGGTCGTCATTGCATTGCTTATTCTTGTTTACACATTATGTATCGTCTTAGGAAGGCGAGTGAGATTTCCAGACTGCTCCAATTGAAAACGGTTTCCAACGGTAAATCCTTGCAACATATCAGTGACACCTGTCGCAATGTACTTTGCTTGGATCTTGCGGCTACCACTTTGGGAGAGACGTTCGATAGAGTATGTGCATCTCGGTATGTTTACTTGGTAATTTGGTATTGGTAATTTCATAATGAATAACCAATTATTTTTCTTCGTAGGATATTGCTATTAGCTATGCAGGTGTCAAGAAAAAAGCATATATGAATGGATACTACATGTTTGAAAAAATATTGGGCCTGGAGCAACAGGTTACAATTAAAAATTTATGTATTCAACAAGGCTGCAGCGAAGTGATTGAATTCGCGGAAGACATCCTGAAAAGGTGAGGGGCGTTACTAAGATTTTGCCGTCCCTCGTTATTAAGATAAGTCGTATTTACAGATTATTAATATGATATTATATCGCTTTCGATACGAATTTAATTTCAGGTACGTAGAGGAACATAGTAAAGGAGCAAAGAAGCATCAACCGCTTGATCTTGAGCACCCGATGTATCCTGCCTTTGCAGTTTACAGTGCATGCAGGTCGGTGCTCAGTTATCCTGTTGTAGCCTATCACAGAAAATGATCACCTTCTCAATTATTATCTTATTTCAATAGTTTACTATTGTATTTAATATTTACTATTATTTACTAAATAATTTACACAAAAATTTTTAATGTACAGGACAGTCATTACCGACTTACGTTTTTTGCGTTTTCGTGCAATTTATTCCAATTGGTTTCTCGCATGCTTCAGCTTTATGTATCTCACCAAAGTTTAGTAACCACTTATATTGACCGTATACTGCACACTTTACCTATATTCAAATGCTTGTCTATCTCCATCTATTCTACCAGCCTTTGTAAATATTCTAGGCTTTGTACTTACTAATTTGTAGTTCATTTTAATATTCTCACAATTTATGTTCCAGCTGTTATGATTTTTCATATCATCAAACACAGCATCCTCTGTTTTGGTAACATTTAACTTTAGATTTATTTTCCCTGTAATTATAGCCATGCTTAAAAATAATTATTTCCTACTCATACTTTGATGCACCAATCTATCCAGAATTTCACTGCATTCTGCTATATCATTGGAGTAATAGCAACAATTGCAAATCAAGCTCCCTAAATTACACACCTACAAGATTCTCACAGGCTTCTCTTGCTCATCGCTCTATTTACAGATTGGATGATTAAGGAGATTAACTCTCATATAATCTTTACTTCCATTATATGCTGCCATTGCAATAGAGAGCCTTGTATCTGCCTGAGACCCTACCAGAATTTTTTTGGGTTCCCCTCTTTTTACCTCACAGCATGCCTTCTCCAAATTGTTTGTTGTGATGCTGACATTCATTTTCACATTCACAATACCCTTCACAATTACTTGTTGAAGGGTAAATATTAGATAAATCCTCTACCTTCCATGAAACTATACTGTATTCCCAAATTCACTGCAGCCATCCTGTTTTTCTATCAGCTCTATACTTACGGTGATATACTAAATGAAATTTTTGCTCTGTAATTTTTACTGTTTCAGTAGAACCGTCTTTTCAATTGCCAGGTACAACTGACTGTTGTATTGTGTGAATAAATCTTGCATCCAAATAATAATTGTGCGTGCCACTAGAAATTCCATCTATAGTTTCATAATTGGCATTGCTTGATTTTTTTTTCATGTATTCTTTAATCTCATGTACATGGATTTGATCTTTAGTGAATTCTTACTGTCTTATATGATTCATCTTGACAACCCCCATATTATTTAATTAAATCTTTCTTCCAGTATTTGCTCTTTTCACAAACTGTAACATGTCTCCATTTTTATTTAGTTCCTGATTACTTTATGAGTAAACCCTTATTCTATCATTTTTATCCACATCTGGAATATTTTTTACTCTTACAAAATCATGCTGATTTTTTATTTTCAGTTGTCCTTACCTCTTGATACAAGGAACCCTATCCCAGTATTAGTGAAATCATAATTCTGTTGTAATGATGAATGATAGTGAAATAAAAAGCATTTTTTATGAGCTTTATATCAAGTTTCATCAGCTGTCTTGAATTGGTATAATTCATACTTATTAATTATGTTTTATGAGCGATAATAACTTAGAAGATACTGAATAGCACAATCTACTGAAAATCTAAAACACATTTCCACATCAAGTGGCAATTTTTATGGGATCTTGAAATGAAGAAAATGCATAGATATACAAAAATGAATTCCATTTCCAGTATAATGTTCTTAATAGAAATATATTCATAATTTTTTGTGCCCATGTAAAGTCTTATTGTCTAATTTAGTCTCATTGTCAATAATGTTGCATCAGCCTCATCCTTGTTTATTGCAAAGCACCTTCATTCTGAAGAAAGTCCTTTCTGATTCTTTACTTGTGAAGAATAGTTCACAGCTACTTCTAAACTAATATTTTTCTGTTTTAATAAAATTGTTCACTATTGTGTCCTTCACCAAGTATCTTAATGTCTTGATGAACGGAGCTGTTCAATATACATTCAGGGAGAAATTACCAATCTGCACATTGTAGTAATTACAATAATTAACTAATATCAATAAGTTGATGATTGTCATTTATAAGTTGTTAAAGAAAGTTTACTTTCAGTTATTGTGCTCATTAGAATCATAGTATTAGTGTTTGCTTACTACAAGCATAGTACATATTTATTTAGTGTATTTTGATAATAATACGCCTCAAAATGAATTATTATACTCGTTAAAGTTTGAAATGATTACTCACATTGCATATTGACTAATTCTCTTCCTTTGCATACTATTAAACAAGGCATAGAAAAATAAAAATTAATAAGCAGAAGCTGATTGAAATAAGCAGAATCAAGAAAGTTGACTTTGAAAGAGTTACATCTGAGATGTCAAAAGTCATTTCTGAAACAGATTTAATAAAAAAAGCAAGAAAGAGGAAATCAAACTTAATGGACTTAGTGGAAGAACATTTAAAAGGTAGGTCAATTAAATTTGCATTGTTGCTTTTTAATGAAGTATTTAAATCTTGACAACAACATAAACTTGGTAGCTGTGAGGTTATTATTATGCTGAGGTTGATTTTGATTCTAAATATGAGTACACACATATGCTAAGAATGAAGTTACATTATTAACAATACCTTTCATTTTTAGAATCACAAGATAAAAAACAGAATCAAAATGATGAGGACAATGACAATGAGAACAATGCTTCAAACTCTGATTATGAGTCATGGAAGAAAAGAATGCTTGCAGAAGCAAGTGAAGAGTTGTGAACGAAAATTTGTTTTCTTTTTATCTACCAGAATTTTACTATGACTGAACTAGCGATTGTGATTATGAGTTGATAATTGTAAATATGAATTTTTATAAATACTTATTTAAGACTTTCATTGGAAAATTATTTACCTTTAATTTGATCTGATTATAGGTGTGAGATTTATAATGATTTTCTTACTTTTTATCATTAGTCATCTTGAACGAAAAATGTTTATTTCGTTTTTCCTTTTTTTCGAGATTAAAGTTAAAACGGCAAATAAACTGATTTGCGTTTAAGTTGGGACACTTACTGATCCTACTGATAAATGACGTCTCTCGGAGCAAGAATTGTCACTCAGTTGAATAAAAATTTTGAAAACTATACAACGAAAAGTGTGAAGCATAACAAATTATTCATTGGCTTGAGAAACTGGACAGCGGTCCGTGGCAGTACCATATCGGAAACCGAATATTGTAAGAGTAATTTTATTGGAAGAGCTGCAAGTGAAAGGCCTTTATATAAATACGCAGGATTCAGCAGTAAAGTAGATTTATTCACACATTTATTTATTGCAAATCTCAAATAATTCATAGACTATTTATTATGACGTGTTCTTGTTTTCAATCTATTTATTATATTTAATATTTGTAATATCTCGATGGATTCTAAGGCAATTCATTCGATATAATTCTAACGAAAATGACAAGCCATATTTTTGCCCACGACTGCTGTTGGAGGCTGATAGTAATTTGAAGACAGGAGGTCAATTTGAAATTTCGCGTAAACCATCGTGCGCATAGCGATGTTCTGTTGCAATAAACGCTAAAGAAGCGGTATTTGTTATTTAGGAACATGAGAAGTGCGAACCGTAGTTGATTGTATATTTATTTCAAATATAGAATGACTAATGCAAAATTAATGTCTGACACAATATCAAATCAATGAAAAAAATCTTATGTGCTCTCAGAAGACCATTGACACAGTGAGGATAGAAAAACAAATTTTCTAAGTGCTAACAAATATTTGATAAACTACCTCAAACACGATTATGTTTTTCGAGAATTAGGTTATTTCATTATGGTGATAGCTAATTGGGAAATGACAAGACCCGAGATGAAAACACAAAAGAGAAGGAAAAGCCGGTGGGATGTCACTCCAGAAGATTTAGAACGAGAGAGGCAAGAGAAAGAAGACGAGGCATCCTTTAAGGTAAGAAAAATAACATAATATTCCTTCAATGTGAATGTAATCTAGATGTATTCAATGCATTTTGATAACATCAGTATGTTATGTACTTACGAAAACTTTTCGTGGATGACGATATTCGTTTAGAATTTCTTGATAATGATATAGTATGAGTAAATTGAACGCAGTATGATGCGTGCTTTTTCCCGTTTGAAGCTGGAAAAATAACATTGATTGAAGACGCGTTCTGCTTATGGCTCTCGGTCGTTTATTTACGTATGACTTTGGGATCGGCCTATGGGCTCGGCGTAGACAACTGCTGCCATCTCCCATTGAATTCTCAACTATGTCGAAACTAAAATACTGTTAGCCCGCTTTTATTTGTGTAATGCTGGGTTGCTAAGCTTCGAATGTGATTAATATCGATTCATTTTTAATAATGGCACTATAATAAAATTAATGAAAATCAAATTTTTATAGTAACTTGTCTTGGTTCATCGGCCATTCTACATCACATATATAGATGTGATGTATGATGGTTTTCCTGTTTGAGCTTTTGGTGATTCTTTTCTGTTTTTTTGATGATTTTTCGACGACGAATAAGTTAATTGATTATATCAAAAGTAGTGCTTTTTAGAAATGGAATAGAACTTGCTAAGTTACGAACGTGACTTTTGAATATTTTTTATCTTAGGTGGTATCCGATTAACAGTTTATCAAGTTCTGAAATGAAGCCGTAGGTTTCACTCCATTGTTTTCATTTAAGAGGCTACGTGATCGTGATATAGTATGTTGTTAGTTTGGCATTCATTGGCAAAGTTGTTTTTGCCATAGTAAAGTGTATTTACCCTTTTTTATAGTGGCAATATCTCCTACCGCTAATGGAAGGTTATCTAGTTGACGCAGTTAAACCGATTTAGCGCATATAATTTTACAAGTTAAAACAAAATACTTTGTACTACAAAGACATACTGAAAATTAAAAAAGTCAATGTATATACCTATTAAACAATTACAAATTTTCTCAAAGAAGAGTTACGGAGAAATGGATTTGCTTATGGTGCGAAAACCTTACCTCGCTTCTGTTTATTGGTATTGATGCTTGATAACAGTAAATGTAGTAAGGCCTATCATGATTTATTAATAAGGATATTTGAACTGGAAGTACAGAGTTTGAGAGTATGATATAATAAATATACCGAGAGGTGACGATTTTAATTTTTGGAAATCTACTTTATTTGATTACGGTAGATCTTTTTAAGTTGAAGTTTCAGACGGCAGTAGCGCATAGGAAGGCATCAGCGACGTTGGTATCGACAGAATAATGGTATGATCTTCATCTTCATGACATTGCGAATGTCTTGACTTAAATATATTGCGAGAGATATCGTTGACTCGTGTTACTCTCTTGAAGGCAATTCTTTTAAATTTCTTTGTTTTACATTTCTTATTCTGCGCATGATCGAGAATGAAAGATTGATGTGATAACACATAAAAAACTAATGACATCAGTGTGTTGTTAGGCAAGTTGTACATAATTGCTTGTGCAATGGCGCGCGTTAAGTTGGTGAGCGTTTGACCAAGGATTACTTGGCTACCAATAGGATATCGAACCGGAACCTAACCTAAACCGAAAAACCATAATTATTGCCGGAGTGAAACCGAACCTGGACCGAAAAATTTAAATTCTTGAACCCAAAAAGCAACTGAATACTGTTATATATTCCGTTCCGATTACAGTTCCTTACTATGCAATTCTCTATATTTTACCTAATGTAAGTTTAATTGGAGGAAGGTTTATTAAATATGAGTATCTATGACCTGCAACTGAATATTTTAGTTTTTATTCTAAAATTCAGTGTAATACATACTAAATGGTAAAAAATAGGTATAGCAAAACAAAAATTCAAAAGGATATTGTATTGCAATAGTCGGAGCGAAAAAGAAAAACGGTTCGAACAGGTTCGACATTGGCAGAAGAAGCGAGACTGGAACTGAATCAATATCCGTTGAACCGAAGTGAAAACCGGAACGAAAAATATTACGGTTTGATGCCCTGGCTACTATCTCAAAATTCTCATCAACTCTGTTATTTCTGCTTTCAACTAGGTTATTTTTAAAGATTTAGAAAAGGTTTCGTTATCCTACCATATTAAATAGAGGAACTTCGGGTATTATGGTATAGTCCGAAAATATATAATACTAACAATAAGTTTTCTTTTTTGTGAATTTCTGTTTCCAAGAAGCAATATCGTTTACTACGTCATAATGGTGTCAGGATGCCTCTCAGATGGTGTCATTCGTCTTCCGGCATCAGAGCGTGGTGTGTATTAATTTAATAAGTACAGATTTGTTTTTCCTGTTTGGATGGTTTTAGGCGATTGGTTTACTATACTATTTGAAGTTATTCTTACGTTGAAGCTAAGCATAACATACATCCAAACAATAAGAACTCATCCTGATTTTTTTCCTACTGATATAAATAAACAAAGAATAAGTTTTTCCAAGTTGGCGAGTCAATGAATATGGAATACTAGTATCTGTTAATACTAGACGCTCCCCAAAATGCTGAGAAACTTAAATCTAATTTAGACGGACCTGCTCCTCGAACATCTTCGTTTAAAAGGCCTCAGCATCGAAGAGATCTTGTTGAAATTGTTTTCACTCTTTAGGCTCACCTTGATTGTGCTAGCGCAGAGACGCATCCTTTATGTTTTGTATAAGTGAAATGAACTATGTTGACTTTCTACCTAGGCACTTGCTTTATTTTCATCATTAAATCAGAAATTTGCTAAATTTTGCCCATTCTCATTACTTTTTACCCCCTAATCCATATTACCCGACTGTTTTACAATACCTCCAAATGAGTTGTTTTCCTTTCTAAATATTTTGCATGTGATAAAATTTCGTCAAGTAATTTTTGACTATAAGTAACTAATCACAGATAGTTGAAGTTTGATGTTGCGTTTGGTTTTGAGTTTTAAAATTTATTGCTGTGATATCGCTTCAAATATGATTACTATTCCATAATACGTGTAGTTACTCTATAGTATTGCATTTCATGTATTGGTTTCGATCCCAATAAAATAAATATCAATTTTGACAAGGTGTTAATAGTTATGTATTTATAAGCGACCTAAACTCCTTCATTCAACACCTACTACTTGATAAACAATTCATTCGCCTTTGTCAGGTCGCGGCGTATTAATCAAGCCTAAAGAAGATAATCAAGTTTAAACAGCGACGCGTCAAAAATGAGGTCGGTTTGCGCTTCACGCAAAAATTCCTTAACCTATATAATTTCTTCCGAAGCTGTCAAACAGATAATCCTTTTTAACGAAGCGTGCTCATGAATGGATGCCTAAATTCGTGAATGGACTGCCGCGTGAGATTTCCAGAGCCGTGACACCATCTTTTATCATCCCTAATTTTTCTCGCATGATCAATTTCCCATTCCAGACGAAGTCGAAGGAACATTAATGCTCCCGCCATCTTCCAAGCGGCTCACTTCATAAACCATCGGGTATTTAAGAAGCTGTCTTAATCCTTTCTTCCGCTTAGCACCTTCCCGTTATATATCCCTGGTCCGTCGTAGGAGAAGATTATGGAAATGACTTGTCCACCGAAGAATGGTAATACTGAGAGTAAAACGGGAAGCATGACGTCTCTAAAGAGCGCACTGTCGCGTTGTTTGCCGTGGGAAGGAAGGGATTAATTCCCTACTGTCCCGGATTCGAATCTCCTCTCTGCTTGGGATGAATGAAACAGGAGGGATGTGCTGGGAAGGTTCAGTAGGTGGAAAAATGGTAAACCTTGAAGATTAAGGATTATCACCGGGTCGTTGGATTCGGGAATGCTTGGATGAAAAGGGTGTGACAAGGAGATTTACCTTCGGCGCTTCTCTTGTAAGGGATATAGAAGCTTAAGTTCCCCACGTCTTTGTTCCCATGAAATTCTCTTTGTTTCTTTTTCATAAGACTTCTGTTTTTATTTTCCGTTGTTTGCGCAACGACTGCTAAGGAGTCCGGTCTTTGAAATTTTTCGTGCCTCCCAATCACGTTTCTACTCTCCTACCATTCTCAAACAAGTGTATTCTGCCAATCGTGCATTGTTTTCAAACTCCGTAAGAATTTGGGAGACATTGTTTCTTCTCTTTGCTGAGGCTATGAGCTCTTCACTTAAGTTTCTGGCAACCTGAACAAGGTTTGAACTCTCCGAAATTGTGGGTACAACTTAGTGCATTAAAATATAGTTCTAAAATCGGAAGATACGAGCGTCTCCGATACGGATGCTACAACGTGATGTTACATATTTCGTTGCATCCTATAAAACTATCTACTTTCTGCGTGAAATACTTTGGTCATTTGTATTGGTACGAATTAGATAGGGAAATAGTAGAATATTTCTCATAATTTAGTGGACAATGAAGAAAACTACAAATCTTATTTTAATGAATTAAAAAAAGAGGAAAATGCAGGATGAAGGGGAAAAGTTCAAAAATCGTATTGTAATCTATAAGATACTTAGGAAAATTCTTGATGTTCCAGTCCTACTTCTCTGATCGAACACTTAAGTTCGTTAAGTTATTAACGTTAGATCGTTATTAACGGTTTTGCTTCTTCTGAATATAATGTAATGTCAGGTGTTCCTCAAGGTTCAATACTTGGTCCTCTGTTTTTTTAACATTTTTATTAATGACTTACCTCAAACAATTTCTGGCATTTCTTCTCTACATGCGGATGATATCAAAATCTCTAAAAAGATAATTTCTGAAAGCAGCTGCTGGGATCTACAAAAGGATATCAATTAATTTGCTAGTTGGTGTAATAAATGGCATATTTCCCCTAATGCTGTCAAATGTAATCTCGTTTACGTTAAAGAAAAAATCGCTTTTATATAACTTACATGATCAAGCCGAACTTTGTGGAACGGTGCCATCATAAAAAATAAAAAATCGCTTGTTTTTAACCATAAACTGATACCTTCTTGGAGAGGGTTGGCACTGTTAAAAATTGTAATTTTAGATTCCAAGCTTAATTTTTCAACACACATTAACAAAATAACATCGAAGGCTTTCAGATTGCCCGGATTCGTAAAGGGGAATACTGTTGAAAAATTTTCTGTAAGGACTGCATTTAGAGCCTATTGCACCCTCGTCAGACCGCTACTCGAATTTTGCAGTGTGATGTGGAATCCCGTACTTATTACAAAAATAAATCTAATGGAGAAGGTGCAGAAGCGCTTCATTAAATGGTTGTGTTATAAGGATAGCACGCCATTTTACCCGGAGCAGTATCAGTCTCTTTGCAAGAAATTTCACTTCCTCTCTCCTAAGGGCGTGAAATTGCTTACGTCCTTTTTTGAAAAAACATATATATATATTTCGGAGATTCCCTAGACGCTTCTAAGCTAATTGAACTTGCAAATTTTAATGTTCCGTCGCGTATCATCAGAGTATTTTACCATTTCTATGTTTCTGCCTGCCGGGTCTACAATCACAAACATTCGCCAATAACGAGGATGCTTAGTATAGCCAACAACATACTAAAAGAACTGCGTATAGGGACATATTTTCTGTTAATGTTGATTCCTAAAGAAGAGCCCTAACCTCCTATTTTGAGTGCAGGAGTAAATAATCTTTAAATTTTTGTATGCATTGTCATATTAACTCGTCGACCCTTCGTTGACATTTTGTCTTTGTTTAACATTTTTATTGTATGATTTTTATCGTTTTATTGTAAGATTTTTAATTCCATGTTTAATTTCTTAATGGCTATTATTTATCTTTTTTGACCTAGTTATTCCTTGCTATTAAACTCAACTTTGTGGACATAACCTGTTTGAGTTAAATAAATAAATAAATGTAAGTTCAATAACTTAGAGTAAGTTCCGCACAAATCGGTTCGAGCGACATGTTTCGACTCATTGAGTCATCATCAGGTACCAAAGCAAAGAAGAAACAGCAAAAAAATAAGTAGCAATCAGCAAAAGAGGGAGTGGGGAGGAAGATAAATGTTGATTGAATGTAAGGAGGAGGAAGCGGAGACAAGAGGGTGGCCATAGACAGCAGAGGTACGAAGGCATTATTGACATTGATATCACAGTTATGGCGCGTTGTATCATTACTCCAATAACTTAATTTGAGATGCGTACGACTATGAACATGTATATAGAATTACTCAAGAATGGCCAAGCAAAATTCCGAAGTTCGAAGTCTATTAACCGTTTTTGTATTTTTCGCCAACTTTCATTTCGATTGTAGCTCGCTATACCACGTTTTGTTTTCTACCCTTTTTCAAACGTGTAGAGTTTATTTATTTACTCTCTTAGCAATTTTAAGTATCATTACGCAGTTTTGCACTCATCCTACAGTTTTTCCTTTTACTTTAATACATGTTGTGAATTCTGTAATATATCCAGTAGTATTTTATTTGAACTAAAATATGTTTGAAAAGAGAAATCGTTTTGGAGCGTCTTTTAATTCCTCAGGATGTATTATTTGAAAACCTTGAAAATTAACAATCAGGGTTGATGGGAAAGATATTAGGGGAGGCAGATTAACTTGGGTAGCGTTCTTTCTTAGGCTGAGATGGGGTTATAAGAAATACCGCAGTAGCTAGGGAAGCTTTAATTAAGCGAAGGAAATCGATGACTAAGGCCTTGATACCGGAATCTGAAAAGGATTTGTAAAATCCTTGGTTTGATGTGTTTTACTCTACGGATGTGAAATGTACGTAAAACCGCTAAAGGAGGGTATTCAGACTTGCAGACCTTTTATAGATATGAATGCGGCAAAAATTTTCGATGATATATAGGGAAAAATAAGCTCAGAAGATACAAAAGACAAATGGGAGATATTTGGGATCATGAACACATCGCAAGGACGATGTTGATGAGTTTTTATAAATTAGCCGTGTACCCTAGGGATTAGATAAGTAACCTCAGACCGGTCTACTCTATATCGATTGTATCCCCTGTTATGATTGCAAGGGACCTTTCCTCCATGTACATTTAACTTGCCCACTTCTGGAGGTGATGAACGTAGAAGGGGCACTCAATTCTATGGAATTGATTCTTGGATTCAATTATAGACCTCCATCAGGTATTGTATCCCTTCCCCCTCCATGACTTCATCTCCGTTGAGGTAGTAAGCACCAAAAGGTCGGAATGATTTCAGTTTTGTGTAGCGAGTGGCCATGTATGCCTGGGAGGGTTTGTAAGAGATATAGTATCGGGAAAATTAAATAGAAAGATGAGTTAGGGAATGAAAAAGTTTGGATAAGAAAGAAGGGAAGTAATGAGATATGAGAATAGAGAAAGAAATATAAATCCAAACAAAAATTAGCTATGAAAAATGGAATTGAATCGCGAGGATGAAGTAAGGTATGAGGTGTTATGTAAGAAGTACGATCTCGAATCCTTTTCTCTCATTTCTGTTTATGGCATACTTTGAAGGATTTCAGTCGAAAAATTCAGTGTTCTAAGGAACATGAAGAATCCTAACGTGAAAATTGGGTTATCTCTAAAGAATTATAAATTTTAACCCCATTTTTGCAAATCTTTTTTTAATTTCCCAATTTAGGGCGTAGGTTATTGAGTAATATCCTGTTGAGTTTGAAACATTTCGGTAGAAATTCACCGCTAGAATCGTATCGGTAATTAATCGACAATTTCTGTATATACAGTTATATTAGTTAAGTTAATGTTGTTGAATATGTAGAAGCTGCGTCCTATTTATTTTATATTTAAGGAATCCATTTTGAAGCGTTTAGCGCTGTTTACTATCCTATTTTAATCAAAATGGAAGATTTTAACTATTCTCTTAATCAATCTATCGCGGTAAATTAACCTCATCCATTGAAAAAGATGGTACATGTAACGCATAATCTCATTCATAATAAATAATTTTTAGTCGCCGAAATAGAGAAAATAGTTGCTTCCAACTTGGTGAAGCTTTTTAGATTACAATTTTACAAGCTGAACAATCAGTCGAAACTGATTCGAGACTGTTTTCTAGAGTTGAAGTTTCATTGAATTTTTTCTCGTTATCAAACTTTTACTTGCTACCTACCATGCATATTAAAATCATTCGTATTTGGTAAAGAGTATAGAAGAAGTATCTTTCATTTACTTTTGTCATAGTATCGTCTTTGATAGTATGAAAATTTCTGAGGTTTGATCGTCGAAACTTAATGGCATTCATCTTGTTTACATCTTCTTGAGTGCTATGAAATTTGTTATTTATCGACCAGTCGCACTTATCTGCTGCTGCGATCGACTTTGATAACAATCTTTCAACAGCGATCGAACAAGAGAAATAAAATATGGCATTTGTCGAAACAAAAAACTATCCTCAGTCATATTTTTCTGTCTCCCTGATTTTACAATTTTATTAAAGTCTTGGAACTTAATAGTCAGTTTAATAGAACGTGGTTGTATTATAAGGAAAATATATGAAGTAATATAAATTATGCGAAAGATAAGATTTCTTTCGAATAGCAATCGCGAACGACCGAATGTCCCTCGGCAATCGGCAGGTCGATCTCATGGCAACCAATGACTTCCAGTGAGGAAAGAGGAGGCAAACCACCTTATTCCTCATTTGGCCTAGCACATTTCAATGCCAACCTTAAGCGATTACCACCGAAAGCTAAAACGATGAAGTTTAAACCGTCCTTCGGGTAAAATATTGTTCAGTCAGAAACCATCTTCAGGTGAAAGAGCCTGAAGATCTTTCTTCTGAAGTTTACGAAAAATGTTAAATTTAAAATCTACTGTGGAAGTTGAGAAGTGTTTTTTTATTTTCTAGACGGTTGCTGTGAAATCCACGAAGTTGCGATTGATCTTTTTAATTTTATTAAGTAAGATGTACATTTATAGGCAATGGATTGTCTTGACTTAATAAAATCCTTTGAGATAATTTCAAACACGGAAAAGGATAAATTTTCTTCGCGCAAAAGATCGCAAAACACCACGAAAGAACCTCCGGTTCGAGATTCACTTCTGGTGGTGGATAATGAAAATAATGCTCATAAAAGTCCATTAAAAATCCCTCTCCCTTAATAAAACGGCGGAATGGGCGAAAACCTTAATTGAACAGGAGGCGGAGGATGGCGCAAAAGAGAACCGGGGTGAGAGGAAGGTTCTTTCGGAGAAGCACGGTTTAGAAAAGAAGGAAGAAAAGCGAGAAGGTGGAATGAGAAATGCGGGAAGGGCGAGAAACTCGCCTCAAGTGGGAATAGCAGTAGTAGTAGTGGATGAGAGTAACTCGAGAAGTACACCCTGGGGCTCCAGATTAGCAATAACGACATCTGACGTCTCGCAAATCAAATAAAACGAGGATGGAAGGTGGCGGGGGTGAAAGAGAGTGGCCATAAAGGCAAGAAGAGGCGGAGATGATTGAGAGAGAGTGGTATGGAGATTCCTCTTCGGGGAGGGAGGTTTGTGTGACACAAGATGGAGGAGCTGAGCGAATGGGAAAGGGTTCCACAAGGGATTTGTCGGTTGCGAAATGGTAGATGTTCCATTGCGCACGCGTGGGTTTTTATCACGAGATTACCTACGCCCGAGTTCGCCTTTCTTACTTCTCCCGTGCTTTTATCGTAAAAAGTTTTATGTTCCTCTTTGTGAGCCCGTCCCGAAATGTTTGCAGGAATATGAAATGGGATTCTTAGTCCGAATTTCTGACGTTCGGGGACGGTGGTTGGCGTGCGTTATGCGAATTATGATTTTTTTCTCGGAAATTTTTGAGCAACGCCGAAAAATTTTAAGAGCTTTTTATCTGGCTTTTGTTTTACGCAATGAAGTTAAGTTCATCGGTTGGGCAAGAACGACTGGAATAATCAGATACGGTCTCGCTCGTGATTTCTATTACAGCCATAGTTATTTTGCAGCTTTAGACAGAGAGTAAATGACATTGTTTCTTCCAATATTATTTTAGCCTCCGCGTTTTAAATTTTGGTAATTTTGTTGACTATCATTTTAGATGAAGAATCAACGATGTTAAAATTCAGTTCTATTTTCTTTATCATCTAAGTACATCCTGCTGTTATGGAATGATAGTGATATGAACTGGCCTGCTTGTTATGAAATCACTCATATTTTTATTTCTTGATACGGTTAAACACGATAAAACTGGCTGTAATTAAAATATTTCTATCTAAAGAAGGAGTTTTAACAAGTGGCATGAAACGTAATTGCGAATCAATGATACTGCTTTGAAAGTTGCTTCAAGAGCATTAAATTGGCGTCTAAAGTTGTAACATTACTCTGCCATGAAATGAATTCGATGATTTGAACACAATTTCAAAATCAATTAAGGATTTGCACATGTTTAATTCCAAAAGGAATAAGAACTTCTCATAGTTGACTCATTCTCATCATTCAGAGAAATTGTCTGTGTGATTGTTTCTTTTCTTCTTAGGAAAATGGGAGATTGATTATCGAAATTTTTAAGCTGCAGTGGTGTCACTTATATTATAACAGCGCTGAATTTAGTTCTTATTTGGTTCATGAGTGTAGTCTTAACAGCTTCGAAAGTTTATTTTTTCGCTTTCCTATTAATATTCATCCTCTTCCTGAAATTAGTGGATAAAATCGGATTCGAGGTTCTTGAAATTCTAATGTTGAATGATAGAGTTGAAGAGACCAGATTTGGTATAGCACTGTATTTTCCTTCATATCTTCATGTCTCGTTTTTCTCTTCAAACCTCAACTTTTCTTCTACCGTCAAATTATCATTATGTTATTGAAACTATTGTAATCGAACAAGGTTGGTACAGAGAATGCAAGACATGCATACGTATTTATATCTATATGTATGTATGTATCTCTACTTTGAGCCGAAGTTGGATTTATTAGATGGTAGGATCAAGGAATACTCGAGTTCATTGATTGGCTATACCATTATATAAGATCTTGCGTTCGAATTTTCAATTTATAAATTGATTCGCTTTGAACAGTTATTAATTCCTTTATCAATAGCTCATAATTTACCCTTTAAGTCATTGGCGATGTTAGCTGATCATAATGTAGTTTAAAGAGCTAAAAAAAATCATGTAATAATTCTCTGTCCTGAATTGAAAAGAGTGTTGTTTACAAGCGACCCCTCTTTTTACTATATATACATAAGAAACCCACAAGAAAAAAATCAGAAATTGTTGGTAATTCCGTGGAGAAGGAAATGATCGTTGAAATATAATTGGGTGAAATTTCAGAAGTATCCGCTAGTTTTCTTTTGGGTAATCTAAAATACCTCCCTTGTTTCTGTGGGTCATTCATCTTCGATGATTTTTACTGGCTGAGTGTAAACTCCATTTCAATTGTCTCTTTCGCTTAGCTCCAGCCATACTTTATTTTATCTTTGGAGTTGTTATAGCTTCCCTTACCACGATGTTCCATAACAATGGGTCAACGTTGAATGGGCGGGTATAAAATTGCGCGAATAAAATCTTTTCGTCACTGTTCTCTCTCTCCGAGGCTGATCGGAGATTGGTTGCTTTAGATGTCAACTTTTCTCATCAGTTAGTGGAGGTTGTCGTTCAGGGAGATGAAATGATTTATCTCCGTCCCCTCTGGGTGTGCTGGCTGTGGGTTGTTCGTTGCACTTCTCTTTTTCGAATGAAAATGTATGGGTTGGGTTGGGCGCATGGATTTCATCGAATGTTTCCTAGCCTTCGCTACGCCTCTATACATTATTTCTAAACATCTATTTTCGGTGACCGGGGCTTAACTCCCTTCACAATTCATCAAAACATAAATGACTGACCATTTGAAAGGGAAAGTTTTCCGGTACCTGGTAAAAATAGTTCAACCAATGAAAAATGCACCATTTGGTAAAAAAATCGAGTTAATATTTTAATTTTCAGTTTCGTTACAGGAAGAGTAGATATCGGCGTTGTCAAGTTTTTGGAGTTTATTGTTTACTCGGTCACGTTTGTTGTGGTAAATCAGTAGTTTTAGTCATCGTACAGCACGTCGTACAAACTACGATACATTCCATGATCAAAATATGAATCTTTATTCAGTTTCCCTCCTTTTAGTTCTTGTCGCGATTTCGTTGGACTATTATTACTAATTTTAATACTGTAAATGTAACAAAGCCTGCAAGCGGTAAACTTAACTTTATGAGTATTTCTTAAGAATGTATCTTCAAATCGAACCCGAAAATTCAAGTCGAATGATTCTTTTGGCAAAAAATATCGATGTGTAATATTATATCATTGATCCTCTAACGACTTCCTAAATTTAAAATCTGTGATTCATGCCTTTCCTACGGAAAGTTATGGATACTATATAAATAAGTGTATAAATATGTCACGAAGGTCAGTAATTGTTACAATGCAGTTACTTTCGAGAGTCCTTTGCTGTTTATTCATCGGAGGAGCCATATTATCGATGGATATATCTATCAATTCTCTAATCACCGATTAATTTAGCAGCTCGTCGTGTTTATTTTATATTTGATCGAAACTACTCCCAATGCATTGAAAAGGCTTTCCGATGCCCAGTCATATGCACACCCTGAAGTTGTTGCCTCTCTTGCTTATTGTATTAAGTAGGCCCTGAATTTATTGATTATATGGAATAAATTATATGGAGCTGTAAAATTAGATTTGCGATAGGTAATTTGCATTTAAAAACCGAAACTTAAAAGCAATTTCAGATGGGTAGCATATTATTTGGAGTTCAGAGAGTTTAACCTATCTTCCTTTTGTTCGCTGCAAGATCTTCAGTTATCTCTGTAAATGTCAATGTAAGAATGTCAATGTATTAGGGACGAAATATAGATTGGTGTAAAAATCAGGTGCTTTATTATAGAGTGAAGGGCAATCAGTTTATCAGACATTTCGCCATTGTTTCCCTTTCTCGTGATTTTATGTGTCTTTCTTCTCTCTCTTCCCAGCCTCAAAATCCATCTAATACCAGTGTCTTCACCTTTCGCTTTTCCTTGGCACTGTTAACATTTTTCGTAGGCAATATCCTTCGTCCATCCATTTTCTACTCCTTGCACCTTACAAGTCCGCGCTTGGTTTCATTAGCCCTTTGCGGGCGCTAATTTTCAGTTCATAGTCACCCTGTTTTCTCTTTCCTTGGCTCCGTCACGGTTAAATGCGTAGGATATATTTTTACCCACAATGCAGCCCTTGTCATCTTCGCAGACCAGTGGTCTGTACTCTTCCCTTCTCATCCTTTGTTTTACGATCGCGGAAATGATGTCGGAAGATTAGTTTTCGCGAGGAATTGCTCTCCCTTATATTTTGCTTAAAGATACAACATGTAGCTTTAAACTTGAAATCTTCGACAGTTTATATGATAAGATTTTAAACTTTTACTGGATCTGTTTTATATAATAGATACAAATAATTTGATAATATATGATCAATTGAGTTTTCCGTAACTCTGTAGAACTCCATTACAGGAAAAAATACAATAACTTTGTAAAGTTCTGCTGAATTATTTTAATTATACATGCAACATGTTTAGTCCCTCTAAGACATCATCGGGCACTGATAGCAAAATTGAAGGCAATAAATAGCAAAACAAAAGGGGTGGGGATGGAGTGGGTTAAGGAAAGTTAAAATTAATTTGTTGTGGAAGGTTGTAGGAAGGGAGGGAAGGTAGAAGGTTAACTGTGGAAAGTAGGGGGGATTGAGTCGGAAATAAGTGGTTGTTAGTCAATTCATATTTACAATGTAAGTAATGTGTGATCTCTCTTTGTCCCAAGTAATTAAGTTTAATGCCTTTACTTTGACTGTAACAATTGTGGAGAAAAATTGGAGTGGTGATTTAATTCTAACAGGTGTGAGGCAAAGTGCGAACGATGTGTATTGTTTAGATAACATTTTTTGTGTTCCTGTATTCGTGTATGAAGTTGCCTTGAAGTCAGCCCAATCTGCCCAATTTCCCTTCCAATTTGATGATATGTTATGTAATACGTTATATATGATAGATATAATAATTTATCTATTCATATAATGTAAATAAAAATTATGAAGAAAGAGTGAATTCATCCTAGGTAAGTTATGTTAAGGTAGAAGAGTTAGTGTTTTGAAATAGCTTCGCCTTCAAGTTAGCCCACATTCTCTGCTCAGATATCACGAAGCTAATGTTTTTTTTTTACATTTTAGACTTCGTTTGCTTTTATCGCTGTTGAGGGCTGAATATTATCGTCATATAGATTTCATTTTTGCTTACTGTGCTTTTTTTTTTAAATGTTCCTGCCTCCTTGCTTCCTTGAGCGGTGATCGTGGTGAAACTCTTTCGGTTCATAATCTTGGTGATTTTGTAAAGGAGAATAAAAGATTCAGAAAAGTATACAAATATAACATTAATTATCGTAGAAATTAGTAAATTTTCATACTTTTTACGAAGATCTATGGTATTCTTTCTTGAAAATTTGGGTGCCGGCTGTCCTGACTATTAGAGTAATTAATTCTATCCCTTCGCTTTTTACCTCGCTATTTGTACGGGAATTATTCTTTCTAACTTTCGGTAGTAGTTTATTTCTTTTCGCTGCACATCAAATGGATATGCTTATATTCGTAGAATTCAGCGGGAAATCCATTCAGAAACACCACTAAATGATGTACACTGTTCAGGGGACGTTTTTCTAGCTCGGATAGAATAAAACTTTTCTGTTTAGCACCTGTGACGTGAATATTGTTTCATTCGGATTCCGTCCTCATTAAACCGAATAAATCTGCCTGCGCAAATCCCGGAATCATCTCCTATCAGATGACGCCGCATGTCCGCATTTGTCACAGTGAAAACCCATTCGGTTGTGTTTTGCGGGGATCCTCCGACCACACTTTTGCGGACCAAGCATTTCATTAAGGTCCCGCTTAAGAGACGGGAGAGCGAGAAAAAGGATGAAAATCAAAGCGGCCGATCTGTTTTAAACGGAATGAAATATCAGCCATACACTCGAATTACCATTGTTATACTCTCCGGAGTTATTACGCACGATTCTTTTGCCCTCTGGCTGTTCATTTGGGAACCTTGGAGGACAGGGGATTAATTTTTCCGTCATCTCCTTCACGTACCTTTGCCTTGAATGGTAATCCGCTAGGTGCCTATGGGCACGCCTCCTCTTTTTTCTTTACCCCTCCACCCACGCCCTCCACCCCTTCATGCCTTTCACACGCATTTCTCCCTCAACAACCCACTCTTCTCCCCCACACGTGGTGGGTTTTAAGGCTTTATTCCTCACACACCGTCTCTCCTCCTCCATCAACCCTTTTCTCTCCCTCCGTGATTTTTTATGCGTAACCTTTCTAGTTTTATTTTTTGTTTTCCCGTTGTTTTTCCCCTCCTCCAGGTGGGAGGGGTGCGTGGAGGGAAGTCTTGAAATGGGAGGGAAAATTTCCCTCCTCTTTCCTCACGCTCCCGAGAAGTTGGTGTCCTTGTCACTACAGGTAAAGCTGTGGTCGCAATAAGAAGGGTAAGGGGGAGGAGTGTGGGTGGGATGCGTAGGACGATAGAGCCTAAGGTCATAGTTTGCTCTAATCCCATCGAATAAAAAATAGTAAGAGCCAACCGTATCGGGTTCAATAGACGAGAGAAGAACATGTCAATTTAATCTATTGGAGCTACGATAGAAGATTTATACATAGAATGATAGCAGAATCGCGAGATGGTAAAAATGTTGCAGCAGATTCTTTCTCCAGTAACTCCGAGACCTAGGTGCAGTAGTGGATCCAAGAACTTGCAAAGAAGAATGAGGTTAATTTATGAATCTATTTTACCGAAGTGACAACGATAAAAATGCCTTAATTTTCCCTCATTAACTGCCAAAATGCTACACTCTCTTGAAAATTCAGTAATTATAAACTTATCGTAGAAACGCTTCTAGTTTCGGCTCCTCGTTATGCTTTTAGCTAGGTGCTGGTTTTGCAGCATCATCTACGGAGACTTTATTCGTCCATCTCTGAATCTGCCAATGTCTCGACGTTGATAGAATTTGGAACGAATAAACTTAATATTGAAATACTTGATAGTAATTAGTGAGTCGAATCACAATATTACTATTTTGGATGAAAATAGTGGTTATATGATTAGAGTGGTTCCAGCACATGTTCAGAGCCGAAAAGTTAGAAGTATTATAATACTAAAAGGCGCATTTTTGCCTTTAACGGAAAACATATTTAGGTTTTATTGGATTTTGCTTCTATTATACTATAGCAAATACTTGTATTAGCGGACGTCTTATTAGTAAACATTTTGAGTTTTGCATTGCTATATAGGTGTAATAGACTTTCAGAAATTTGATCTATTACACTGGTTAAATATTCTTATGAACTTGTCCTTTCTTTAATTCTAAGACATGTTGAAAAAGATTTATTTTCTTCTATTCGATTCGTTCTTGAAAATAAAACATCATCTCCTTATCTCAACATATCATATGGATACAGATGTAATTTACCCTCAGCAAATAAATTTTCCGAAATCATTGTCTCCAATTTCTTCTCTCCATTTCTTTGTAAAAAAACGATCCGCCCCTTCGAATTGGTTCGTAAAGAAAAAGGAAACAAACTCTTCTGCCATGCAAAAATAATTGATTTTCCGAATTTCATCTTCCCATTTACGATTTCTCAGATCTTCGTATTCGCTGATGCCTGATTTTTTGGGTCAGCAATTTTATAGAATGTTTTATCTGTTCGGGAATGATACTGACCTGGTTGAAATTCTTCAGTAACAATATCATCAGCCAGGGGCATACCCCCTTGGTATCGGAAAGTTGCCATGGGAACAGCGAGGGTATTGAATTGATGTGATTCCACCTTTTTACATTAAACCGATTATATTTTGCGTTGGAACCCCAAAATGTGTTTTTTTATTCGGGTCTAGAAATGTTTTCAAATTATTAAAAAACGGCATTAAGGTAAAGGTATTTCCAATTGTTACGATGAAAAGATGCAGGTACATGGATTAACAAACTACAAATTACGCTCTAGTTAACACTTTAGTTTCAGGCTGGGACTGTTTAGAAAAAAGTTTGCAAATGTGTGATTGAGAAAACGTTTATTTAAGCGAATCCTTTCTTAATGAATGGATAAACCATTGCTCTGGTTACAGCGGACTCCATTGGATGAACCATGAGAGCAATGCATTCTATTCCTTTCTAACTTCCTTATTTACAATTTTCTTGACCGTATCTCCAAGTAGCTCCGGGACGCGCATCAGTCACATATCCAGCGTGACAAGAACTATGAGATGATGAGAACCTTAGGGGCACTTCCCACAGGAATAGAGTAAGATTACAACAATGTTAATTCCTCTTTGTGAGAACGAATGCTTCACACGATTCTACAGGCATAGATGTGGGCTAAGAAATAATCGGAAACTGGGCTATGTAAAGTTATAAAGAGAGAGAATTTGTATGACGATGATAGGGGAAGCAAAGACTGTTGGAGGTTGTTTCAATGTGGAAACTCTCTTTGTGGTGCTAGTGTAAACCGCAAAGGATATAAAACAGCGAATATTATGTATTAATAAGGTTACTTACTTCTCGTGGTTCACAAGCGCATTGGAATTATTTTCTGTCTTAGAAATTCGCCATCTTTCCTCTAAGTGTTTAGACGAAAATTTTCAAGGCACAAAATAACATTTGTTTTTTCCTTCCTTCCTAAAGTCTAAACTTAATTAATTTTTATGAACAATGTGCAATTTTTTTCGGGGAATAAATATCAAAGTCAGGAGATACAAATATTATTAACAAGTAATGATGGCGCTATGGTGTCATTCACTAATAGGATGGTCATCTTTATTACAAGCAATCTGGTCTACTAATTTTGGAGCTGGTGAAACCGGGAATTTCCCTTAGAATTTAATTAATTTCGTAATTTTTCATACCTTTTTTGCGTCGAAAGTTTTTACGAAAGTTGGCGTTGAACTAATTTTCCTAGTTAAAATCACCGTGTGTTTCATAATATTCTTTCTAGAAGTTATTCATTCAGACCGAGACGACTGAAAAATCTTGGACCGCACATTTAAACCGGGAGAGTCTTTGTCAATGTATGCTTCTTCTTCTGCCTTCCAGGATTAGGAAGAAGAAGAAGTCAATGTATGCTAAAGATTATTAATAGATCATGTTGAGAGGAGAATTAGGCTCATCATCATCCGTATCAGGATTTTTCGTTTCTATGACATAACGCGTTATCTTATATAATAAGCACCGATATGTTTATATTTATTTATCCGATGTCAGTAACTTCCAAACATGGGGAAACTATCGGAACATTAATTTCATGCACTTCCCGACGAGATAGAAATATGAAATTTAAGGATGCATTAGAGGATCAGTGACCTAACATATATGGATATTTTTCTACCAAACATATTCACAGTTTGACTCTGGACGACTAGAAAATTCTCTTATAAGAAATGCACGTAAAGTTCATTTTGATCGATTGCAGACTTTTTTCTTTTGCTGAATTGAATCAGAAATAATGGCCCTTAGAAATCGAGACAAGTGCCAGAAGAAAGGAAAGTAAGTAGAGACTCTTATTCTGGTGGTAGAATATCGTTTTTGAATGCAAAATGAGAGAATTCCGACAAAAATGACGAAAAAGTAGTGTAATTTTGCGGTCCCGTCCCCCTAGCGACAAAGGCGTTTGTTGAACTCAACTCTTATAAAAATACAGAGAAAGATAGTCTACTTGCTTTCCTTTTCAATTATTCATACTTCTTAATTTTGGTTCAGTTTCTTTTTGTTGTTTAACCATTCCATCCTTAGTCTCACCTTATTTCTCTGCCTTACTGACCATCCTTCCAGCACTTTCACAATTCTCTCCCCTGATGATCCTCCGAGTACATGTCCCGCGTATTTCCACTTTCTTGCTTTCACCTCATTCAAAAGCCTGCTTCCTATTCTTCTCCATACTTCTTCATCTGTTATTTTGTCTGTCCACTCAATTTTCAGCATTCTTCCAGAAAACCATATGTCATTCTCTTTTCCATACTTTTTAGGACCATTCACGTCTCTCACTAGGAAAACCGGCAAACATAACACCTCAACATCTTCATTTTCAACTTCCTGTTGTTCTCTCCTCTCATTAGATCCTTGTGTTTCTGAAATCTTTCCTTTTCCATTGCAATTCCTTTTTTATTTCATTATTGGAGTACCCGTCATCTGATATTACAATCACTGGATATATAAACTTTTGGACTTGTTTTATTGGTTTGTCATTAATTTTTATATTGCTGTCAATGTTTCTCTTTTTATTAGCCACAACCAATAATTTGTTTTATTGGTATTAATTTTCAATCCAAATTTTGTTCCCACTTCATAAACCCTTTGCATAACTAACTGTAATTTCTCTTTTGAAGATGTTGTAATTATTATATCATCTGCATATCTATCTATCATTATATAACCTTCTACGATATGTTATAAAATTGCACATTGTGAATGAAAGTTCAAATTATGAATGCTTTCGTTCTCAAAATTGTGGATAATTTTCGTCGAATTAAAGAATTGCTTTATAAAAACAAGCAAGCTTTGGAAACTTCTTAGCTTCTCTTTATGAAGTGTCTTAGCAAACCTGAAACTTAATTTCCCGGGAAAAATTTCTCCCTAATCAAGATTCGAGCCATTGAAGAGAAATTTTTGGTACAATCTTTGAAAATGTAGGCATTATAAAAATAACACTTCAACTACTCGGCCATGTTGATGGTGGTGTAAATAGTAGGTTATAATTATAGAAAAAGGCTGTATAAGTAAGTAAATGCCGGATAATGAAAGATAATATGGCACAAATTTAAATTAATCCTTGAAATTTTAATTTAATTTTTCTATAAAAATTTCCGTCATTTTGACGGGGAATTGACTTATTATGTAATATTAATCACTTTATAGAGAGTTTTAGGCAGAAGATAATTCGATGGCTATGCCGGTTTAGTTGTTTATTGACTGATCATTTTTAACTTAAGTGTTACAAAACCAACGTTTCATCCCTGAAACTAATATTTTGAAGAGAGGGTTATAAAACTTTCCTACAAATATAGGCGTATAAGTAAATATTAGCTTAATTTACCTTAAGCTGTTAGTTATTATTCAAATCTGTTTGCAACGATTTGAGACGTCTTCCTCCGGCAAACCTCTTAGGTTCTTGGAATCGTTTTTCTTATTTCTCCTTTGTGGCCCTTCCACATAAATTATAGATTAGATAATTATGTCCCTCCCGTTTATCCTTAATGTTCTTCTCAAGAAATATCGTTAGGAAGTTTGTAATTTTCATTGCTGTATCTTAATGCCATCTTCTTTAAAACAATCATCATCATCATCAGGGGTAGTTCTTCCTCCTGGTAGATTCACTCATAACTGATGTTGACATCTTTGAAACTATGAACCTTCATAATTTACTGCTTATTTTGATGTTCATGCTAACCTTTTCTTGAAGTCCAGTCCTGGACGGTTCCTCGGCAACAATTACTCGACGTACAATTCCTCTCAGCGGACAATTGCTCGCTCTTCAATTCCTGTAGTTGCTTGACTCACATAATTTATAACTGTCGGAATGGCCTGGAATTTTTTTAGACAGAATTTATTCATATTCGCAAAGAAATAGCTTTTATATTAAAGGTTCTATACTGAAAACCTAAATAAATATGATACAATCAAGCTCAAATTCGTGGAAAGGAGCCATATCCGAGAAGAAAGCAGCTTTGTAATTTTCGGTTGTTATCTCCCTGGAAACAAGCATAAATTTATATTTCAGCAGCAATCCTTGAGAATATTTTGCATATAATATTGCAGTTAAAGTTATCATTTCAGCAGATTTCTTTTGTGTAAATATTTACCTATATTGCCAGTCAGCATTGACCCCCCTTGACGATAGGAGCATAGCTTCCGAAATGCGCATCGGGTACTTCTGAAAATTGGCGACCACGTGGGTGATAATATTTTCTGAGAAATAATAGTAGTTTTATTGAAATATATTTTACTTATTTATGCTATTATGAATAAAAACTTTAAAAATCACCTATCGCAAAGGGTAAATCGCGACAATTTCCAGAGCAGCCTAAATCTCAAAAATTCAACATCTACTTATGAGTCGGTTCATATTTTATGGTAGGCAAAAGGACTTGATAAGGAACTTCTCAATATCAGGATAGACAATCTAAAATTCCATCTCGGAAAAGGAAACTAATATTGGTAATTTTTCTAAAAAGATATTTATTTCCTCAAAATCGAAAAACGGTTAGATAGTAAAAACGAAAATTACAGAAAAAGTGCCAGTTTCTTTCTCTGACAATGTGAAGGTTATGAACGCATGTAGCATATTTTATATAAATTGCTGTTGGATATAAAATACATAATAATCTGCCATCAAAAGATTTTAAGAGAGAGAGAGGGGAAAAAAGAAAAGTTGAAGAGTGAGGTAATATCTTTGCTTTCATCATTAAGTAAAAATGATATTATTTGAACTATTCCAAGGATAATTAGCACAAATACCATATGAATATTGTCTTCAATCTTCATTGAGGTGTTACTAAAATGAATGTCAAAAATAAACGTACCTCAATAGTTTTCACATGAAATAAGTTGAGAGAGAAGTTGCGGATGACGGAAATATTTTACTTTATTCCGTGTGAAAAGGTAAACTAAGAATATTGCATTCGTAAGATATTGCTGCAGGAATTTAAGTAACGTTGGCGTTGTAAATATGAAAATGCGTAGAGTGATTATTCCGTACAAATGATCTCATATTCAATGTTGAATCATAATCTAGAAAATAGATAACATTACAAAGAAAATCGATCTCAGAAAGAAATTTGAAAGATAAATTCCCCGTCAAGCGTTACTCACCGGATTCTTCATCGCTGGAATTAAACCGGGAAATTCTATACAAAAGGAATTTTGAATTTACTTTTTTAGCGTTTATTTTATATTTTAGAAAGCAATATATATATTTTCATGCATTAAAATACGCAGTTCCAATAAATTCTCCTTTTTACACGACTTTCAAATTTTCAGTGTATCTCTCTTCACCATATTTTTTAAGCCGATTCATACAAACCTAAATAATTAATCGAATGTCAGCAAATTGTTTCCAATTTTCCATAAAGAGAACGCCATAGTAGCCTACTTTAATTGATAGAAATTTAAAAAGATTAGTCTTATGCTTTCATTACTGTTTGTATTTGGTAAGTTTTTTAAGAAGCTAACGGAAACTATCACCAAAAGAAGCGTTATGGCAAAGAAGTGATAGGATCTATGAAAAAGAGGTGTTGATAATTTGCATTCTAATCTAACTAGAAAGTGATGCCGATATGACAAACAACGATTTCTAAAATAAGACGTTGAATTAGGGTTTATGAAATTATCGCACACTAAAAATTTTGAATTTAGTCTAGGTTCAAGTGATAAAGCATCCGAAAACGCTGATGTAATTGATGTAAATTCGTTTTCTGAACTAGATTATAAATTTGATAAGTTTGGACCTACGCAGACAATGAATTCGGTGTTTTCTCAGAAGTTTTCTCCCACACTACTAACACGAAAATTACCTGTCGACTACAGTTTTAGTGCATATACCAAAAACTAGTAACATTTCGATCTGTTTCTGTCAAATATTTGTATTCAGATTTTTCAAAGGTGATTTTAATTACACCGAAATAAAGAATAAATCAGACCCTGGTATTAAAATATCCCGTCGCTTAAATGAAGCTTAAACAAAGGTGCAAACAAAACAGCAAAATTGGCGTTTTCTGAGATTATTATGGCATGTATCCCGGATTAAATCTCCATGTACTATCCAAATTCACTGTTTATCTTTTAACGAATGCTTACAAAGTAATTCTGGTTAATTCTATTTTATTTTAATTTAGTATTTATTTGGTGTATGTACCTTGTCGGACACTATATATATAGTGTCTTGGGTTTTATATATATATATATATATATATATATATAGTGTCTTGGGTTTTATATATATATATATATATATATATATATATATATATATATATATATATATATATATATCATCATCATCATCATCATCATCAGCCATTTTCAATCCGATGTCGGATGTAGGCCTCCCCAAGCGCTTTCCAATTCTCTCTATTCTGAGCTTCTCTTTGCCATGTCACACCTAAGTACTTAATGATGTCTCTGTTCCATCGATCCTTTGGTCTTCTTCTTGGTCTCTTCACATCTCTTGGTGTCCAGTTCAGAACCGCTCTTGTCCAACGGTTGTCGTTTCTTCTCGCCACATGGCCTGCCCACATCCATTTCAGTGATCTTACTTTATCTATGATGTCTGTCACTCCGGTCTTCATCCTCACCCAGGTGTTGCGTTTCCTGTCTCTTCTTGTGATCCCAAGCATACACCTTTCCATACTTCTTTGCGTTGTCTGAAGTCGCTGGGTTATTGCTGCGTTTAACACCCAGGTTTCACTTCCATATGTCAACACTGGTAGAATGCATTGGTTGAAGACCTTTCTCTTCAAGACCATTGGCATTTGTGACTTTAGAATGTGTGCATTTCTTCCGAAGGCACTCCAGCCGAGTTTAATTCTTCTGTTCACTTCGTTAATCCTGTTGTTCTCTCCTGTGGTTACTAGTTGTCCTAGGTATGTGTATTCTGAGCAGACATCCAGAGGCGTCCCTTCAAATTTGATTGTTTCTTGTGCTGCAAAAGAATTATACATTACCTTTGTTTTTGTTAAATTTATCCTGAGTCCTATCTTCTGTCCTGCTGTGTTCAGTTCATGAAGTCTTGAAGCTAGATCTTCTCCGTTGGTTGCGAAGAGTACTATATCATCTGCAAAGCGCAGATGACTGATGTGTTCCCCATTAATCCGCAGACCTTTCTGCTCCCAGTCCAAGGTTTTAAAAACTTCCTCCAGAACAGCTGTGAAAAGAATTGGGGAAAGGCAATCTCCTTGTCTAACTCCCTTCTCAATCTTGAATTCTTCAGTAACTTCGTGTAGCATTACTGAGGCTGTGGCATTTTTATAAATGCTGCGTAGGAGTCGGATGTACTCTGCATCTACTCCTTGTTTTTCCAGAGCTTCTAGTGTAGAGGAGGTACTTACTGAGTCGAAGGCCTGAGCATAGTCCACAAAGCATAGTACTAGTGGCATCTCATATTCATTCGTCCTGCTGATTATTTCTTGTAGTGTGTGGATGTGGTCCATAGTACTGAAGCCCTTCCGGAATCCTGCTTGTTCTCTAGGCTGGGCAGATGATAGAATAATCTTTATCCGTTCAGCTATTATCCTCATGAATGTTTTGTAAACAACAGGAAGGAGACTGATGGGGCGGTAATTCTTCAGCTCTTCCTTGCTTCCTTTCTTGTGCAAAAGGACTATTCTTGCATGATTCCAGTCCTGGGGGATTCTGCCTTGTTTCAGGCAAGTTGTGAATAACTGCGCTAAAACGTGTGCAACTTCTTTTCCACCAAGTTTTAAATATTCTGACAACACTCCATCTATGCCTCCTGCTTTTCCGTTCTTCGTCTGCTTTATTGCTGCAGTTACTTCTCCTGGGAGAATAGAGAGGGGATCTCGTTGGTTTTGGCTTTCTTCTTGGTTTTCCTCTTCAGCATTTTCTTCCTTCTTGTATAGGTTGCCAAAGTATTCTGCTACCGTCCTTAGTATTGCTTGTCTGTTGCAAGTTCTTGTACCATCTTCCTTCTGTATGGCTAAAATCTGTTTTCTTCCAATTGCTAGGCGTTGTCTGGTCTTCTTCATACTTTTGCTGTTTTCTATAGCGTCTTGCACAATTCTCTCATTGAATTTTCTCACGTCTTCCTTAATTGCCATCCTGATAGCCTTACTAAGCTCGGCGTATTCGATGTTATCCTTTTGTGTATCTGAATTCTTCAGTTCCTTACGTCGTTTCATCATTTGTCGGGTGCTGTCACTTAGCTTTCTATCTTTAGCTCTTCTTGGTGTGCTTGCTACTTCTTCTGCTGCTTCCTTAACAGCTTGCATGACTTTGGTTTCTAGTTCTTCTTCTTGAAGTGCTGAGAATCTATTTTTTAGCTCAAGCTGATATTTATTCCTGTTTTCCTCTAGTTTTTTGATGCTTATTTCATGTTTCTTGCATGAAATCAACTTCTTGCGTTCCATTTGGAGATTAATCTTCAATCTGCATCTTACGATCCTGTGGTCACTTCCAGTGCTAAAGTTATTCAAGACTTCACAGTCTGTCACTGTGTAGAGTTTATTAACCAATATGTAATCTATTTCATTTTTTGCTCCGTTGGGTCCTCTCCAAGTCCACTTCCTTTTTGGGTTCTTCTTGTAATATGTATTTGTTATGTACATATTGGTGCATTCAGCAAACTCTACCAGGCGGTGACCACGTTCGTTTCTCTGGCCCAGTCCGAATTGTCCTGCGACGGTGTCATCGGCTTCCTGTTGACCTACACGAGCGTTAAAATCGCCCATTATTATTTTATAGTAGTGGGCTTCCTTATCGTGCTCAGTGCCGAGAGTTTGGTAAAATTTTTCAATTTCTTCTTCGCTGCTTGCTGCTGTTGGTGCGTAGACTTGTATGATCTGAACAGAGTAACGCTCATTTATCTTTAGTATGAGCTTGCAAATTCTCTCAGATATACTTTCTATCTTCTGTACATTGTTTTTCCATCTCTTGTTGATCAGGAACCCGACACCTCCTAGTCTTTATATATATATATATATATATATATATATATATATAACCCAAGTTAAGACCGGATAAATTTGCCAACGGGCCGGAGAAGTACCAGAAGTTTTCTTAAGGTAACCTCTAACATTCATCTAATTGAAAGTATTGTATTGTCCCTTCTTTCCCAACCACATTTTTCTATACATTGCTTGTTCTTCCATGTCATGCAAATATTTCCAATTCATTCGATTCATAACATTCTGCGATATGATAGGCCGACCCCTCGTTTTCTTCTCTGTAGTATGCCCTACCCTTCTATTCCATATTTCCATCAGATCGAAGAGCAAAATCCTATTCTCACTGCTTCCCTTCATCTTTCATCACCTCTTCCATCTCCTCCCCTCAGCCTTCCCGTCTTGGAACGTGCGTGCATCCCATGTGCGACGGTGTGTTAACCCCGTGTCGAGTTTTAGACGGAATTTGGGTTCTCGCAAAAGGTTGAGGCGTTGGGGGGAAGTCTCGAGCGATCGGAGCCAAGGACGTGTCCTGCGACGCCGTCGAGTTAACTTTTTCTCCAGAGGAAACAAAAAACACGTCTCCCACGCAACCCCTCCCCGACACGCTCCTTCCGTAAGGAACCAGTGGACGAACAAATGAGCTGAAACTGATTGGGAGTGATTCCCGTCCATATCCGAGAGCCATTCCTTTTTAATCCTTCGGAGACGAGGTGTTCTTATTTCGAGCGGACGTATCTTAGCGCAAAAAATGTTTACACTTGGATTTTTTGGTGGATGGAACGACAGTGCTCCTCCGATCCCCGGATGGATTCGCTTCGGAAATCGCTGAATAACTCTTGGATGACCATGAGTATTAGGATTCCGAGGCTTACGTAGAGTTCGCATGAACGACGCGTGATTTATTTCGACGTGGATTTGATGTATTTTTATGTCTCGAAGAAATCTCTTGAAGATTTTCGTAGCGTTGATTTCAATTTTCGTTGGGTGTTTCTAGAAGATTTGACATTTACCATACCATGGTAGGTAAGGTACTTTTTAACTGTCTTTTGGTATGGGATACAGGAAAAACGTATCATTCATAATCTTCTTTCTCTTTCTCATTAATGGCGGTGACGATACAAAAACTACTGAGGTATGATTAATACTGCATATTACAGATAATCATTCAGGAATGCTATGGCGTTGTACATAAGGTGATTGTGCTGCACTAACGTGGACGTTTTTCCCTCATAAAATTCTGGTTTAGTGAGAGAAGTACAGGTGAACTACTTCATTTTTCCTAGTTCGCTTCATTCCTCCTTCAGAGGTTTCTGCTGCTAATGATGATATTTTTTTTTCAAACTGGCCCCCGATATTTCAGATATTTCTGGGAAATTCATTTTAGGGATATGTTAAAGGATATCAAGAATTGACGCAATTTAGTTCGTTGAAATCTTTTTGCTTGATACATTCTCTGGAAGTGGTTAGGGATATGGAATAGGAAAGTGACATTAAACGCTCTTTGCTAGATAATCAGTAAGAATTAATTATGTCTTGGAATTAAATAAATAATGTATAATCTAATAGACGTGATAACATTTTTATATGGAATATTTCCTATCGATAGTTAGCGACTCTTAGAATTTCCACCGAGAAAATGAAGGATTTCGTTTTAATTTTATTCCTCGATATCTTATCGAAAGTGCTAACTAAATTCATTTTCAAATTTCAATATGCTAATTGTTTTAGAGATGGTTTTAGGTCATTGCGTCCTGAAAATAATATTACGTTATCGTTTTTGTTCTAGATTTTTGATTCTTTAAATTCCTATCTGATAATTTTAGACTACCCAAGGAAGAGATATTTTTTTATTTTTGTTAATTTTCCTTTTCAGCTACAAAAATTGAATTTAATGTGCCCTTCATCTATTAGAGTGAGTGTAAAGAAGGAATATGTTCCTATAACTGGAAATATCTCTTTTGGAAATAACTGTTTGAACAAAGATTTGCATTTGGTGGATTGGAGTGGATTGGATCTCTCGGCTATCTTGAATCAGTGCTACAGTCTGTTAAAGAAACAATTACTTCACGCGCACGCTTTTAATACAAACCGATTCTCGATATTGCGGGAAGATATACTTTAAAGGCGCTGTGCTTAAAGTCATTGTTTCCTTACTTTATATCACGATACCGATATGTTTATTATTTAAACCTTAAAAATCTTTAAATACATCGAGTACCTTTATGATTACTAGTAGGGAATTCCTATTGTACCAATATATAATGTTTTTAAAGACTTTTTAAAGAGTTAACATTACTGTATTTTATGAGTATGATTAATGTATCATTCTATTGGTATTGTTATGGTATTGTCTATCGACGAAACAAAGATATTATAAATCCTCTATGCATGTAAAGTTTTCTTCTAGCCTCAAGGTGGGATTGGAATTAATCTTCGAGTTTAAGATTTACACGCATTTGCTCACCGCTGATTATGATTCGTCCTTTTTTCCGTGGAGTGGGGAACCACGGCACGCTACTCGGTTTGAAATTGCGGCCACCTTGCGTTGCGGTCATTAAAAGTTTCGACCCATCGTTAACCTTTGACAAAACGTCACGGTATTAATATCCGATTCCTCCTCCCCTCCAAATGTTTCATTACCATCTCGCTCAAATTGCATCAATCCTTCGGAGCAATCATTTTTTCCCGTCCTGGAAATTCGATTCGAGATAATCGATCGGTAGGTTGCGATTCTTTCTTATTTTTTCACCCTACCCGAAATGCGGTTCTGCGGGACACGTGGACGTACGGGATGTGAAAGGGAGATTCATCGTTCTACCTGTAAGAATCGAGGCGCGAACTCCCGCGAAAGCCTACCTCTTGCGCTGTGGATGAATTCTGGTTGGAAGACTCCATTTTATAGAAAGGTTTCATGAGGGGATTTGGGTCCCATGAATTTCTCCTGTTTTGTCAATGACTCCCCGCAGTCTACAAAGCCGCGTACTCCCCGTGATGAGTGTCGCTGTGCCTTATACTTTCGCTGGGGCTGTACATACTTCAGTTGGCCTCTCAAGGGTCGATAAATTCGTCCACCAATTGATTTTTGAGACTCCTTTAGTCATCTCGCATACGTCACTTGGTTTGCCTCGAAGGGCCCATTCATTCCCGACTCCTTTATCACCTCCGACCGCACGATCAAATTCGATAGGTCTCCGAAGAAAGATGTGATGGGGCTGTGGTATTGAGTTACGGACCTACCTGGGTGGTTGTTGCATTAAAAACTTTTTCCTCCGAACCTCGTTTCCTCCTCTCCCCTTAGCATGACGACCTGGCCGGTAACGTCTCGTTCGCATCCGTTTTTTATTCCATCTCGTTCAAAACCCTTAACGCGTTATGGGTTACACGGTTGGAGATGATTCTCCAATGAGGCCGACTCTTGTGGACTCTTCGAAATTTATTTATTTTCCTCTCAGGCTTAACGTAGCATTCTCGTGGAAAAATTGGCCATTCAATCTGCATCTGAAAATTAGTTAACTCGATTAAGGTCGGCGGAGTCACTCTGATTTTATGTCTCTCGAGAATTTATGGGCGTATTGTATTCAGAAAGAACCTTATTTTTTAAATGAGTGAAAATTCCCCCGTTGCTTATCATGTAATAATTGTTACGGTACTGTTGTTTGTAATTTATAAAGACTCGATGATATTGATGAATTTTATGTTCGAAGGAATGTTGCATGAATTTTTCCGTTATCCTCACTCAACTACATTGAGTGAAAGAAACTTGGTTTATTCACAACACTCGATTGAAATCGACAACTTCTTCACGATCTTGTTAAGGCTACTCGTTTTGTTTCCTTTAATCTCGTCTCTACTTTCGCTACGATTTTCTTCATGTCATAAGAAAATCAGAATTTATTCCCAATGGAATGTTTTTTATGTGGACACATTTTTGTATTTTATGGCTAATTCATCATCGAAGAATTAATTCGTTCCTTTTTTCCTTTCCTCTGTGTGGTTTCTTTTAACATAATAATGCCTTAATCCAGGGTAATTTACGTATCCTTCTGAATATTCAAGATCCATCAAAAAGAGACTAAAAGCTTACAAGTAATGTTTTCTTGACTTTTGGCTTTAAGGTATCGATGAACAATTTCATATTTTCCGTATAGAATGCGATTTATAATTTTTATGCGTAATATCAGGAAGGCTTCCATAAGTCAAAATAGGTTGTGATTACCTTAGAGAAACATATCTGTAAAGAATAATTTTCCGATTCAAGTGTATGTAATTTGCATTGTGGTTGTCGTGTGATTAATCGGTTCTAAAAGTATTTTTATGCTTTGTGGCTATGATTTGGAAGAGGGAAGTGATACTTGAAATATATTTAGATCACCGCTGGGAAGTTTCCTTCGAGATAGCCAAATATGAAATGGGAGGGAGTTAGGCTCGGGAGAAAGTTCACGCAAGACGAAAATAATAAAGGCATCGCATAGAAAGTTAGTAAAAAATGTCGTTATTCTTTGACGGTACTATCTGTCTATTCTTGCTTCTTCAGCTATTCCCTGAGTAATTAGTCGGTATAATCGGGTTTCTCGAGGAATTCGTGGTGATTTTCTTTTAAGGAGTGAGGTTTCGTTGGATAATAGAGTCGGTTATGGAGTGGGTGAACCGACCCAACTGGTGGCGTGGGTGTGCCGAGGGGTGGATTTTGAAGATGGAAGGATGGGGAAAAGTCTCGCCAAGTGTCAAAACTTGGAAGTTCCCATGTGTGGGCGACGAAGCTCTTGCGTGACCATTCTTCTCCATCCAGTCCATCGCAATCCCTCCCACCCTCTCTACCTTTCCACTCCCCCACTTTCCAGTTATGCTTTCTCCCCTTGTCTCTTACCTGGGAAATCTCCTTTTATCACATTCGCTCCCTCGCAATCCTTCATCTACGCACTCTTGGCATCCTATGAGGAAGCTTCATAAGACGAATAAACGGATGGAAAGTTGATTGAAAAGAGAGAAAGTATTCCCGTCTGCTTTCGCGGTTAACGACGCCGACGTCAGCTTTTGGTTCCTTCAGTAATCCGGCATTTCGAAAAGCGGAATTTTCCTCTCGAAAAATTTGTAAACCGGGTACAGATTAAGGAAAGGTTTGATTTTTTTTCTGGGACGTTAAATGCCGTAGGTATTCGGCTTTGGTGTGATGGGTTGGCGTGCTAGCCTAGCATTAACATAGAGTTATTGGATCGAATCCTGTTTAGCGTATGGTTGTATTTGTGCGTCGTGAAAGGATTGATTGTAAGTTATTAGACCGATAAAGACTTTGTTCTTATCATTATTACGTGATAATCAGCTACTATTTTTTTAGTATTAAGTTTTAGAGTTCGACATTTTATTCATTTTTCAAAATACTGATTAGTTATCGGTTATTAATATGATATACCTAAGAAAATAGATGAATTGAGAAAAATTGTAAGTTTAGGATTAATTATGTACGGTTTCCTCATGTATCTACTGTTGGCTACAGACTAAGTTTTCTGTGTTGGAAGGGTTGTCGGTCAATTGAAAAATGAAAAGCGTATAAAAGTATACATAGCTTTGTCTCCTTGTGTGGAGACGTGTCTATCCTATTCCTGTTGAACCATTTACCGAAAATGAAGTTATTCTTATTAAGCGAGTACTATTCACTTACGGTGAACTAGATTTGTAATATACTAAACTTTTCTAAAATTATACTGCACAATGATTTCGCTGGAATGTTAACATGTTTGGTTTGTGGTGTCCACGGTAACCGCAAACCTTCGAAGAGAATGCTTTCTTTCCCACGTTGAATTCTACTCGAGGTCGTTCATCGATTCTTAAACTTAGGATATTATGATTCTCTGCTGGGTAAGTATAACTGTTTTCAAGCTATCAGATGAGCAAATGGCTTTTTTGTTAAGTGGGAAAAAATAAGTACTTATCACATTATTATTAGAGGAGATTTGAATTGCTCACAATTCATTTATCTTCAATCATCTCCTTCGAAGCATCCAGTCTACCACATCGAATTGCTTATTCATTATATTCAATGTCTGGCGTTTGAGAGTATTTTGCTACGCTTTTGATTAGAATATAGTTATGAAACCTATCATACATAGATATCGCTAAAGTTATTCCCCTTCGGGTAAGCATATTCATTACTTCGTTTATAATTATTCATACTTTCCTCTCCTTGTTGGTATCTTTAGTTCCCATAATTTAGATTCTGAAGGTAAAATGTGAAAGGTAGCTTAAGATGTAATGGTGTGCACCTAGGAAAATTCCTAAAGAGAAACGGACGTGAAAATATTCTTATCGGTCCAGCTCATTACTTAGGTGCACACCTAAGAAGATTGTGTGGACTGTGGACGATGCCGCATAGTTAGACGAACCACATCGTTCTTCCAGAAGTCTAGTAAAATAATGTCCTTGATAGCTTAATTAGCATCCGGAAAGTTGAAAATCCGGGTTCGAATCCCGATCCTGTCTGACTCTTCTTATGACCTTTTTTCCTTGGAAATATCGGTACATCTTTTAATTCAATCTTTTTTATTATTTGGGCTGCGCATCTCTCTCGTCTTATGAATCCGTTTTAGTTCATTCACCAGCTTCTCCCAGACATCCTTTTCGTTCCTCATACACAGACTTAGTCATTCTGCTTCCACATGCTCTTTCGATTTGTCCAAACCAGCTTAAATAACTTTTTCAAAATTTAATTTATTATTATTTGACCCTTTACTTGGCGAGGTTAGGCCCGAGTGGGCCTCTCTTCCACCTAACCTCGTGTGAAGATTTTACATGGTTATCAATAAAGGAAAAACATAAAATAATACTAAGAAAAAATGAGAGAAAAAACGAAAAAGGAAAGATTTGATTTGTGGGAAAAAATCTCCATAACTGAAGGTTGATAGAGAAAAAACCCACGGTGCGGGAAAACACTCACACAAGAAGGGGGCCGAAAAAACCCGCGAAAACATAGACAAAATCTAATAAATAAAATAATTTTTAAAATTAAAAAATGATACAGAAAAAGTATAAAAAGTAAAGTAAAAATATATAAGTAAAAAGAAAAAAAATTAAAAAATTGAGTAATGACATAAGTAGAATGAGCTGCCGGTGTCATATGCTTGTCTCTTCCTCAGTTGATATGTTCTGTATCAACAACAGCTGATTTCATATCGACTAAGCTGCTTTTCTTGTAGTCCACGTATATTAATTATATTGTTATTACTGACTCTCTCTTCCTCCTATTTTGTTCTCACGTGTCCATGAATTCCAACGGGATTCTTCCTTTTAAATGCCCAACTTTCGCTTCATAGTAATGCAAAATATTGTGTGTAATTTTGTTTCCAGTTATTCCGCTCTTCAAAAAATAGTTTTTTCAAACCCTTAGTGAACAGTGCAGATCTTAGATGACAAGTTTTGTGGATAATTTCTTTGGTTGAGAATTGCGTTAACCGTTGTACACTGGGCAATAATGGAAAAAAGCTGGCCCAGAGAACGTCAATAATTCTGTGCTTTGAGAGATTTGATAGTAAAGTACCTCTCTCCCATTCGTTTACCTTACTTCATATCCAAAATTGACCGAAAAAGGTGTTTGACAGTTTTTGCGTAGAATGAGCAAAGGCTCATCTTTGAGAGCCCAAATTAGACAAATCAAAAAATAGAGAATCACATAAAAACACTTACTCATCATTTTCTACAACAATTCCTTTCAGCATACTTCTAGATTTCATTTTACCGAAAAACCCAAACAAGCATTTTCTGTTAAAATTGGCCAAGTTCGATGCCTTGTATCTTCATAACGCTTTAAAATAATGCAAAACTAGGTATTAGAATTCAATCTTTTCTGAATAACTATGAGAAGTTTCATGTCCTCCACTCATAAATTCCATTTTGGTTTCTCGGGTAGCTTATTTTGATTCTAAATAGCCAATTGTGCGTCGTTAGGCGAATCTCATCTTGGGTTAAACGTTCTCTTTTCTTATCCATGTATGTAATCTGTCTAATCTTTTAAACCAAACAAGCTTTTAATAAGTACTTCCACAAGTTTACGCTCACATCGGAAAATTTTATTTGAAATAATTAAGCCTGGAGAAGACGTTTTATGGTTTGATCGATTGAAATGTTATTCATAGTATCAATAGTAGTTGTGATTGAGGTGCATCGACGTCTCTGGTCATTTTGCACCATATTTATGGTATTAGCCTATCGTTTTAATTTGCTAACGCAGTACACGCATGCAAATTTATCTCCCCTCCCCACTCCTCGCTTTCCTTCACGCTCTGGTGGCGACCAAACTTCTAAAGAGCGGTTTCTCCATCGTGAACAACTACGTGAACATTTCCCCTGTTTCCCGTGTCTCCGCGATTGACATGGGTGTGGTGAAGTCTCTTCCGTCTTTTCCATGATCCTCTCATCGCTTACTCGATTTCAATTCCCTATCGAAAGAAAAAAAACTTACGGTGCCATTCGCACACCTTGTTCTAGGTGATTCATTTACTAACTGTTGAAGAGTCATAGGAAAATTAAATATGCAGAGAAAAGTTCATCACTAGTGAATATAAAATACTCGAGTTTTGAACTACCTGGGTAATCGAGCAGGCATTTTGAATTCCTCGAGTGCTCGAGTTGTCTTGGAATTTCTTTTAAAATGCAACATTTTCTTGTAGAATTTTCATAATGATATAATAAATGTACAAATAAATTCATATTTTTTTACAACATAAACTATATAATTTTAAACACCATTGGCTTTTATTAACGGAATGATAATTTGAAAATACAAGGCCATTTCAGGTATTTGTGTTCGAGTCCTTTATATCTTAGTAATTAAGTTGGAGAAGACTCTTTGCAACAAGTTACGTCGACGAGCGCTAATCATACTTGATTTTAAGCTATTCAAAACAGCCTATGGTTAATCGATCTCTTTTTATGGTTTTTCTGGGTAACGTAACACTTTTGATTTCAATCGGTTGATATCGGATGAAGAAAAAGATTTCATTCCGTTTCATAAAGTGTAGTAAATAAATTGCAAAGAAAATGAAACGTTCTGTGGAAAACTATAACGAATGAGAAAGAAAGAAAGCCTGCGGAGTTTTAAGCTGATCGTAGATCAAGCTCACCTTCACCACCTATTGTCAAACATTCCTTTATCGATACTCGAAATTAAGACTAATAATTTAAAATCTCGGTATCTTTTAATCTAAATAAATGAATGTGTGAACATTTAATCAGTTTACGAACTTATCTCATAGAAATTAAGCGACTGTAAATGGGATCGAAAACTAAGACAGAAAATTGCGATCTGATCTTTTTCTGATCCCATGCATGGTCATTTCCTGTAAGAAAAAATAGTTATCCATACCCTTTTTCTACTTCTGCTTTCCGTCATTTTAGGGTCACATATCCGTTTCCTTTCCTCTGCAGTTACTCATGCAGAGGAGTTAGACTCTCTCATGCGCTGTTTTCTTGGTCCTGGTTCAGATGGCAGTGGAGAAGGTGATCTGAGGAAAACGAATTTCCAGAATGGTAGATCGTGGGCGGAGAGAGATGCTGAAATCGATAAAAGACTGGAAGGATGACGAAGACGTAGGCCTCAGAGTATATTAGGATAATCGGTGGAATAGTTTCCAGCAATTTCCGCGTATAATGAAGTTAATGAAGTTACTATTTTCATCAGAATTTTACTTCATGTAGTGATTTCTGAAAGAAATCACATCAGCCAGTTTAATATGCGTTTATCAACTCATGAAATATTTCGTATCATACTGAAATAGTTTGAGTTGGGAAATTCAATTGATCTGTTCCTTCTTGAACAATTGAGGCAGAACATATTTGTTCTCTGATTCTACTCCAAACGTCTTTGAAATAGTCCATGCTTGTGCAATTCTTTTCCAATGAGCAATGGACCCTTCCTCATAAAATACATAGCTTAACCCGAAAAAGTTTTTCAGTGTTCTGTTTTATCAGTTAAATTTACTTCAAAGGTTCTACGTAGAGGTAAATGAATTTTTATGTTAAAATACGTGCTATGTTGGTAAAATAATAATTTATTTGGTGTAAAAACTCTTAGAAAATGATGAACCTGAGTCCTATTTTAATGAAATAATAAAAATAAATCTAAATTTATCGTTTCTTTTAATTTAAGAGGAGAAAAATTTCAGCAAATACTCATTATGAAATGGTAGAACGCTGCATTCTTTTTTACTTTTACATATTCCCCATATGAGCCACTTATAGCGTGTGGGGAGACGAATAACCCCATCATCCTTTGCTTGCTCAAAAGTTGCCGTTAGCCTCTATAATAAAACTCGAATAGAATTTGATTTTTCCATTACGATTTTTTAATAATCAAAGTACGCGCCATGCCAATCAAATGGATTCATTTCATTCAAAAATACCTTCAAGCTTCCTTGTTGACATTTTATTTTCGACATTCGGCTGAAAGTCATGCAGCCTATTGTTTCATCGTATTATTTGATAACAGTTTGTCATTCGTCCATCGGAATCCACGATGATCTCCGAAAAATATGACCTCTTGTTAAACTAATTGCTTTCGAGTCTGCATGGTAGTTCGAAGGTTCGATTTCCTATCGTTTTCACCGACCAATTAAAATCGCAGCCGTGGAAGGTAGATAAAAATGACCATCTGAATTCTTTAAATGTCCATCCTTCATTACGGTACATTTTCCGCCGTCCTTAAGCTAAGGCAAAAGGCTGAGAGCCATCGGGTATCGGTTTTTCTTTCCGGTAACGAACCCAATAAACTTCAGCGCTTCCTAGTTTCAACCCACCGCCGCTCCTGCACTCGTTACCCCAGATGAACTTGGAGGTTTCCTCTTCCGGGAACAATCTTTTCCTTCGCCTCGTTCGTTAAGAAGGATAATTAGACGGATTGGAGATCGGTCATCCGGTACGAATGTCGATTTTACTCTCCCGAAAAATCTATTAAGTTGCGGGGACAGTAAAACGAAACCAGCTTTTTATATTGCGTAGTCCATTGTGTGAAATAATTTTACGATTGGGAATCAAACCCGGTCGTCGGAAGGATCTGTACTCTAATGGTGATTTATACGACTAGATTACGGTTTTAACTGTAGTCACCATTCCTGGTGACCGCCCAATTGCTTTGAGGCTGAGGTCTCGAGGGAATATGGAATTATTGAGCAGAGTGAACTGCCTTGGCTGGTATACCCTTGCTTATCATTGAAAATGGTTAAATTTAGTAGTGGCTCATTAGCAATACAACCTTTAGCATTACCATCTTTCTTAATGTCTGAAATCATATTGGCAGTTCATCTTTTACTAGCTTCAAGTTCTAGGGTTCTTTCTTGATCTTGATCTTGAAAGAGGGTCTTCCCTTTTAGACACGGCTACCAAAGATTATAAGTAATACGTTTTATTACTTTTACTTACCAAAATATTGTAAACATGTATTAAATTTTCTTAAATATTTAAAATTTGAGATTTTAATGCCATAAGGTCAGCGATATTTTTATTGTATTTAATTGATAGGAATATATTCCGAAAAATTTATATAGTTATTATGATTTCGTAGTAGAATGTAATTTCTCTTTAATCCTTACATCATGCAGAGTAGCAGAAAATCGAAGCTATAAATGTAAATCATATTCATATAAATATAAATTCATATAAATATATCATCGGATTCTATTAGTTGTTGGTATCTGATATGAGTATCAGATCCATATCATAATGCTTATAGTTGTCGTGTGGTGTATAAAATGAAACCAAAAATTTTCATCTAAGGTAATTAACGACAATATTTAGTACTATTAGACATTCATCAAAATATGAAATTTGATCAAATGGTGTTTACTTAAGGGGAGAGGCCACCCTGACGGGTGTGAAAAATGGCACATTTTCAGAAATTAATTCCAGAGAATCTATCAAACCAAATTGCATATTCTTTGAAACTCTGAAATTATTTTCAGGTAAACGATGTTCATGATTTAGCCTTTATAGTTATAAAAATCGACTTATTTATATTTTTTAATGTATTCTCCATCGCGCCTCGGGGGAGATTTTTTGAATTTCCAAAAGATACGCAAACGGTACTATTTTAAGTAAACATTTGTTTTCACGGTCGGTTTTTTAATAATTATAAAATATCTAAGCCTTAAATAAAAAAAATCCGCCCCGATGCGTGATAGCGAATAACGCAAGGAACATTTTGGTAAAATTTCATGCAAATCGGATAACGCAGTAAGATAAGGCAGGGGGTTATCTTGTACACTGTTTTGAAAAACCACATTTCGAAAAAAAAACGCGTGTTAAGTTTTAGAACAACTTTCTTTGCCTATAAAATTGATTTTTTGATATTATACTTATCATCCGGTTTTCTCTTTCCAACCTGCTTTTGTTGCTCGAACTGTCAATACCTTCTTTTTATGTGCGTTGCTTTTCTTTTCAAATTGCCTTTCTCACTCATTAAATTTTTAGTATATTTCAATGGTCTCCAATATTATAGATACAGCGAATACCCGTAGCTCTTAAAGGAACATTGTGGAGGAAAAATCAATTTGGATATGAGTGATTTCATGTAAGTAGAGTAATAAACTAATTTCCTAAATTAGCTACCCTGGAAACCTACCTGGAAATTCTTTATAGAAAGCGGAGTCACTCGTACTGAAATTCGTTCCCAATGCACGTTTCATAAGTTTTCGCTACTTAATCTCGATTGTAGATTTTCATACGTTTTCATCGTTTTGTATATTAGCCTATTTTTATCATTTCCTTGGTATTCCTTCTCGTTGGTCTCTAAACTTTACCTTTACCTTAATCTTGCATTTATCATTCTAAAATTTTTCGGAAAAACAAATTTCTCTATCCTTTCGTGTTTTATAGCCTTGCTAAAATGATGTAGATTTAACAGTTTGCTTCATCCATTGCATATCAGTCGACTTTCCCAGGTAATGCTTATGGCTTGTGTCATTTTATCCCATTAATGGGCATTCATTGTTTTCCTTATATCCTATACTTGATCTACGTAATTGTTCCCTATTTCTCATGACACATCGCCCATTTTTCCTAAATATTTACCCAGGGTCGTGCTGGAATCACATTATTTTGCAAAATTATATGAAGATATCTGTTATCTTGACATTGGAACGATCAATAGATTTGTCCTTTGCTAAAAAAACGATGTTTAAGAAAATAAATAACTTATCGGAAATTATGCTATATCCTCATTCATAAGTAGAGGCGAATTAGAAGTGAGTATATATCTTGGAAAACCCTTGATCAGGGGTTGGCAACCTTTTAAAAAGAAGAGCCAATGTAATTTACAGATTTACGAAGTGCAACGTACGAAGAGCCTTATCGGAACATGTTAATGAAAAATACGTATGAAAACGTCGATATTACTAACGAAATCCGATTTAAATCTAAAATCTGGTCTTAATGCTGCCTACAAACGCGTACGCGTGTTTTGAAGGTAAATAATTAGCTAAGGAACTCGCACAGAATATGGGTTTACATTCTTGTTACCTATCTTGGCCTACAGGTGTTAGAAAAATACGAAAAATCATTAAACTACGAAGTAGTAGTCTTTTAATGGAAACTTTCAATTGATGTCACTACATCTGGAGCCGATGAAAATTTCATAAAGAGCCGCAAGTGGCTCTGTAGCCACAGGTTTCTGTGTTCTTAGAACGTCAACTCATACTAGCATGTAAAATTTTCCTTTTTATATTGGCCACATCTTTTATTTATTTTTGATTTTACTTTTTCATGGAAGTGAAATTTCCTAAAATTTTTCCAAATTCAGTTTATGGGCATTTACGTTTATTTCTTCGGCTTAATCTATCTCGTTTCTAAGGCTTATTTTGTGCCGCTTATCATCAATACGCCTTCTCTTTTCATTTTATGATATATTTATTTTTTTCTTTAGAGTCTTTAAGTGATTATTCTGCGCTGCACATGTCCCTCCATGCAACGTTCTCTAATTTAATTTTACGGAATTAACAATTTCAATTATTAGCAATAATACTTGACCCATTTTCTTCAATACAAACACTTCTTAAGTTGCCATTTTTATTTGGATAATAACTTCAAATTATCTTCCGCGTATATTCGACTACCGGGTAAAAATATCTTCTTCTCTTTCCCATAAGCCTTCGATGTTCTGAGCTTTGGTGGCGTTTGTAGGGATGGAGGAGAGATTAGGAGTGTACCATGATCATCCTCCCCTTCCTATGATAATGGCCCCCCTCTGCCCTTCGTCCGGAATTTGTAAGCAGGACCGGGAGTAATTGGTCCCTCTCCTCCCCTCGCAAAATCCCCGCTATGTGGAAGGGATAACAGTGTAGTACTCATTCAATTGCGGGTGGAGTTATAATGCCCACAATCTCCCGCGGGAATAGGCTATGCTTTTAATGAAGCTTGATTTTTTTGCTGCCAGAGGGTCTCGAAAGCTGTTTCCACCCCCATTGCCCATCCCTTCTATCCCTCTTGGGGTGCTTCCTCCCTGCCTTCAGTATGCCTCTCGCAAAAGGGTGTTGGGTTTCTCCATTCCCGCTTCTTTTTTTCGATGGAAAAAGTCCCATCTTTTTCTGCTCGCCCCACCCGATCTGCCGAGGTGTGCCCTGAATGCGTCGGATGCTTGTAAGCGTCGGAAATGGAATTTTTGTATGTGCTGTCGAAGGCTGTCACGGTTAATCCAGAGGGTGTTCGCGCATCTATGGGTAATTTGAATGTGTTAGCGAGATATTTCGGTGAGAACACACAAGTTTGAAGATATGTTATCTGCTACGAGGATGTCCAAACTTGCACTCATTTTCTTTCGGAATTTCGGAAAGTTTGTTTTTTAATCTATTTGGAAGACTTCTCAAACGTTTTCTCCGAAAAGTTAAACATAGCTTGGCGATAAGGTCGAGGAGAACTGATTTTTTTGGTGCAGCAGAACACTTATTCTGAATACATTTACGTATTTATTCTTAGAAAAGTTTTAAGTTTGAAGATTGGTTACATTTCCTCTGAATTCTTTCGTCTATATTTATGAGAACTTGGTGCAGGGTGTGAGAGATTAGAATTTTGGATGTGGAAGATGTCCTTGAGTTCAGTGTTTTCCGTCCCGCTTTTTTGAATAAATTTGTCGAAAAAGCTTTCTCGTCGCAAGTGCTTTTATTTATTGCACAAATTTTTATTCTAATAATTACTCTTAAAGCATTGATATTTTTCCGAATAATAAGCTTTACTTTAAAGTAATCTGGAAATCTTTATTTATTGTTTTTATTCTATGCCAAGTGCATGAAATATTTGAATCATTGAAAGAACTGTTGGTGGTTGCATTACAATTACCCTGAACGACAGCTAAACTTCCGGTCGCACATTATTGGGAAGCGAACCTAAGACAAATACACTCTTCTCCTAGATGCGTATATTAATTAGGTTACTATTTTGTATATTCATTCAAGACATTTTCCCGATATTTGTGGCTCTCTAAGAATTTTTAGGAGGAATTATTCTCTAGTTCCGCTATCCATATTTACGTACATGCATCTATCTAGTCGCCCAAGTAGTCACTATCATGTACATCAAAAGCCTTTTATTAAAGGAGGAGAGGCAATAAGTGAGCGAGGCAAGAGGATTTGATATGGATGCATGAGCGAGCTCCCTTAATGGATTTTCCGGAGCACTTCAAATTCCTTAAGTAGAGCGCCACCTCTGTCTTTTCCCATTTCTGCGAGAAGAGCGCTCCCATTCGAACTTTTCCAAGAACCTTTCAAGACCTTCCCTCGATCGCTCTTCCATATATCTCACGTCGGCTCCAGTCTATTGTTCCTTCCTTTCCAGCTTATGAGGAATTCTATGTGTATACGCACTAGACATGCTATCGTATTTTATTTCCCCGTAAACCAATGTTTCTTTATTGCCTGCCTGATATTAAGAAATTGCGCCAAGTTGGAATTTTGATTACAAGTCGATACTTTTTATTGCCTAAAACTTCCAAACTCTGTGCAAGCCCTTTGTTAGCAGCGTGACTTATCCTTAAATTACCAACGGGTTTCCATAAGTCGCTTTTAGCTAACGAGAGTATCGAAGGCCTTTCTTTATTCCTATAGTGTACTATTTCATGGATTCTTGATTGAGTGTTTAAATAAATATGCTTTATTTTACTCCGTGTGTGGTTTGACTAGACGGATAGCTATAGTAAGTACATACATTAAGTAAAACAATGTTTTGTCTTTTACCAAATATATTTTCATCTACACTCGAGATCGAGATGAAATTCACAATAAGAAGCGAGATATTATGGAAATCTATCATGTAAAATAAAGGAAAACGATCTTTCTCTGCAAAAAATGAAATAAAAGAAAATTCTTGATAAAAATACTTCTGTTCTCTTCCGTCTAAATCTTGATCTAGGGCTCCCAACACCCCCTTGGCTTTAGTATCTCGTGGCCTTTGTTTGCCATAATAAGGAATAATTTTTTTAAGTTAGCCACAATATGAGTATGGAATGTCTGGGAAACTCCGCTAACCGTTACTAACATTAAATATTGGAAAAGTACCTGTGACATACCAGCATAATATACCATTTTAGAATACCACGGTATAGAAATGGTTCGATATTCAGCATCAAAAACTTATGTACCGGACTTGTGAAATACTTTACTGCATCACATTCTTATTTAACTAATGTCGACCGTACCCCTAGCTCAAGAATTGCGCACCCTCAGGAGCTATGGGTACTCCAGGTTGGGAATCCCTGCTTTAGATATGGAATAGCGCGTTTCAATGTTCAATAGTTCAATATTTTGAAAATTCGAAAGGTATTCTATTTCTCCTTGGAATATGGATTTCATTCATGTAAATTTCAAATCTTTAATTTGAAGAAAAGTAAAGCAAAAGATTTCTAGTCAGCATTGAGAGTTAGATTCTGGTGGCAGTTTGATGGAGGTATCATATATCAAATAATTCGGACTGGAAAAATTTGGATTCCTTCAGCGTTACAGAAACTTCTCCCTTCACTTGTAGAAGTTTTTTATTTTGGTAAAAATTTTACTGAAAGGATTGCTTAAATTTTCAAGTGTAATTGCAATTTTCTTTATTTATTCTAGATTTATCACTATGCAGATATACATCATATCACCCATTCCTTAATCTCCCTTCTCTTCTCTTATATTTAAATTGAATTTTATAAATGAATGAATAATTGAATCAATTTTATATATGTGAATCTACTTAATTTGGTTTTAATTATCTATTTTAACCATATCTCTCGCAACTTATTCTTAATCATCCCATTCGTCTAAGCTTTTTCATATTTCTTTAATATTTTCCCCATCCCTTCTTCCTCTCTTTTTCCTTTTCTAACTTATGTTAATTTTCTTTTCTTGCTCTGGAAACTTCGAACGATTTAATAACCTCACTCTTCTTTGTCTTTCTCTTGTTTGTTATCCAATTACGCTTCCCTTTTCCTGATCTTTATTCCTACGTTTTCGCGTGAGAGCAGATTTCCTAAGTAGCTAGCAATGTCAAATGATGTAATTAAAGAGCTACATTTTTTATTTAATGTTCTAAGCTAAGTTTTTCCACTTGATAAACATTTCGTGAGTTTATTTTAAAAAATTATATAAAACTGCTTTATATAAAACTTATCGGCTCAATAGTTATCTTATTTTAAAATATTTACTCAAATTTATTCCAATTGAGTAATAATTCGGTTTTTGTTTTGCCATCGAAGTGCATTTGTTTAGAAATTTATTTCGTTCAAAGTAAAAATGCACGTAATCCTGTAATCGAGTGATTTACATGCAGTTTTTGGCTCTCTTTTCTTTGCCGGCTCATACGATAAATTTTAAGGTGGGGTTTCTGGAATGCAGTTCTCATCTGATGCTACAACCCCCGTAGACCTCCTTTTTGGCGTATAAAATGTTGTGTACATGAAATTTGTAATATTATACCTCTATTTACTGTTTTGTTCCGTGGTAATGAAAATTTATAAAGTTTTCTATCTATCAGTTTTTTATTTAATTTTATTCCTCTCGGACACCTCTACGAATCTAGAGGTGTCCAAGTATCATATGAGTGGTTGAATTTTTACTCAATTCAATTTCTTAGCTTTTATATGAGTGTCGTGTTTCCTTCATCCTCAATTTACAGCTTAATCCTTTTCCCTTCTCAATTTTTCCATTCTGATATCTTTTTCCATTTGTCATTTCTCCTCTACCCCAATCGTGGTCTTTGACCCTATAGAATCACTTTCCCACTTCCCCTTTCAGAAATATTCCCTCTAGGACCCTTATTCCATCTACCCCTTCAGTTTCTATCCCATGGGACGATAAACCCATGACGATCACCGCCATCTGCCACTTGAGATCCTCATGAGGAATAGGATAATAAATTAAATCGCTTATTATCACGCTCTTCTCCCCTTTTCAAGCCTCTCTTCCATCGCCTCGTTATGTTACCAACATCGCTTCATTTGTTAAGTACCAAATCATTCTCATTCATGCTTTTCTCTTTTACCATGGGTATTTAAGTCATTTAGATATCGTGGTGGACCGTGAACGTCACCCTAAAGTCTATTGGTGGATCGATTCAAAGATGTATCTCAAATTGCGTTACCATTTTTTTAGGTATGAGAAATTTTGAAGAAGTATTTGAAAAAAAATTGTGATGTATTGCATCACTTGGTCGATAAATGAACAGTTATTATTTTCATCATCTCCGAAGCAAACTAATACCTTTGCAAGAAAGATAGTAACAAAGTCAGTTGTCGGAAAAATACTCAACCGTAGTTTTCCTCAGTAGTGATTCTATAGAATCACCACTGTTTAAGACATAGATTTTCTCTGGAACACAAATAAGAAATTTTATTCTCTGATATTATTTTTAGGAAGCAAAGACGCAAAAGTTCAGCCATTTTATGTGATTGTAGCAGTGAATTCCTATGTTTTTAGGAGAGGATTGTCGATCAATTAGTCGTTTGTGAATATTTAGACACACCATACATACATACCCCGTTTTTACCGGAAGTGTTTCGGTTTAAACACGTCAATATTTCTGTTCTCTCGGTTTTTATGAAACTATCGAGAATTAATTATTGTAAGATGTAGGAAATGAATTTTTTAAACACACATTTTAAATTTTAACACACTTTCATAGAACTGGAGCCGTTACACAAATTTAGAGCGCCTTAAGAGCACATTATATTCACTCTTCTTGTATTAAGGCAGTGTTTCGGTTTCGTCCTGGTTTTATTCGTTTCCGAGTTTGATGATTTCCGAATATGGTACGAATATATCGTCAGAATATGGTAGCCCTATGATTACTCAGTATGCGCATGTAAATGTTTTTATATTTTGTTTACAAAGTGGAATAGGCGCGGCGTTGTAGTTAAGTGATTAAAATATCTGCCCGCAAAGTGAGAGACCTGGGTTCGCGTGACATTTATGTAGTTATTTTTCACTTCTGTTTTTTCTTGGAAGGATGTAATTCTCTGTATGTACATACGATAATTTGCCTACATCCTTTCAACCCGGTGGGCATTTTTGTCATCCCCACAATGATTCCTTTTGCTCCATACCGCCGAAAGGTAGGTTTTGACAAGGTATGGCAGCGGTTATGAATTTTCGTTCGGGGTCATAGTTGCTGCGGAATTGTCTTTCCTGCAATATCTTTCACGGTTGGTCGACGAGTGACACTGTGCATTCGCTCCGCTTCATTATTCGTTTTTCCTCGATATCTCGCATCTCCACACCTTTCTCCTGTTACATTTGGCACGTGGTGGTTTGTTTCGCGTTTTATCCACGAAGAGATTTCAATTCTGATGGCGACTATCGCAAGAAGTAGGCTTCGATTCCATTTTTATTTCGTTCAACTTTAAATGTAGCCAAACAGGCAGATATAGTTGAAATGTCAACTCGTTAGCGTGCCTTCACAAGAAACACTAACACTCTCTATTTGAAGAGATGGAGAAAATGAATTTGTGGGATAATTGGTGAATGGGCATGTATAATTCCATAGATGATGAAAGATATGGTGTGGAGGTGGAGACCGTTTCCATTTTTTAATAGCTGATCATATCTTTATATTAAATTGTTCTTGTAATTACTCAAATCAAGTACTATGCAAGTAGAGGATATGTTTTTTCTATCCAACAATTGAAAAAATAGTACTTCTTGGGCGTAATCAATAGGTTAGGCTCGTTGAATAAATGCAAGACGAAAATAAGTGAGGAGTAATAATACGATGAGTAAAAAGACCTATAACTCCAAATAGTTTCCATTCCCTAGTTTAAAATTCTTCATTAGTCAGCTATTTATCATCTCTAATCATTATAAATTATAATTTTACGTATCATTTAAATATTAATCATAAATCATTCTCGTCGAAGTTAGAAACTCTCAGAGACAATCACTCTATATTGATGTAATTTACTTAAAGCACCCAGTCTCATCATTGGCGTCTACAACAAGGACGATCACTATTAATTTTAAGGAGTTACGTTCCTAATGTATGAATAATTAGGATATATCTTTTTCAATAAATATTTTATCTCATCATTAATGAGTTTTGAGAGAGGCTTTGTGATTGATCATCTAGATTGCGGCCTTCTAAGTCGATGTGTCACTAAATTGTTTATCCAGTTTTATTACCATCTGAAATGGTGAATTTATACATAAGGTGAATACATAATAAGAATCGAAGTCTTCCTCAGCGCTCATTTTATTGAAAGTTTCACCATGTTCTTTTTGAATTTCACGATTTTTCAAAAAAACTAACGCCTTATATTATATTCGTGTAAACAAATTCGCATCAACTTACCCAAGCGCAAAGTCAAAATGTTTTCGGTCAATTATTCATGGAATGTCCGGTAACTTAAAGGTCTTCCTCTCCGTCTTTTTTCTTACACTGAAGACAACGTAACAACGCGCGACATCGTGGAATCCACAAAATAACGCAGCGCCTCTGCTTGAAATTTCAAGTATTTCCTTACCTCGTCTTACTTGAGGGTCGTAAGAGGCGGTTTCAAATGGGAAAATGCGTCCTTGCGAAGACATGTAAGGAGCAGTTCTTCTCATCTAATTCGAGTCGGATTGCGGCCTCTTCGTAGAAAGGGGAGGAGGCATGTGTAGGAGGAGGGATTTTGGCAAACGCGTGCGTCGGATCAATATTCCCAGGGACCTGAGGTGTGGGTGGTCGCAATTGGAATAAGGTGGGGCAGATAGCATTCTCGTACTTCTTATTGTAACAATCATAGCGGATTTATTCCTCTGGGTAGTGTTTCTTAGCGAAGATCTTTCACGGTCACGGAAATCACGTTTGCCACGTGTAGAAGATATGGGTATAAGTAGCTTTTTTAATTTTTACGGTATGAAAATACAGATCCGATAAGAATGTGCCTTAACTTTGTAACCTTCTTTACTTTCGCTGCTATTTTGATGGTTTGAATTTATTTCTTGAATTATGTTCGACAACAACACCTGTATCCATTTACTTCTTTACTAAACCTATGTTAATAAGAATTTGATTTAAGGTAATTAGATCAACAATTATGATAAAAATTAATCGATGTATGATAAATAAATATAAATGGATGTACAATAATTAGATGTGTAATCATGATATTAACGATACGTTTTCTAGTCTAGTTTTAATTATTATTTTTCACTTCCTGATATAGATTTTTTCAATTTTATTTCCTCACACATTTTCATTGCTCTGGTAATAAATAAAGTTACTCATTTTAGCTCTTCCAGAAAATGGAATTTGAATGAATTTTGAATGACTAAAAGTAAAACCGCCTTAAGAAAATCGTCTGAAAAGCATGCTATAAGCAGGATAGCGTTTTATCAGGGATTTTTTCATTTCTTGGAAGTTTGTTTTCCTCTTGAAATGTTTATTTCAATCTCTTTCAGAATCTCCATTTGTTTGATTTGTTTGCCGCATTTGAAGACGGTATTCATAGAGTTCGCGAATTATTGCTGTCTAAGATTTGGTGCCTCAAAAAGCTAACCATATTAAAAAAAAATTTTTTTTGAAGCTTTTTGGACAAAGAGAGCGCCTTCCTTTGTTACTGCAATTTGGTAATCATACATTCTGTTATAAGGAAAATTTTTACCTGGTAGATAATTAGGGAAGAATAACATATATGTAGCTTGTAGCAGTGGTAAACAGAGTCACAGAGCACAATCTCCCAAAAAACGGTCAACAATCTTCTAAAAATTGCATTGTCACTCTTTTTTATTCGATAAGTTTACTACATGTATTATTTGTTGCGTTGAAAGTAAGCAACGTTTAGCCACTTTTCATTATATTCTGACCTGAGACGAAAGTGATGGCGAAGATTTCTCACTATCAGAACTAGCTAGAATCATCTCTGTCAGATGGATAGTGGACTGCTTCACAAAAGATTCCTTTTCTTTCGGCAAAATTAGTTGTCACGTAAAAGAGAGTGAAATGTAACCCAAATACAAACATGGCGAAGAATGAGAGGAGAGAGTAGGAGAGCGATAAAGATAACTTACGTAATTTTTGGTGTGTCAAAATTTTATTTTAAGTTTTAACAGGGTTTAACTTTAGTTAAAGAGCTTATTCTAAGTATCATTTTTTGTTTAAACCTTCGATTTCAGTTTTTAATCTTCTTAAACTCACTCTCTTCCCTTCAAAAAATTTCTTTCATTTCTTTAAACCTGTGATTTGGTATATTATCTCGTTTGTTTGTTACCATCTTTTGTTATCTCCCAATAATGAAAGTCGACTTACATCATTTAACATTTACCTTTTTCAGTCATCATATTTTGTCTCGCAGCTTCCTCATTTTTTTAGTCGATTCTTTGTGTGTATTTTCCTAATTTCATGATATTATCTCTTTGTTTTAATTGTTGTAACTAAATTCTTGAAAGACTATTAGGCCCAGTTTTCTTTTCTGAACCCCTGTAGAATTCGTTTACTTTTCTTTATCTTCTCCATGACATCTGCCCTGTATGCCAAGATGCTTGCAGAGTGAAAATTTAGGCTGTTTTCGGCCTTTAGTGAGGTGTTAGAGAATGAAATCCACCTTTAAAAAGAAATATTTCTAAGGTTCATCTTGTATTTTAGATTTTTTGTGGAATACTTTTGGTCCAATACTGAAAACTTGTTGAGTACTTCTTTCACGTGTAGTGTCTCTCTCGTCGTACTTCTAGATTTGGGAAACGCAGCTTTTTATTCCTTATTAGATTTTTATTAGATTTTAGAGAAACACGTATAAAATCCAATCACGGCGAGTACAAATTGTTTTATTTTACATATTACAATTACTTAAAACACTCGCCAAAATTCCTCAAGAACAGTTTCAGCTGCCCGAAGGGAGAAAATATTTCCCATCCGATTTAGGTGTTTTCTGGACAAAGTAATTATTAAACTTTATTTATGTAAATTATTCAGCCCCAAGGCCCGTTTAAACTGCAATCTATCCATCATTAGTCACCAAAGTCTTAGAGAGGGAATGGGGCTTAGTAGGCTGAATTAGGAGCGAATTATCGTAGTTTGCCCTTGCTTTTTCAACTTTTCCAGGATACAGTTAGTTTAAAAGACCATGTAAGTGCATCGCCAAGACTATGAATAACACTTTAATAGCATATTATTAGTTGTGACCAAAAGGAATGCTTTTATTAAGCATCATTCATACCTCAGTAACTTTCATAGAAATATCATAGCCATGACCTGTAACTAGAAAAAAATATATTAAAAATCACGTATTGACACTGAAAGCAGCCAGTGATGCATGATCAACTTGAGATAACGTTTATTTATTCCATTAGATACTGGTTTCATGTTGTGACGCAAAATTTCTGTAAATGAGTATATCATCTTGCTCTGAATCCTTAATGTAAATTTGGGATAACATTGGACAGTAGATGAAAGATATATTTCACCATACCAAGGAATCTCTTCAAGAGGAAGGTGGTAGCAGGAGCATCACATCCTGTATTCATTATTTTTCCATCCATTCTCAAGCAATCGAAATTCGTTCCTTGGATCTCATTTTCTTCTTCTCATTGGCGAAATATTCGCTTCTCCTGATTCTTTTGCAATTTCTCTCTCCATCGCCTTCTCACGGCGCTCTCTTTCACCTCCACTTCATCCTTCCGATTCACCCCTTATTTACATTCCCTCCCTCTCAAAGTCATTACTCTTCTCTCCCTCCCCTTGTTTGTCTACTTATCCATCACCTCTCCCTCTCAATAAACCCATTCTCTCTTCCTCCATTCGCTCCTCCCCCTTTCCCACAATCCCCTCCGTTCGTTGCTATGACTACCATGAATCAGCGAGCGCTCGACACCTGATCCAGACTTCCATTTCGGGGGAGAGACTGCTTCTCCCCTTCTCCACGCCCACCTTTCTGCTCCATGTCATTCTGCGCCCTCCGACCGCCTTTTCGCTACAACACTTTTTATCCCACGTTACTGTATGTTTTGATGATTTGGGTGCAATTCCATTCAACCATCTAACTTTTGTTCTTTCTTACCGATTCTCGCCTATAGCTGGAAGCATCTGAAGGGAATTTATGTAATGAATGTAATATTTTAAAAGCTTCTCACACGTTTTTCGTTCATTGTGGACATCCAGGGCCGTATTCAGACGTTGACCAATTCACAGATATGCTTTCTTCTTAGGGCCCCGAAAGTGGACGGCTAAATGTAGTTTGTGGTAAGAATCACGTATCTCTTTCTCATAAATTTTAATCTCACTGAAAAACTGCCATTTATAGGGATGTATCTGAAAAAATACAGTACGGTAAAAGTACAGCAAAAAAATTCATATAGTCATAAAGGCTCTATATCTATAAGATTAATTAAGTAGCTCTTTCAGAGTTTCTTGCCTCCGAAGGAAGAGGAAGACTGCGGTGTTTGGGTTTAGATTTTCTGTTTTTCCCATTCAGCAAAATTTAACCTTTTCATTGACTTGGTCTTTATGAACAATGAAATGGAGAAAATTATTATTAAATAGGTCAAAATTAATAACCTGCGAATATCTAGCGATAATTTTAAATGTCAGTAGTCTAGAAGAGTGTTATCCTCAAACCATTACAGAGCGTACGGCAGAGGACGGCCTACCCGCCTTAGGACGGCTGAATCTGAAGGCGGTCCTATAGACATCACAAGATACACTCCAAAAATCCATGTTCTAATATCGAGTACTCGACTTCTAGCACCATTACCCACTCGTTCATCACTTCCTCTGGTTATTTGACTGAGTATCCCTAAATTAAAATGCGTTTTCTCAAGAGAGAATTTCGGGGTGGCGAAAATGAACTTGAACAGCGCAAAACATGTTTCAGTTTGCTTTCTTCTCTTTCATTCTCTTCTAATTCTCAATTATCGATCTTTTTCTATTCTTCGATTATTTCACGGTTAGTGCCATTACCTTTCATTGGAGCGAAAGGGTATAGGTTAATAACATAAAGGGTAAAGGGTTAATAACATAATGTGCGAAGCAGTGTTTGTCTTTTCAATAAATTTAGATGTTTTCCCTTCACATAAAGGTGTTCTTCGTCGAATCTTCGGGAATCGTTTCTGGACAATGATTCATGGACTTTGAGAGCTCTTTTTCTTAATTGCGTCTCCTAAAGTATTGGAGTAGAACTTAAATGTCTTCAATGAGTGATGTAAGCTTGTTTTTTTATCGAACTCTTGATCTTTTCGACTTCATTCAATCAAATTGAACGTCTACCCTATTTCTGATCGGATGATTTTTTCACCATGAACTTGGCTATAAATAATAAAGTTCTGGTAGGTGAACTTCTGCAGTGTAAACCTCCTATGTAACCATAATTTAATAAATCTCAGTCTGCACGCCTGTTCTATCGACAACGAACAACGAGCGCTGAGATTCGGCTTCGATTATTGTTTCGGAAATTGTTTTTCGCGTGTTTGTTGAATATATTTCCAAGAATGCTCTTTATTATTTTATACGGGTCCTAAATGAAGTGGTAATTATAATTATCTGTGGTGTTGTAGGGGTGGGATTACTATGCACTGGACATTCTTTTCTTTGAAATTTACTTCGGAAATGTCTATCAGGAGTAAATAAATGAGACTAGTTTTATCACGTTGGGAAACAAGAAAGTGATGTAAATAATAATTTTTAAGTATTGATATGAGCATGGAACCATTGCAAATTTTACGCATTGAATACGCGAGTAGTACTCGATGGATTGACTTTTTAAAACAAGATATTCAATAACTCATACAACTTCCCGAAACAGATTCAGTGAACAAGTAAAGATTTTCTGTTAAATTATAAAATTGAATAGACATCTCATAATTTTAAAATGGTAGAAGGTAAAACCTACGATTTGAATTTTTCATTGCGGAATACTTACGTACCTCTTTTGCTTCCCCTAGCATCTTAACTGTTTCTTTCTGTTGCTTTACCAATGTCTACAATCTGTTCAGAATATGCTAATGCATCAAACGAAAGGAGTATGTAACAAATCTAACCAAATATCTAATAAATGAAACCCAAAATGGGTTTCAACAGTGGTTATCGATTTTTCAACAGACATGGGCTTTTATACTTTTAGTTCTAGACATGTAATATATTGCGTTGCTTTAGATCATCAGTAGGAGAAATCGGTAAATGCCACTTCGGTAGGTATAATTTAATCCAAAATTGTTTCGTATGACCGAAATTCTGCCTTCCTGCATTAGGCAGGAATAAGCTCATATCTTGCAATGAAACCCAAAACAGAAGTAGTATCTCAGCTCGGTAGCCGCGAAATATCTTTTTACCGTCTTTCAACTGTAATATTCGTTACTGTAAAGGCTGCCGCATAATTTTCGGTTGGTTTCCTCCGCCTGCAAAAGAATTATTCTTTCATCTCCGAATTGAGATTGCCTCCTCGGGGCACCAATAAATGCAACCTGTGTTTTCTCACGCGATGTAGTAGTCGTCTTCCGAAGGGTGACTTCTCGGTGACGGTGATAAATTTCGACGTTATATTTCAGCTCAAAGAATCACTCCATAAAAAGAGATATATTATCGGAAATCACGTAAACTTTCCTTCGCCCCCCTCCATTGCTTTTCGTAGTTCTCTTCAAGAGAAAAAAATCCTTCCGATAATGCTTATTTACTTTACCTCTGCTTTGATCTCTACTCCGTTCAGTGTAATTTCAGAAGCGGAGAAATTAACTTTTCAAATAAACTCCGATCACAATCGTTCTCTAGCCCTTCGAATCCTTTTGATCTAACTCTCAGAGGATGTATGTGTTTTTGTTTCGAAAGTTAACGAGCGTCGAAATAAATCTCTGGCCCACGTAACGACCTCGTTAATCTCTCCCGGTTATGAGCCGGACTTTATGGAAAGCAAATATAAATAACGGAGTTAAATACGAGGAAAATCGAAGCATGGGGCGATTCCCGCATGGGTGCCCCACGATTTGTGAGAGGAAATAAAAAGGATTCGGAATGAAGGGCGACGGACGGAACCGCGGGGGCGCCACTAAAAAATTCCTCGCTTACGAACTCGTAAAATCAAACGACAGGCGAAATGCAGAGAGCCACTTTTAGATTTAGAGTTAATGGCGAATTGGAATTAAAAGGAAGCGGACGATTATTTTAACGAATTGCGGGAAGAGGGTCGTATTTTACAGCGCGTCACAATCCTATAGTTTTCAAGCGGAAGCCTCGAAGATTTTTCAGCTAAAACTATAGGCTAAGGCGTTGATACGAGCACTCAAATGTACCCACTGTCACCTGTTCGAATCCCGCTGGTAGTAAGATTAGATAGATTCGTCAATTTGCGCGAATTTGATTTTTTTAAAGGTGCGAATTTCCCACGTAATTATGGTGTTGGGCGAAAAGCGAAAAGTTGGTATAAAGGCAGAAAAATGGTACATACATTGCCTCAAAGAAAGATAAGTTGTACTATTTTATAACTTCTATGTATGTTACGCCCTTTATGAAGTGAAGCTTTGCATGATCTTATCTTTGATATGGGATGACAAAAATATTATGAGGCAATTACTAAATTCTATTTCTACGAAGTGAACCTTCTTGGGTTGAATACGTTCACTAAGGTATTTATAGATTATATAAATTTGATAGCCGCAAAAATGTGTGGGATGTGGAAAGGTCTGAAGCGAGAGACTGATGATGCGCAAGGAGTATGAGTCGTTTCATTTTATATTTAAAATGTATCATATCTCCATATTACCCATCGCTGATTACGATCTCTATTAATATTCTTGCTTCTACTCACAAGTGAGTGCGGGTCATAGCCGTACGTGCCCTGAGCGCAAATGTATAACAGGGCGGGAATGGAAATCGGAATTCACCGAAAAAGACCTTCCGGAAAATTCTTTCGTCGTAGAAATTCTTAACACTCTTGAAAATAAGTTTCGAAGTTGATGCGTTTTTAATTTGAACGCATAATGGTGCTGCTCTACAAATTAGTTGCATTTTTAGGGATAAAATGTATAATCAGAAGTGGCCTGCTGAATCATCTTGATTAAAGACTTAAAATAGCATGCTTTTATGTGAAACTGAGGTAGAGTTTATTGGGCTAATGGTCATTTACATCGACATCCCGCTATCCTCTATAGGGCGCATAGCAGAGGATGGGAAACACCCAACTTCCTGATTCTGCTCTGATTCTGAAAACCTGAATTTTGTACCTTACACTCACTGTAAATAGAAACAAGTAATAGCTATCCGTTCTCGCTATTATTTCTCGAAATTCATTTGGCATCTGGCATCGAAAATCGCAATTGCAGAGTGTGGAAATCGCGATATAATGTATTTCATCATGTGAATCACTACTTATTTCTGATACTCTTCTAGAGAAACAATAGTTTCCCTTAAATAAAAAAGCCGCTCTATTATTTACGCGCTCCAGCTGCAAGATCAACTCTTCTCGTGCGGATTCTACATAGTGCAATAATATGTAAGGGACGAACTAGCGAAAATACTACCTCTTAGACACTCTATTGAATATCCTTGAGAATCAAAATATGACATCATAATGTCGAAATCGGTAATGTATTATGTTGGTACTGCGGATAAATTAAAAGTTAGTTCCTAAAAATGTACTACAGTTCATCGAATAAACTCTTTGTTTTAAACACAATGTCTTTGATAGGAAACTGAAAGAGCGAAATTTAAATTTTTTAGGAGACTCAAAACTGAAAAAATAAATATACGTGTTTCTTTTAATGCCCTTTTAATACTTTAAGCTTAAGTTACATTGAATAATAAAGGGGTGCTACAAATCCAGGGCTACGAAAGTCGTATCTAAGGAGCTACCATTTGTTTCCAAATTCAGCTTCGTGCATGTTTCTGAATAAAAGGATGTGTTAAACTATAATCCGATGCGTAATTACATAAATACAAGCGATCTGAGAGGTAATCATTCCTGTAAAAGTCTGTCAGCTCCATGCTGTTAGGTCTTTGGACTTTCTCCCTATTTTTAATTGAAAATTGTTTCCATGGTTCATTTAAATTCCCATCCATGATTATTCACATTTTTATGGAGCTTACCTCCCACTTCGCTTCCTAATAATGGAAATATTTAATTTGACAACTTCGAGTTATGGAAGTTTGACCCTATTATGTGTGGGCCCTCCCCTCGAATTCCTTCCGTTCACATACAAACACTTCACCGCTGACGCATTGTAGCTGCCCTTCTAATGTCCCATCGTGCTGGGATACATGGAGGTTATGTTGACGCTCCGCGGGTCGTCATCTTCTCCGCGTGGGGTCCCAATCTTTTTTTCCCAATGGAAAGGGGCTCACCGTTGGAGATTCTCACGGGTGCGCACGCGGTGGCTGGCTCCCGTCGTTGCGGTCTCGGCGCCCCGCAGCTCGGCCACAGGTCTGCTTAACCTCATCATCCCGGCCATTATCAAGCACCCACTCACTCCTGCACTCTTCATCCATATGTCTCATTCCCCCCCCCCAATATTCTATATCCATGTATCTCGCCATCCTCTTCCTCCTTGATCCATTTACTTTCTGCAGCTTCTTCATCGTATTCTCTGCTTTTACCTTCTCCAAATGCTCGCCGTGTATTTCATTGATTCAATTTACGGAAAACTTCCGAAAAACATCGTGTTTTCGGTTGCTAGGTTTCTGAAAAAACTCAAAAAAGCTCTACTGTCGTCAACCATGATGTTCGCGTGAAGCAGCTCGATTCATTCATTCATTAGCAACTGTTTATTGGGTCTTAGGGAAACTGTTGTCTATGTTGCCCTCCGGAATATGTTTTATCTCATGAATTAAATATTTTTTTAATGAGCAACAATCTCACGTCCGAATGTTCGTTTAATTCACAATATTTCCATCCTTTCTCGTTGATTTCCTTGGTTCATATCATTTTCTTAAAGTCAGTGCAATTTTTGGGTAAGTGGCCATTTCAACTCTCTCGATGTGACTAAAATCAACCGCTGCCATCTTACACTTCTTACCTTAATCTTACTCTACCTTCATGTTTTTTAAATAAGATTACATTTTGTAATCTTATTTAGTGGAATGGGTAGATACATTTACATAACTCAGTTTTAATACATAAAAAATTGTACGTTGATGTGAAAAGAAACTTATGTTATAACCTTATAAAGCAACGATGATTTAAATTAACTCTAATATCGCGAATTTTTGGGAAATAAAACAGTTTTTCGTGGTTTTTCTTACAGTTTATGGCTTGGTTTTTCCTTATTCCATAAAACAGTTATGAAAACCAGATGCAGGTATCAACAGCAAAACAAGCGCCATTACCATCGAGGTTAGATGATTCATTGATGCAAATGCCTGATCTCTGAAATAGGCATCTGGTTTCCTAAAACATTTTACGAGAAGATCGGGCCATTTAGCTTTTTCGATGAACGGCTGAACATAGGTCTTCTTTATCAGCTACAGCGTTTTGTATCGAAGGAAAATGCTACGTTTTCTTCTGCTTCTCGGAAATAATCTCACTGACTTGCAGAATGTTAATGCCGAGTATTGTGGTAATATATTTATATCAACCTGTAATATATATATATTCCGGTATTCTATATGTTTATATATGTCAGAGGTTTGGTACCGCTTTTCATCCGAAGGTCTCATTTAAAAACGCCAGATCGCATTAAAATTTTCAGAGTTTATATTCTCTATATTTAAATATCACGGCATCGAAGTTCTATTTAATGAAACGAATTCAATCGCTCCTGGGAAGTGAGACTGAGAAACTGAATAATTGAAATGTCTGAAATTGTTTAGTAATTTATATACTAATTATTTTGTGTACTATACGTATTGTTTTCCAGATACTTCTTTTCCTGATAGCCAACGTTTAATTAATTCTCTTGCGTAACAAATCTGAGAGCGTTCTTCTCCCCTCTGCGTATTTGCCCCATCTCGACCCCCTTAGCCATTGGACCTCAATTTGTGCTTACCTCTCATTAAATTTCTCCTGCTTCGACCGTCCCACCGGCGTTCTTACCCTCCGGATTTCGTAGCATCCTATTCTCCTATATTTGTGGAGCTACATAAAGAAGACGTTTGCCGTTTACAAACCACATCACAATGGCGAACGAATAACCATATATATCCATGATAAAGAGTGTAAGAAATTTAATGGTTCATTTCCATTTTCACAAAAAATTCAGGAAAGGAATATTATTTTAGAAAAATGTAATGCTTTATGTTTGGGTAAAAAATGACAAATAACTTTACTCTAATTTATAAATTGATCAACAGCAAATGCAGCATGTTACCGCATAATTAAATAATGTCTGATTTCTGTTGAATCACGTTACTGTTGTCAGGTAGTAAATCTTAGTTTATAAACATAGATTGGACTATTTGAAAGGTGCTGATGTAGCTGGCGAAATCTTCAGTAGTTAGAGTTGGAGTAAAAACACTAAGATAGAAAAAATATTTTGAGGGACCAAACGAAGAAATGTAAAAAATAAATGAGTCAAATCTAAAAGACTTGGTTTAATGGAAGCATGTGTGTGTAAAAAAAGTGCGGTAATGCGTTTTCTTTTCCAAATTGTGAGCGGAATTTATATCCTGTAGAGAACCCTTTTTGACACATCCTAACGCAGGATTCTATCCATCTGAAGGTGAATATGAACTTACCGGGTACTCATCTGCTTCGCATGATTGTAGTATATATAAATAAATATTGACTTCTAATGTAGGAATTCTAGTATTAGTAATTTAAATCCAATGTATGCTAATATGCAGTCAAACCGACCAAACTCTGAGACACTTCTATATTCACTAAAAGCCGTGGGCACGTTTTCACTTGCATATTAATGCTATATGCCGTTATTGGCGTATAGCAGGAGTTACAGTAATGAGTAACATGATCCTTTTCTACTTCTAAAAAGTGTTTGCTTCTCTCACGACCCCCCCCCCCCACCAAAAGAAATGAACAGAGGTCTGCTCTAGTGTTAGTGATTAAACGTATGACATGATCGTATGTATGCATTTCGAAGAATAAGCATTCATATCAATCATGATGAAATTCAATAAATTAACTTCGAATTCTTTTTCTTCTGCTAGGTATGCATTGTTAACGATTTTTAAGACGATATGTAACTAAATTGGACCATACGTTACTGGTGTAAAAGTATTAGAAATTTCACCAACTATGAATTATATCTACCGTTAAAACTGTTTTAGTAAAATTTTAAAATTTGCGATATTGATAATATTGCAGAAAGATTACATTAAAGACCTGCTTCTAATCCTATAATGACATAAAATTTATTTTCCTTCCAGGTGAGCACGTTAATCCCTCTCATTGGTGATTCATTTACAATCTACCTCTTGGGCCCTTCATCACAGGTATCTTATGCATGTTATGATAAATTTTGTCTCTTGTAAATAATATTCAGACGACTTGTTGTTATAAGAATCTCAAAAATACAGAATCTAATTTCTCTTCCCCAGATCGATTAATACAACTTCTAAACGTTTACCTATTGAAAAATGTAATTCCATTACTTGATAGGCCAGCAAAATCCTCTATATATTATTTTAAAACATACATTTTTGGTGACCGGGACTTTCCTCCCTTATTACTCCACCAATACATATGCCAATACCAATATTTTAAGGCTTTTGTTTAAACTTTAGAAATAAAAAATATAAATAAAATTTAAATATATATACATACGAAATTTTATTTATTTATTATTATATAGATAAATTATATAAATTTATTTATTTATTATTATAGTATATAAATTTATTTATATTTTATATATGTAAATAAAAAATATACATTTGTTAAACATAGTGCAGATGATTTCTAAGGCTTTTGTTGCTCAGCTTGATCAGCTCGATAGGCAAATCATCTAGTCCCGGGGCCCTGTTATTTTTCATTGCTTCTGATGCTGTCTTCACTTCTTCCAACTTGAATCAGCTCAACTTCGGTTTCTTTTATTTCCTCCGCCTCAAAGCCTGCGTCTTGATATTCTCTACGATTTTCTATCAATAAATTACTATAATGTTCTTTCCATGTTTCTATTTTTATTGGAATTATTTTCCGCTTCTCATTTGTGTTCTTCCTTAAGCTATTAATGGTTCGCCAAGCCTCTCTGGACTTCGATCCTCCTATCATTGAATTTATTCGTGCGCACCTTGCATTCCATGCCTCTTTTTTCTGACTTATCTATTATGTACTTATATCTATTATAAATATTGCGGTGTTCTGGTCCTTTCTGGGTGTTCAGCTAGTTGAGATAGAGTTTTTTGTTTTCTCATACCAACTCCTCAAGTTCATCTGTCTACCAGAAACTTTTCGATGTTACTTTTCCTTTCGTTCCGAGTGCCTCTAGCGCTGTTATTGTGTATCTTATATTTCAGCCTTTCATACATTTCCACAGCTGTACCTTTTATCTCCTCTTCAAGTATTTTTGTGAGGCGCTGTTTTTAAAGCAAGCTTGTGGATTCATTCCTTAAGCTGTCCAGGTTATACTTATTTGTTTTCTCGTTTTTTATTGCTCTTTAGTTTTTGTTTGTTTGCATAGTTTAATTTATACAGCTGATTTTATTAGTAGGTGGTCCGATTTAAAGTCCGCTCCTCTCCGTACTTTCACATCATGAGGTTTTATAAATATATTCTGTTTTATCACTACGTAGTCAAGAATTGATTTTAAATTTTTTGTCTTCTGAACTCAAATGTACTTATTTATGTCTTTATGCTGGTAAAAACCATTTAATATCTTTAGAGAATATTCCTCGCAGATGTGTCTCCATCTTGTTCCATTGTCATTGACTACTTCCTCTCCATATGATCCAATTGTTTTGCTATCAACTGCTTTGCCTACTCTACCATTTAGGTCTCCCAGCAGTAGTATCTCTTGTCTAGATATTACCCGGCTTAATTCCTCAGAGAGTGTATTGAAGACCCGTTTTTCCTTGGGATTTATTCTGGGTATAATAAAAAAATATAAATACCTACGGTTACCTTGCGAAGTACGAAAGAAACATTTGGTTTCATCAAAATTCACCAAAAAATATTATTCTTGAAGTCAATATGCTTTATCCAACTAGGCTATCCGGCTGGAGATTTCAAAATATTAATGAAAATTCCATCTATGCATAACTCAGTTGGATAATGCAACATGCCTGTTAGAGGCAGATCGTTGGTTCGGTTCCAGGTCCTGTCTTTTTTTCCTAGTCGCTTTTTTCTTGGAACCATCCTGGGTATAAGCCCTTACTTGTAAAAACAACTAAACCCTTTTTCTAATGGTTAGATTTTCGTCAAACATTATGACAGCTTTTATCTTCGAGTGGATAGATACAGTACGGAAAAAACATTTGGTTTTATCAAAATTCACGAAAAATCATATCTTGAAGTCAATCTTTTCGTTTACTTCATCACAGCCGTGCGGGCCGAGTTTCGCGTCACCATCGTAATATAGATTTGTCTTTCGACGTTATCAATAGACTTAGAGGATTTTGATTTGCTAAAAAAATCAGTTTTTTCCTGGAAACTTTTCCACTGTATTTTTTTCTTACGAAAAAAGGACGAAAAGTAGCAGGCGACTACATTTCTTCTTGCATTTTCCCGAAAACTCATGTATCCTTATAGATTTTCCCAAGGCACTCTTATGCAAAACTGTTAACAGTAGAGTGAATAATATTGAAAATAACGTGAAAAGTAGATTTCACGAGGAAGATTTTGATACCAGAATAGACCTTGTTTCTTGAATAACAAAACAAAATTCTTCGGTTCAAAAATATCATCCTCTGCACCCAATTTTTTTAAATATCACTTTCATACTTTTCCTTCGATTATGACAATATTAAACCTGGATTGAATTGCACTATGCCATAAAGAATTGATTTTTGTTCATGCTGAATGTCTTCTAAATAAATAAATAACTTCTCGTCAACTTTCTTTTCCTGTGCAAATGTAGCAACAGCGCGCGTCGTTCTCCCATTAGAAATAAATGGGGCCCTACGCGATGCGTGGTGTCTTGATGACGATGGACGGAGTATAGCAGCCATGTATAATTTCTCTTACCGATGAATTTATTCTTCAATTTACTGCCACAAAATTAACATTTATGTGTTTCATGAATTGGTTTTCTTTTACTGTTACTGGAGTGAGAAGATTTTGAGATTCTAGATAGGTCCAGTACCATTTGAGAACATTTTTGCCTTAAATCGCACGCAATGGGACAAGTTTAAGGTCGGACGGCGTCATTGAAGAAGAGAAATAAACGGCGCAACTTTTCGGACAACCTTTCGAGATTTCAAGATTCCTTTAGATTAATGAATGGCATTCGGGAAATGAAAAATTTTGAGAACCATTGGCTCAACACCGTTCATTTGCATTTTGAAACCTCTCGTTCGTATCGGGTTATCATGCGACCCTCTATTGCAGAATCTCTCTGCTCTTGAGATATGGAGACCGAAAAAAGTGCAACGATCTTGAGAAATAGGGATATCACGAGGGTAAAAATTATGCCTCGCCGATGCGTTAGGGCTAAATCAAATTGTTCGGAATCCGCCGAAGTACTGGTTTTACCCTCTTTCATCCTTTTTCCAAGTGTCTGGAATGCTTACATGGCCGTACTCGTGTGAGTGTGCGGGAATATCTACTCAAGGCATCTTCCGAGAAAGACAAATTGTCCTGAGTAATGGCACCGTTTCGGGAGTAAAAGTTGTTCGATTACTAAAGGGTCGCGGGTGAAAAAGGAAGTGTACTCAGCCTTGTATGTTTATCTTAGGATCTGGAAATACTCTATTCGAATTTTGGAAAACGTGTGAGATAGAAGAAAAGGCATCGTTAGAGAGGGAATTGACTATTTAATGTATTCAAAGAAAAGACTATTTTAAATCTGGTGGAAGTGCATCATCAGTTCCGATGATGCACTTGATGACGTTCAGGATATTTAATGAGATTATATTTTCCTTGAGACATCTTTCGGAAAATGCAAACGGAAACATTTATCCTTAAGAGTTCTATAGTGATACTGAGTTTATCCAAAACTTCCGCGTTTCCAAATTTACCGTTCGTTTATTTAGCTTATCCAAGGTGAAACTTCTGAGCGAGTATTTTTGTCTTTTATAGATCTCGTAACGCTTTTTGTTTTTAATTTCAATCAAAAAAGAAGAAATTGATCCTGTCACAATAAGCGTGCTCTCAAAGAGCTTGAAAATTTTCTCTTGATGAAGGGTCTCACGCGTTACTACAGATTTTTACGTAGAAATCTTATGAGGGATGTATTGCTTCCTTTCTGGCCTCTTTGCATATGAAATTGGTTAGCAACATTCTTGTCACAGGCATGATTTAATGGGTTTTATAAGCTGAGCCGATGGTGCTGGATTAGAAATGAAATCAGTTTTTTAATGAGTTTGGTCGTTTTGTGATACGATAATACATTATTCCAATTTCCTTTTAAACGCTGAAGATTGCGTAATCTGCATTTGCTGATACTCATGTTCTAGAGACGTCCCTGAAGTCATAACCCAACTTCCTTTGCCTCAACCGCAATATATGAATGTAAAGAAGGAGCCTCGTCGTTTGTCACAAGAGAAACTCAAGTTGTATGAACAACAGTCTGAGCCATTAGCTTATCCATTAAAATGATCCAATATTCTACATCGTGATACGATAATCAGTGTTTTTTGTGATCGCCGTACAGTATTGTCAGAATATTTCTTCCACGAATGTTACATGATTTTTTAATATCGTATTCGTCATGGAGAATCTTCGCCATGAACACAGTGTACATAATTGGTGTCTGTTCATTGATTCAAGTTAAGTTAGTCTAATAGCACTATTTATTCACAATGGAAACAAATTTCCATGTTTTCATTCACCTCACTTAGCTACACGGTTTTCGTTTCTGTTCATCACCTTGTATTTGCACGAATGGATTTTCAGTCGCTATCTTCCTTCAGTTTCTGCTCGTAGGTCTACATTCATTCATGTAAACCTCAGACTATACCATTGTCTTGTTCCAAGTCATCCATATAATAAGCTGAAATGCAGTTTAATTAACCAGGGGTACTTTTAATATAAACAACCTCTTAAACTTACCTTCTACTGCGGTCGACTTTGATGCCAATCTTTTGACTTTTGAGATAAAAATTTGAAATGGATTACCAACCGCGATAAACTGTGGAGCTTACTTAACACCAAAAGGTGTATTTGTATGAGTAGATTTTGCATCATAACTATCCTCTCCCTATCTAGCCATGTTGAATATGTAGTTTATGACTGGACGTAGGTCTCATTTTCAGCATTTCCGTAGCGTCTATGTCATCGAAAGATGTGTTTTGCTCCTTTAATTCATTCACTTTAAATTGTAATAATTACTGTGATGTTCAATTGCAAAATGAATAGAATTGGAATTTTCGACGACAGATCTAAAGAGTTCAACCTTCTGGTAAAAATTGAAATTTAAAGAATAATGAAACATTTCCGTTCTGTTATATATAATCGAAAAGATTGAAAGACAAGAAAGTGGAACTCGGCTGTTAATGAATCAGAGGTTCGAAAGAGTTGTTAAATTTTACATAATATCTCTGATGAGATTACGCTGAAAACTTTAGCTTCCAAAAACGACGCAGTTTTCTCTTTCAATTAATTTATCCTCTGAGCTTTTTATTTCATTTCTGTGCAGGAACTAGGGTTATTTTGTCTTAGTTGAGATAAGATGTTCTCAAAAAGTAACCAAGAATACCTTCAGATAATATCTGGAAACATCATGGAAAAAATCAGATATCAGAAAGGAAAAAATCAGAAAATAGAGCGAAAACGATTGTTTTGTTGGATCTCGTTTCATTGAAGTGAACTGTCACGTTTGCATGATGAGCCTAATTATGCATTTTCTGCGCTAATTTATTTTAAGTACAATGCAGTCTAGCAAGATGATTGATTTCCTTTTGGATTCCTTGTACGAACGTCTCCTTTAATATTAGAGAAACGATTGCGGCATTAAGTTTATCGCCCGCAAATGTACGCACGTACTACAGATTCAGGTTATTCCACATTTCCACACCATTAATTTCAGAGCGAAGCGGTTACGTATACTCATCGTCCCCTATGTTCGCTCATTAATCGTATCATCCATGTCTCGCAAATAAAGACGGTTTATTTTTGGTCTACATCCGCTCCGAAGATTTTTAAGCCCAGTGGGAAAGTCTTACATTAGGGTACCAGACGAATGAGTTCCTTAATAATTGCACCCCTCGCTTTTTCACACTTCCAACGCGGGCCTCGTCTCGTTAACCCCTTTCTCTCTTATTTTACTCGCGAAAACTCATCCGCAGACTGCTTGATTTATGTCGTTTTTTGTATCTCTCGCGCTCCTCGTTTTCTCTCGCCTCTTCCGCCCCCTCCTTTTCTTTTTATCATCACTTTGGGACCACCTCACATCTCCTTTTCCCACTCCTTCTCACACTCTCTCCATTCCTATTACCAATCCCTCCGACGTCTCTCAAATTTAAACGTGAATGATCATAATGATGGGAAATGTAATTTTCGTACTTAAGTAGTTCATATGTACGGAATGTATGTAATTGATAAGAATTCTATAATTATAATATATAATACAAAAATATCATCTACATAATAACTTATGTAAATTATAATATTATATAATAATCACCGCTGTGTGTGTATATATATATATATATATATATATATATATATATATATATATATATATATATATATATTTATATATTTATGTATATATCTCCGATGTCAGTAACTCTCCGTAAGAAATTCATAGAAGCAATTTTTAAAAATTACACTCCCCCGATGAGGTAGATATTTGAAATTTAGGCATCGATGTAGCGATATTGTTCTACCAAAAGTATCCTAAGTTCACTTTTCTGGATGACTCGAAAGCACTGAATGTGTATGTGTTTGTTGAAGATGGATAAGACGGCCTTGTGCTAATTGGAGAAGTATATCTTTTTACCAAGGATTATGAAATTAAAAAATAAAGAATAAATGTTTTAAAATGAAAGATTATGAAATACTACAGGATGATTTAAATTAGTATTGTTAAAAGTGCTTGGACAACGGAGTTTATTTCGCCCATATTTGCTCCCATCGGATATCGTACTTAGGACCCCTTTCACCAATGATGAAGGCGCTACCGATTTGGCTAACTGAGATCCCCTAAAATTATCTCCCTTTGTTGAGTTCTCGCAAGTTGCCGAATAGCTAGTATGTTGTTCTACCATTGCTAAATCACACCAACGGTGCTGGCTGAACAAATAATTGAAAATTAAAAAGAGCTGGAAATTCTCAAATATGTTATAATGTATATGAGTCAAAACTTTGAAGATTTTATGCCTTCGTCCTCTGCTTCAAGTATCGACTCGAGAGTACTTTCTGAACGGAATTTTTCGGATTATTCAAATTCCTCCGTTTTATTTCCTTTTCTTTATTCTTCTCTTTGGCATCCCATTTTTTCTTCTTTTCCCTCCACTCCCTTTTCCTTCTTATGGAGAATTATTTTTATTCCGCATCTGCGCATTCGCCCCTCTCACGATGCCCTTTCCACGTTCTTCTTTCATTCTCTACATTACTCCTCTCTTTCTATCCCTATTTTTCCTTTCATTCATTTCATCATACTTTCATTTCTTTTTATAAACTTGTATTTTTAATCGGGTCCCCCTCGCTTTGTCCTTCATTTTCATGTCAGTCCTCTAATTATGAATCTCGTTGTATTTCTACTCGCAAGAGAAGTTTTTCCATCTCCTTAGAATTTTTTTCATTCACTTCATCCTTTTCCTTCTTTATTTATATTATCCAGCGTGCCTTAACATATCAGCAAGGAAATACGGCTCGAAGTGATCCTGCAATCAGATCTCGATGAATGGAATATTTTTCATTAGTCTTGGTGTAGGATAAAGAAAAGTTTATCATTTTTGTCACTTTGGCCTCGACTTTGTCCGTGTTCGATATAATATGAAAAGTATTAAGACATTAATAATGTTGAATAATAATTTTCATTTCAGTCACATCTCTTAGAATTCCATTGATAGCATTTTTCATAGGCTCATTGGGCTTTTTTTTACTTGGATTCTTTCCGCATTCCACTGGCTCGGTGAGGAAAGCAAGGGCAAACTACCTTCTCTTCGCCTTGCCTATTAAACCTCATTCTCTCGCTTTTGTTAGTTACTGTTAAAGGGGTTGAAATTCAAACTGGCCTTCGTTTTGTATTTTTTGTTTTATTTTTGTTTGTACATCATCATGCCTCATTTTCTTACTCATATCTTCAGAAATAATAGAATTAACGCAATAAACTAATCCGTATTGAACGTAAATATTAGTAATATTAGTTTTTTGAATTCGTAGGCTCTAATCTTTGGGTCGAATGTCTTTTCCAAGGATTTCCATTTATATTATTACGTTTTAGTACTATTTTTCTATTCATAATAAAAAATCAAACTAATGGTGCGATCGTATGGAAATAATTCGTGTCGAACGTAAATTTTAGAGAAAATTGCTATAAAGTGTATCAGAGGAATATTCTCTCCCCTCATTAGAACATTTTTATCCTGGAATACCTTAATAATACCTTGTTATGCCTTAATAAATAAAACAGTGTCATCTCCCAGTGAATTAAATAATATTTTTATCTTAACAAATCAAAATTCATCGCATAGAAGTGCTGGCCTTTTATATGAATTGGAAGTCGTGTATAATAATATTCCATTCAGATAGTAATTCCACAATTTAAAGACTGATTTTTGTTTGAGTTTTGAATTTGTTCATTTAGTATTATCTCTTGATCATTTACGATGCCGCGGAGTAATAAATTTTCTGAAATTCGTCACTGCTCATAACCATAGAAGCTCGAGAATAGCCTTTGTAAATTATGACAAATTTTTTAGTGAATTTTGGATTCCATCAATACATAAATAATATGATGTCTCGAATACTTTAACTCGAATCGCTGTATCCCACGTTATTCTGAAAACAATCCCGAGTTTACTCTTCTCTCTCTTCTTACACTTTCCTTTTCGCCTTTCCTCTCTTCTTCTTTTTCAACGGCTCTTTTCCGCTCTCTTTCAAAAAATAACTCTTAAAAGTCACCATAGCATCGGTGAGGGAATAAGTCGGAGAAATATAAAAAGAAGATGAAAGAGCCTCTCCTATCACGATAGCATCTCTGCGGCCGCCTTATAGGCGATGTAAATGCTTCGAGTGTGCGATGGTAGGTTAAAGTAATGGGAAGTTAGGATGGGGAAGGAGAGGCAATCCAGAACGCTCCAAGTGGGGTGTTGTTTGTTTGCCTTCGTTTTTATTCGAATGTTTCCGAGTGGAGATCTTATCGAAGGTTTTGATTGGATAACAAGAGGTTTCCTTCAATACTAGGATGTAGGTTTCAGAGAAGGTTTGAGATTTTGATTCTTCCAACACTCTTGTCACATGGCTGCTACTAAATTGAAGAATTTGCGTCTGATATGATTTTTCAATCCTACGCTATGATATAATTTCAAATTCTGAATGTAAGGTCTGGAAATATAATTTTTTTAATTATAGAAAGCTAAGCCTCATAAGTTCTTTATTTCTCTGCTCAACAAAAGAAGCTCAGTTTTAAGGCAGTTTTTATGCTTCATTTTTTATCTTATTTATTTTTAAAAAAATGAATCCATGTCACTTGCCAATTATTTCTTAATATATAGATATTTTTCACAACTTTTCCCCTGTATCGTGAATCAATTTTCTCATCTCCATCGGCCGTCTTCAATCTGAAGTCCGGTGCTGGCCTTCCCTATTGTAGTTTTATTTATTCTTTCCACGAATTTCTCGTTGCTAGGTTACCCCTTAGTTCTTGATGATGCCTCTTTTCTATCTGTATCATGGTCTTCTCTTTGGTCTCTTCACATCTTTCGGTATGCAATTGAGAAACAGCTATATAAATATATCATCATCATCATCAGCCATTTTCAATCTGATGTCGGATGTAGGCCTCCCCAAGCGATTTCCAATTCTCTCTATTATGAGCTTCTCTTTGCCATGTCACCCCTAAGTATAGTACTTAATGATGTCTCTGTTCCAGCGGTCCTTTGGTCTTCTTCTTGGTCTCTTCACATCTCTTGGTGTCCAGTTCAGAACCGCTCTTGTTCAACTATTGTCGTTTCTTCTCGCCACATGGCCTGCCCACATCCATTTCAGTGACCTTACTTTATCTATGATGTCTGTCACTCCTGTCTTCATCCTCTCCCAGATGTTGCGTTTCCTGTCTCTTCTTGCGATCCCAAACATACATCTTTCCATACTTCTTTGCGTTATCTAAAGTCGCTGGGTTATTGCAGCGTTTCACACCCAAGTTTCACTTCCATAGGTCAACACTGGATACAAATATTCGTTTGAATTTAGAATCATAGCCTGTTTTTTGAAGAATATTTTGCTCCGAAATTTGTTTGCTTTTCCAGAAACGCCTACTCAAACTTCACGATGTACTTAGTTGTAAGTTTGATTGTTTCAGTCAGCACCCTAGTCGATAAAAGATAACGCTTAGGATCGAAAAAGACTTAAATAATATTATCTCTGAATTTCTTTAAATATTTACCTATCCAGTTTCCAATGTTTCCATGCTCTTATATTTTTACTTTTTCTGAGTTACGTTTCATGCATTGCTACAAAGGAGGAATTTATTTAAATTTTTGTAGAATATTTAGCTAAAATTAAATCATATCCGGGACTGACTTCAGTTACACTTAGTGTTATTTTTACGCTATATTTGTTGCAAAGATCACGCGCTCGTTATTTATGAAATTCAAGTGCAGCATCGTCGGTGAATTTTTGAAGCGCTTCTCAAATATTAGGTTATATTTTAAGCATACGGAATTCTTGGGAATAATGCGCACACCGGTTGAGAAGCTGCAGCGTTAAGCGATGCCAGGAGTGTAACGTATAATGCAAAACATCGGCGGGAAAACTTCGAATTTCTTGGAGAAAAAACGCATCTTAAACAGGCAGAAATGCAAATTCTCACCTCTCGGGGCGCCTGAATATTAGCGTACCAGGATGCATTCCCGTGTCACGCAACAAGATAGAATCCATTACGAAGAGGAACACGGGAGTATATGGAGAACGAGTGAGCAGGCGAGAGGAAAGGAGAGGCGTAAAAACTGAGCGAGAGATTTTTTATTTTACGAGCCCGAATTCCCGCGTTTTCGGTGTTTGTTCGAACGCACGTAACGTGTGTGGGCACGCTTACGCAATTTATCGCCCGGTCAAAGGGATGCATGTTACTTAATTTTTAATTTTTTCCTCGGATGCCGTCGCTACATCTTTCCTTCTCCTTCGATTTTTCTGTCTGATTCCTCCCTTAACCCTTCAGGTAAATTAAGAGTGTAGAATAAATAAGACAAGGTGGCACTTTGAGGCATTATTCTATGCGTTCATGGATACTCCGTGGGAGGGAGGGGGAGAAGGCGAGGATGGATTGGGTGCCTAGTAATGGATGGCCTGGTGGACGGATGGGGTGCCTCCTCTCGGTGGGGGTATAAATTAGAACTCTGGACAAATGCTGGTTGTCTCGCCGCATGCGGTTGGTTTTTTTATGGGAGCATAGGTTTTTCGAGGTGAGTTGGGACGCTTTTGGGGATGGCTAGCATGGATGTCCGACCGCATCTTTCTCCAGTGGATGTGCTGGAACTCCGCTGGATTCTTTTGGAATGAGACTGAGGATGCCCCATAGCTGAATCTTTTTCTATTTTCGTTTGTCGCGGTTGTTATTTACGGATATGTGCACGCGGGAGTAGTTTATTTTGTTTTTAGAAAATAATTTCGATCTTTTTAGATTATTACATTCCTTTGGTGGTTGGGGCCACCGTAATGTTATTGTATCAATTCAGTTAGCTTATATTGATCAACCTCTATTATTGTAAGCATTTTTAAAGTGCTGGTGATCAACTGCTTATGGCTAATTTATTTCTATACTTTCAGTCGGCGTGAGAAAATTAGATTGCGCAAGTACCGTAAAACTAAGAGCTGTGCTTCAGTAGAATTTTATCAGTGAATGTGGAGAGAAACATTCTTTTCGAAATTAATTTTCTACACAGAATGATCAGATATATATTCACACATCAGAGAATATATATTATAAAATATGAAATAGAATGTATTTTAATTATGGATGGATTTTCTTTAATTATGAAATCAGCCATTTCCAATCTGACGTCGGATGTAAGCTTCCTTAAGCACTTTCCAATTTTTTCTGGGCTTTCCTTTACTATAGATATTCTCAAGTATTTGATATGGAAATCCAAAGAAGAGATTATTCCAGGAAAATCAACGCTTCTTGGTCTCTAAACCTTCGTTAAACCAATCTCATTCTCCATTTTATCTCTTAAAGTTACTTCGGGAAAAGTATTTCATCTTTGGTCAGTAAATAATGTAACTTTTATTCCCTTTATAATATCCTATCTCCGAAAGAGTAAAAGCGTAATTTTTCATCGACTTAATTCATTCAATCGGCTCTCGATTCCTTTCAACATATATTATTTTGCAGTAATTTTAATTTCGTTTTTTAGCATATGTTATATCATTTGTTTCATTTAATATTTTCGGAGTAAGTGCCTTAATTCAGAATACTACTTCGAACTCATGAAAAAGATGAATTTCTCATATTTACGCTAAATTATATAATTGTGAGATTAAATCGTAACTAAATATTCCTTAAATGTGAGTTCAGAATTGCAAGAAAGTATTTGTGGCTAGTTCATTGACTAATAACTGAAGAAGTGGATGAGTTAGATTCTCGACTTAGTCAGATTTTTCCATTCCTTTGCTTCCCCATAGCCTAAAATTATAATCCGTGGAACCATTTCTGAAAATCTTTCGTAATTGAAAATCGCCAGAATCGCAAAATATACCTCTTGTAGAGCAATGAAATTTCGGAGAGGTAGAAATCTCACGTAATGTACACCTCATAGGTTGGCAGCCCTATTCTTTCCCATTCCACATTTTCCTTTCTCCATCCAAAAGTCCTCATCGTCCCTTTGCCTGTGTCAACATCAGTCTTCTCCTATTAAAAAATTCTCGGAGAAAAGCTGGATGGATTTATTTTTATTTCCATCAACTCCTCCTCAAGTCGCCCTTCTCAAAACGCCTTGTTCTTTTTGTTCTCGAAACATTCTACTAGTTCTGGGACATCGGAAACGAGCGGGGAGTATTTATTTGAGCGGTTATTAAATTTAAGGGATCCCGGCTTCTTTTATGATCCTCGATTTTTATCCTTTGCTCGATTGTTATCTGTTCCGCGGAAAGAGCGGACATTTTATTTTGCTTTCGCTTTCTGGAACAATGGCGACTGTTTTATCTCGCTCGATGTGTCGTAAGGCGCGCCGAGATCTATCTGCAGCTACCTTTTTCCTCATACTCCATTCTTATTGGTTGAAACAAATTCCGTTCGCCTGGTGGAGCTTGTTTGAAGTCCTTGTGATTCCTGTGCGGGAATGTTTGACCTTGGTTCCGTATCCATCGCCCGCGTAGTTTATTGCGTTTTTCGCCAGACTGAATGGCGGCTGGAATGTGACGTAGTCCGCTTTTTCAGATTGGTCATTTTCTTTCCTTTCTAAAACTTAGCCTCAATTTTCCGCCGTACATGTATTATGATATAATTCAAAACTTTAATTAGACTCGATCTACGATACTTTTTGATTATTGGGAACAATATGTTGCCTAGAATCAAATTTGGGACTATTTAGCCAAAACACCGATTCATCATACTATTAATAGTACCCCTTAAAATTGTATGTACCACCCCTTCAGTTGGAAATCATTCAGAAATTGACGTCTATTTTTTTCAAGTTATATAAATTTATATACTTGTACACTTCTATGATAAAACCTTTATGCCAATGTTTCAGCTCAGGAAATCCTTGAAAAGTTGTCAATTTTTAATTTCCAAACTTTTGCTAAAAGCAAACATGGATAATTGCGTAGGGCTATTATTTATAATGATAAATGTTCTAAATTTTTTTCAGTTTTGAGTATTTACTGGATGTGTCATTAAAAGTTTATGAATTAAAACTTCACGTATTGTTTGTAAATTTTTTTAAATTTGCAAGAAATTATTTAATGCAATATTTTTCCGGGATGCAACTTAATCATCGAATCCTAAGACGCATCATTGGATGTATCCGTCTTTTCTCTGTTGACATTTTTTAAAGTTGGACACCAATAAGAAAATAATATAAAATTAAAGAATATTGAGCGGTACACGTCGTGCATACTTCAGTCCCACTCTTACTTTGACTACAGTAAGTTACCGCAATATGATAAATGTCTACTAGCTAGGCCTATATGCCAAAGATGTTATGTTAAACCACGCGATCTTGGCGTATTTAAAATCCCGTAGTTCATTCGATAATATATCCTTCCATAATTACATAATAGATTAATTCAATTTCAATATTCATTTTTACCTTATTAAATACTAATAGAGATCAATTTCTGTCCGACTTCTCGTGGAATAGTCCATAAATTATCGAAACGTAAAAAGGAAGAGCTGTTTGGTAAGAAAAGAAAGCTCCCTATAGACTATTTCCCTATTATCCCTGACTATAGGTAATCGACCAGTCCCTGACTATTGATAATCGACGTAGAAACAAAAGTTATGGGAAGCACCTGTAGAAGAAGGGTGTTAAGGAAGCAAAGGAATGAATAAAATCGATGTATAAATTGTTTATCTTATTAAATGCTAGAAAATAAACTGTAATGTGGACATGGAACATATATCCCGCAATTTAAATCAAGAGGCTATGTATATATTTATTCGTATATAAAATATAAGCCATGGGTAATAATACCTCAGCCTAGAATCTCTTCAGGACTGATGAAATGAGTTTAGGCATAAGCCATTCGATAAATTTTGGAGTTGTGATTTACATAAAGTACGCGACATCGTGATTCCCTTCCTCAGCGAAGGCAGACGTCGAAGAAATTTCGTGAGATTATAGAGAGAACGAATAGCTATTTCTCGTCACTCTTTTCAGACAGTACACAAATCCGATAGCTGAGTTGGGACCACAGTGCTCACACCCCCTGTCCAGCTCGCTAGGTATTAATGTAAATTTAAATATATCTAAAAAAACTTCGTCATAGCTGGATGAATGCATAGTATCAAAACATCAAATACTAACAACTGATGTTCTTTCTTCCTAAGATGAACGTTTCTTTACGTTGTATTACTAGAATGAGCTTAAGAAAGGAAACAAAGGCGACTGTTGATGTGTACACGGTTTAGATACTCTACCAACGAAGAAAATGTTTTATCCGGAAAATTTAGCTTTATGATTCCAATTAAATTCATAATTACTTTTATTAGGTCTTTCATGTTAGCCTTGGAAGTTTGTTTCTTTCAGTTCGCATGCATTATATCCTTATCTCAGATTGGGATATAGTAAGAAAGGTTACATAGTTCTTATCTAGCTGGTTTCAGATTGCAAACAAGTGATTGAAGCAGCGATTCACATAATTGAGAGAGAAATATAATAGTCCATGCACATTCGTCCCGTAGAAATTGCTAGAGGTGGTAGAGGCAGGCATATATTTAGTGCTATAGTCCTCTAAATTGCCTTAGTACGATTACAGCAATCATAAAGTGTGCCCTACTCAATGTATATCGTGAGACCACATTTTATATCTGAGTTGCTTAATGCGAAGTTATGACGGCAAAGAGTTGACGCGAGAAAATGTGAAGAGTATTAACTTTCATAACCATCAATTTATACGTTTCCTTGCCGTTTTTCTTCTTCATCAAACTATCAGTATTAAATCGTAGAACATATCGATCATTCCAAGCCCTCACTCTATCGTCAAACTAAAATGTTACCAATTGGTCGAGAGAAAAATTCCGAATCATTAAATAAACTGTTCTTTTACTACATAAGATATTTATATATTTTTTCAGTTCATTACAGTTTAATTAGATTATTACTGGCGCTTTGAGGATCGCAAAATGTTGACTGCCAGATCTCTGCAGTGAGTAAACCTTGACACAATCTTGTCTTCATAGTTATTACCCAGAGAATAGTAATTAACTCTTCACACTGTGATTGATTTATCACGATCAAGGGCTTCGTAATTTTCCTATCAAAGTCGAGTTATTATTTGCTTATACTTATCAATCCTTGAAGTTTTCACGAGATAGCAAAACAAAATTCAGAGGTACTCAGTTCAGGCAAAACGCCATAGTACAAATGCATAAAATTTTATAACTGCTCATTTATATTATTCATAATTACTTATTTTTGACTAATCATGTTTAATTGCTGTCTTGTTCACAGATTTCAGTTTATGCTGCTGCTGTATTTTAGCATAATTAAAAAATTATCTTTCTACGAATCACGGAAGAACATGTGCAGATTATTCAAATTCAATCCTTGCGAGGAGTAGCGAAAAATAAAGCAGACTAATTTTTAAATGTCTCGACAGAATTTTTAATTTGGATAATCCAGAAGTGGTCAATAACTGAGATTCCCAAGCTAAAGCTACGAAGGAAAAAGTTCAATAGGAACTAGGAACATCGAAATTACGACGTTAAAATATTCTGCTGGAACGGTATATCATTTTATCCCCTGATGATTGATTTGAGTAGACGCAATTATCTTCTTTCCAAGAAAACCTTGCTTTATAAATAAATTATTCGAGGATATTTAGGGATAGTTTTACTAGCCACAGCAAAATCCTTTTAAGTGCCATTCTTTTCCTTTTCCTGTAATGTAGTAGAATTTTTGATATGTAAATAGCTAAGACGCGCTCTTTGCGCGAAAAGTAGACCTTTCCTCAAAAATATGACCAGCATTACCCAACCTGGTTATCACTTAAGACGCTGTTTTTGCTTGGTCACCCAAAGAACGCCTTAACCGGGTTTTACCATAATAAGTTTACCAATCTTCAAATAAAAACTAGAATTGGAGTAGGCTTTTTGAAATTTTAAAAATTTTATAGAACCTATTGTTATATTATGAACAGAAATTCAGCTCCTTTAATGGACTACAGAGGTCCTCCTTTTTAATCGCTTGCACATAAAGGGCGTAATGATCAAAGCTTACGGCAATATTAGAGCTATCCATTTGTCAAATGACATTCGACGATTCCCCCATATCTCAGAAGGCTTTTAAAATATACGTAAAGCTCTCACTCATCCCTCAGATTGAAACGTAAGCAGTTTGAAGTTTCGTGGGCAACTATGCTTTTCCACACCTCTCCATCCATCTTGAATCCCTCATTAGACGCAGGGAATTGATGGCGGCAGTCGGCAAGGAAAGCTCACTTGGCAAAGTGTTCGAAAGGGAAAGGCGACAGAGCCCGCGTACGATTCCTGTGATAGAGTGTCGACTCGTTTATTTCTTAGCCCTCTTTTGATGCCGGTGGTCCTTCTCTTAGTTGAGTAGTAATTGGAGACGTTTCGAATGGGAGCAGGGATCTGGAAGAGATATTAGGCATTCGTTTCTGTTTCGCGGCAAAGTGTTAAACGGGAGAATGATGATTGGAGGGAAAAATTCAGTGGAGTGGATTATATTCTGTCCACGTAGGAGGTCGCCGTCAAAAAGGGATATTATTTGCCAAACGCCCGCTTTATTCCGTTCCTGAGGAAGTACCTCGGGGAAGGAAGCAATCATTTAACGCCCTCACTGGGAGAAATTTTTCATCGGAGGCGCTTCCTCGAAAAGTTAATTATCCGCGGATGAAATTAATCATGAGGTCGACTCCCGCAGTTGACTTCCGGTATGCGGGGAATCTTGTTTGATTCATTACTCCCCGCCGCCGACTTCCGTTTCCTTGATTGTTTTGTCCGGCGAAGCCTTTTTGACATATTTGACTTAATTTGTGCGATGAGCTGGTGACAATGATAGATGGGTGCTCATTATCAACGGGGAAAATTGTAGGGAAGGAATCGATTTTGATGCGAGCTCCTTTGCTTGGTTAATCCCTTTGTTTTCTTAGGCATAATTACCCTGATGACGTTAAGAAATATTGATTTACACCTGAGAAGCGCACGAAAATATTCCATCCATACAGTTCTTTCTCGAAGATCGTTCTGAACCAATTTATTTACCTTCTGTAATCCATTGTCTCATCCATCTATGCATTTCGCCTATTTGGTCCAAACTCTAAATTGTGAACAGGTTACGGATATCAATAAATTTCGCCACTTGATGGAGGAAGGCTTTGAATTTATAAACTTTCTTCCAGCATTTCTCTTTAGCATAGTTGAAATCACCCAAGTAAAGAATCATGCTTAATTTTCCGCAGTAATCAGCGTCGTGGATTATTCATTCCATTCATTTAACTTAAACGACGAAAAGATAAGTCTCTATTTTAAAATTCAAAGAAAATTTTTCATTTCAAAGGAAACGTCTCTGCTTTGGTGTTCGATAATTGCTCAAGATCAAGTGAAGATCGTGCGTAAATGTATTCCATTTCTAGTAAGATATTTAGCTACCTCAGACACTATTTCATCAGATTATTCATCCAGCCATGGATTCCTTCACATGAATTCTCTGCCAAGAGAATATTTCCTCGTTCACTCATTTCGAAGATTATCGCCCTCCTTCGGTTTTGTCCGAAGATAAATTGAATTCGTCAGAGGGTAAAGAAATACTGTACTGGCAGGGTATACAATAATCGGTTGAATGGTTTCAATGAAGGTACGAGAGAGTTAGCATTTTATTTCATGTAACGTCTTAGGAAGAAAATTCATGTATGTGAACCGTTGCATCAATATTCTCGAAATGAAACGTAATATCCTCTAACTTAGATTGAATTTGAAAATGTGGTAATCATGATGAAGTCGGGTTGGAAGAGCTCTATCTTTTATGAAAATGTAATCTTCAAGTGCGACATAGCGCGTTTTCTTTGGTTTTATCTCTAATGTAGTTGAATATGAAATTGCTATGTCCCCGTCCCTCATTAATTAGCAATCATACAATACATACATCCCCGTCCCTATCTGCTGTTATTTGCAAAATAAAAAATCCCCGTCTGTGCTGTATTCATTATGATACCATCAGCTACTAAAAGCTCTAGAAAGGGAAAGTATGGAGAGAGTTTGCTCCTGCTATTCTCTTAGGGCCTAAATGTTCAGAAAACGTTCATATAATTGCAGTACAGTGACCCTATGAATAACTCTTTTCATAGTACTTATGATGTAACCATAGTATAAATGTGAATTAGTAAGTCTTCACAGTTAATTTAGTGAAGCTAAGTGTGAACTAGCTTTTATATTGGCTTTACATGAGTACTAGTAATACTGATAAAAAATAAATGAAATTTGCATTTGTCTCCTTCCTGTGCGCATAGCCAGTTGAAAAGTTTTCCATCCGTCAAGATATGGCCGCCAGAACCTGAGTAAAATAATAAACATTAATCCGAGTACGGAAACAAATTGAGGCTCTCTTCATCCCAACACCCTTTAATCAACTCCGCCAATTTCTTCATTGTTATGACATTCGAATCCCTTAAAAAGAGGCGCGGGCCGAAAACACCCGTATATTCATCTCCGCAAAAGATGATACTCCTCATCCCATCTCTCCTCCATTCCAAGCATTTCTTCCGAGATTCTGGGTGGGCCCTATTTTATGCCCCTCTCTCCGCTGACTCAAGTGGGTAGGTAACCGTGGTTACATCCTCGCGTGATAAAACAGTCCCGGTAAAACACGGCCAGGCTCCTGAAGACAGATTAGCGGAAAGGAAGGAGTGGTAAAGGGGAGGGGTTTCTTGATGTTGATGAAGAGGACGGAGGCTGGCCTGGCAAATGGGTGTACGAAGGGCCAAGGAGGATATCAAAGGAAGGATATTGATGACGGCAGGGGAGGGTGTGGAATGGAGGGTTGTTTTCAATGTTGAGGAAGGGATAGAATTGATGAGAGGAAAAGGCGATGTGACAAAAGGGTTGTAGAGGGAGGGCTGATTTTTGCAGGAGATGGAGAGGTTCACGCGGTGGAGGTGATTCGAGGGTTGGATCAAATTTTTGTTGGCACCGTGAAAGAAAAACACGGGCAGATTGGAGGTGGGAAAAAGAGGCGGTATTTTGAGGGATGAAGATTCCGGATATAGGAGATGAATGATGGGGCAATTTCGCTTTCTTTTTTAGCGTAAATCGAGATGAATTATAAGGGGTTTTGGGACGGCGGATGGGAGCTTATCTCGGCGTTCACGTCGCGTTTGTGTCCCGCTGGAATTGTGTCGCTAAACTTACGCTTCGTCATTTTCTATCGTATACGCTAAGACGTGTTCATCTTTCTTTGTTTTGATATCGACTGTCTCCAAAAGAACGATAAAGAGTTCCTTCGTGATTCCGAAAGTCTTTTCTCAAGTTTCATTCAAAACGAACAGATTTTTATAGGCATTAATTAGACTCGTAGTTCTCAGCTAATTGTTTATTCTGACAAGGAATCTAAGGGAAATAATACTATCTGATACGGAAGGTATCTTTCGAAAACATTTTTGAAAGAAGCCTTCATGTACTATTCGGTTGCATAAACATGCTGTAAATTAATTCATCAGGCGCACTTGAATAGCGTATTCCTTACCTTAACTTCGTTTCGCTTAACTTGTACACTGTACGAATGAAAGCAGATTAAAATGCTATGTATACCAAGTTCAAATATTTCTATTTCATTTTCACATGACCTAATAGACGATATTGAGAAAATATTTGAGTACGTGCATTTCTTTTGGAAGTTGACGGAAAGAATCATCGAACTTTGGTAAAGACACATGTACCATGAATGCCACAGGTTCCCCACCTATGATTTAAGTTGCAGATTTATGATTTTATGTTGAAATCTCACGTTTTCATTTGATTGGAACTTAATTCATCTGTAGGTGAATTACCAAAAGCTCTTATGTTTTAGCGAGATATGAAGTACTTAGTGGTCAATGAATACACCTATTGAAATAATTATATGCGGTGAAAATTTAATTAGGAAAATGGATTGAGTCCAAATACATCCTTTAAATCATCGCCGAGAGGGTTAAAGAAAGCCGTGTTTTAGGAGAGATATTTTCTCTTCTTTGATGGTTAATGTTCGTTTGAAGGAAATAAAACAATGTGCAATCTAATTGAAGGCGGTTAAAAATAAGTTATTTGTTGTTTATTTTTTGGACTGTGGATATCGTCTAACATATCTTCCAATCTATTAGTTAGTTTCGCTTATGCTTTTGAGATGCTGATCATGACAATGATCATCATACTTGATCGGTTTCCGGATAGAAAAACTGGTTGGGCTTTGATGAAAGCAGTCCCGGGTTCGACTCCCGATGGAAGCTTGCTTGCGTAATGACCTCAGCAGCCAAAGTACTTAAAGAATTATTCTTCTTACATTAGTCTTACTAGTCGCCTGGACACACGGATTTATCTCCGCAATACTAAGTTAAAGTGGAGGGTATCCTCCACTATCTTCTGCGGCTAATTCAATTTTATTCACTTCTTTTATCTTATTATCTTTTTTTCCCTCTCGGACAGAGTTGCCTAAGTATCCAATCTGCAAGTAACTTATCTTTCTTGTTCATTCTCGTGAATTTTCCCTTGTTGTATATTTATGAGTATTTGTTTTTAGAAAAGAGCACATTTCGAAGTAATGTAGAATTGCTTTTTTTCCTAATTATTTATCCAGTGTTTCGTGTTAGGAAATTTCGTGGCAAGTCTTAATTATTTATTGCATTCAATGCTGAAATCTTCACTGAAGCAGTAAAATAATAATACAATGCACAAATAATATCGTACAAATCTCTGGCTAAACTGAAATTGACATCTACAAAACTGAAAGTGAAAATGCGAGAACTAGGTTAATTTACAGCTAAGTTGAAAATTTCATGTACACGTTGTTCATATTAAACAAAAATTCATGCTGAAAGGGTTTCATAATCTGGAAAAATTTCAAAACCACGTTAATCGAACTGTTCAAAGAAGAAATACCAAAAATTTAGCGAACTAAATCTTAAAAATAAAAGAAGAGATATTTAATGCATCTGAATTAGCACTCACTCATTAGCATTAATTTAAAAGTTTGATGCCATAGTCAATTACTAAGGTTACTTCAGTTTCAGTTATAAAGTAACCGCTAAAGTAAGGTAACTTAAATCTGAAATTAAGCTAATAACCTAATATCAGATAGAGTGGTCAAGAGCCGAGGTCAAGATTTTCCATCGATGAAAGTAAATTTTTACCTCCCAAGTTTGTGAACCCTATCTCCCTCATGCCTCATAACTCTGTAAATTAATTCAACCATATTTATGCCATACGTATGTTTTAAATAGTGTCTCAAGAAATAAAACCATCGGACGCTAGGCGTCGTTTGTTTCCATCCTCAGCATCCACGAGGTGTTTCCCTCGAGAAAATCTTTTCACCATGTTTTCCAAATCAAATTCCCCTCATATTTCCACGCTCCTAATGAAAATCATCTCCGTAAATTTCCACCCATTCCTGAGAAAGTAAACCAGGGTATCCCAGCCATCGCAGAGGCGTGTGGAGAAAAAAAATCTCATCGCATCGTATCTTACATCAATGCTCTTCCAATAAGTCAAAAGGGTCCCAAGACATTTATCCCCTCGGTCATTTTTATCATCGTCTGCAGCGTTTTCTGTGTATTTCAAACTCTTCCAATCTCCCAAATCTCTCGTGTTCTCCCTCCTCCTCTCTTATGGACCTCATACCTTTATCGCCACACCATTCCAAGCATCGCTCTCCCCTCATTTCCTTCGCCTCCTTCTTTATTGCCTTGTTTCTTCGGCTGTTTTATCTCTCGTATAACGTGGGTATATACAGCTAAGGACTAAGGACAGGTGGGCTCTACAGAGCGCTAGAGGATGGGTGTCGGAGGGGGTAATTCGGAAAGGAATGCGTGGGAGGATGCTGCACGGAGAGGCACTGATGATGATAGTTAAGGACAGGAGAAAGATTAAGTTATCTTTCATGGAGTGCCGAGAGATACTTTTGAAGGGAATCGATTAACCTACAAGATGTAGAATTAAAAATGAAAAAAAGCGCGGAAATCGGAATTAATACTTGATTCAAGAATGATTGAAGAATTTGAATCTTATTTGTGAAACTTCATTCAAGCAAGATTTTCAATCATGAGCCGCAAGGGGCCGGCAGCGAAGCATTCATAGAGAGAACTTGGCTTATAGCGGTCTCAGAATATCAATTGGTTGCTTTTCTTTTCTTCGTGAATGGCAATTACGAGTATAATCTAACTAGGACAATGCCAATGCTGATACTGAGCATTATTTCTGTTTGTGAAAGGGTAAAAATTCTTTAAATAGCTTTAAATTCCCTATTAATTTAGTGGAATTCCTAGGAACATTTAGGATCTCTTGGATATGAACATACATCTTATACGACTAAAAAGTAAAATGCAACTGTTTTGGATCACGGATACTAGTTTAGTGACTCATAACGTTCTTGTTGCAACGATTAGCCACTTTGTTGAAGCATAGGTTTTTTCAAACACAAAATGGGAAATAGAAACATCTAATAGCACAAGAAAGTGACGGAAAGAGATTTAAGCTCTTAGATTTATCTTTTATTGTCAAAGATCGGTGAAGTGAACTCAATTCCAGTTGTTTTTGAGGAAACTATAAATTTAAGCCTTTGCGCATATAAGACATCAGAGAGCTTTTATGTATAAAATTAGGTGAAAATGGTAAGTGAATAGTGGTAACTTTAATGCGCATTTAGCTTTGTAGAAATATTGTACATTAAAATCATTCCATCTCTCTCTCTCATATTTATTCATCTCTACGCCCATTTTACAACGTTCTCCTGACAGTAAAATTTCATCTCGGCCCACTCTGAACCCTGTCTTCGCATTGAGAATCTATTAGGATGTCCAAAACACGCTAGTGTATTCGGTTAGGTTTGTTCTACTCATTCCTCACTACTAAGTTTTCAGCTGTTAAGGATAGAAGTTCGGGAGCCGATTTTGCTAGTGAAAGACTTAGTATCCTTCTCGTTAAGGGTAGAGTATGGCCTTTTTTCATTTTGATGACGATATATTAGAATAGCAGAATCACTCGTAGAAATTCAGTATGATTTAAGTACCGTCTAGAATGATAGTATTTGTTATTCCGACCATGGTAACTTCCTTTTAAGATCATGGCTATGTACAGTCATTATGCATTTACGCTGGTATGTTGGAAACTAAAGATTTTCTTCATAATTCAAATATCCTAGTATTGATGAAATTAATATTGATATATGCTATTATTGTAAAAATTGTTTATTACGATTATTCTTCGTTTCTGTTGTCATAAGTTGATGGATGCGGAGAGCTGAAAAATGAATCTTTCCTTTACTTTTCCCTCGGTCGAGAATATTACCGAAGTAGGAATCATTCTGAATGATGGTATTTATTTTGGTGAATGTTATAAAAAGTTTTTCTTATATGGTCATAGTCTTATTCCCCTCATACAATTCTGGTTCTCAGCAAACTACCTCACTTCTCATCTTGCATGGCAAACCTCATTCCCTCTCCTGAGCTTTTTGTAACAATTGGTAGGTTGGAGATTCAAATCGTTCTTCGGCCTGAATATTTATCATATGGTTATCTTACTGATTTTATGACGAATTGATCTTACGTAGAATATGTGTATGTATGTAACTTGGGAGAGCAGTTTTATGATTCACGGATATCCCAAATGGTTTGGCATTCTCCCTACGAAGGTATGATCCCAAGCGTGTGGATGGGCTACCTTTCTCGTGTCTCTCTGCCGATGACCAAGATAAAGAGGAGAATCTTCCTCACACTCCCTCCACCGCGTATTTTACTGCCAGGACGAGCCATTTTGTCACCTCCACAGATTCCTCCTCTCCCTTCGCTATAATACACTCGCATTCTCTCTCTTCTTTTTACGCCATTTACTACGTCTATCGAGGAGCATAAGTTAAAGAGGGAAAACAGGAATGTAAAATTACATTTGTGTTCGCGTGCATATGAAGAGATTATCTCGGTTTGTCTCTTTTGTTTTGCGCTTGATCTCACTCGTCTTCTCAAATGATAGTCCAACATGCTTGCTGAACATAGCGTAAATAAATCATTAACTTCATTTATCACCGGAAATATTTGTTGATAAATACTTTGTGCGTAGGAGATATAAACAATGTGGTGCCGATCTATACACACTAGGATTGAATGATCAGATGTTAGTTTCATATTCAGGTGTTGTCATCAAACTATCGGAAGAGAAATAATATGCTGATTTTTTTCATGTGTCAGTTGAATTAATAGAAGTGTGATGACTCTTTCCTATTAATGCAAGAGCACAACCTTTGGTGAATAAATGTAAATGCGATGGTTATTATGGCGGATAAATGGTTTACATTCGGTTAACTCATCAATTTAAGCAAAAGAATGAAAAAATATATCTTAAAACTCAGGAGAAACAAGAGATCCGGACTATGAAGAGTAAACTAAAAATTCGAAATGGACGCTGTATATTGAGTTAATTAAGGTATGTAGTATAACGCGATGCGATCCCACAGTTTGGGGAAAATATTTTGTGATAATTGAATGATTTCAATCTTCATCACGCACGAGAATAATTTCAAAGCGTCTCTCTGAAGTTTTAATCTGAATGTTAAATGGTTGTCAAAATTGGATAACGCATTTATGCCACTCGTGTAATGTTGGAATTATTAGAAGTGAAAGTTTGGTTCATTTGTCTCAAAAGTTAGCATATCACTATTCTTTGGTTATCTGCGAGATATTTCCTACTTATCTTCCATTACAACTACCTTCGATATAGATGTTTTGAGTACCGTTGTCTTTGATGGATAAAAATCAGAATTGGCTTAGTAACTTCTTATCGTTTAAAACTTAAGTTTTCGTCACATCCATTTAAAATGAATCATTGGAATTCTTACTTCTCATCAACAAGTGAAACAAGCCATATTTTAAAGTTAATCGTGCGAAATAATTGAAATCATAAAGTAGCTTAGAAAAATCTTGACGGTTAGATGTGATAAGGAAAGTAGCAAGAATTAAGTAGTATCCAGAAGGTTTCTAGAATTTTTATTCATAATACCATATTTATACCATAAAATTCATACATATTTATACCATAAAATTGTACTTTTAATATCGAACCAGTTATTTTGAGGTTATTAAATAATGGGAAGAAGATTTAGGAGATAAAATATGTTAAACTCAATCCCAGAGAGAGAACTGACTCCTCTACTGTTTCGACCAATTCACCCTTTGAGGCTACTACGAATATAAAGCTAAGTAAAAAAATGCATGTGGGAAGAGAGGAGGATTCAGTAGTAGAAGTGGGATTTAACTCTAGTGTTGTGTCCTTTATCACTCCGCAGATTTTTCTCAGTTTCCCATATTTTCCTTGTGAGAGAAGATGGGAAAGTTTAAAGTGTAAGCTCATGTAAAGGCGGGGGCGTTGTATGGGAGTAACCCCTCAACTTTGAATTCCTTGTGTCGTACATCCTCGAGTAAGAGTTCCCTTTTCGATCCTTCCCTTTTCTCTTCCGCAGAAAATATCCCCGAGACCTTTTAAGCCTGTGAGATATGCTCGGCCATAAGCAGTCTCCTTCAACACCCTTTTATTGCTCCCACACCTTAAGGTTTTTTCCATTGCATCGGCGATATGATCATGCTCTGCGCATACTACGTCCTGTGTATGAAACCCTGCGACGGCAATGAGTCTGAACACGGCGGGGTTTAATGGCCGCAAATGATGCACGCGGAGCGATCTAAATGGCGGGAAGATCGCCTTTTGTATGTTTTACCCATTTCTCCAACGGATGGATAAAGATTTATACCTTGGATAACTATGCTAGATCTACACTCACGTGACCCCCCTTCTGGAGACATTTCGCTCCGACATTTCGGAGAACCGCGATTGGTCGGAATATAGTGTAATTAATATATATTAAATTTACGCTTTCATTACTAAAAGAAAGTCGAATAGCATTCAGTTGTATAGTTGTAGTCAATTTTCATATTTCACGAAGATATTTTGAATGAAATTAAACTATTGCAATGTTTTTTAATACAATAAATATAAAGTGACTGCATTATAATTATATGGAAGGTATGTATAGTATTTTGTATATACCAGGAAGCATAAAATAATAATGAAATAACTTCGAAAGTTAAAGCCTCAGTCGTGTTGCGCTCACCTGCTACTGTTAATCCTCAGCTGTGGCAGTTCATTTTCTGACGTTTCCCTGGATTTGAGGCCACCCAACTAAGTCAGGTCGACTCAAATTGTAAAAATGAGTACCATAGGTAAAATTATGGGTTATAATAGGCGTTAGAAGTGCATCGTAATCCCCAATATTTTCTTCCTTTCATTTTTTAGGCTCTAATGCTTAGCAGAGATGAAGCTGAATTTACGGTAGTCGTTGACTGTCTTGAAAACAGAAGTTAATTTCATTATTTTATAATTAATAATTATGTGTTCTCTGCGATATTTAAAGTTCAAATTACTTTAAGTATTCTTAATATTAAACATTGGTAAATGCGTCATTCGTGACATTTCTTTAGGCTAGCAAATTTTCATCAGTATGGAATTAAGATCTAATAGCTAATAGAGTAAACCCAAATGTACTAATGAGAATTCAACATCTCTCATCTTAGTTTAATTCCTTATATTAACTGGAAATTATCGAATAAGACACCGCATCATACATGACATTAAGCCATTTTATTGATACTGTTAAGTTTAAAAATAATAACTCCGTGTGTGTAAGACGGAAAAAGCAGAGCTGTCGGCGAAACTTCCGTCAAGTATGGTGTCGGCAAGCGAGAGTTGGTCATTCTAGGTAGACCCCTTACCACTTTGTCTATCGGGAGGAGTCGTATACCAACGGATTTTATTCATCTTGTTATCAGAAGGGAGACTTTTTATTCACTTTTTTTTAACGAGGTGGGGTTCCCGGCCGAAAAGAACGGATAAATGGTCGTTTCTCTCTTTTTTCTCAAAGTTCGTGTCCACAATTTAGTCGTCCGAATTGTAAAAGCCATTCGTTTCTTCTCTCTCCCCCCCCCCCCAATGACCCTTTGGGATTCTTGGAATTTTTCGCCCCGTGAGCGTGAAAACGTCTGTGGTGATAGAGATTCTCGATCCTTTCGCAGATCCCCATAAAATCAATCAAACGCTGGCTTTTTCGATCGTAAAAGTAATGGGTCTCGCGTAGGGTTACTGCAGGTGTAATTCCCAGCGGTTGTTTGTCCGAATATCAATATGTATTTGTCAGGGATGAGGAATGCATGAACGCTTGTTTTGTTTGAGAGATTTAGTTTTATCGTTGTTTTCACAACTAGTGACAAAGGTTTTATGTCTCCTTTTGTAGATATCTTAACGCTAGTGGAATAAAGTATTCATTAATTCTTTATCAATGATTGGTCTATATTTGAAGGTTTTACACTTAAACTGAAAAAGTAACGAAGATTTCAAATACAGCCTATGATGGAACTATCTTACGACTCTTATATCGATCCATCGCATCTAAATTTCAACTTCATCTTTGGATATTTTCTTTCTCTATATACTTTGATTACATATTGGGAAATACTCTGCGGCATGACTTAGCAATATAACATCAGGAACTTTGTGTTATTTATTATACGATTTCGAATGTTAGACCAGGATAACTACTTCATCTTGATTTTATGTAAGGTAAAGTAGACAACTATCATTTTTGATACTGATTCAGCTCAGCTTAGCTAAAACTATGTTATGAAATGATAAACTCTTACTCATAATTAAAAATTGATTCTATATTCACTTCCGTTTCCTGTCAGTCTTTTCTGTTTTATTTATCTTGCTTAATCTCCGTGAAATTAACTGTTCTCATCATTTTAAAATCTACATACTCTTTATTTATTTATGTAACTCCATTATTCTCTTATGGAATATTTGCATAGGACCTGAAAGAAGACTATCAATGCATGAGAAATTTTTAGCGAAATAAATGAGACTTAGCATCTTTATAGCGAGACTTAAAAATACTTTATTCAATTTCGCTCATACGTCAGCAGCTGCATGCAGAGGAATGTGTATTTTTGAATCGTTACTTCTATGTTTTATGGGAGTGTAGTGATATTTTTATCCAGTTTCATTCTTTCCTTTATCCAACGATATTCTTCGTTGTTTTTAAAAATGACCTATAAATGTTATATCCAACTAAATACCCTAAGGACACAAATACCATTCTCAAAGGCTAGCCACTGTCCATTTCCTTGTTGCTTGTTTGCTCTCATAAAATTAACTCGAAATTCATTTCTTGTATTAAATCTACGATTATATCGCGGTTTTCAATGTCAAAGAATAAATTACGTTGGGAAGAGGCTCAATGTAGGAGGATTTAATTCATCGAGCATTTTATGGAGGAATGAGTTTACCTCGGTCATTTACTCAGAGAACTGCTTCGTCCTTTGATAGCCTCAGCTTTAACGACGATCCTTGGTGCTTAACATTTGTCAAGGAATGTAGAACTACCATTCCAAGTTCCTTATCGGAGAAATGTCGTAAAACTCTATTCAAGTGTGAGATTGTGAGAGTTATTTAATTAAGCATTAACACGTTGGCATGTGTTTTAATTTCCTCACCTCTCTCAGAATAACTCATTTAAAAATAACGGGGAAATTAAGGTTTATGTAAAAGAACACCTGTGAAGCTAATAGAGTTCGTGTTTGAATATTTTAAAAAACATATTTCTCTTTGTTACTATAAGCGTACGTTGAATGATTCATGTAATCAGCGGTAAGAAGGAAAACCTACGATTCAAATTGGAATGTGTTGACAATGCTATAGGAGCCACACAAATATTTACTAAGGAGATATTTCTTTTCAGTAAAGGTTCTGGAATTCCTTATACGGAAAAAGAATTTTTTAAAGTATAATAGAGTTTAAGTTTAGGTTGAATTATATTTGGAATGACGCTTTATAAAGCAAAACTAAAGAAAATTTATTAACATTAAGTAAAAACTAACATCTCGCTAGACCGTCATATTCTCTAAAACTCGTCTTACATTGCTATTTATGCCGAACCAGTGCTCAACCGATAGCCTCTGTACCATTCGAACGTTAGCCATTTAACCAACGAACTAATAAACGAAACAAGTAGTCAACAAGTTTTCCGTGATTTTTTTCCTCGTAGAAGATAATCATGATCATAAATATTATAAAAATGTATATAAAATTTTTCTAGATGTATTTAAATGAATTTTAAAAATCTAAATATCAGATATTAAAAACAAGGTTATGTGGTCTTTCTTTGATTTCATTGTAATTTATTTTTAATATTTACTAATATGCTCTATATATATATATATATATATATATATATATATATATATATATATATATATATATATATATATATAAAGTATCTGTATATACGGTATGTCAAGGGATGGTTGTGATGCACTAGATATGCATGGAAAGCGAAGTGTCGGTCGATTAAGTGAGGATTCTGGGATACGAGACTGTCGGCCGAATGTCGGTGAAATGCGGCCGGTCAAATTAAGTGTCGGACATCGGTTAGTCAAGGTGGACCCAATATAAATAACGCTCAGGTGCAGCCTCTTTGGTCTGTTCAGTTTCCTCGCGTATCTTTGCTTGGAAGACTAGCCGAACAATGCCGATATCTATACAGAACAAATCCCTCATACTCTTCCTTGCCACTCCCCCTATTTCCACCGGCATTTCCTTTTTTCTCCACAAACTCCTTTGTAAAGGCGCCTTCCTTCTCCGCCTTGTCGCGTCAGTGAGCAGGCGCCGTCTTTTTTCAAAGATGGAATCATTTTGGGCACCAGCCAGACGATCAGTCATCGCGGTGCAGTCGGTGGGGAGTGGATGGTCCACGTCCACCATATCGCCGAAGAATAAGACGCTTATGAATACACTTCGTTTCTCCCGAGATGCTATCTCCATTGTTTGCTCGAAGAGTCTTATTCAACGCCCCCACTCAGCACGCGTCTCACCTCATGTTTATTCCACTTAATTACGCGCGTTTTCATCTTTCCAATTCCTCCGCTCCAAGTTTTAATTCATCTTTATCGCGCGCCGCTCTTCCTTTTCGGAGGAACAACTCTTTATTTCTCCATTGTGATGTCAGGATTGTTTGGGGAAGAGAGACGTTCTCTTTTTATCTCAGAGTTTTCATCAATCGCTTTCGTGGCATATTGGAGTGGGTTTTTTCCTGCAAGGGGATGGATTAATCACTCGTGTTTACCAGCGAAACGAATGTAATAGTACCGCACGTGTCTAAAAGAATTATTCTGGCGTCTCGGAGGGCGAGATAGAATTTGCTGAAAGATTGTAATAAATGGCAGAAATATGGGAGGTGGCTTCCGCTACAAAAGAGGGATACGTCCCGAAAATTGTTCGATGTTCCGTTTGCGTTTTCAATTTGCGGTGGTCACTCTGCGCTTCTCGATTTATTTCACTCGCACTGAACGAATACGAAATATTTTTCGTAAAGTGACTTGTTTTCTTTTCGGAATCATGCGTCTCAGCAGTTTAAAGTAAAAATATTACAGATGAAAAGAAAAAGTGCTATTAAATATTGAATAAGTAAGCTCTGTAAAAATGAAGAAGTCAATGTAAGAAATTTGGCCAATTCATCATTGTCGCATGCTTTTCGGTCCTCTTGGCCTTTAGTCTCATGCAATACGATTTATCATTATTAAATATGAATTCTTGAAATTTACCATGCATATTCATAGAGAGATGTAAGCATTCATAATTATCGCTGACGGTACTAGCAAAATAATAATCCGGAAACTTCACTAAAATAACTATTTTTGGAATATTTCATTGGAGTATAATGTATTTGCTTATTTACTTATCTCTACCCAAGACCCAGTCTTAAGTCCCATGGACAGTCTTAAGCAAGATTCTGAATCTTTAGGATGTTTCTCTTCTGTATACAGGTGAAGATATGGAATACGGGGCACTATTGAGTTGATTTGCTGATGTAATAGAATATTCAAGAAAATGTAATGTGAGAAAATGAAATCACTCTCTGTAAAATGCCGACCGTAAGTGTAAAACATCTTAAAAACACCACTTATTCCGTCGTTAATCTTTGAAAAATTAATGCTGCACCTTTCTCTGAAGACAACAAGTTTGACATAAAACTTTTATAATACGAGCCTTTCGGCAATGAAAATAAATAAGTATAAGCGATCCACTTTTGTAAAAATCTGTCGGTAAATTGCTAGATTCGTTCTTGAAGAAGGCATCTGTCCCAGATTGTCACACTATGACACTTACTGTAGGAAGTGGTATGCCTTAGGCTTTTTTAAGTGTCGTCCTTCCTCGCCCTAACTGCAAGGTCGTTTCGTCGGACGGAAGAGAGGGAATCGCAATGGCGTTCAACTGGAGTCATTCTTCGTAGAAATATTCAGCGGGAGGAAGTCCATGGGAATGGTAAGGTTTTCCACGGGAAAGACATGCGCATGATCTCTTTTCGGTTCGCGGTTCGGAAAAGAAACGTTTGTGAGCATAGCGTTTCGACCCCTGGCACCTCCTCAGTCACGCACGAGTCTCGGAAAACTAGTTTTCGTCGTCTCTTTCACTTATCTTCTTTTCTCATATTTTATTTCTGTTAAATTCCGTCTCAGTTGTTAAATTTGTTGCTTTTTTAGATCAAAGGTAGTGCAAATCTATACTTTTAAAAAAAAACTTCAGATGATTTGGCTTGATTTTTTGGATCGCTTGATAGAAAACCCACGGAAACAGTTTTCCTTATTTTTTGAGAAAAATACGAGGCCGTTTTAACTAAAAGCAAACGCGTAACCCACTAATCATCTGATACACCGTATAGGAAAACTGCAAAAGTTATAAAGTACTCTTTAATCTTGCTGGATGGGGAAAGAAACGATGACCGATGAACGATGAATTTATCTCGAAACTGCTCGTTGTAAACCGCTTCTTTAAAGGTTGTAGCCCTGTAAAAAATACGCAAAAATATTTTCTGTGATATCCTGTGATATATATGATATATAATAATAATAGTTGCCGACGTATTGTATAAATGTTTTTAGTGGTTTATAGTTAAAATTCAAGCTCATATCGTATTTGATAAAAATGTGTTTTGAATAATTTTCGTGTGAAAGTGGTCCCGAGTTCGATTCCCGGTTGGGGCTTCTACGTGCTAAATGACCTTAGCTGTCGATGTACTTTTGAAAATAGTGCTACTTTTTTATTCAACGAATTGTCTGCTTTCCGACAGAAAGATAGTCTAGAATTGTATCACATAATCTTGTGAGATACTCATGTGTGTTGTGAATCTAATTTTTCTGAACCATATGTAATCAGTTCACTCAGGTGAAGTAGTATTTAAAAAGGATCAGGTAGATATAGAATCCTTTTCCTTATCTTTATTTAAGCTTTGAAAAGATCAGGCCCATCCGCCAATTATGTAGTTCGATTTTATCTTAACCTGAGAGAATTATTTAAAAATGTTGATGCCTCTTCAGTAATTAAATGAAATGCCTTGCTGAATAATTCAGTGAAAATGCATAACTAAAGTTGATTCATTGAGCATGAATATTACCGCTGTATTTATATTTTCTTTTCGATGAGTTATCTTAGAAGAATTGCTCTCTCACGCTGAAAAGGGATCATATTGTTTGTCCTATTGGCTTCATTTTCCAAATATTTAAACATTAGAACTTAAGTTGAAAATGCTCAAAAAAGGATCGGGAAACATTTTCACAATAGGTAAGGTAATGAGGCTCGGAAATAGGACTGTGCCGAGGAAGAAAGGATGATGATCACAACTATAATTCATCATTTCTTTATAATTATACTGATTCAACTGAATGTATGGAAATCATTGCCATTCTCCCACTTTTCTTTATTCCTTTACATCTTAACTATCAACAGCGTTCAATACAATGTATTATTTAAGAGTGTACATGCTACTTTCAATGAAAGACCATAAGCTGTCGTCCGGCTTCATGTGTATATTGTTTTGCTTTACTCTAAATCAAACATTCACCAGACCAGATGTTGCTTAATAATTTCTGAGATGCGTATAAAATTTTTATGATACTCCATGCATTGTATTTCACGCGGATTATTGTTGTGCACATTCCTATTACGATGAAATTACAACTTTTTCGACGCATTTAGTGCTAAAATTAAGTAGGCTCGGGCGGCCCAAAGTCTGAAACATTCCTTCGCAAATTTCAGACCCATTGCAATCTCCAGCAAGGACGCATCAACCTCGTCCGAGGAGCGTAACTTTCCGCTCTTTTTACGACGAACAATAACCCGAAGATTCATATCTCCAACTTTATTGATCGCCGTAAAAACTTCGGCCAAACGGCACGAGCTTTATTTTTTCCAGCCACAAAGCAGCCGTCGTCTTGGGCGACGTATTAATCGCTGATAATAATACGCGAGTTTCACGGGAAGGAATATTTCGTCGTCCCCATATTCCCTCACGGCATCCTGTCTTATTTTACATCCGTGAGTAAGCTCGCGTTTGACCAGTTTGCCGAGCGCTAACGACTGGGTACGTTTTCCGGGAACGGCCCAGATTTCTTTCGTTTCAAAAGTTCACCACCCCCTCGGTAAGACGCGTAATTCTTGAAATCTACACTTCTGGGATTGGGAGACTTCAAAAGGATTTTCGGCGAAATCCGCCGTCGATTCGATCTCGGGCTAAGGATCCTAAAATGGCTTGTCCTTCGATGTCAGATGCGTTTTTATTTTTCGGAATCGAAAATGTCTCACTCACTACGCCTCCTTTGCCCCCACTTATCCTCCATTTTGGTTGTCTTCTTTTTCCTCTCGCCTACTCTCCTCACCTCCTCATTATATTTTGAGAAGGTGCCGCTCATTCTGGTGCCCAGCGCCCGCCCTGACACGCGGTCTAACAGGGGTTTTACAATTGGAGTTAACAGCGAGTCGTTGAAACAGCTACCCGAAAACACTAGCAGGAAAAAGATTGAGAAAAGAGTTGATGCGATGGGAGACGATAAAGAGTGTTCTTTTTTCCTTAAGCAAGAGTAGTTACTCGGTGAGTTGCGTTGATTTTTGCTCTCGGACATCAATATAATAGTTGGTTATTTCATCGGCCAGATAAACCCCGTCGTTTCGTGAATTGTGATTGCGGAGTGTTTTCTTTCGCAATTAGGATATTGCTGTATTATTTCAGAGTCTCTTTTCTAAACCATATGGATAACAAACGTTTCTTTCTTTAAGGAGTTAAGTACGGAGCGCTAGGTTCTATCGTGTGGGCAGATTAGAAGGCTCTAGTTTGAGTCCCGGTTACATGTAAACTCAGTTTTATATTCTATATAACTTTGATCCACATTGCCTTGAATAACAGGTGGGTCACCAAAAGCATTCTAAGTTAATTATAATATGTATAACATAGATAAAAAGTTTGAATTCCTCTTTGGTTAATAATAATAAATTGTTTAATAAACAAGAGCTGATGAAAAATAAGTCATCTACGCAAATAGTTATTTAATTTTATCGATGCTTTAAAGTTTCTGTCGTTTATGAAGAAAAATTGCTGAAGCTGCTGCAGAAATAAATTTACTCTTTATCGGTGTAAGAATGATTCCCTTTTCCAGCCAGGTTATCAAGACAAATAGTTTAAAATCCTGAGCTATAGTGCGAATTATTTCTGTACCTGCGGAAAATAATTATTATTTTGCAAAAATTTATTTGATTTCTAATTATTACCAGATGTACAATTCCAATAAAGCAACAGTTAATGGGGAACTGTCGAATCTATAAATTAGTTATTATACTTTAGGAGACGGAATGCACTGCTAATACAAGTAGTAATCTAATGCTAATTTTCCACAAAAATATTAACGAACGATGCATCAATGTTTTGGTGCAGTATTCAATGATGGAATGGATTGCAAGCAAGATTACAAATTCAAATATCGAATACTAATCCCCTATAAGAAAAAAACTCTAACTGGATTATATTTGCCTAGGCGTGTAGGTTTTTGTATATCAAAATTTACTTGAATCGATTTAATTGTGGTCATCTATTGACAATAAAATGATAATTATGATGATAATATCAATAATATTTGCTGCAAAATATATAAAAATCCTGATCTTTATGTACGATAAAAGATATCACAATGGCACTTGTAAAATGTTAATTCAATTGTGTTTTGTGACTGAGTTGCTATAAAGTTGCGAGATGGGATATAATATCTAACTCGCAGTATTCGTTACCATGACAAATGCATCACTAATTTAGTCCTTAGCACCCTTATATGTTGTGATTGATTCTTCAGGTTTTGCCTGTGTTGTCCAGTCAAAGCTGTAATAAGAATTGATAAATCATGTTTACCGTAATATTTGTCGTGATAGCCTTTAATTTACTTATGAATGTACTGTCTCAAGCCTTCCATTCAAACTATTTTAGGCCATGTTTTGAGGAAATAAATACCTAATCAGACTTATAACTCTCTCGCTCACAATTAATTTTCCCGTCTAGAAAGAAATTTACAGCCTCTTAAAACGCGAACCCTCATTGCCTGAGGAGTGTAAGGAATAAATCCGCCGAGTCTAATCGATTTAATTAATTATGGAGGACCCTCAGCCTCTTATCTCCGATGAGAAGCGTTTCTAGAAATGGCGATGGACGAATAGAGGAGAAAGAAGAAAAAAAATCAAAACACGCACGCACTGCTCCTCCGCTCATGTTAAACGCTTGTCTCGGCGGGGAAATTTAGTTCGTGCCTACCTCATGATCCCTATTTTCGCGAAAGCGGAAAAAACTATTTTTAAAGGCAAAAATAAGAGTCTTCCTTCGAGAAGATCTCGAAGCCTTCCTCATCGGATACCGAAAAGACATATAGTAGACTCTTTACTCAAGTTATCACCTCCCGCGGAAGATTTCATGTACGCCGAATGTTGGGAGAGGAAGTGACTCGGCCATTTCGAAATCATCCCTTTTTTCCGATCCCCTTGGAAATAAACCCTCCCTTCGGCGCGTAATAAACCCTCTCCGCGACCCTTTTCCCATCCCTTTTCCCTATGCTCATGAAACTTGAAGGGGTGAGGGATTTAATACGCTCGGTTATCTGATGTTTGAACTTTAAACTTAAAATGTGGCCGACTGAAGCGAGCAATTTGTTCCTTCTGGAGGTTCATTTTTTTCTTCCGTTTCAAACTGCCCCTTTCTCTCGCTCTTACTTACGAACCACGAATGTTATCACCTCCTCTTCTTCAAGGCAGGCGAAACGGTAAAGGAGGAGGAAAGCTGGAGCGAAGGAGAGTTGGGATGAAACACTAAAAAGGAACTGAGGAATGGCATTCCGTGAGACTCGGGGTCGTTTACTCGAGCGGAGCATTTCTCTTTTTATTTTACGAAGCGGACTTTTTCGGGAGGTCGGAGAGAAAAGAATGAGTGCTTGCGGAGATGGAGAAATTTTCGACTTGGGGAAGTATAAGGAGGGAATAAATTTGGGGACGAAGAATGGCGAATGGTATGAAGTGGAGAAGACGAGCGGGAAATAATCTCTTGGGTAAAAGTATGAGGAGAATAAAGGTCGTGAAAGAGGGGGATGAATCAAAAGAAGAAAATTGTTAGGGTATTGGCGGGAAATAAAGTTACTGAAAGGATAAGTGGCTTGTTTGGAAATATCTCCGTTGTTAAGGCTATGTTGAAAGTAGGGAGATAACTAAAAATATTTTGTTAGCTGATTTGCGGTAATATGTAAAAATTAATTTTAAAAGCAATACAAATATGTGCTATATACATTTTCATATTGTAATTTAAGTACACATATATCTTTTTACTCTCAGTATCAACGTTTATATTGAATTATAAGATATTCTCTCCGATTGTGATGAAAGTTGAAAGATAGTTGATATTGTTATACCAGTTAGTAGCGCACGTGATCTTCGAGACAAAACGATGAAGCGTTACAGGGAAATAGTTGCCAGGACAGATAGTTATTTCTGGTCATTTTTTCCGCGAAGTATTAGAGAAGCCAACAGCAGTGAAAGGTTGACAGGGTTTTCGGTGTTTCACACCCCCTGCCATGCGCCAGTGGTGGTTTGCAGGGTCTATATGTAAATATAAATGTAAATGTAAAGTTAAAGGGTAGTCATTCAAGGGAAGTATACCATTTAGAATTTTGGAGTGCGTAAAAAGTACCTATGGAAAAACACGATAAAGTTTATTAAAAGGGCTTAGTGGAAGATAAAATGATACTCTTCGGCATCCGAGTAACGAAAGTCAAATTTTAACCGGAAAATTGGAATTTGAAAATTTCTAATTTTAAGAAATATTTGAAGAATTTTCATGTCCATAGAATCGAGCTATCCTGAAATATTTTGGTTGATTCTTTACTGTGTCTTTATTCAAATTTTCTGAAATCCATATCCTAAGGCTGCTATGAAGTGTTCGAAAGCAAGCCTTAAAATTTCTCTAACCAACAAAAACCTTCGATGAACAGGAATTTTTGACTAGCTACTAAGTAATTTCATCAGTTTACGATATATTTATTTGGTATTGCGAGATGAGAGTCCTTGAGTTTGGCAATTATATTGCCAAAATAGGAGATTCTGACAAAATCTTTCCAGGTGAACTAGTTCAAGAATCATACAGTCAAATAAAGTTAGTTTGGTAAGGAAGAGGCTTTTATACGTAGCTATCTTAAGATTAATATTACATTATTTATCTCTATAACACTGTTTTACTTTCAATACTACATTTCATGTCTCGCGTCGCTCTTGATTGCACACTTTCTCGCATGCATCCGAAATATCGCTCGTTGAACTTCGAAAACTTTCTGGAAATTCAGGCGTTCTTTTTCCCTAATCTTTCAGTAGTACGGAGAAAGTGGAGAGCGCGAGAAAGATTCTAGAGTTCGTTTCCTCGAAAAAGTATGCGACCGAGGAGTTCTGCAGACGTGTGGGCAGCGAAGGAAGCTTTTACGTGATACTGTCCTTTTCCTCTTCACATGGCCCGCCGCGGAATGCGGCACCTCTGATGTGTCTTCCGCTTTTGTTGAATCCATTCTTCTCTCTGGGGATTTATGCGATTTCTTATCGTTTATTCTAAAGATTTTAAGGAGAATTTTTTCATCTGTCATTTGGTATAGGACAGAGAAAAGTTTAGCTTTCATTTTTCATCTAACCTAAGATACCTAAGATATCTGCTCCCTCGCGTAGTTTGACATTTCACCTTTTTATTTCCTGTCTTGATTTGTGCTTGATTTATTTAAGGTTTCAGATAATTTCTCTTTGTGTTCCTATGATTTTATTAGTTGTATATCGGCTTTTAAGATAAATTTCATGCTGAGAGAGCTAAGTTTAAGATTCAAGATCGACATCACTTATAGTCATTGTTAAATCTAATTAATTTCGTTTGATTTAAGACGAAACAGAAATTTAAAATAATCAATGTGGAATTGTATGGAATGAATTCAGACTTAAGGCTGATAACGTAAGCATTTTGTATTTCTTTTGCGTTTTCCTAAGTTTCTTTCCAGTTCCTCGAATCCCTGCACAGCTCTTAAATCTACTCATTTAGCGCTATCTTTCTCTGCCATCTCTTCTCAGTCTATAATTCTTCTCCTCACCTTCTCCTTTCTCCTTCGGATATTTATAGAGTGATTCCTTTATCGCAAAAATCCTCTTTTTGCGTAATTTATTTTAATGCGTCGATTTCGACCCATAGATGGTCTTCCAATGATTCTTACTCTATTTATTTTAGAGACACATGCTGCTGATAGAAGATTCGTATTTTTGGAAAATCTCTCTTTGTGAAAATATTTTTTGAAATTTTTTGACTATATTTGTAAGTAGGCATATCCGTATTTATATCTGTATTGTTGATTTTTATAAAATGAAAGCTCTTCCCGATTATGTTCGATTAATAAAGGAGCGGTTCCATCAAGGGGTTTCATTTATACTCCTTGTAAATAATGCAAATAAAGCAAAGGCGTTAGTTAAATTATGCGTAAAACGTGTTGGTTTTCACCGATTTGGCTTCTTTTTATTTGAGAAGAACTTAATTAGTGTACCAGCTAAACCATCAAAATCGATCGTGATAGAGAATACTACATTTTCTTTCATTATCCCTTTTTAAGAAATATCACCAGACAAAGTCTAATTTTTTTTCGATGTAAATACTTTTCAGTGTATTGTGTAGTTTACAAGATTTCATAATATCAGTGAAACACTTTGCCGAAACAATCGAAATTAAATTTTTGCTTTTCAGGAATATATCATTTCTACGATGTAGGCAATCCAACTCAATTCAGATCCTCTATCTATCCTCTAAGGGAAAGAATTTAGTCCTGACATTTTTATTGCTATCCTCTACTAAAGGATGATATTGCTTTAAAAACTTGGAGGGTCCAAGTTATGCCTCAGAGTGATTATTAGGAATAGCGGCGGAAGCGTCAGTCCAACTCATTCCAAGGCGTCTCTAGATGGGAGGTCCCATGGGACGCTTTCCTTCCTCCATTCCTCTCTTCCATCCATCTTCCTCCTCTCCGTCCGCGCACTCACGCTCACCCCTTTCATCCCCAGTGTCGGAGTGGTTGCGGAGGAGTACGGTTCACGTCACCCTGACTTATGGGCCTAACGCAAACGGAACCCCTTGGTGTGGGGCAGAGCGGCCTCAGAATGCCCAGAGACCCCGCGTAAGGTGGAAGAGAGATGGATAGAGCGAAGGACGAGATGGTGCGATGCTCAGAGATGTGCGGGTGTAATTGGTGTCGGGGTCAGAGCACCTCCCCTCAGTATCATTTCGGTCGGCAAACACAGCCCTCGGTTTTTATGCTTGAAAATCCAAAGACGAGGTCTTTCCTGCGGAGAAATCGAGAACTCGGTTACTTCTGTTAGCGCTCTAGTCTTCCTTTTTCTTCTCGATCTGTGCGCTAAGCTAGTCTTCAAGAGGTCGGTGGTCGCAATCGAAGAGGGATCAGTTGGGGTTGGCCGGGAGGTGGTCGTCGGAGGTGGGATGGTCGGGAAGGAGTGAATGTGAGGGTCCGAGAGGTCGCGCGTGGTGTCCGCCTACCAACTCGTATCCATATGTTACCTCCTCTCTCTCTTTCTCTCTAAAACTCTCTTTCTATACTGGAGGTGCCTCTGCCTTGCAGTTTGAAGCTCAACTTTTTGCCACCCACTGGAGATAGGCCTCTCTTGTTTTATTCTGCGATTTTTTTCTTCACTCCTTCGGAGTGGGGTGTTTTTCTATCCGGCAATGGAAATGGCGGTTGGTAGACGCAGCGTCTCCGGTGAAGCTCTTTCGTGCCTTGCTTATTTTTTATACCCTTCAACGTTCTCCGGAGCGAAAACGTATTTTGTTCCTTGTTCTGTTTTATCTCTCGTCTGCAGACCGCTGGTCGATGATGATTTCCTCCGCAGGTATCCGCTATTTACGACTTCGTAGTCGCCGGTATGATTTTATGCGTTATCCTTTTATACGCAGTATAATTCAAACACTCGTTTTATTTTCGAAACACTTTCAGAATTGTAATTACTCCTCATGATGCGGAAGACCTGTAAATGGTGAGGCTATTTCACGTAATTTTTCGGTTTAGCTTTCTCATTACGTCCTTATTTACGTTAAGGGTCTTTGTATAGGATGTCTTGTCTACAAATATATTCATATTTTCTCTCAAGATATGTGTCTTTCTTAGCGGCCATGAATGGAAATACATTCTTCACTCCTTTATTTTAGGTTCGAGTATTCGATTAATTCCCTCACAACGTCCCTTAATCGTCATTATCTTGGTTCTCATGTAATTATTTTAAAATTTCATATTTCATAATTTTTGAAATTGATTGCATTTCAAAAGCGATTTTTGGTGTTAATCAACTCAAAGCAATTTATTACAAATCCCAAAGAACATGTACCACAAAAGAGAAAATATTCAAACTATCGGTTTCGAGGTGTTCTATTTCTACGTGGAAAAGTAAATGTCCTATTGGACTGTAATACATATTTAAAAATATTTTCAGTTGCATTTTCATCTTCTATGAAGTCTTTATTTAGCTTATAATGCAATTCTGATTTTAAATAAAAAGGAATAGGGTTTCGTGGAGACTTCAACGCCTGAGGTGATATTTTCTTTGCTTTCCTTTTCGTTGAATTTTTGTTTCTTTATTGAAAGGACATATAATATTCATCAAAATGTTATCTACAATGTTAAAAATAAAACTTTGATTCGTCATGATCATGATTTTGATGATGAAGACAAATTAGAGGTGTTAAGTTCTATTCCTTTAAATTGTTTATGGTAGCACCTTTAGTAAAGCTGTATTCATAATAAACAATGTCGTATTTTAAATGAAGTACAGCTAAGATAAAGATAAAATTAGCGAATTCGAAATGCTCTTCAAGGTTTCTTTATTTACTGTAGAAGGTAGTTTTTTCACTAAATTTTAAATTTTTCAGAATTTTAGTTGGTTCTATATTTTCTCGCAAGTATGTTGTGTGAAGGAAGGAAGATGCTAATGTCGTTGTATTCCCATGAGGTTTCTTTGTCATCTAGACACGCGTAGTTGGCCATTCCATCTTCTTTTTGCTCCGTGTCAGTTTTTGATTCTCTCTTACTCAATCACGAGGTGTCAGGGCAACACTGACAATGTTTTCTTTTTTCTCTGTTACCTGCCGCCGAAAAAGAAAAAGTAATGGCAGCACCTTTTGCAGATGGAAATCGCGGAAAGCGCGAGAAATTACCGGTGCCCAACTCTTCTCTTGGACACGGGGCCCATGACCCCCGAGATTTGACCTTTCTTTTGCTCTCCCACTGCCAGTTTTCGGCTCTAAGGGTGAAAAACACAAGCTATTGAGATACTTCAATTTCTATTAGCACGGATATTTTATCTTAAGGCCAAGTCGGGAACCCTCTTTATCGGAAGGTCAGAAGTGAAACCATCAGGTTATTCATTGGCTACTTGTCATAAATATTTTAATTCATCGCCGCGGAAATATCTTACGAAGTAAAACAAATCTAACACCCAACCAAGTTTTGAGAGATTTTTTTCCCATATATATTTACTCATTGTGATAAATAATTGAAAAAATAATTTAAATGCTTGAATTTGTGAGGTGAAAAATATGTTTTACATTTCCAGGAGAAGCCGCAGTTTTTCCTCTTCTAATTTTGAGATAGGGAATTGAATGATCTCAACCTTATAATTAAATATATTTCTAATTAGAGGATTTATATTGAATACTGTACAAATATATAAATATATTTCCAGGATTGAAATAGTTTTTCGGAAGTGCGATGTAACTTTTTTATTTCGTAAGGATTTATATTGCTCGTTATGATATATATGTATTACTTATTTACTTAATTTTATGTCCATTAAATAAATCAATGTATAGATTTTAGACTTAGAGATCTAGATTCTTTGCCCATGCATCATGACATCGCTATCAAGCGAAAATTCATCTAACATAAGTATAATCTCATTTGGTCGTGTGATAGATGATTAAACGTCCTCTTCATCATGAAGTTTTAGCCATATTGCATTTGAATGATGCATCGGAAAATCTTCCAGGTCCTGTTATCATTCTCTTCAGAGTTCTCCATGTCGCTCTTTTCCGTTCCAAAGACAGATTTACATTCAGCACATACAGGCACAGTACCCTCTTATTTACCCAAGAAATCGCTTTTTCTCTGTTTGATTCACAACGCATTTTCCTGAGAATACACAATACGATCTTTGATCTTAGTTTTAAACGGTCAGTTTTACCGAAGACTTAACGCACGCTTAAAGACAAAAAACTCTCTTGGCCCACTGTAAATTAGAGACCTTAAAATAGTGACTGTACTGCAAACTTCAGCTTGTTACCCTCAACCTGCTGAGAACAGTTTTCCAAAGCGTAGATTTGGTTCCATTCTGTTGGTTTACTCAGCAGTTATCACTTTTCATAATCGAACGGACGTCCTAGGATGGGTGGATGTGCCATCTGCACCGCGTGTGAAACCATCAAATAAGTCCGCTTCTCCTGCGTCCAGTGAAACCTCTTGTAGTTGGCTCCTGCTCCATTTTAACTGCCTTCTCCGGAGGTGACTCCAATGGTGGGCCCCGAAAGGTGTCGGAGGGTGAAACCTCGGACGCCGGCAGATAAATCTCTCCTCATGTTCTACACGCGACATTACGGCCATCCGGTGAGATCAAGCGTTAAGGAACTTTTTTTTACTCTCTCTACGGTTCGTAAAAAGGATTGTAAAATGTCACTTTGTAGCTCGGCATTCCTTCGTACCGGAGGTTCTGTCCTTTCTCAGGTGGGATTAGTGGAGGAGTTTTCGGCCACGGCAAGTAAATTAGTTTTCTCGTTGAAGATTCTGTTTCTTCAAGTTTTCTCCTGTGTGACTGCGAGTTAAATTCCACCGTGAAAAGTTTGATTGTGTCGGGAAAGGAATCATCTACGATTATATACATTTTTATTCTATCCTCTTTGCGAGCAAGCTTTTATTGATATGATTATATTCTAATTTTAACTCTTGGTCTTGCTTTAGAGGACTGCATTTCAACCTCTTTTCCTCCGTGGCATACTTATCAATTTAAACAAAATCAATATTAATAAATAATTCGCATTCAAGTTTCATTGGGCATTCCAATTGATAAAGAAGAGAACTTATATGAAGAACTGATATTTTCATACTTATGCAATAGAATTTCACCAAACAATAATCGTAATAATAATAGTATCTTGGAGGAAAATTTTAATAAAAAATATATTAAGAATATAATTATTTACTAGCGTTTAATGGAAAGCTTATTTACGGCACCTCAGTGTGTCGCGATTCACTGTTGGGAGGAAATATAGATAGATAGAAGTACAGGGTGTAGCAAACTACTTTCCTTTTTTAAATGAGATTTATGAAAAATATGAGAAATATGAAATAAAAAAGTTAGCTTTCCACACCTTGTCTTTACTTATCAATTAAGGTAGTTTTCCTTCTAATCCAAAGAAGAACAAACGGAAGAAAATATCTCCTAAAAGTAGTAAATTTCTACTATTGATTCCATTTCCGATTTGATAAAAGTGGTTGGAAAGGTGATATCTAGGACCTTCGAAAGCAAATTACCGAAGGTGATGAATTACAATGTTAGAAATAAGTAGAGGAAAGTAGGCCTGAGGAGAATATTTGCATCTCAGTGCATAGGGTAGGTCACGATGCTAAATCGTCCCAAATAGCGCATACACTCCATATTTCTTTGCAAGTAATTTCAGCGTAACTTTTTGAAGGTTTTCCTCGTTTTGAACATCGTTGTATATCCAGTTAGGAATAATTTGTAAATTAATAAATGTAAAGGTGTCCTATTCCTTAGCCAAGCTATTTCATCATTTTTTTATATCTTCTATCAATAACCGTAAAATTTCAGTCCATAGCCTTAGTTGGTTCAATGACTCTTTGGAGATCAAAATTGGATTAAAATACCTTTCATTGTCTTCTGCGTGTATAGCACGTTGCGATAGGGAATTTGGAATATAAATCAAATCTTTGTAATGGTTTTTTTAATATATTATCTTACGCTTTGAAATAAGTGCTTGTTTCTAACTCTACTATGTACGTTGAACTAATTCAATACAGATGATCAGTGTAATTTCATTCTCATAAGGTAAATATCATCAAAACTCTTAAAACAGCTCGGAATATAAATGAAAATGAAGCAGTAACAATTTTTCTGATGGCCTTGAGGTATTTTGTACTTTATTAACTTACTTACTATTAATTACTCCATCTGTATATGTCTGACGGAGAAATTCCGGATTACTTGAAATTTGAATTTTCTCGTTACCTCATTTGTGTTTGGTATATTGTTGAATTTAGCATGCATGACTAAGATATTTGTATTTTCGTTGAGATTTCACTTAATTGCTCCTTTCCCAAATTTACAAAACCTTAGAAATTTTCTATTAAAAATTAACTGAAATCTATTTACAGCTTTCATCCTATCTTAGTCATCTATGAAATGAACTTGAAATTTTAGTTAACTTGAAATTCAGAGAATTGTGGAAATGTGTCGTCTAAATACCGAATGGATTGAAGATAAAGTTGCTTCTCATCCATAGGAGTTGCCTTCCTCTTGTCCCGATGTCAGGGTGATTTTATACGTCGTTAAGGGCAAACACGATTTATATATTAGTCTCACTGAGAAACATGAGTCCGTCTCCCAAATATGTATCAAACATAAAATCACTATTTCTGGTGCTAAAAGGTCATTGAAAGGAAGAGAATGTTAATTTCTCTCCGTATGTTTTTTAAGAGTTTGCATGGAGAGGAAACTCAAAGGTGCAGAGAGAGAACGTAGTACACATCGTTAGAATCAGTAGGTAGTTGTAGTTATACTTATTAAGTTGAAGGTTATTTCGCATTCTATCATTTTAAGTGGAAGTCATTTAAACTCATCTTCTGCGTTCACATCAACACGTAACTTATGACCTGCCTTTTGGCCTGTAGTATTAGATGCACATGAGTAATTTAAATTCCTCTGCATCATGCATGGAAAATTTTCTTTGAAAAGGCTATCTCTAGCATCTATTTCTGTAATTTTTATTGTAATATCTCATCAGCCTGCGTAACTAGGTGGATGCATAATATCTACTACTTACGTAGAGTATAACCTAAAAATTAGTCTCCTTCCTTATAACCATTCTCATCCTTTATCAATGAACTTGTTAGTAACGTTAATCGATTTGTGATAGTAATCCTTAAGATTGATTAATGCTGTAAATTTTCTAATTCACGAACGATCACGCTTATCTGTATGAAGAGACTCCCTAGTCGCAATCTCGCACTAATAAAGTCCTTTATGATTATTATTTTTATATTCTACAGGATCTCACACATCGCTCTCTACGTTGTATACTTTATATTCTACTCTCTATTCATGCACTCTCTCTACATTACTCCACAAATAAAACAGAGAAGCTAATAACAGTTGGGTTTAGATTGGGATATCGCTGTTTTACTCCCACAACCCCAAGACACTGGCGGCTTGAAGTGCTAGTAAATAAATTTGAATTGCAGTATTATCGTAATATATTTTTTTATAAGTTTGTTACTAAATACACATTTGCAGTGATAGAAGCTGGGTAAGAAGAAATAGACGAATCATAGTTAATAATGATCGAGGCCTCTGATAGAAAATATTTTATTGTTTTCGCTACGGTTCTTCGTTTGGGTTTGTTGTTTTCCTATATGATTTGACAACAGAAATTCTTAAAAAAAAAGAACTCATTCAGAATCCTCTATTCTAATGAATATATCATCGTAACATCAACCCACAGATTCGCTTCTTATGTATCACTAAGCGAGATGGCTTTCGCCTTTAATTGCTTCTCTTAACACAACGTGGCGCTTCTATTTTTTCATCCGGAGAGAGAGTGAGCTGCTCATAATCTATTCCCTGCACCTTCTCCACGTCATAGCTGTTTCATCCTTTTTCTGAAAGAGGGAAGGTCGCTTGTACACTCAGACTGCAGATGGAAGGGTGCGATTAAGGTGCAGAAAGAAAATTTTGGACGGCAGAGATGAGAGAAAAGGAATGAAGGCGAAAACTGGAAAAAACAACGGCCTTGGGCTTCGGAACTTTTCTTTTGGGGGATTCTCTTGAAAAGTCCTTCTGTCATCTCCTCCTAAAGAAGTTCAACACCATGCACCATATAGGGCTAGTCATCGGATACTTCTAAGATTTTTTTTAAGTGTCGAAATTCGGTGATGTTTTAGTATTTTTTACCGATTCTCTCATCTAAGATGGAGGCGGGAAACCATTTTCATAGAAAAGTCGATGATTTCCACGGAGACAAGAAATTTCATTGCACTCTGTAATGGCAATTTGCAACTTGGCAATTCCTCTTCAGAAAATTTATTCATTGCCTCGTTAGAATAAAACTTAATTGTATTATCAGATGTGAATATTGAGGCTATAAAAATAAAAGAATAAACGAATTGGAAAATTTAAAAACGAGCCCCATTGACCGATGTTGAAGGCCGCATGTGACTAGTTCTCTAACAGTTTCGCCTTGTTAGCATCGGAAATTCTGTAAAGTATGTATCGCCAATGTACGTAATCCATAGTGAAATATGCATAGGTATCTTTTACAACATTATAATTACTTATATCTGTCAAATATTTAAAATTGATCAATGTAGGCGCTCGACTCCTTTTTAAATTAGCTGATATGTATGAGCCATGAAATTTATTCGGGTTTATTTGAATTTGGTTTGAGCATCGAAATTTGCATCGCATTCGTTGTTTCAGATCAAAATTTAATACCGTAGATAGGCATTCAATTTCGAAACGGCACAAGATTCCAATCTTAGAACACGCCTGAATCGCTGATTTCCTGCACAACAGGAAAAATAACTGAAAAGCACGATCTTATTGATGGCGGAGTAAAGAGCTAGGGATAAAAAATAGTGAAAGCAGTTTTGCAGCGAAAGTATTTTAATGAAAACATTTTTGAAACTGAATGCATAAAATTTTAAGAAGAGAAGGTGAAACAAATTCATTTTTAATGGGATTTGAGTCAGAAAGGTCACCGAATCTTACTGAACGGAAATTACCTAATAACCAAATATTTTTTTAAATAATATATTTCTAAAAGTCTTATCTTAGTATTGCCACTGTGTTTCAAAATATTACGGAATAAGACGGAGTTAGTAGATCAAAACTACTGTTTGACATCAAGTGAAGGATATTAGGTTCTTTTTTACATTAAATGAAAAATAAAATAGCTTAAGTTCTAGATTTTAAGGACCTGTTTAGAGCGATGATCACTCCTTGATTTTCTTGAAAGCATTTAAGATATACTCTCAAAATGGTGAGCGTGCCAACCTTCCAATGTTTCCAACTCCCGGCTAATCAGGTTATTTCCTTGTTTGGGCAGTGTTACTATTTACGCTCATCATGTATAATCATCATCAACTGTCTAAGAAGAATATATTTGTTACGGCTTCAGAAAATTAATTATTAAAAGTACTTTAAGAATTATTTAACATATTTTAACATTTCCTATTCTCTTCAACAATATTGAGACTTACTCTGGAAGTAATCGTAACATCCTCGCACTCGAAGAAGCTGAATTTACCTCTCTTCCATGGAGGCCAAGGACTGCATTTCCCTTTCCTCTGCCGATTTTTCCAAGAATGTCGCAGAGAGTGAAGAAGGAGAAGGGAATTTTTCCGTCTTGGTTTGTTGAGCCGGATAGAAAGGGGAAGGGAGAACAGGGGACTGCGGTCGTACCTCTGAATGGCGAGGCAACGGCGCGGCAGGATGGATGTGCAACAACCGTATACGCAACGAGACACGTGACTCGGCGTGGGATCCTCTTTCTTCCCGCGGGAGGCAAAAAACGCATCAGGAGACGCACGAAAAAATTAAGATCTTCCCCCCGCGCGGAACTCCCCTACATTTTTCTCTTCCTCAAGGCATCGTTCCCTTTTCCTTCCGGAAATAAGGGCAACTCTGCGGCGTTCAGGGGGGCGTGAAAATTTTCCTCCGGTATGCGTGTATCCTTATCGCCGGCCTCTTCCTTTTTCCCTTCCCTCCATTCTCTGCTTTTCCCTCGTCCCTTGGGACCTATTCGCTGCCCTTGTGGACGTTTTTTTACGAAAGAAGGGTAAAATCCAGTGAACTCCACTTCCTCGTTTAGAGATTAGTTGGACGGATGGTCTAATTTCATCGGACACCTCCTGGACCGTCCTTTCGTTTTTTCTCGGTTAATTGGAGGGAATCTGTCCAAAGGCCCCTGTCGAAGCCAGAAGGGGATGAAAGGCGCCTCTTCTGTGATTCTTCCCCTTCTTTTGTTCGTCACCGCCTTAGGCCTTTAGCAGCGGTACAGGTGTCCTGCGTGACGTTAATTAATTTTTAACTCGATGCGAAAAGATGGCGGATAAGGAAGAGGTTTTCAGGGACTGTTGCTTGTCGAAGCACACGTCATGGGAAGGTATTGTCTCACATTACACTTTTGCTGGACCATTTTGTTTTCCCAAGGGAATTATGATGGTGACATACGTAACGGTAAAACGCCTTTCAGAAATATACCATAATCAAGCATTGAGATTGACTCGATGCTTCGAAATAATTTTAGCTATCTTCGTTCGTTTGTACATTTGATAAGTTTTCCATCAGAATTTTAAAAGTACTTATTGTCAGGAAAAGAGGGTATTGTAAACTTCTCAAAAGCTCTGTTATATAGACTTGCTTTTTCGAGCTATTTAGTTATTTCAGATCTTCAACTTTGAAGAGGAAATTTATTTCTATATGCATGTAATGTACATACATACTTGTAAAGACGCAAAAATTAACATTTTATAAATTTTATTTTTGTAGTTGAATAAGCATTCCGTAAACTTGATGTATACTAATTTTGTTGGTTATATCCTTTCCATGGATATATTCTTTATTTTTAATTCAATAAAATTATTAAAAATCTCTTCCAACTTTGACGAATTCCTATGAAGTGGTAAATTTAAGAAAGTTGCTCAGTTTTGGTGGATGTTGGACTAATCTCAATTGACAGCAAGGCGATCGATTATCGTCAGTCGATCTGACAGAACACTTTAGGTGACTAATTGGAAAACAATGTAAAATTTTTGATTCTGCCAGTTCATTATTTATTCTCATTGAAAAATCTGAGGAACTTAAACTTTTGTTCCTTCCAAAAACTTTATGTAACCAAATCTACCATATAATTGAAGTTCTTTGAAAACCATTTCATCCGTATTTTTATATATTCTAATCTATTAAATAAGTATAAAATAGAAACTCTTTTGTTGATATAAAAAGTAGGTTGACATCATCATTACTACTAGTAGTGTAATCTGTGTTCATTATCTTCTTTCTACATTTTGTGGCCGTTGTGCGTAAAGTAGTATTAATGAGGCATGAATGATACTGTCTCTTTTTGTCGGATTCCAGTAATACTAATTTTTATGGTCATTCTGCTTGTCTCTAGTGGGGTTTCTCAATCTTCTTTGCTAACCAAGGCAAACTTCCTCACTCCTCATCCTGTTTGGTAAAATTTATTCCCTCTTCGGAGTTGAAATATATTTAGTAGTGAATAGTGAAGGGGTAAAGAGTGTTACTGGCCAACGGAATCTGTGCCTACAAACTTCTTGTTAATTTTCTTTGATTCCGATGCTTAAATTTCCCATAACTAGGCGTAAATTTTTGGCGAAGAGATTATTGTAATTGTATCTCATGTCATCTCATAGTAAAGTATTCTGTACACTTATATCATTTTGTCTTCTTTAATTCTTGGTTATTTCAGCATTTTTATATTTCTCCTGTTATTGACCACTGAAATCTTTCCTCATTACATTGTTTCCTCTTTGTCCCTCTCAGACCTCTGATCCCTCTTCGTTTTAACTCCCACGTCGAGGATGCTCGTAATTCTTGTCCGGCCTTTATATGTGTTAAGTCGATGTTATAGACTCGGATATATGTTTCCAGTCTACACACGTGGTGGTGTTGCCTGCACCCTATAGTTAGAGGGAGAATCGTCTCCGTTCTACCTCTGTCATAGTCTTCTAATGGAATGGAATTCCAACGATTTCGGATCGACAGTGTTTTTTGTAGCGATGATTTCAACACCCGTGTGAGGGACGTTTCAGCTCTAAATCCTGTCTTCTAGCTCATTTTTCGTGTTTTTATCGCCGGTTTTAAGTAGGACTCATTCTCTCCTGTTCTTTAAATATTTTAGATGTCGCTTTTTACCTTCCGTATGCATTTTATCGGTCGCGAGTTTAATTAGCGCAGCTTTGGGAGGTTAAATACCCATTTGGCCTTACTAATTAAGAAACTCACATCTGTTGGTATAACGTCGCTAGAATTAACAGTCTTGTAGTAGTTTGGAACAGGCCACTCTTGGATGCATCTGGACAGTTTTTTTTTCAATTTCTTGTTCCAAATCTGCTTCTTTTATATTAAGTTTTAGTTATTTGATTCAGAGTTGTGACTGATTTGGTGCATATAACAAATATTTTATCTCCGAAATTTTTCATTATTTACAACGATTGACGTCTTGTTCTCTGTTACCGGCGGCTTCGACTTATTTTAAGTGAGCAGATTAAATATGAAAAACTGTTGCAAAAAATCTCTCTATTGGAGGAAAACAGTTGCTGGTTCTCAAGAATACATCTAAGCTTTGTCATAAATACGTATCTCTGAAGCATATGAAATTGATATTCACTGGCGTGACTTCATATGGGCCTCTGTGGAAAAGTATGAAGTTATGTCATTTCTACTATAGTAGACAAACTTAACTTTTTATCTCTCTCTGCTGTATCGAACTTTTACAAGCATTATAGCAAAGGTGAATAAATATTATTCTATATATATAATATATAGAATAATATCTATAATATATATTTTCATTTACGCTTTTATGATTGAGTTCTTTGGTCTTGAATCATTGAGAAGCCTTCCTATATCACAAGCTGAAAAATGGCAAGTGAGGCACTCACTTAGATAAAGGAAAATACTTTGCAAAAACATAAATTTTTAGTTATTACGTTACCTTAATTAGCACCAGACAATTTTCAATGAATAAAAATGAAAATATAGACATTATCAAAATATAGTTGAATATTTTTTTCATGGACCTAATGTTTTACGATATATTACCAGGTGTATTGTGTCAATTGAAGTTAATTTTTCTATCCTGAAAAGTTTATTTTCAATCCTTCAAAAGTTATTGTTACGTTTCGTTCGCTTCTTTAGCTTAAAACATAATCTACAAAAATGCTTTTCATCGATTAAATTATATCCTTAATACATTTTTTTCCTTCATTCATTCATTAAGCCGCGAATAAGCAAAATACTTGCTTTATTGGTTTTAAAAATTCCTACTTTTAATGGAAATTCTTTATTAATTTCAGGCTATATTTTATTGAAAAATTCCGTTTTAACGACTCGTTTTAGTGCATTCCATCGCCTACCGCAAATAGGCTACGTTTAAGGTTAGTGGGAAAAAATCTATTTCCTCAATAAATATTCTTCCCCGGACTTATAAATCTCATTTTCTCATAATGGGACATCTCCTCTTCGCGTTTTTACTATCCCCGTTTATGCCAGGAGTAAATCACTCTCTTTCCCATAATGGAGCTGTTTCGATATGGAGCTATGAATCTCCCTCATTAATGGGAAAATTGGAGATATGTTTACTCAGCCTCGAACTATAAAACATTTTGGAAAACGAGAGAGATTTTTTTCGGTCACAGAGGGCGAAAGAATGACGACTTAAAAAAAACAACTGTGGTGCAGATGCGCTCAGGGGAGGAACGATGGCCGTCTAAATGTGGTTCGGATCGGATTTTCTCTCCCGGGGACGGAAAGAATGTTTTCGAAGGAATACTTTTGCTTGACATCACACGTCCGCCGCTTCTCCTTTGTGACCCTTAGAAAATCCTCGACTTCCACACTATTACCTTTCGCTCGCTTGACTATCCTTTCCGCCTTCTGCCTCCGCTTAGGAAAAATCTCCCCTTATCCTCATCCTTTTCGTTTTCAACACGCTATCGGATGTCCAGATTGGTGGCTGCGCTGCGGAGTAGCTAATCCTCTTTCTCTCAATACCTACTCAATTCTCGACACCTATTTGTGCAGATTATGCACTTAACTAATTTTGGCTTGAGGTCTTTTGGGTCAAGGTTGATAGTCTTTGCTTGTGACCTTCTCAAATTAAGTTTGGCTGGAAAAAAAATTGTAGCCAGCCAATCGCTTTCTGTGGTTAGGTTTTTATTTCACATGCTTATTTCTTCTGTATATATATTTAGTACTGAAATCCTAAAAATAATGGATGATTAGTTTAATATTTTGAAAAGTCATTTTTCAATCTCATCTTTTTTGTGATGGATTTCAAGTGGTATTCAAACTCCATCAAATATTACTGTAATAATCTTTAAGTTTATTTAACGATTACGTATAGTCAACGTTCGCTTACAGCACACATAAGGAATTTGTAAAATTTCGAACCGCTTGAGCTCTTGGTATCGAGAGAAAGTAAGTTAACGTAGCAAATTAAGTTTAGAGAAAGTTTTGTATTAAATTTATTTGTAACACATCTTAGAAGTTTTTCCGCATGTTAGAGCTTGCTTATTACACAGTCGAAGTGTAATCAGAATATTAGACACTTGACATTTGGGAATTCTCCATACTCATGTGTAAGAAATTTGAAATTTCCAGTCATTAGGATTTCGTTATTTGGAAGGGTGTATATTAACCGCCAATAAAGTGGCGTTGAAGCAAAATGTTAGGAAAAGTGAGTATAAACTAGATTATAGTTATACGCCACTGGTGGCTTGCGAGCTAAAAATCTAAATCTAAATTAATATTTAGATATTTAAATATTGTCATAATTTTCCTCCTATTCGTATCGCTCCTAATTTGAAAATATGGTATTTGAGTCCACATCTTTATGTCCGTTTTACGAATTTCTAAGCATTGGCTGATAAAAATTATTTTAAAATTAATTTTAAGGGACTCCATTCGTGAAATTTATGCTGAAATTAGCTTATTATTTTATATTTACAGGAATCCCTTGGGCAGACTTTACTAAAATTACCTTTATTTTTCATCCTCTACTGATTCTTGCATGTTTACCCTGGTCGTCCCCGTAGTCTCTCATTCCCTGTTTTCATGTTCGACACGTTTCCTCCGTTCGCCAGCAGAATCCAATGGTTTTCTTAAGCAGGTCACGGGGTTAATGAAGGCGTGGGAGATGGTTTAAGGGACTACTAAGGACCGTCTCTTTACGACGGGGAATTTCCTCCTTTCCCATAGACAGGCAGACAAGGATTTCCGCTTAGTCGATGTTGGGACATCAATCCCTTTATGACAAGGAGGCTCCACTCTTCCTCATACCCTTCCATTCTTTCCTCTTTACGCGCCTCTTTAAGTACTTGGTAAATTCAGTGGTATGCATAATGTGAGAGTTAATTCAGGAAGTAGAAGCTGATACCATGGTTGTCACTATCAATCTTGTAATATAAATATAGCATCGATCACTGAGTAATAACATTTAGTTAATGCCACAAACTATTGTTCTATTCTTGTTTTGGAGGTCTCTGCTTTTTAATTTTTGTCAAAGTCCCTGTTCGATATTTTGGGTAATCCCTATGCACTGAATTCTATTTTATTGGGCCTTCATGATACAAGTACTTTTAAGATCTAAATTCGTGGTGCATTTAACTATTAATTTCAGTCTAAATTTGGATCTATAAAAGAGGATTTCATATTTTAAAAGCAAACAGTTTTAGTAATCCTATGATAACGCAGATGTCTAAGACTCCTTGAAGATATTTTCTTATAGTCGTGCTTGGTCGTATTTAATGGAAATTAAGACATTTTTCCCATTGGGTTACTTAAAATCGATCGAAAGATGAAAAAATGCAAGCCGTGAAACCGTCCGTTTTTGAGATTCGTCTTACCATTTTAAGCAAGAAAGGTGTCTTTTGGCTCCCAAAGTAAGGAAGAAGAGGATTTCAGGAATCAATGATGAAATCGTGATCATTTCGTATGTCCGAAAGGAATCTATAATTTCGTACTTATAGTTATTGTAATATCTCTTAAATCTATTCAACTCTTATTAATGAGAAAAAAAGTGCGAAGATTTTTTAATGACATTTTAAATTTTATTTTCCCAGGCTAACTTTGGGTTAAATCCCCCTTTCTTGATCTACTTACACCGCAATTTATTTGTAATAACTTAAGGACCTCATAAATTGGTATTTCTTGAGATAAATTCATATCCTACGGGTTACATTATCTAAAATGTTAGCAAATGTTAAGGTTCCAAAAATCGTAGGTTTAAGAACTTATTTTTCAGTGGCCATTTCGAAGTGAGTATCCATATATCAGTCCTGTTCATCTCTTTTTAAATAAAGCTATTTTCATGAAAGAAAACTATTTTTATAAAATTTTAGGAAGCTTGTGATACTCTCTTTGAGTAATTACTTAACATGCAGTAGAGCTCTCCGTAATAATCCTCCCGTTTTGATGGACAAAATCACGAGGTCATCCTTCAATTTCATAACGGTTCCGGGGCCCATTTTCCCCAAGTTTTCCACCTTCCATTCAAACAAACCGACTTCAGGTGTTGTGTGAACGCCGGCAAACATCGGGCCTCTAAAAAAATTATAGACCTTAGAGGCAAAAAACATGGCGTCTGAAGCGGAGGAACAACAAACTTCTCTCCCGCAATTCCCGTCGCGTTCGGATGAAGACGTCGAACAAATGCACGTCTTGTGTGCGTAAGAGGGGGAAAGGGGCTCCTTTTTTATTCCCTTAGATAGAGGGAGGCGCCCCTTATTCCACCTTGTAAAACACCGTCGATCGATTTTGTTAAATTAAGGTCGATGTTAAAGAGACAGGCGGAGAGAGTGATGTCGAATGAGAGGGGTACAGCTTGTCTCGGTGGCCATAGCGCTGAGGAAGGGAAAAGTACACGGACCACTCCACTAATGACCCTACAAAAGCGTTAGCTCCCGCTTCCCCTTTTGCTAACGACGTCCACCCCTCCGGCTTTCCTCCCTGCTGGAGGGGATGTGACAAGGGAGAGATAATGGAAGCGATGCTTCCTTCTGCAAAAGCGCCGTCTTTTTTTCGTTCCAATTATCACCTCCACCTAAGTAGCCAATTTTCGGATGCCGAATGTCGTCTCGTTTTCTGGAGGTCGCGTTACTGGTGAATATTCATGGTAGCATCTGTCTCATCTATCTGGGTTGTCGCGGTAGACAGAGTGATGCAGCACATACTAGCTCTTTACTAAATCGCGTAAGTTTTAATCTTTATTTCAACGTGATCTTACTTCGAGTAAGTGAAGCGGTGAGACCTAAAAATTTTCCGTTTCGTCTACTGAAGAGGACTGTTTGCAATCAACGTTTCTTGAACTCTGTGTCTATTTTGCGGTGTACATATATACATACAAACAGTATGAAGAGGGTTTTAGGCTCAAATACTCCATTATTATACATCGAGAAAAAGCACGACTTTATTATTGTTTTGGTCCTAGAGACCACATTTTCAATTAACCTCTTACAAGTCACAAACACAAGCTCGATATTGTTCCGCCTATGCCTAAGAAACGGCCGCGGGAAATAATTATACATAGGAATCAGGATGTTCTTCGAGAATAAGAGTTATTTTCCTTTGAGAACTGTATCTTAGGAAAAGTAATTTAATTATAAAAATTAATCCTTTTAAAATAGACAGTGACAATTACTCTCGGGCATTACATAAATAGTAACGACTCGGTATTTTCTCCTACTGCAAACATATGACTGACAAATAACCAAGTGGATGGCGCAATTGTCATCGGTGAAAGGTGTCCTTGGTTTGATTCCTACTGAGAAGGAAGGAAAATGAACTCAGCTGTCGAAGTACTTTTAGAATTTACTACTACCAGCGACATACTACCAATCGTCTCTTAGACAAAACTTAGGATTTCATTCTTAAAGATGGAATATATGGATTTATTTTTGACGTATTCTATTCGCTTATAATTCATGAATGACTTTTAATCAATGGATAACTTCAGGGACAGATCTGAATCCCTTTACTCCTTGGAATATTTTTAATTTTTGGATTCACGCAAAAGATTTCTTTCATAGCAGTAAATTACGGCTATACCTACATTGCCGATATAATTTGTAATCGAGTAAACATGGCTAAAAATTTGCTTAGATGTGCCTGGAGTGATAAGTAAAAAAAAGTTAATGATCACTTTCTAGAATCGGCTAACTAGAATTTCAAGAATAAATAAAACTAGGTGAACATCAGAGTAAGCAAAATAAACAGAAAAGATTTTTGGATCTTCAAAACAGTCGTTGATACTTTTAAGGCGTAGTCTTTGCCGCAAAATTATAGCTGTATTCCGTTCATGCAATTGAAATATCACCTTTGGTGTACCTTTATTCCGTGAAGAAGGAAATATAATCTGTTTTAGATTTAAACTAATTTAATGTGCTCCGTTAATGGCTGTTTTTCTCACACTGTTTCAAGAATCTACCTTTTTATTGTATTTAGTAGGGGAGAAGTACCATGTGGCTCTGTTGTCTCGCGATTCTTCAAATGATTTCCTTCACCACATATTGCGACAATTCAGCGAGGGCGTTTCTGCGACGTATGTTATAGTGCTATTAATCAATACACCAGATAACTCTCAGGGATTTGTTGGAAATAAGTTTTATGCGGTGCAGGATGTCTGAAGGTCATGGTCTGGGTGTGGTTGTAGGTAGGCGGGGTACTTTACAGATAACTGATTAACCCTTTTAAAGTTATTGTACTCTCTGATGGATGTCTGACGCAAATGGAGCTGCAGTCCAAACAGAAAGTAATGTTACTTTTGTTTTCTTTTCGTTTCATTATGCTTCTAAGTTCCAGAAGATCACGATAGGGAAATTGATTCATTTCTTTAGATTATCTTCCATTAAACTGGAATCTAAAACTTTTAAAAAAGCTATTGTTATGAATGGTTAACCTTAGCCATTCTGTTTTATTTCCGACACATAGTATTCGGGCATATAGTATTGTTTGCCAACATAGGAAATAGGATTTTGGAAATAACTTCCTTTTTTGTATAAGATGGATAAATAGAAACCCTCAAATAATGTTCTTTTACTTGAATTATTATATTGTGATAATGCAAAGGAAAATTTATTCTTTAAAACATTATGACTTTGAAAATTAAATATAACGGAATTCTGTAATTCTAGAATCGACAATTACTACCAATTATTTTATCTTATGCGATCACCAAATCTAACCTAAAATTAATTTATTGCGGACAATTAAATAATTCTTATATTTCAGATTCAACCTTATTGTGATGGATTTCCTCGTACATAAGCACTCCGCAATTCGTTAACATTATTCTCATAATTATAATAATGATTTTTTCGGATGAATATTAATTTTCTGATATCTCTTCCTCTATTTTCCCAACTTAAGCGCACAAAAATTGCTATACACGACCAAGATTTAAACCGAAAATCTCTGCATCACTGGTCCAGAACGGTAACCCATACACCATCGAGCCTGGCGATTCCAAATAAGTTTATTTAAGCTTTGGAACCTTACTCTCAACAACCCACATCTAGGCTTGCTTATTTTATCCTCATTTATAATATTCAGTTCCCATGTATCGTACGCTCGATTTCCGGTAGAGAGGCGACTTTTCGGAAAGAGAGATACTGATCTTTTTTCTGTTTTGGTCTCCGCCTAGCGAATATCGGAACATTCCCTTTTTCTCCTTTTTCTATGGCCCGCCTCTGCCATATATTCTTCTCTAACAAGTTCCAATCCTTGCAAAGCAAACGAGAAAAACTCACAAACCTTCGCGTGACGAATGGACGATTTTTTCGAAGCGTATCGCGTTTTTTTCACTGCGCTCGTCGCTCTCTGGATCTTCCTCTCGCACAGTGGTTATCTGCGACGAAGAAAAAATAATCTTTTCGCGCCGTACGCTCGTTCAAACGGGAAGAATTATTACCACTCCAATCTGCGAGAGGGAAAGTAGGTGTTTGGGAAATGTGCCGGAAAGACTGGGACGGGTTTTTTCCAGAAGAAAAATGCTCCCTTGCGTTTTCTATCTTCAGGAGGTGGTCGCCTCCCTGCGTCCGTAAGTCGGAATGCTCGTCATATGTTTCCTATCCGTTTTCTCTGCATAAATGGAATAATTATGGAATTACAAGGGGCGCAATTAATTGTGTACGTCGGACGGTTATCCTATTGATAAGAAAATGGAAATATTACCATGTAATTTATTTTAAATGTGGATTACATTGGGTATATTTACTCAGCTCAAAAGCGGGTTTGTATTTTATCACCTACCATGAAATAGAAAAGGCTTTGAAGCTGGAATACAGCTTACTAACAAAGACGAGAGGTGAGATAGTTTGCCTTTGCTTTCTTCACTGAGCTATATTTCCACGGAAGAAACAGGCCCACGTAGGTTCAGCTGTCAATTATCGTTTTACTAAGTAATTTCATATAATTCAAAAAGGATTGACCAATATTATTCAATATTCAGATATCATTCAGTCATCGTTTACATCTCATTAGCTTTCATATTAAACCGTATGTGAGCAAGAGTGAAACAAAAACAATTGAAAGATATATTTCCCTTTATCCAGCACATAATTGTAGATTCACCAAGATATGATAGCAGGATTATTTGCGAGGAAACAGGGGAACCAGTAACGAATGGAGAACGTGGACTAGGAGGAAGGCTTTTGGGGAAGTATTTTGAATAAACAAAGTGAATAACATGTTGAATTCCAAACGGAAGAGCTTGATTGATATGTATGATGTAAGTAGTAGCACACGAACATCTTATAAAAGGATTTTCTGCGGGCTCTTCGACATAATTTCCATGAATAGGGAATTATCTGAAAGAAACAAATCCCCAATTATTTACTTGAATATTTTATGACTATGATAAATTCCGAACCATTTGCATTTTATCTGTGTTGTTCCTGTAAATATTTGAGAACTGTGCTCGTACATTAAGATAATATTTTGTACTATTTCGCAGCGAGTTGCTTTAGACGAAATTTTTTCTGATGAGGTTTGCTTCACATCCGGTGTTCCGCAGGGTAGTGTATTAGGTCCCATTCTGTTTTTAAGTTATATCAACGATATAGTGGATAATGTTCGTTGTAAGGTTAGGCTATTCGCAGATGATGCTGTTATTTATAGAGAGATTGCAAGTCCAGATGACATTGTTTGCTTACAGAACGATCTGAACGTTATTTCAGGTTGATGCAATGATTGGCAGTTAGACTTGAACGTAAAGGAGTGCTTAGCTATGAATTTTACATGTTCCACTAATGTTACCTGCGTACCCTATAATATTTCAGTATATCTGTTGCAGTTCGTGAGGTATCATAAATATCTAGGTGTTACGCTCAGTAGTAGTTTTTCCTTCAAAGAGTATATTTAAAACGTACTACGTGAAGCGAATAGGATGCCAAGTTTAGCTAGTAGAATCCTAAGGAGTTTCTCATGGAGAGTAAAAGAAATAGCATTCTTTTCCCTGATTCGACCTCTACTGCTGTACTGAGTACTGCTGTGCGAGTTAGGATCCATGCGAAGTAGGATTAACTTCCAGCCTTGAGATGGTTCAACGTAGGACAGCTAGATTTGTTAAGGGAGATTTCAGATTTGACAGCAGTGTTTCACCTATGATAGAATCCCTCGGTTGGGATTCGCTTAGTGATAGAAGACTTGATTTCTGTGGGAAGCTTTTTAGTAAATTTATCACTACGGATCTCAGGGAGGAGGTAGTTGATATAGTCATGTGATCATTTTTCCTCTATGTATTAGAGAAGCCAGCAGTGGTCAAAGGTAGAAAGGGTTTTCGGTGTTTTACACCCCCTGCCATGCGCCAGTGGCAGTTGGCAGCGTTGAGATGTGAATGTAAATGTACTAATTATGCAGTGATATATTAGGCTTCTTTACATAATCAATTCATAATGTTTTCTGTAAACGGTGAAATATGTTTTATTGTTAATTTTTGCACGCAAATTGGGAAGTTTTTAGTCAATTTTTCTCATAAAATTTCGTTGCTTTGCAGAGGAATCTCGTGTAATTTTCTGGCCGTTACACAGGTTGCTTCATCGCATTTCTTCGATATGTATTTATTGCAATGGCGAAATTCTCGTATAAATGAGAAAATTGTATATAATACTTTAGGCTCTTTTTCTTCAGTCAAATTACCATGGATTTAAAAGTAAAAACGAAATAAAAAGTATAGTGGAGTCTACAAAAGACACGTTTTATCTCATAAGAGTCTTCTATGCCTGAAAGATTGCGCTATTTTTGTAGCGATTAAGTGATTTCTTTCCGTATTCTGTACATTAATCTTTTATTTAAATTCATTTTTATAATCTCCGCTCTCAGTTATCGTCTTTCTATCATGTTTTCTCTATTTTTCTATGATTCTAGTCGTGTTTACCTTAGTTTGTCCTCACCCAGTTCTATCGAAGAACAAACATTCCCACCGCTCTGTCTGCTCTAAAACCAACTCCTAAACCCTCCTACTTTGCTTTTCTCCGAACCCTACCTATCATTTTCCTTACCCTAACTCCTTTGCCTCCATTTAAATTATGAGTTATGAACGCAGGAACTGTTCTGCTCCCACTTCTCTTTTATCCCTTCCTTCTCTGTCTTAGACGTAGTTTCTCTTCTCCTTCACTTCCGAACATCCTGTTTAACTTTACTTCAGCTCCTACGTTACCCACATAGCAGTTTGTTTACAACGCATTCGTCGATATTCATATGAAGAGTGATTGAATTCCTTCTTTGACGGCTTGCGAAAATGATTATCACGATGGAGTTCATTTTAACATGTCTATGTCAGATAATATAGCCATACTATTTATAAAGGCTGACCAAAACGACTGAAATATCGTACTTAAAAAGTTGTCGTTAATAGTATATATGACTATAAATAGTTGATGATATCATGGATTCGATTTAAAAGCTGTAGCTGCATTTAGGATTTAGATCAGTCCCCCGCAAGCCGCCAGTGGCGTATGACAGGAGGAGTTACAATATATCTATTCGATATTTAACAAAAAAATGAATTAATGGTGGTTATAACTTTCAGCCGTTGTATTTTTTATAAATTTAAATGTTGGAATCGATTTTACCCTAAACCAATATGCTTATTTAATTAATTCAGTCTTATTTTTCTTTTAAATCGATTGCCACCTCCCTCGAAAAACGATAGAGCTTATGCGGGACTATGAATTTCACGAGAGAAAATTTTGCCTATTTCGATTTTGATGCTGTGTTACTAAATCAATTAGATTAAGTATTATTGTGTTGAGGTTAAATTTAATCGCGTAATCCCTCGCCAATATCGAAGTTCCATATCAAGCAATTATCATGAAAATATCGCGATGGTTCTCAATTTAAGCTATACGCACACTTTTAAATTCTTCATGCTTCTTTTTCTATAACTAACTCTATTTATTTTAATATTATGACGGATTTTAATGCTATGTCGAAATTCTCTTAAATAACTTTTCAATCTAACTGTGGTAATTCTATATCTGTTAAATTTATTTGTTAGATAAATATCTTTTCCTCATATCTTCGCTTCGTGTACAGATTTTTCGGTATTGAACTTGAGGGAAAAATTGATCAGAAATGGCAATCATGAGAAACTGGACCACTTGAGTTTTGATTTCTGTTTACGTAACCATTCAGCCTTGTGCATCGTTATAAAAATCGCCGTCAGCATTTTGACCAGAGAGCTTTTCATTTATCGATAACTGGTTGAATAAAATCACTCCATATCATGTGCCCTTCATCTCACAGCCTTCATTGTACTTCTTTCCGCGCGATTGGTTTCTATATGGGTTTTGTTTGGCAATAATTGGTCAAAACACGACTCGGATCACATTCCGCGCATCCCTCCAAAATCTCGTATGCAAATTAGATGCGGAGGGGAGATCGGAAGAAGCCATGGCAGTGCTCCGTGTGTTTATGGCCGCTCTCTGGGGGAGGATCCGTTCTCTGCTTATATTTATCTTAGACTTTTTGTCTTCTTTCAACAGAAGTCTGATTGAAATGACATAGTAATCAGGTTGTATTATAAGGTTTCCGCTAACAGTTGAGTGTGAGACAAATGAGTTTGTGCTTCGATAATTTCCTTAAGTGTCTGTTCTTGTATTGCCTGTATTCACACGGGTCGGATATGCGATTACTCGTTATTTCAAAATGAAGCTACAGCGACATGAATGATCAGGTAATTAGTGCTGTTTTCTCTCATCCCTTACTTTAAATTTTGGTGGAAGACAAATCTTCTCTATATAAACGAGTTACATAAGTGAAATTGTACATATTTATGTAAATGAAAATAACGGTGTTCATCAATCCCTGTTAAACCTGTTCGCCAGTTGATGTAATGTACTCCATGTAAATATCAGAAAACTTAAATAATTAGAATAATTTATAATCAAGGATTCCATTTTAATTTGGCCTCGAAATTTGGCTCTTCCATTGTTTATTTAATTCATAAAATATTCTTATTGGGAATGTTTATTCAAAATTGGCCAAATAATTAAGGTATAAGATGTAGTTATCCACCTTTTACTATACTCATGATTCCTCTACTCATACTCATTGAGAAACGTCTTTAACAACCTCCTACGATCATCTTACAAGTGTACATACATTTGCAAAGTATGACGGTCTTATAACTGCCTAACCTATAACCTCTATACCTGCCCATGTAACTGTATGCATATCGATTTATTTAACGATTTCCTCGCGGACAACGATCAAATATTCATCTCTAATTCATCATCCAAGTAAATTCCTCAATCCTCAGCATTTTCCATTCATTCAGAATGTCCCGTTCGCGGACGGATTAATTAATTCGAATAGGTCGTATTTTCTACGAAGCCTTACTCGGCCGTCTCATTCATCCTCATAAAATCTGTCATCAAACGATCGAAGGACCACCTGCGAACCATTCCCCCTCCTCCGACCATAATCCTCTTCAACAGTCCATTCTGTAACTTTCACCCTTTATACTCCATCTCTCGCTCCGAAGCTAATAAAATATCCGAAGCCAGCTTATCGGTACTCACGAGGTGGTCTTACCTGTCATGTGCTCGCTATTCTTTCTCATTCTTAGGCCTTCGGACAGGCACAAGCCACCTCCTTGGGTTCCTCCGCGGGGTTCCTCCCTTACCATCGGGAATTGTCACGCGCAATAAACTCTGTGCTCTTTGTGTAAACGTCTATGCGTGGGTCTCTACGCCCACGGGAAGGAACCGAAACTCCCCCGCAGCAACACTTATCTCTTTTAGGACTTTTGAGTCTCCAACTTATTCACTTATCCCTTCCATACCAAGCGTTTGGTTGTATTCCTTTTCCGAATAATTTTCTCAGGTTCGAGAAAAATAGGTTTGACGTCGCATAATTCTCAGCATGGCTTATCAAGCTTTCAAGCGGTGCGTTGATTTTAGTTTTCATTTATTTATGCCTAAAGCTCAGAATTCCCTAGGGTTCGCATTGGTTTAAAATTTTAACTGATATATCCATTCGATGAAAAATCTGTTCATCTGACTCGCATACGCTTGTCTTAATGCGAGGAAACTAATAAGGTTACAGATTAAATTTAGCCGGCTTAAACTTAAAAAGAGTCCTAGATGAAGCATTATCTCGTATGATTTCACATTGGTTAGTACCCAAGAAAGCCGAGCTCAATACTTAGGTTTGGGAGCCCGGCTTGAAATTCCTTCGTCAATTGATAGAAATTCAGATACTTCTATTTGAAGTGAATGGTTTTCAAGGTGTTTTTGTTAAACTCTCAGTACGTTCCCTTAGTCTTTTATTTATATCGCCATATGTTCTGCCAGAATTATTTCAGTTTTGTATTTTCGGTATCTCTCAGTTCTGATTCCAATAACAATTATTTTCTAATTCTTCTTGGATCTTTCTCTACTTATTTGTATTATGATGAGCTCTATCTTTAAGGAAGATCGTATTTCTGTCGGCTGTCGATTCGTAAAATAAAATTTTGTTAACACTTTTTTCATTGCTGCTCTTAGAAAACTTATTGAATTGTTTTGCTGGTTATATCAGGTTTTAGTTTTTTAGAACTGAATAAAACTAAGAATATTATACTTAGGGTTTAATTTTGATTTAATATGTGTTATACGAAAAAAATTATTTGTCAAAGAATAGATTCTTCATATTTGGTCTGTCATTTTTCGCTGGATTATTTTTCGATTCACAGATACAAAGTTTATACTGTGTAAAGGCATATACTGTGTAAAGACCTGTAATTTTGACTGCTAGCTCTAACGAAAGAAACAAGGATAACGATCCTATGTATCCTCCGATATAAAACTCCCATCATACCCACGAAGAGGCTTTAGCAGCTAAAAAGGCTTGTCAGTAATAGTTTAAGGGTAAAATTATATTTTATTTCTCTTTGTTTAAGATCGGTCCAGTTGTGGAAATTACTCAAGGTTTGAACGTATTGCAGAGGTCACTCTGCAAGAAATGTTATGTTGGAAGATAATATAACTCTCCTAAAAATTTTTACCTGCCAGTCTTTCTGCTATTACAATATGGCACATTTTAGTTTAGCATTGTAATTCTTTGATTTACGTACTAGTGACATTGTATTTTGAGAGTTTTGTTTAAAACTTGTTAATTACTTGGAACTCATGTACACTTAGCGATTCCAGAATCAACAATATATATTCTTGATACAATATTTCGGACATCTGTGATAGGGTATATTTTTTAGAATATCTCAATCTGAACTTACAAACGTTGTAAAAATAGGTTTTAGCATCATATTCGTGCGGTTCATTTATTCTGTATCAAACTATTATGAGCAAAGGGTAGTGGGAGACCTGGGTTCGAGTCCCAGCCAAGTCACAATTTTTCACGTATAACTTTATCTTATAACTTTGGGTCAGTCGCACAACTTCATAGGCAAAGTTTCTTTCCATTCCATCAATTGTGTAACTATTATGAATTCATGAATCCCTTTCTATTAGTTTCCTTGCGAGTGTTTAAATTAAGTCTCAATCATTTAAAGATTTTATCCAGTTACAGCATTTTATAATAAGAGACAGTGAAAAAGCAATTAGTCTGCTTCGATTCTGGTAACATTTTTGTATATATCTCAAAACCAGAAGTATTTTCTCGCAGATTCAGTGCATTAATCCTCTTAACTCCCACTTCGCCAACTTTCCTGTACACCCTTCTCTGATTTTCGTATTCATTTATATCCGTCATTCCTACAATCGACTATGTTCAGGTCGTGGGTAGGATTTATCATTTCGTCCTTAATGATAAATTAAGACATGTTAAGCCTTTCTGGAAAAATGACTTTAATTATCCGTCGATCTTTGTTTCAGTCACATTGAACTCTTCCTGTCCCAAAGGACGTCTATTGATACTTTCTCCCTCCATGGAACGCCTTCATTACTTTATCCACCGTCGACCCTCTCTCCCATTTATCTTTGCCTTCCTCCTGCCGCCTCTTCATTTCTCCCTCTCCTTTCTTATTTACTCGTTTCATTCTCTTTACCGATCTGTTTTCAAGGAGGGGACGTGCAGTCTGCGACTCGCAAGATGTCTCATACCACATTTTTCCTTATCACAGAGGAGATTTCAACGCGCGATTTATGTAAATCTTATCGCATTTTCGTTTATAGTCATTTCTTTTGTTTTTAAATCAATAGTATTACAGTTAATAATTTTATGCTGTTGTTAACAACCACTGGTTAGAATCGAACTAGTTGTTGTGGAGGCTTCTTTTGGAAAAATATCTGACGAACGAATAACAAATCTATTCTTTATGCATTTGATACAGCCAACTGAGCTATTTTAGTTGTGATAAGTACTTCTCTTTGTTTTCCGTTGTCTTCGATATTGAATTCAAATAATAGTTCGAATACTTTTTATCTAGACATTCTTGCACATATTGTGCAAAAATGTTTTAATTTCTCAGCATTAGTAACAGAATTATTTATTTTTTGTTTCTCGTGTAAAAATTAGGAAGAATCAAAACTACAATAATTTATATTTGGTCCGCTATAGTTTTTTCTCGTCGGCTTAAGAAACCAGTACTGAGCCATCGCTTAAAAAAATAAAAAATACAGCTTTAAAAACTTTTAGCCTTAATTATCTCGTTAGTTTCCATTTAACATTTACCAGCATCTCTCTCTAGAAAACAGAAAAGTTTGATTATTTGCGAAGAATCGATGTCATCAAAATGGCACTGTAAGGATTAATTGGTTCTCTAAGGAGTAATGTACGGTAAGGATTTTACTTTTGCAAATTATGGAAGGAGTTTCGATGTAAAGTGCTTTATTTTCTGAATTGTTAATATTCCTTTTCTTATTAGTTTTCCTACAGCCAAGGGCTTAATTTTTGGCTACCATGGAGGCATTGCATTGTTTGATTTCCATAAGTCACTTGTTTCAACTATTATTAGACCTTCATAAACTTCAATGAAACACAGCTAATACACGTAGATTACTTATTGTGTAACTTTCTCTTCCCGCTTCCTCCTAAAATAAGCATATCACCTCTTTTCTCCGCGATATATTATCAACTTTTATTTTTTCATTTATTTATGCAAATTCCAATTCAATACCTCTCACTATTCTTCACATTTAGTAATTCATTCAATAAGCTTAGAGATGTAAGTAGAAATCCTGATAGTAAATTTCTATAGAGACCCAAAATTTTGAATTAGTTTTTTTTAGTTGAACTGCAGGTTCTTGTGGAGACCATGCTGTTTACATGCAAATGTTTGATGGCTTTTCTGTTACCGAACTATTATTTGCATCTGTATTATTAGTGTGGATACGTAATAAAATGATGACGGTGTTATCGTTTTTGATTTCTAACATTCCAGAGTAAATATACCCTATGCTTACATCTATCTCATTGTGATATTGCTGATAACCCGCAAAAATCGTAGCTGCAATAAGACTGCTGTTTTTGAAGAATAACTCAAAACCCTTTAAGACGATGAAATAAAGGCTTCAACTCTTTTACTTAGGTATCCTCGTTAACCGTTTTTCTATCTCACACCTATCTCTTATTTCTTTTTCCGTTTGCCTCGCAAATTCTTGCTTTTCCATCCTCCTCCGTGCATTTTTTTTCAACCACTACTTAAACTACCATTTTCTCGTCCTTCCTTGATTTTCTTCTTCGTGCCACCTCGTCCTCCCTCTCCTTCTCTCTTTCCCTGCATATCTTTAGGAGTGATTTGTGAACGCAGGGGTCTTGTCACATATGTTCACCATCTTTTTTCTCCTCCTTTCCTTCTTTTTCTCTCGTCCTCCCACCACCTATAACTCTTGCAACTCGGAGATATTTCTCCTTAGCTTAGCGTTAAGCGTTGTCCTTATTTATTTTAATGTATTTCCCTTAGAGGCTTGAGTATTTGTACTGTTTTGTTCATGAGCATTTGATTTGGATTTATGGTGGCACCGTTTTGTGCGGTTTTTCCTTCTCAAATCGGAGTCATGGGGAATGTTTGATTTTTAGTTTCTTGCATTAATTGCTAAGCAGCTAAAGCTTGAAGTTTTCATTAATCCCAAAAATGAGTAATTGGTTTTCTTCCGATTATCCTTACCCCATTTAAGGAATTCCAATTCCAATTTAAGGAATAAAAATAAGAATCACTCAAAATAGTTTTATGGGGACCTGAATTTGAGTTGAGTTATATTAGAGGAACCACCTGTTTACTATTTGAGTCACTATTTCTCTTTTTCGTGCCCCTTAACTTTCAATTTACCTTTGATAATCTGCGAAGGAATTAATCATAGAATAGTCTTCCGTTTTTATATATAATATTATCACATGTTAAAATTGGAATTACACAAAGGACTGAGACCAAGAGTAGACCCAGTCGATGATTGGAATTTTCCCTCGTGTTGACTTTGACAAAACAATGAAAAACTTTGTGGACTTCCACATAAAAGGAAAGGCATCAACAATCTGAAATATTCAACATAACAAGTGATAGAAGCGAAATGTTATTAATCTATATTTCAGCAAATAGGTTTATGGAACGTTTTTTGGTATCTAGTTAATGTAAATTTTCACTGCGACATTGCGAGACGAGAAAATTTTCGGTGAAAATTCCGATAAAATATAACTCCAAATGCTGCATTTTCAACGGCGACGAATATTTCCATTTATCAGAATATGGAAATTACTCTTGAGGCCTGAAAATGAAACCTTCATGTTTTCACTAAAAATGATATTTCATTTTTTTCACAAATATTACCTTAGAGGTTACGTAATATTCTTATTTATATCATGTGATTCGAATTTTTTTACATTTAACCGATTGTGACCTAAAACAGTGAGTGTAAGTAAAAGAAAAAAATAGTTCCATAAAGGCAAATGCCGCATTTTAAACATTGAATAATTGCACCCTCAAAATAGCTAACATATTGGACCGCCCAACTACCGGAGAAAGAATACGGCACGCTCTGCCGATGAATAAAACGTACCCATAACATTGAGGTGGAAGGACCACTTCTAGCGAAACTTATTCTTTTCTTTCAGCCTCACTTTCTCTGCAGCGCGCGATCGTTCCAACGATAAAAGGGTGAATAAAGAAGCTGGCGCTGGAGGTGTAGTGTGAGGGTAGTGATAAAGAGGCAGTGGTCCCGGCAATACACCGAAACTCATCAGTCAAAACGCGGCCCATCTTAAAGGGAGCCACCCACAACTTTTCTCATCTGTTTCCCTCACTCTTACCTGCTCACTTCCCTTCCATTCTTTCTCTCCTCTTTGTATTTTATTTGTTATTTCCTCTTTATTACAAAGATAACCGTAATAACGACTTTTTCCGATTATGAAGATTATTTTAGCATTTTTACTTGACCAACGAATGTTTAATCTATTCATGCGCGTAAAAACACGGGCGATGGTATCGACCTTAATTCTTTGGTATTCCATTATAGACAAAGAATAGAAGGTAATTCGATTTAAATACAGCACAGAAAAATGAAGAATTGGTGGATGTAGAATTTTCTGTGGTGTAAGTTACTTGAATCACTTTCCTTTTTTTCCTTGGAGATATTCGTACAAGATCAAAACATTTGTACATGTGGCTGTCCGTTTTGACCACAAGTGAAATATTTTGAAATTATCCGAAACTTTATAATTACTAGGGCTACAGCCACATTTAAAAAATTTCAAGTATAATTCAGAGAACATGACTTTTAATCAGTCTAAATTTGTTTTAGCAGACTTTTAAGAAATTATTTTGTTGTTTAGTTTCCATCTGGTAAACATTCCTCACGTCTTCGTTTATGTCTCATCGATTTATCACGTATGTTCCTTAGTTAATTGTGTTGAATAAAAGTGCTCCATCATCTGATTTTTATTTATGTGCTCTCCGCTTATAATTATTCTCTTCCAACAATGACAAATGCCATTCTTAAGAATTTCTCAGTCAATTGTCCTTGGAAATTTTGGAGAATGCATTAAATACGAGAAATTGCAGTGTGTAAGGCAAAAATTCATCGGAAAAGGAAGAAATGTATAAATACATGAAGCCGATTAATGGAATTATATAGAGAAATAAAATTAATAAATAAAAGTATGCATTCTTAAATATGATGGCATGATGAAGTAAAGAAACTATTCTTCAAAGATTCTCCAATTCGATTAGAATTCGAATCACGACTTGAATTCAAAATATAATTCACGTATCTCGGGTACCCTCAAAGAAAGGTATCTTTTTCCAGTTATAGAAACGTAGCATCGAAAAAAATTAAAATTATCGATGGTTACAAAATATCCGTATCACTAAAGTTATAATTCACTAACCATTGTCTGCAGTATGTTTCATGAGATCGCAGTTAAAAGTGGAATTCTTGAGAATAATTTTGACTTCGCTCGTCATAGCTTTCTATCGTAGGTGGATATTAAGCGTCTCTCATAATATCTGAGTAATTTCTTGAATCCTTCGCTCCATCCCAAGATTAATCCAACCGTTTACACTCATTCGTTTTCCCTCTCCGCAATTTTAATTGACTCGTTCTTCACCCCGCACACCTTCGTTATGTTGACATAGATAATCTCTCATATTTTTGCCAAAGATTATCTATTTCCCTTAGGAGGAGGATGCTTTGACAGACAAATGTACGAACACGCGTCCTAGGTGGATAAAACTACTCATAACAACCAAATATTACTCTCTTCATCGCTCATGCGAGTTTAAATAAAGTTGATAATCTTAAAGCGCCGCCCAGGCATGATTCACGCGTATATTTATCGCGGTTTGTACCTCCGTATATGGACCACGTTGTTTTACGTTCTGAGAGACTTACGGCCTGCCGTCAATGCCTCCATCTCCCTTCCCTTCCTCTTTTACCTGTCCTTCATCTTTCACCCTTTCCCTCCTCCCACCATCTTCCACGCAGCCCATCCCTTTTCTAATCTCTTACAACTCCTTCCTCTTCTCTAAACCGTGCGCTTGTTTGCTTTTCATTGGCAGATTCAAAGGCGAATCTACCGCGGCGTGGAAACACGCGTCCGCCAGCGTATACTCGTGCTGGGGTCCTAATTGTTAGATACGCAGGGATTGAAAAAGGGGTGACCTTTGCTGGAGGCGTGGCCCCGTAATTTCTCACATTTAGTCCACGTTACAAGTTTGCAGAAGCTGCTGTGGTTTTATTCATTGAAATTTACCTCGTTCTATTGTTATGAAAAGATATTAGATATAGATTTGTACCCCGTAAGCCGCTAGTAGCGTATGGCAGGAGTGCAGTGACACCATTATCATGGCGTAATCGACCCTATTAGCTTCTCTATTAGCCTGGGGAAAAATCACCAGAAATAACTATCCGTGCTTACTATTTCCGCCTTGTAACGCTTTGCCGATGAGAACGCGCTCGTTACTAACTGGAACCAAAATTTCACTCTCCTAGTCCAAAAGCACAGAACTGAACCTGAAATTTCATGTAACGAAACGAGCCATCTTTTATTCTGAAACTAAATCTTGACTTGGTCGAATAAGAGATGAGAGAATTTAAGCACGTACATTCACTATTATACTGAAAACGTATCTAAAGCTAAGTAATAAAGGTGGATTTTTTGACGTGAATACAAAAATATTAGTTAAATAAATAATTAATATTAGTAATAAATAAAAAGTTATAATAAAAATAATAGTTAAATAAATAAAGAATAAATATTTATTGTCGTATGCTTTAAAGTTTATTAATATTCCCATACTTATCCTTAGGATAGTGTTTTTAATTATATAATATTTTATTTTCAGGTGAGTGTCTTCATTGTCTTGTCTATCAGAATGAAACAAGTGTACATTTGATCGCTGACGATCGGAATGTCGTCATTTTGGAGTTACAGAAATAGAAGGTATGTGAGATTCTTCAACACTTCTCAATTAACTAAACTTATGCTAAAGGCAGTAGAAACAGCAAAATATATGTTTAACGTTTTGGAGATTCAACTTGGATCTTAAAATATTTTGTCCAACAAGCGATACCAGTTATCCTGATGAGATATTGTGAACATTTCCCTCTTTAGTATTTTTCTTTTAACTTTCCCTCAAGTTTGATCACAATCGAACTGATAGTCAAAAACTTTGGCTAACAAATGACTTTATCCTCAGGTTAATTACGAGAAATTAATTCATATGATCAAATTGGATTTTTACTTTTTTATCTTTTAAGGTATAAAGTTTTTTGGTGACATGTATTAATGTCAGCAAAAACTGCCTACGATTATCAGCGAGGACTTAGAGTGAAAGTTTTGAAAATAAATCGGTTGAGGACTAACGAATATTAGACTTGTTTTACCAACATTTGTAAATAAGTAGAATCCTAATACACGTTACCAGTCAGCAGTCGAGTTTTTCCATGATAAAAAACGATAATCATTTTCACCGCCGCGAAAGATTAATGGCAAGACGGAAAGATTGGTTTCGCGAAAATGAAATTTTTACATATTCATTTTTCCATTTACGGACAAATACTCCTAAAACTTTTTATTAGAGGATTTTTACCTAAACGATGATGAATCACTGCAATAAGGGAGTGCAGTACATCTCGCCCGAGTGCTGTGGTGTCAAGATAAATATGTCACGTGGAAATTTCATGAGTGCCTCATAAATTCAGACATTTCCTTATCTTGTTATTTGAAATTACATTTGCAATCATTTCCACTATATGTGTCATCGTTTCACACTAGTTCGGAATAATTTGTGTTATTTTTTCACCCCAATGTTTCAGTGTTTCTTATTCATAAATTGTAGAGATTAACCTTCATTTACCCTCTCGATGGATTCCTCTCCTTAGATAGAGATTAGCGTCCCTTTAACATTTTCATTTTATTTTTTTTTCATAATTTTGTTTGAGCAATGTTATATAAAGCAAAGATTCTCAATGCTTAGTTCAGTCTTCAATTTGGTGAAGAGGCTAGATATTGAAGCTTTAAAAGAAATACAGATTTTTTTATTAAGTTTTCACTGTCAAAAATTAATATTTTCAACATAACTGTGGGGAAACATGAAGCTCTCGTGACAAAAGAAAACATTTTGCTGCCGTTAACATACGTTGATTTAGCTTAATGAGTTTTAATTTTTGCATCAAAGTTGGCTTTGAATAACCAAAAATAATGTTTCTTACCAGACGTTTCAAATATTCCAGTTTTTTTAAGTTCTTTTCTGTTCCTATACGAATATAAAATTTGTTAGAACTTTGATGTTCAAATTTCCTTAGTGCTCTTTTTTATTTGCAAAAGCTTTCCTAGTTACAATAAACTCCATATTAGTAATTAGCGCCTTTTATCCTTTCTTTAAACCACCTTTTCTTTCCACAATTCTCGCCTCTCCTTCTTCCCACACCTCTCTCGAATATCTCCCCGTCCAATCTTCCTTCTCTATCCCACTCGTCCCGTTCACAACCTCCATTAATCCAGCAGTCTTACCCTTTGTCCTCGCGCATGCTTTATCAATACAACCCCCCTCTAGCGGGCTCCTTGTTCCTCTTTATCCACCTCCTTCTTTTCCTATCTCATACCTTTTCTTCCCCGCTTGTCTCTTTTCTCCTCGCTTGTTGTCTTCCCCTGAGGTGGCCACCTTGGTAGCACGCGCCCTCTTCTGGGGAGCTCACACCTGGGCCCCACGACGCCTCTTCTTTTATCATGACTTCTTCAACTATCTCTCCTAGCTGTTTTCGCTCGAGGGGAATTGTTTTAACCACTTGAGGAGGTGTCGTCCCTTGTTACCAAGTATTTTTTCCCTTTCCTTTTGCTTTGCGGACTTGTGTAATTCGTAGGGAGCTTTAGGGAGGATGCTTTTCCTGTTTCTAAACTGACGGTCGTCTTTTACTACTCCAGCTACAGGAATGTTTGAAAAGTGAATGCAATAGTTTGCTGTAAATTTTCATCATAGCTATTTAAAATTTGCTGGGTGTACTTGCGAAGCAACAACAGGTGGGCATGGATTCTTTATGGGGGTTACTGAGGTGTAACTTTAAAATTTTATTGCGAATTTGGCATTAATTATAATTGAATATAAAATTAATGCCATGAAAAATACGTATGAATTGCTTTTGGTAAATGTATGTAAATGAAATTATTTTCAGATATTTTTGTAAATCATTCAGCGTGGTTCAATAAATGGCACGAATCATTAATGTACAACGCTTCTTAACAAAGATATTAACTTTAACTCTAGAAATATATATTATATCATACTTTGGAGGTTACTGCTGATGTATTTTTAAGAATGGAATATTTTAAATTTTTCTTTTGATACAGAACAGAGAAAATTTGCCTTTCGTTTACTTATGTCTCACAGTAGTCTTTTTTTAAGCTGTGAAGAAACGAAAGCTGCTGAGGCATTAGCAATGCTGAATTGTAATATTTATTTCGTTCTTTCCATATTGAGTGCTCTAAAGAATGTTGAAATATTGATCTGGTTTTACGTTTTCTTCTGGTGGAATTCTGATTGGGTTAGGAAAGCAATGAGGTGCTACCTCACTTCTCAGCATTCCTAGTAAGCCCATTCCCTTCTCCTAGGATTTTCAGTAGCTAATAGTAGTAGGGTCAAGTTTCCTTGGACTCAATATTTTACTTGCAGTATAATATGTAAATTAAAAGCTGTCCCTTGCAAATATTTAAAATTATTGGTGGGCACTTTTTTGATCATAATGCAACTATAAGATCACAAGGCCAAGGCTGGTAATCGTCAACACACCCCATCAAATTCCGCCATTGTTATGAAGGAAAAATTTTCAAGTACATAATATATTGAAATTTTTCTGTCTACTGTTTTCTGTTTCTTTTTCTAGTAGTCTGAGGACATAAAATTGATTCCCTCCAGAGTAGTGATAGGAGTAATAATGACCATATCTTGGTCAATTAATATACAAATAGATTAAAAATATAGGTCATTGAAGGAATAAATTTAGTCATTTCTTTGTCGCTAATATTATCAACATATGGCTCCTCCTATGCCGCCCGTGAAAATCTCAGGAAATAGCTATGACGAATATATGTATATAAATGAACAGAGGCAAATTATATCACTAAGAGAAAAGCGTTTCAAGGAAACTGAGGTGAATGAATTTCCGTGACATCGAGCGAAATATGAGCAGTAGGTTCGTAGATGCAGTTTCATCCTCATTCAGCTGCTTGCCTGCAAATAATAATTTTAGGGGCTTATTATGAGAAAGCTCTCGAGATTTTTCTATTTCCTTACTCTGCAACATTTACTTACATGTTCCTCTCTTTCACAGACTTGGTTGACGCTCTTAATCTCAAACTTTGCGACGAGCAGTAATTTACGAAAAATTGTTTAGAGATCTACTTTTCTGTGATACAAACTTTTGCTATTTGTTCATTTTCCAACGCTTGATCTTTTGTGCCAGTCGTTTTAAAATTTGCTGTTTTGCGATTGATTATATTATTTTAGTGGAAATGTGGAAATCATCCTTTATAATTCCCTTCACATTCTAATAAATCTGTTTAAAACGAATAAGATTATGAAAACTTCTAATCTAACTGTCTAAATATTCGATTCAATTCGATACGCAATGCTTCGCGATTTGTTTTCGTGAAATTCCCACATTGCAGCTCACATTTTCTTGCCTCTGCTAATCATCGTCATTCGGTAAAATAGCATTGCACAATTATGGCAAGGAATTTTTGGTTTAGATATAATTTCCAAATTATAGTAATTTTGGTTAGCGGCGTTGTTTGTTAAATGTGCCATACAAAAGTAGATAATTTAAAAAAGAAGCAAAAAAGAGCACAAAAACCATTTTAATAATGATATTCAATAATTTTCCTTCTCTCATATTTGTGTTTGATTTGAAACTTGGCAGACGTTGATTTGGTTCGAAAACTGTCGAACAAATAAATAGCTCGATTCGATGAGAAAATTCTAATATTCATACACCTCTATACTTGAGTGTAAATATCTAGTAAATTCTAAAACAGTATGTGAATAATGAAATATGAAATTGAATAAAATGTGTCATGCACACTTAGTAGTTTTGACTTGCAATTGTGTCCTATTAAACTGGCAGAAAATTTCGGAGTCACTTTACGTTGCGACTTAGTTATTATTAAGTCAAACAATCTCTTGGGCAAATGATAGAATGTCGAGCTTTAGTTCGTGGCAAATCTCATTATCCGCGGCCGTCGAGAGCGATCCTCTCATTGCCTCAGAGGTCGATTAGTTTAGATGCTGGTAATCACCGTGATTAAGTTTCATCCGCTAAACGATTCCATCAAGCACACGTGAGCGCTATTCAGAGGAACGTTTACGCTAGAAATGCTCCTTAAACTCCTTCTCCCAGTTGCAGCGACGGTTTGCCGCGTTCCTCCTTCCACTTGGCCGGTGGTCTAGGAGAGGTGCGCACGGCGTGAGGCCTCCCCGCCCACTCTTCACGCAACTTCTTCGAAAGGTGGAATAAAAGCGACCCGTCCGTTAAGGGAACGACTTTATCACGACTGGAAGCTGGAAATCACTTGCGAAGGAATAATTTTTCTCGGAAGAATAATAATTTAAGATCGCGCCCCTCATTTCTCTGCACGTTCGGCGGGGATGCCGGCCTTCGGCAGGTAGAACGGTGGATTAGCGCTGTCTCTGCAGCCAGCAGATGCCTTACGAGGCCTCTTACAGTTTGCAAGGAAGCAAACTGGAGTGAAATGACAGCAATAGCGGAAGATTAAAAAAGGTCAATGTTATTACAAAAAGGGCTAAAGGAAAAATATGATAATATCAATATAATTTAAACGGATGTTTGTCATTAAAATTTATTATCCGAATTAGTAAAACTATTATTACTATGATTTTTCACACAATAGATGTTTAATCCACTCACAAAATTTATATGTTATCGATAACAATATATGACAGGATGTAATGCGGACTTGAGCTAGTAAACTGCGCTACTTAATGGTATTTAATGTACTGAAAAGAAAAGAGTGCAAAAATCTTAAATTTTTCAGGTATATTGGAACGCTCTCCGAGGGATGAAAGATACCTTGAGTGTGTATACACATCATCTGAATCCTGTTTGGTGCCGTTCCTTCTTCCGGTACAAGGAAAATAAATGTTTATTTTAGCTTGTTTCTTTCAAAATATGAATAATTATGCTAATCACAAAAATCTTTTATTTAGATTACGCTTGTAAATTTTTGGCATCAATAATGATATTAGTACCTTGATTCATCATTAACGTTTCTCAATATACTTCATGTTACAAATAACCTACAAAATAACGCCCTCAAAAACGCAATAAAGAAGTCATTTATAATTTGGACTGTAACTCAGATCTTCCCTTTATGGATGCTCTTGCTAATTGAGCTATCGCGTAGAGCAGTCTCACTCGATCACCTCATAATGGCATCCAGCCTAGAAAGCGAAATTAGAAGGCCCTCTTTAAGAGAAAAAAAGGAAAACAGTTTTGGAAAAGCTCTTAGAAGTTAGGGAAAACGCTTGTGTAGCTTCAATATGGAAAGCATATTCACGTTAAAAGATGGCCTTCCTATGGGAAGATCCTTACTACTTCCTTCCTACTTATATTTTGCATGAACCTTATTTGAAATTACGTATAATTCATTTTGATAATTACAATTCTGACTTCCGCCGGAACTCCTCCATACTCTTCGAAATCCCCAATATCGTTCGCATCACGAAAGTTATCATTCATCTTTTTGCCTCATTGTCACTTTATTTACGAAGCATCCCTCGCCTAGTTCAAATCCGCGTTTCGAAATCAACGGAAAAGTAAATTATCCCGGGTGATGAACGGCCGATTCTCCGTACGCCGCGATCCCACTCGAATAGGGGCAGTTATTCACTGCAAACTCTGCTTTTAAAACGCACAATTCAAGCTTAAGTGACGGGATCTCGGCGGTGGTACCGAAACGCGGTTCCTCCGCCAGCCTTTGATTTATGCGGGGCGAGACGGGAAATTGTTTTCTGGCGATTCATTATCGCAGATTCCCTCCCGCTCGCTATTTCTCCGTCCTTTGTTTTTTCGCTATTTCGCTTCCTCTCCTTTCCAAAGAGATTCGCTTTTCAAAGGCTATTTCATACGCGTCGACTACCGCAGAGCGCCTGTGCGGTGGGCGCAACAGGTATCGGCCGATGTCTCTCCGCATGGCGTCTCTTTTAGGTGATTCGGAAGCCGAAGATCGCTTACGATGCAAGGGATTTTACGTTCGCCTTAACTGTCTCTACACTCATCAGTCCGAGGGCCTTTTGAACCTCCACCTATGAAAAGATATTTTTGGGAAAAATTATTTACTTCCCAACTCTTTTCCGGTGAATTCTCCAGCTTACAGTGAATATGTTAACTACAGCAGTAAAGAGTAAGAGTAGCTCATACCTTAATCGGAATTTTGATTAGCCGGATCTTGAGCCTTGCGTTGGTTGTTTGGCGTGATTACCATTACGCCGAAAAGAGAAAGCCAAAAGCAAATGAGGCTTACTGGACAAGATCAAGAATGAGTTAGTACATGCTTTTCTCGCAGGGCTAGAATACTATGATATTCAAATGAATACTAAGTCTTGATATTCAATGAGTATGCTCATTGTCCAGCGTGCTCGTTACCCGGTAGCTTTCATTTAACACAACAGCGAACAAGACAGAGTGAAAATTAAATGAAAGATGTATAGTTCTCTGTCCTATAAGAAAAGGCGAATGAAAAATTGATTTGATCTATTGATTAAGTTATGCGAGCTTCGATAAGTTATCCTTATCAATATGGCGGGGCATTTACCATCGGTGAAACGGAACAAGTTCGGCGTTTGATTACCTTAAGGGTTATTCTATCTATATTTGAAAAATATGGTCAATATTCTAGATGCTTCATCTAAATCATAATCTGTTTCTTAGACGCAAATTAGACCCTTTCTATAAGAGCTGTAAGTTCAAACTTCAAAATAACTCTTTTTAAAAAGCAAAGGTTTTTGGGCGCAAACTCAGCGTTGGGTTTCTGTAGAAAGTTATCCATTCTAATTCGAATAAAATATACAAAAGCTATTTAAAAAATTAATGTAAATTTTACAATAAGAAAATTTTTTTATTTTTGTATTTGTATGTAAGTACATATATATTCACAAACATGCAAAAACTGTAGGTTCCTGAAAAAAAATTGAGCGCTTCATAGGCGAGAGCGGTCTAAGAATTTCCTTATAAACTCATCTATTAAATTTTCAGTACGATTTTGTGGTGATAATTCTATAAGAGGTAAACTAATCGTGGAATTTTTTCAATCTGATTTTAATTGAAGCACCTCGTCGGATCCCAGGCTAATTGTAAGTGCTAATGGTGCGATCTCCCCTTCATCCGCCCCTGGACCCCCCCCGCTATATTACACCCCTGCTATGTTGTTATATTATACCCTATTATACCCCTGTATGTTGTTTTTCAATCGCAGTACTTTACTTCCTTCACTTAATTAATTGACATTGCTACTGTTAAATGACAATTTCTTCTGTTGTAAGTATTTACTATGCATTGAATTTGAGGCGGATACATGTATTGTCTGTTGAAGCTTCAGAGTATCTCGGAAGATGTGTTGCCTTTTTGTTTGTCACAGGTGGCAGGCGACGTGGCATCTGTTAGAAAAATATTCAAAGCAGGAAGCATGGTTTACTAGTTTCATCATCTTAAATTTCTCTAAAAGTGCGCCCATTTTCTTTTGTGCTCCTTCTGTTTGCTTTTGTATTTCTTCACTGGTTAGAATACTTCATTGCTAGTTTCTTATGTGTTCGGAACTTATTTGGAAACGGAGGACACTTTTGTTCATACTAATCTGATTCAATAGTTTACATCTGAAATATTATATTAGAATTGTCCAAAGAATATCATTTTATATAACTTATAGACCATCAATAAGAAGTTTTCTCTTGGCCAGGTCAGCGCATTGAAATATGAGTTATTTGGGATAATAATGTTGTCATGGGTAAGATTCAAATTTCTGAGCTTCAATAACTAAATAAATACAATTTCGAAACTACACGTTGAATTAAGCAAAGGTCTACCTTTATAAAGCCTAAGTAATGTCGTAAGAGTTTTTGAGACCCACATTTCGCTAAAAAATATTTTTCCGCGGAGCATGACGTGATGTACTGTAGGCGGTGGCCGCCCCAACGCATGGCCGCTTGAGGTTTATGCTCTTGGTTCCCTCTTTTTGGGCTGTGAACGATTGTAATGAAAAAAGAGTAATGATAAATGTTTTGCATCAGATTGATTACACTGTACACTTATCTTAGCGATTGATATTGTATTGTAAACTTCGGTAAACCATACTAAATAGAATGGCGAATTATTTCAAAATTAGATTGCCGCAGATGGCATCCTAAAAGACGTCATACCTGAGGGCTCATAATATGAATCTTGGGTTATATGTATACAAGATAGCAAATTGGTACATTCTCAGATTTCTGCTACTGTATTCTTTTCCAAAATCCTTCTTTTAAGGCTTCCTTTAGGTAGCTCGTTCAGCTTTGTTTTTAAGCTTGTCATCCCGTTTTATTCTTCGATTTTTCTTTATAGGTTTTTGGGCCATTTTTCACTTATGCAATTCGTTCCCTCGCTTTCTTCGATAGCAATCTTTTTCTTTAATATCATTGTATGCATAATTTATGCTTCCACTGATGGTATTTATTCTTTCTAAGAACATAACTTAAAATTTATTTCTAATTTCCTTTGCGAATTTCATCTCATCCCTCAATTGAAAAATATATCAGAAACAAAAGAAATAACTAAGTATTAAAATTTTAAAAGAATTGAACATTATTTCGATCTTTTCACAATATTCTACGACTTCGCTTTTATGATATTTTTAGGGCTATGTCGATTATTTGTGATCCAATACCGTTGTTGATATAGATAGTACCAGTGCATTATCCAATAACATTAGATGCATAATTGAATATTACTATGTTAGATAAGTAATTTTTTTAAGTTGACGAGTTAAAAGGCTTTTGTAAATTAGATTGTGATTTCTGTTTCTTTATTTGATGGAAAAGTTAACTACCTTCATAAAAATTTTTACAACATAATATTATCCAGCCTTTAAACTTATCAATTTGTAAATCTTGACTTCAGGTTTTTGTACTCTTGTGTGTGTTTATGAGAAATTTAAGCTGATGAAACTAGTAAACTGTCCCGTGTAAATATATTATGGAATAAATCCTAGAAGAACATTTATCAAAATTATAGCTTTAACGTTAAAACTAATATAAATGTACGATATCCTTAGTCTTATTGTTACTTATTGGTTTTAACGGTGTAAAGATTTTGAAGGTTTACGATACAGTTGTGTAAATATAATAAGAGACTAAGAACAAAGAAATAGCTGGTCTGGGCTATCTACCCTCAGTAGCATAATCTCCTCTGATACGTTTATGTGCGATCAGAATATATCTTAAATAGCGGTTGGCTTACTCTGTTAAGGGGAAAGACTGATTCTTTGATTAATTTTTTAAGAGGAAAAGTAACTATGAATTCATACGCAGTAATAACTTTGCTATTATTGATCCAACAAGAATAATAAAAATGAAGAATATTTCTAATGAGAGATAGATTTTCAATAAAAAACATGATATTGTTCATTCTAATTTATTAATTTCAATTCTTTGGAATCTCCGAATTTCAATGAGAGCCACGGATATAAAATGCAGCGAAATGACGGAAGAAATGCAGTTTGAAGAGAACCCTCCTCAAGACTCAATTTACGGCGCACTTAGTCGAGTCATCGGTACCTTCGCAGAGTTTCATCTCGCTGCCCTTAGACAATCGCGGGGATTCGAAGCGGAAAAAATATCGAGGCAATGCTCCGTAGGTGAAGAGACTGACTCATGGATCTGGCGCCCCTTGGTTGGGTGGCCATAATTGTTGGGGGAGTGCGGGGGCCCGTGACAAGGGCCATGGGTATAAAGGGTATGGTACTGGGGGCGGAACGATGTGGAGGAAGAGTCACGTTGCAGAGCGTGAAGTGCACTGATGTGTCCTGACGTGGCGTGACTTTCTCGCTCCCCATCTGACACACACGGTCCTCCCCTTCTGCTCAGATAAACGCACCTTCCCTCAACCGGAGATTTGCAGTCTCGTGCTCGCGGTTTAGACCACTCCAATGGCCACATAAACGGTTTATTTTGTGTTCTGGAATATTGCTCACTCTAGGTTATCCGGGCTTGTTTGCCAGTGGAATTCCCCGAATTATCAGACACCCGGATTCGAAAGAAAAGTTCTCGGCACTGCCCGATAATATATTTGATTGCTCAATATTGCTCTCTGCTCAGTCCAAAATGACGTCAGCAATGAATTTTGAGGCAATTTACAATATAATGGACTCAATTTAAAACAATTTATACCGACAAAACACCTTGGAAAAATACCTTGAAAGCATGATATCGCATCACGGAGGTAATAATGAAGATATCAAGCACAGGATTGGAAAGGAAAAGTAGTATTTAGACAGTTACATCTCATAATATGGAATAGAAACACAACGAACAACGTAAGTAGAAATAATATAATTCGGTTATAGAAAGCAAGGTATGTATGGAGTAGTTAATTTCCTTAGTTAGGGAAGTATGTGAAGATGATAAATGAAAACTAAAATTAATGGAAGCAAAAAGGCTAATGCAAAGATTGGAGGAAAATATATGGCCCCTCCAAAATGTGGCATCGTGGACACAGTTGGAAGATAGTACACAAAATAAACGCCTTACGTTGTAATTATTCTTATATAAATATATTTAAACAGCAAATAATAAAATTATCTCTGCTCTGCAGAAATGACGACCTGAAGTAACCATCTGTAATAGAAATCATTTCCTAATGTCGCTTAAAAGTAAATACTTTCGGATGGTTTACTTGAGTGAAATATTATTATTACACGTTGTCATCAGTTTAGTCATCTCATCAATACTCATGCTCGTTGTTATGGTAACTGGAATTACAGTGTCTTTTACTTCGTCAGAAACCTCTGCACCGATAAAATTTTCGGAAACCTTCCATCAGTAAACTGATATCTTCACCTGGAGTGAATCCAATCCGAGGGACTTAATCATAACCGTAACATAATTCTATTATCAAACCTTTGATAATTACTCTTTTGCTTGTTAGAGAAATTTCCGATGTTCCATGGGAAATCTTCATTTCCAGCTAACGTAGCTATGCTATTGTATTAGTTTGTCTTTTCGTGGTGTGGTCGTCGTTTATACTGGAATACCATTGCTCCACCTGGGTGACCCTCTTCTCTTTGGGTGGTATGTGCCTCGATCGCCATGTGTGCATAGGAGCTGCCGTGTTCCATCAGAGAACTCGTTTTGCCATAGTCTCATGTTGGCGAATTTTATGCACCCCGATCCATGGAATGCCAAACGAAAGGAGTTAGATTCCCTCTTTTTTCTTATTTTCCCCCTTTTCGCCACTTCCTTGGCTTCGCGAACATTCTACGCCTCGGACGATTTTTTCAACTCCTTTGCAAGCATTTTTCAAGTGCAGTGGGGGATTTTTGCGAGCTTCTTGTCGTGGGCAGATCTAAGTTTGCGTGCAACTTTTATGGCGGTAATTTCCAATAAAGAGCGTGTCTTATTTAGCTCACTCCGAATTTCTCATGTAAATGGTTTTGCAGACCTGAATGAATGGGTGGTCGACCTATATCAGTTTACATAGATTACGCGGTAGCTATTTAGCGTAGGAATACAATTGTGTCAATTATTGTTGGGGGATTTTAAAAATACAGCCATAGTAGATAGGATGTTTTTGCATGCAAGTATCATCGAAGTAGAATAGCTAGAATGGTAGAAGTTTTCTTCTGCAATTTATAAGCAGCATCATTTAGTATGGATGTTTTTCTCTGTATTCTGACCTCTGACCTCTGCTGCTTACCCAAGGATCGCTCATTGCCCTTAAGCCTGTTCAATGCGGTCCTAGTATTAATTCTTTAATAAAATTTCCCACAGTTTTCCAACTTATGTTTCATGCTTGAATACTGGAAGTTAATAAGAAGCAATTAGAATCTTCCCCAAAAGTGATCCAGTATGCTCCATTTAATTATATTGCAATAATTTTGCAATTTTCCATGTAGAAGGCGACTGTTTCCAAGTAGAAAAAAGCGCGGCCGCGAAGTTTTTGCTGAAACTGATGGATTCTAGACGTATATTTGACCTATTTTCGATAATAAATAATTAAGGTTTTTTAGTTATAATTCTATCATACCTGGGAACAAATTAAGAAAATTGATCCAATGGGAATATTCTCATGTATTAAATCAGACTGCAGGAAAAATCTAGAAATCGCTATTTACAATTGTTTGATTCAAAATCTTGATGTAAATTTTGTCTCATTGAAATTCATAAATTTTTCTTGTTGAATTGCATAAATGATACATGCATGTACCCCGTACCATAAGCAGTTGGCGGCTCGCAAATTATGAATCTAAAAATCTAAATCTACCACGTGCGGAAAGGCGTCTGGCAGGTTAAAGTTAGAAATTTATATTTTCCGTTTGTTAGTTACGTCGCCCTGGATTTACATTTTCTTTTATCGTGGCACTGATTCAAACTTAAGTTCGTTTATGATTATAGTTTTGTATGATTAAATATATTTGTTCACTTTCTCAGAGGAGTATGTCATCTTATCGCATTTACTACGTTAAAAGATTTCTGATTGTCATAAGGATTAGGAATAAGTATTAAGGATTTCTTAACATGTTCGGAATAAGACCTTAAGCTGTTACTAAATCGAAAGACCTTAGATCAGATCAAATATGATCAACGACCGCTCTCCTCTTAGATTGTCTAGAGTACTAATAAATGAAGATTGTTTCATACGCTGTCTCATGGTAAAATTTCGGTGCCTCCATTCCTTAATCCATCTCAGCCATTGGGTACGGCCACATTTTGTATTTTGAGTGTGATGTCCTGTTTCTACGGCACAGGCTCATTTCCGAGCCATATGTCCCGTCATTATTACCGAGAAATTTACAGTCCCGCCCCAAACCATTACTCCTCTAATTTCTCAACATTAGAAGAATCTATATTCTAAGTTTTATTAGGTTTAATTTACTTCGTTGTTAATCAAAGAGAATGGTGATGCATTTACATACACTTCGCTGGAAAAGAAAAATGCATACCATTGAATTACTTATCGGTGTTTAACTGAGTAAAGTAATTCTGGTTAATTCTACATCTCAGTACCATTTATAGAAAACTTCGAACAAACAAACTAAAAGCATCGAATTTAGTTTTATCAATTTCTTTAAACATGTAAATAAAAATATTAAATAAGGCAAGGTCCATTCAAATAATATCTTTATTATAGTAAAAAAACATCCATCGAAGATCGTCCGAAAAACTTGCCTCGTTTCCTTGTGGAAAATGTTCCTTTTTCGACTACTGGGGTATATTGAAATCTAATATTATGAGTCTATTTTCGTTCTTCTCTCTCATAACGTTTGACTCTCTTCCCCTCATTTCGCACCCCATAATTTCCGGCGATGACTGCTCTGTTCATTGCGCTTTTTGCAATTAGACTTCCTCGCCGTTTGATTGCATGTCTTTTTCGCCATTCCTTGGACGTCGCGTGCACTCCATCTATTCTGTCGCAATTATTTATTCCTCACTTGCCTCTCGAAGGTCGATTTTCCCTCGAGTAAAGAGAAAAATAAATGACTCTCCTTCGCTTTGCATGTTTTCAGGGCACTTCTCATTCCTTCCTTCACGTTTTTCACTTTCGCACTTTTCACGGAATTTTCCCATAACGGAAAGTAGGTGTCACTATGTTCTCCATATAAGTACTTCCATGGAAATGAACTTTTCTTTCGAATGCAGCTTTTTTTCTCCTAAGCCGTAACTGTTTCATGTTCCCTCTGAAATCTAAGCATAGTTTTAGGAAATCACCAGCCATCTCAGCTGGAAATCACCAGCTGAGATAATGGCTACGACTACTGGAAATGTTTTGCTTTAAGATGGTGCAGTCATATTTATCAAGGTCTTTGTGAGGAATATTCCTGCTGCCATATGTTCACGAATGGAATATATTTGTATTTTATTTCGGTACAGGTTAGAGAATGCTGTAAGTTCAAAGTACTTATGTCTCAATGGAAAAATTGTATTGGTGTAAAGGGTCAAATAAACGAGTTATTTATTCTTACTAATTTTGAAATACTGATCACGAATATAGTCATCACATCAGCAAAGTGCTTTATTTTCTCTGTAAAATTTGCTTTATTTGAGAAGTTCCATATTTTTTATGTATGTGTTTCTGTTATTTTTGTTCACCCAATAGCGTTGAAAAAATAATTTAAGATCATGTTAGGCAATTTTTCTCCGTGTTGCCAAATAATCTAAAAATTTATTTGTTGAAGTAAATATAAATGATTATCTGGAAATAAATTTTGGTGTGAAGGAATAAAATTTGTAGGCATAATTTGATTAGTAATTGGTTTGGACTAATTCATTACAACAGAATTAACTTCATATCCAAATTGAGCAAGCATAATTTAAAATGAATTATATTTGATTTTCTTTTCGGTGTAAATTTCTACAGAATATCTTAAGGTTATAGATGCTTGGGCTGTTTATGTTGAAACTTTCTTTTTAGTTTTACTTCGATCTTTGTTATTACATACTATCCCATGCTGAATGCGGTCGTTCGATTAATTTTCCCGAGCTCCACTGTTATTTTTCTCCCTTCTCAAACAATTTCCGGTTCTCGGATGTCTAATTGTAACCTTTAATAAACGCCCCTTGGCGAACTCGTTTTGTCACTCAGAATCCCCTGCAAACTTCTCATTACATGGAATCCCTTTCGTTAATGCACCCCTTTTTTTCTCCCTGGGTTGAGTACTCGTCGGACACTAATCGCCCCGGAAATTTAATTTTGCCTTCTCTTCAAAGAGGAGAAAGAAACGTACAGTTGGACTGCTTCGGAAGACCGATACGAGTCCCTAGAATGGAGGGTCCCCTATTGACGATCGGAAGGGGGTTGGAAGAAAAAAAATTAGTTCGATAGGTAGGGTTATTCCTCATTCCATATCCTCCGAGACACCCTAAGAGTCGCTCCTTTGGATAGTGCGTCGAATGACTTAAATGCGTGTTGACGAAGCCCGTTACTTATGCCGAACATGCGTGTCATTGAATGACATAAGGGGATTGAGATTACTCATTGTTTTACCTGTGCGCGTTATAATGTAATGTCTCCTCGCGCAGGATGAACAGTGTGTAAAAATGCAGGATATTTTTTAGGAGTTCAGAGGATTGGGGCCGAAGATGTAGATATTCAGATGAGCTAAGATAATGTGTTCTAGTTAATCACTCCTCCTGAAGTCAACGGTCGGACACGATGCAGTACGATTTTAGGTTGTGCTGAAATCTCTTCAAAATACTCTCTCCCGAGTCATATTTTTCTAGTTCATTCAAAATGAAGTAATTCCATAATTTATTTTGGTTTATTTACTTTCATTAAGTTACGCCAGAGGTGTTTGTTAGGCTCTTATCTTATCTTATTTTAACGAGCTGAGGAATTTGTAAGTTTCTTAATTAGCCATTCAAATAATTGATTATTAATTAATAAGTATGAATTCATACATACATTTTTCAATAATTAAGTAAAAAGATATGATAAAATGTCCAAAAATTATTATCTTCCGATTGCGTCGCATTCGATATTGAGGAGAACTAAGTATTATAAATTATGTTGCACATCGATCAGGCTGAAGATTTGGATCATACACAAGTATTGTAAAGAAGTCATTTATTAGCATATTATCATCAATTAAACCTTTTACCATGGGGATTGTATGAGAAACCTATTAGTTTTCTTCGCCAAAGAATCCTCCCAATAATGCGAGTGTAAAATTTAGGAGCTTGCTCGGACCACTATAATTGTGCATGGGTCTGTCTGTAATCGTCATCATATCTAGATAAAAGGGCCAAATTTAGTTGTAAATATTAATGATGAATTATTTTCTTATATCTAATCGGCTAAATTAGGAAATTTTATAGCAAATAAATAGAGTAAATGAAAACATTTCTTGCCCCTTTTTTGTCAGCATGAGGGCTTGACAAGGATAAGGAGGTACCATGGTTCCTTTTGAACATTAAGTTTGATATCTCTCTTTTATTTGTTTGCATACGGTAATATCATCTTTAATACCCATTTTCATACGGAGGAATTGGTGTCAAATAAAAATCTATGATTCACTTAATGGCAATTACTCCTTAGTAATTGCCATTAAGTGAAGTGAAGTGAAGTGAAGCAGTAATTTCGGATTATTTCGAAATGTGAATGAGTTTCATTCTCCGGAATTTAACCATTCATTTTCTCTACAGCTGTTCTTCTTGTCATAACGAGAGAAATTTGCTCGTTGAGGTCACGAATCACCTCGTCCTAATTTTTAATCAACTAATTCTATCAGTAACAGTTGAGAATTACCACTCTAAAATCTAGATTCGGGTAAAAGTTGAAAAACGACACCAGTCGTACGCTTAAACGTCACTTAGTAAATCATGGGAATTATGTCGAACACGTTCGCTCTCCTTACCTCGTAACCAACTTATACTTTGTCTATTGCGCCGGACGCATCTGTAATCCATCACGAGAATAACTGAGTACAATCGCATTGCTCTCCCGCACTTCCTTCAACTAGAACCGGACTGAGACGGTAAGCAAGTTATAGAAGAGCCCTAATGCTGTTTTTGGATAGATCGGCGACCTTTTTAATCAGTTAAAATTTCATTGGAAAATCAAACACTAGGGTATATTCGAAAGGAATGAAAAATTTCATATGATCCTTAAATGGTTCAACTCCAATAGTGTTTTACAAGATTCTTAACTTCGAGATAAGAAAAATAGCAATGTTTGTAAGACGTTTTTGGTGAAGTCTTCGACTCTTCCATCCTTAGCATCCACCTAAGCAAATTTTTACATAATTACTTGAGATAAGTAAAGAAAAATAATCAATTTAAATAGACAAGGGTATTTTTAAATAAATAATCCGCGAATACCCTGTGATAGGTTATATCTATGGTGTGTGAATATACGTGTATATATATACGAGTACATATGATACGCGGCCCATTAAAGAAAATTGATCATTACGGAAAGTGTGGAAGAGGACAGCCAAAAACCTCTCATCTAGGAGTGTCCGAACTGCCTTCGCTTTTGTATTAAAGTTCCATCCAAATAATTACACGCCTTCTTAGCCTCGAACGAATCCGCGTAACGCTTACCCGTAAACTGTGCTTAACCTCTCCGTCATCAATCTCCTTTCCTTAGAAACCAGAACGGGACTCTCGTTTCCATCCACCGTTTGCTGAAAAAAAATCGAGAAAATAAAAAGAGCGTGGAAAAAGTGTTAATTTTTCTGGTTTCTGTCCCTCTCCCAACGGCTTCGGAGAGAGTTTCTCCACGCCCACTGAGGGAATCTGCCGTGGTAGCGCGGGAGGGCCTCCGCTCTGATGGTACCCGCTCACGGGACAGGTTGCGTATTGTGTTACACGGAGAGGGAAATGCGGGAGCAGAGAGGCTGCAGCGGTCATCTCAGACCATCTTCAGTATCCCGCGCCTACACGCCCCAACCCATCCAATTCTCTTCCACTCCCTTCCCCACCCACGCTCTGGAATTCTCTTAGCTTGAAGTTTGCATATCTACCCTCACTCTCTCACACTTACCTTTCCAGCTTTTGTCGGTTTAGCTCCAGAGGAAGGGCTTCCTAGGAGATAATCGAGGCATTAATGACGCGTCTTGAGATTAGAGGAGGATACTTAGGTTGTTGAGATGAGGTGCCCAGGTCGTGCGTGAAATACCGAGTCGTGTGTGGATCTCCGGGAAACGCCATATTAGGTTATATCCTAATTTCTGCATGGACGCATAAACTATATTTCTGCTATCAACTGACCCATTTTACCTACCTATATTGTTCGTTGCGATATCTATGAGTCAAAAGCAATATCAGTTCCTAGTATATCTAAGATTTATTCTTTAACAATCATTGGTACCCTCATCTTTCTTCATGACGATCCATCATGATTACATAATATTGTCAAATCTTCATTATAGGTTTTTCAGATTTTGTTGGTAGCTTGTTGGAGACCGTTTATTAATTCAAAAGCAGAATTCAGAAGCAGAAAAGAACTAAGATTAGGGACTATCGTAAATGAGCTTCACATCCATAGAAAAAGGCATGAATGTTGGCGTACAGATCAGTCATTAAAGATTGCAATGTCAATTTTTAAAATTTTGTGAACACCAGTCTATTATATGAACAGCGAGAATGCTTTCCTGCTATTTCGCAGTTACGCGTAGTTCAAAAAGCGAATTTTTATATCACGACATATCTCGACTTCTACCGCAGGGAATTGATTAATTCTTTTCCTGTCTTCCTTTTATTTTCCTACTCATTAACCGTGCCAAACTAATAAATTATAATCTTTTCAATTTCTCGCAATAATTTTTATAATTTTTGTATAAACCCATACCGAAAATATCAAGAGATTGAACACGAAAATGTTGACCTGCTATCAACATTTTTAATGATTGTTTTAGATGTATAAATTCTACCTGCGAAATTCGGAAGAAATTATTGAATTAATCAATAAAAATGAATCGGAAAAATTGCCTCAACTGTTTTCGAGATTCAAAGGAAGAGAGGTTGCGTGGCTCGCTGCGCAAGGCATCGTGTTTATTTTTGCGTAAAAACGTAAAAAATACAACAAAAATTTATTGTATTCTATAAAAAAATTACAATAACAATTGATTATGATATAAGATTCATCCTTGTCTCGATAAACAAGTTAAAACGGGTCCAAATCACCGTTGAACGAAAAATCACCAAAAACTTCCTGGACTAAAATGTCTTGGACCAAATCACCGGGTACCGCTTTCTCAGAAGACGTTGCAAGTATTATGCGTCCACCTTAACACATATCGTATTATTACAATAACGGGAGAAATATAGTGGAAAATGGTTGTACAAGAAATAACTACCACTAGTCGTTGAAAAATTAATTTTTTCCGCGAAAGGTAAGCTTTATAGGGTTCTCGGTTAGCGATATAGGCAGTGCGCTTGAATTCTACGCAAGTGGTGAATTGCCAGTGGAAGTGCAAAATGACCTCAGCTGTCGAAACACTTTGCTGCGATTGACGCGACGCGACTGTAATCGTCTAGGAGTACAGTTAAATTTCTTAACTATTGTTTCTCTAAAAAGAAAACTTCCAGTGCTATTTTTAATCCTCAAAATTTAATTTATATTTTAAAGTAACCTAATATAATAAAAGAATTATGAATCAGTGTAAAGTTTTAGTGATTATTTATTTACTTTAATATAATAAATTTTAAATTCAATCGTAAAAGCCTGGACTTGATGGAACTCCGTAGAAAAAGTCGTTGTGAAACACTACTACTCTTTATGCGACGGTAATCACCTAGGGGTAGAGATGAACGGTGAATGAACCCCTGGCTGTACTCAGAAAGGTAGTTTATATGTTCTTTTTTTCAGAGTTTGTCTGCTGTCCCAGGAAAGCCATTTTAGGGCCTAGTTTCGAGACCACATGATCTAAGTTATTCACATAAATTCTCAGGTCTCCCAGAAATTTACATTTCGCTAAAATCAACCTGGTCAAATTCATTTTTCTATTCTACATTGGGTTGACTTCCTCAAAATGTGCCTCTGAATGTTTGTCGTACTGTAAACGCCATGCAATTTATTCGCTCCGTACTAAGTCGTTCATCGCCAAAAACAGGTTCTCATTGATGAGAAATTTTGGGAGGCGAAATGAAAGGATGTTCTGACAGAACTCTATAGAGCATCCTGTTCAATTTTTTACCGCCTCTTTCCGCCTACTCCTTTTTTCCATCCTCTTCCACGAATCACACCCCTTCTGACTTGTCGTGCCCCTCCAAACGTCCATCTCTCGTCACATCCCAAATGTTCCTCGCGCGACATCCTCTCTCCCCCTTCGGTACCCTTTGAGGAGGTCCCAGTACTCGTCAGCACATCCCCGGTACATCCTCTCCAACATCCCTAGGGAATTTGCTGAGGGATTCCTTTTCCTTTATGACCCCCGCGTCCTTTTCCTTGTCTGTCATTCTTTCTCTCGAGAAACGGTAGTGTAACGTGTCACAGGCGAATCATTTGGAGTTCATTCCACTGCTCTTTGTCTGCGCATTGAAGTTTCCATTTTTTATTTTCCCTTCTTAATTTTATCTCCGTCTTCTCGTATTAATTGGCTCTCGGAAGGATTTTCTCACCATGTAGGCGCGGAAAATAAAAAGTAAAATCAGGAGCGCCGAATATTTCTTCAGCAATGAGCGAATGATTTTATTAATAGAATGGCAGTTAATATTTTTGAAATACTCAATTCATATCCCATTATCAATGTCTGTATGTACACATTGTATTTGGTTGTAAGTCTCACAGTGTTTAAGTAAAAAATTACGTGCATTCTTGGTTACGGCATACGAAAGCGCGAATACTCCACTGATTTCATAAGAAATATACATATACACATACAAGAAAAAAACCATGTCTTTATGTAGAATGTGAGATGTTTTGTAGCCACTAATTATTCATTATAAATTATGATATATTAATTAACTATTATTAATAGGATTACTCATTCTTGTGTAGAGTGCTTTCTTAATCTAATCCACTTCTCAGAAATTAGATGTTTATTTCCAACGCAGAAATTATGGGGACAATAAATCGCTCTTGCTTATGAAAAGGATTTGATTGACTGAACGATTTTTTCAGTTCTTTATCGATCTCTTCTCTAATCTTATTCTGTAACACAAATGTCGATCTAAACATTAGTAGCTTTTATTCTTAGCTGTCACTCCTTCTCACTGAAGAAAAGATGGTATACGCTGCCGCGGTTTCATATGTGGTTTCATTTTTACCTCACCTTAGAGGTTTCCGTTACGTAATGTTTACGCCAATATTTTGAGTATTCTGGAGAATGTGTAGGCTAATGACGCAATAAATATTCTCAGATTCCACGAATTTTTAAATCACTTACAGCGAAAGATTTTTATAGAATATTAATCGACGTTGATAGATACGGACCAATGGATTTAATAGGTTTCCTTTTTTCGTCTGATATGATATAGGGATAAGAGGCGGAAATGGCAGTTCATATGTATGTACAAATATACGAAATAAGGAGCTCTTAGAACTGAGGATAGTCTGAGTTTAGGGACTTTATTTCCACAATTCTTATTATTGTGTATGAAAAAAAGAGAAATCTTATGTAAGATTTCATAGATATTGGATGAATCATATTACGAAATAAGGGCTTTTTTACCATTTAAATTTATATAAAATCGAAATTAAAACTCACTTATTAACTGCAAAATCAAATAAAAATAAAAATCCAAACTATGATCAGCCTATATAAAAATGCTCTAGGATACTCATAAACATAAAGATATTCATACTTCAATATCGGCTTTTATTTATTATAATTATTAAAATATATAATAAATTAAAAATTCGACGATTAGATGAGTCATCTTACTTTAATGTAAAACATCATCATTTGGGTGGATTCCTTGTCGGGCATACGTGTACCTTAGTTGTTCTTTCCAGTTTATAGAAAATGTTACTCTGATATTTATTTCATTTTAGCGGCTAGAAGTGAAAATTTATTTTATCGAAGCAAATTAGTCGAAAAGTTTCTTTTTGCTCTTCAGTTATCAAAGATAACGTAGTTAAAAGCCTACTTTTATATTTTGGTCCCAGCAATTTTCGTATTCAACAAGTAAGTTTTTAGTATTAGCTGACATTTTGAAATTGAAACAACTTTCTCGCTCACGCGCGATTGCCCATCAAAAGTTGGTGGTGAATACCGTTTTCTCTCGAAGAAGTGTAAAAAAGACCGTTTCGTTCATAATTAGGACAACCGTAGAGTGATGGGGAGAAGAGTGGGACATGTGTCATAGTGGTTACAAATGAGCGGGTGGAGTAGAAAGGAGGAGGCGTGGATTGAGTGGAGGTGGCAGAAACCGATGGCCCGGTGATGATGGAAGGAAAGAGGTTAAGGGTGGAGAAAGGGAAGAAGGGACCAAGGAAAAATTCTCAGTGATACGTGCTTAGTGTATGCTTAATGCTTAATGCTTTCCACTACCTCCGGGGACAACGAATTTTCTTACATTTTGATGAATCATGGCACAAATTACTGTTTCAATGTTTCATACTTTAACTCAGCCAGTTTTCATAACTTCAATAATTTCGTTTCAATTTCATCCTCAACCATTTTCCTTCAATTTTGCCTTGAAACAAAATGGTTGAATATTCACGGAAGAGTGATTTCGGGAATTCCGCAAGGTAGTGTAATCGGCCCTTCGCTATTCTTTGAATGCATTGACGATTATGAGATCGACAATCAAGGTAGAATCTTCCCGATGACACGGTAATTTATAGGAAAATACGTAGAAATCAAAGGGAGTTGATTACGCTTGCCCAAATGGATGGAGAAAGTATTACTAAGTGGCGCGGTGAAGGACGCTTAATGCATAAAAATATTCAACTATTAACATTCTCGGTAGAGAATTACTGATTGATAAATGTAGATGCCTTTATCGGCAGATGATACGAGACAGTAACGGATTAAGAGAAAAAGATTCAAGTGCAGCCGGCAGTATGTATGTAAAAGTGGATGACTTCACCTTTCTTTCCTTATCTCATCATTTTATTCTTCCAAATTTCTTGCAGAAGGTATAGTTCATTGCAATTACCGAAAATGTGCGTTAGATACAAATATAGTGAGAACACTAAGGAAATGCAGATCGTTCATTTCGAAATTGCATACGTCAGCTAAAGCTCTCGGCATGCAAACCTTTAAACAAATATTCGGTGTTAACTAGCAAATCTTAACATGCAGCTATTATGTCAAAAATATATTTTACTACAAGCAAAGGCGTGCGGAAACTATTTTATTCAGGTAATTTCTGATTCTTTCGTGCTCTCATAGAGATGTGAACCTTCCCCGAACAAGTGTGGTCCTTGCCAGAAGAATATCAAAACAGTTTCATGACCAAATTCGTCATTATAATTTGTTGATAATATTTGTTGATTGTTGATAGCTCTGTGCTACGAGACGCTCACACTGCTCACAAGTTGAGCCGAAACTGGGTGGTTGTTTTTTTAATCTCCTTTTTCCAGAAAAATTTTGAGTATTTGTCGCTTTCGTTTATGTTATAGATTTCCATGCATAATTTGTTTTTTTGATGTTTTTATGGCACCAAAAGTTTCAGAAAGCATTTTTTAAGCAGGTACACTGATTACACCTAAAAGAACCTTTCGGTCTCAAACACTTTAAATAACGATATTATTATTTCCTCCCTTGGTAAAATGCACATTGAAATAGACCAAAGAGTTTTTGACATTTTTGCTTTCGTAATTTGATATGTATTTCATATATCATTTTAATTCAGTCAAATTATTGCTTTGTTTTATTCTATTTTTCAACGTAAGCATATCATTCGACACAAATTAAATTTGATAGTCATAAATCTTAATGACAAAAATACAAATTTACGGCAAAATTTTAAATTTACATTGTTAGCGACACGTTTAAAGCGTATTCATAATATCATTCATTGTAATTTTCAATTCCATTTCATACTGTAGGTGAAATTCAGTTGAAACTGTTTTGGATTCTAATCGATTATTACCTTCGTTGTAATTCTACAATATTATCGCAGGCATAAAATTCATTAATTTTAACGCAAGTATATCCTTTTCAGTTTCCTAAAAATTCACAATATAAATATCAGAAATTTTTCAATTTATACGATAGATTTTAAAGCCATGAAGCTTTTCTAAAACTTCAAAATGGTTATTAAAAGTACACGTTCCAATAATTCTATAAAAAGTATGGAAAGAGATTTTCTTGGGTATGATATAGTTAATCTAATTCCACTTCTTTTACCTTAGCTTAGAAACACGATTTGAAAAAGTTCTATTCGTTAAAACTTCCTCATTTAAAAGTTAAAGCTATATCAAAGGAATTCATTGGAAGGGTAAATAATTGCGCCGCGGAGAATGTTTTTGTAGTTTTCGTCTAATTACATCGATTTATTCATTAATGATATGCAAATTGATAGGCTGTTGATTAAATAATATGTTTATTTGAATCCGTGGAATGATTGAATTTGGTAGATAAAAATTACTAGCATCATTAGATAGCTCACTCTGTGATAAAACTTAGATAATTTTAACATTAATTTACTGATAGCTAGCATGACACACTTCTTGATAAAACTGGGATAAATGCAGAATAATAATAATTTAGCTAAACTGTCCATCTTTTGGTCGAAATAAATGTAGCAGGTAGGTATTTAATTCATCTTAAACTCGAAAATAGTGAAACATTGATTCGTCTGGGGCATAACTGGATTTTTATTGTGCGGTGGGCTTAATGTTTGGTTTTGCACCATCAATCTGTGAACACTCATCTCACGACCCCGCATCTTCGAACTTTTCCTACGTTTATGAAATCAAATCAGAAGTAGGAAGGTTCTTCCTTCTCTGTATCATTTCTCCGTCTTTCAATATCCTTTCCTTACGCATCTCCTATCCTAATTTTCCCATCGACCCCTTTACTTCCCTTTGTTTACCTTCGCTCAAATGTGTGTGTACCCAGCGGACCTTTCTCATACAGTTTTACTGGGCGCATCTGCCCTTTCAGATAAATATCCCTGTTTTTGTTCTGATGTCCCCATTTCTCATCTTCCTATTCCATCATCTTTCCTTTCTTGTACATCGTTTTTCCTTCCTCTTCCCACAGTTATTTATTTATTTCCTCCCTCTCTTATATTCTGTTTGTATCATTTTCAGTCTCTTCCTTTCTCAATTTCTTCGATTCTTAACCTTCCTTAATGAAATGATATCTTTATAACCTCAAGGAAAAGAATTGTAGAGGGTTTGGCACACACGGATGTGCATCCAGGAAATATCGCAAGAAGAAACTGACATGTAAAAAGTCTGGTGGACATACGAGATATTTGCTGAAGAAGAAGCTCTATTTTATTCGACAATTGCTGTATTAGATTTGTTAATTCGCATCTGAAGAATGCAATATAAGTAGGAATTATTTTTTATTGATTGAGATTCGCTGAGTAATTATCTGAATTTCGTGTGCAGAAAAACAATGCACTTTTAGAAAAGACGAAGATTAATTGGACGTCCCTGTTGGCATTTTATTTTCTCTTAGTTGTGAGTTTTCCCCTCATTTTTCATTTCCACTCACAATCAGTTAAAATTACAATTAGAGATTCCTGTACGTGCCTAAATGGAATAATGAAGCTCTTTCTTAACTCTATAATTTGTTACTGCTCATCTTGCAAACCAAGTCTCATTCCTTCTCCAAAGCTTTTGGTAACTAATGATGTAGAGACAGCGGTTCACAATTAACTTCGCGCCGACTACTTCAAAGACATTAATTCATTCCTTATTTTTATATTCTGATTCACATAGACTTCTGATATAGGTACATACATGGTACCTTACCTTAAAAAAATTGAAAAGATTTTATCCATATACCATATATATATATATTTTACCATATATCCATTTTAACATACATTTCGGAAAAATACAAACAAAAGGGGTTGTTTAACACTTTAAATCATTAAATATATTACTTTAAAGGATAGATTAAACACATTAAATCATGCTAAATCCAGGAATACATGATAGTAAATAAAATGATAATTGATACGATCATAATCATTACAGAAGTTATTATTGCCACGTGCTCCCTTTAGCAGAACATACTGCGATCTATACTGCGCGCACGGATTGTCTGATCTCGTACTTAATAACCTAAGTTAAGAAGACAGATTTCTTGTAAAGGCAAATAGACTTTAGCTGAGGGATAGATAAGTGCCTAAGCGGATCGATTAATCACACAGCCATTTTAGGTACTAACTTAATATCTGTCGGCTTTTCCAAACAGCCCAATCGATTGACGCAATCGAGAACTGCAGTTCCCAAGGCTACATGTCAGTCATCGCATTGAGTACTCTCCCTTTTCTATCCTCGAATTGTTTCTCCAATGTCTAAGAATTGAGGCTCCGTCATTCCAAAGGAGTACTGCCAATGAGCAGGCAATCGTAGTTTAATTGCGAAAGAACGAAGAAAGAATCCCATCATATCACTAGTATTCTAATTAGAAAATGTTCTCTTAGGAATAGTTTTGGTACTATTCATCATAATGAGGTTCGATTCAAAGAAATAATGTAAATTATTTATGTGTCATAAATAATTATTACTAGGAGATTTAACCATTTATTCCCAAAGTTACATATTAAATCGATAAAAATCGCGGGGTTCGGTGACAGTAAGAGATGTTAAAATTGCCTGCGATTCGAAAAAGTCGAAAAACAGTCCTTAAAGACCTACTTTCTAAACATCACTCAAAAATCATCTCATCATGCGTCAGGCAATCCTCACGATCCATCGTGCTGTGAAATGGCCGACTTTGTTCATGTCGACCGCCACTGTAAGCGGAATGGGGATGTCGGCAGGAATGCTTAAGAGAGTAGAAGCACAGATACACATAAAGAGAGTCCTTTGGCTATCCTTGGCGAGTCACGTGACCCGTTGAAATGCAATCCCTCTTGCAATGGACGCTTTGTTTTCCACGTGTCCTCGTCACGACCTCTCCCTTCCCATAATGCCAAACAAGGCGCATTCACGTCCCCCTTCCGGTAATGGGCATTAATGCATTGCGGAAAATGGCCGGAGGGTGGCTCTTCAGCGGGGGAGTGCTTTACCTGCCGGTAACTATGGCAACCAGCTTCCTTTGCCACCTCCCTTTGTGGATTCTCCCCTATTTCGGTGGCCTCATTACCCCCAGTCATCTCCCTTGCTTTACGGAAGGGTGAGAGTTAAATGAGTGAGAACCACCAAGGTCCCTCCGTTGGCCACCCATGATTTAGTTCGCTCTATTTGCCATTTTCCGAACATCTAGCACGGAGTTCGACTTGCCATATGTCTTGCTTACTCTGGAACCGAACTTAACGCTGCCTCCTTAACCTCCGCTTTTCGTCTTTCTTACGTCCCATTTGAAAGCCTCCTCACAGAAATGTTGATCACAGAATATTGGAAAGTAAAGTATTCAGTTTCTACCGAAACAGTTTGTCCATAAATTACTGAATTTAAAATCAGCAAACGGAGGGCAGTATGATGGCCCCCGCAATGTAGGCAAATCGTTAACTCTGTTTGTTGAATAATCTGCATTTTATATAAATTCGATATTTTTTATGGATATCATGAGTTATAATACTTTATATTACCGTATATACCCAAGTAATGTTCGAATTTAGTTAAAAGTATACCCTCTAAGAACAAATCGCCCATCGTAATGATTCGTCAGTGAGAGTTTTCTTTAACAGGACATGTGATTTGATGTATAAAATCATACTTAAATTAGCTTTAGTGTTCGTATTACCGTTCTGTAATGATTTATGACATAAGTCAGGCTTTTGATAATTGAAATCTCGATCCCGACTAGACATGAATTTCATACCTGAAAGATAGTTTGCATATAACAGTTGACATATTGAATTCAATCTTTAAAAAATGGACTTATAACTCTATTATTATTTGAGTGCACAGTAGAACTTCGGTTTATCGTTTTCGAAGGGACTGAGGAAAAAAGCGATGGGTATTGCCACTTGCGGAGTACAAATCTAAATCTAAAAATCTAATTGTAAGATATGGGAAAACGTAGAAAGCATATGGAGAAATATTGACTTACGTTAATATATTATAAAAACATAAGACAGATTTTAATTTTTATAATACTAAAATAACCTCCAAAATTTGACCAAGAAAATCAGAAAAGAAAGACCTTGAAAATGATTTATTTCTTCTGGAAGAAACTTGTTATGGTCAGTTTCTTTTGCAGATTTTCTTTTTATATATAATATGGGTTCTTGTATACTTATAAATTTGTAGTTGTGACTTTATTCAATCCAAGAGAGTGGAGATTGGATTTTAGTTTTTCCGAAACATCTTGTATATACGTCGGAAAATACATGGATAAAGATATTTGAGCGATGGATGCAGGAAGACAGTTGGATGAATACTGAAATCATTTAAATTAGCCTTTTTTGAATATAAGTCGCGATTATAGAAAACAAACAATAGATTCGAGATAATGAAAAATGCAGGAACGATATATCGGGATTCCTTTGTATAGGGTAAATATATTCTTTTCGAATTAGGATATTATAGATGTATGAATCTCTAAATGCGTGTAAAATTAAATCTTTCTCATGTGCTTCCACGGTACTTTTTCTTACTAGATTTAAAAGTAATACTTGACTTAATAATGTAGCAGCTGTATTGTTGAAAGCTTCCGCAGCTGAGGCCTTTCATGGGTCTCAGTGGGAATCGAACCCGAGATCTCTTTCGCTGAAGGTTTGCGCGCTCTTCTTTAGCTCTGTGGGAGACCGTTTGATTATGATTTGATTTAGATTTGTACCTCGCATACTCCGGTGGCGTATGGCAGGGAGTGTAATGGCTTCATGCGTATTAAATATTTCTATTAATACTGCGTGGTACGAAAGTCCGAAAATGTTTGTTACTAGATATTGTAATCGATTTTAGACTTTATAAATTCAGTTTAGTTATTAATTGTTATGTAATTATTGAAATTTTTATCCATCCGTCTACTAGTTTAATTTTCCAGAAACTTACTTTATCTTAAACTGTATCATAAAGCTTGTTAATAACATCTCATTTACCATCGAGAATCTATTTCCTTGTGTTCACAAAATATCATTTGATGGGAACATCTCCTACTCTCTCGAATCCCCATTTTTCTGTCCTACTAGACATGGAATCCTTAAATATTCAGCGACTTCAGATTTTATTCTCATCTCGTTTGCGAAAAAGTGAGACAAAGATTTGGAGAAGTGAGTGGGAGGCCGTCAAAGCTAACAAGCAATGCTCTTGGCAGTGTTTTGGGGAAAACCCCTGTTGTTTCTTCTTTAACGATAGCACAGCGGGCGCGAACCTTTGTATTTGTGAAACACGAGATAAATAAATGAAGGGGAACGGAGAACTCTGATTTTTATTTTTATTTCTTTTTTGGGTAGATTTTTCAATTTTGCTCGAGTTATAGCCCTCGCTCATTCATCTCCGTATTGAACGGAACGCACCTCATGCATTTTATGAACATTTCTTTCAGTTCTTCTAACGCAATTGAACACCCAATGTAGGACATGAAATTCGTAATCTAGACTTCCTTCATTATTCTTATTTTAGCCGCCAAGCATCAATTCAAATCCGAATCAGTGAGAGGGAAATTTACCGTAATTTCAGAAGAAAAATTGTCGATTGAAGCTAGTATTCTTCTCATATGGTTTCTCCCTCTCCTCTCCGTGGTTTCCTATCTTTAAAATTGAATGGTGATTGGAATGGAATCGTAAATCTGTTCAAGGCTTATCTTTGATGGAAGTTTTTTTACAATCAGGATACCTTAGTTTGGTTTTTATATACCAAACTTTATCTTTAGTATCAAATATCAATGTTGTGATAGTTAATTCATCAAAACTGTATAATTCATGCTAAATCGAGTTAACGAATAACCAAATAGCATAACCAGAATATAGTATAACCGAATCCCTTCTCTTTTTCTGAAAATCTTCCTATGCATTTTTTAGCACCAGTCACTGTCAAACAGAACAATGATGCCACGAACGTTTTTGCTATTCTCTGCTTTCTTTTTTTTTAGAATAGTATATTTGGAACAATTTCAGTTGCGCTTTAAAATTAACCATATTTTGACTACAATTTTCAACTCCCAGAGCCATCATCAGACACGAAATCATAAAGGATTATTACACATGGTATTTGTAATTCATCTACAAGTTGAATACAATACCACAAATAAGAGTTCTGTGAAACTTATTCTCCTTCCAATTGTAGAGTTTTACAAAGGAACGACTGTATCATTTGAAAACTTTGTCTATTGTTTGAGCTTGATGGTATGCACTTAGTATGATTCGTAACACTTATACGTACGTTCTGCTTGTTATGTGTACTATTTTCCGAGATATTTTATTATGTACTTGAGTGTAGTTGTAAATATATTACCAAAATCTAATCTAAGCACTGTATTCACTTATTTATGAAACTGAAATATCTCTGAAGCCAACAAACGTATGGTTTAAAATGCCGCGAATTATTCCAACCCTAAGTAAATCCGTTAATTCCAAATCGATGAATAAAATGCATTGCAGAAAAATGTTGGAAATCATTGCTTTAAATGAATTTATTTTCCTTTTAATTGGAGACAGAAGATTCCGCTTTGAGGTTTCTGTGAAACTGCATGCATCAAGCTGTTTTTCGTTGCAGATTTGATTAATATAATGTATAAATTACATCCGAGCCAAAAGCTGTTGATATTCTGAAATCTGCGTAATTTTTTGCCGTTTTTATCGAATCAAATTGACCCTGTTTCTCTTGCATGCATTTTTAATTGTGGCTTTCAGATTAGAGAAAAATATGGAATATATTAGTGTTGGCGTATTTACACCGTTCATGGGAGGAGTTCGGCCCAGATAATCGCGTGTGTGAGAGTAAAAGAAAGAAGGGAGAGAGCGACCTCGCTAGGTAACAAGAGTCTCGTGTGAATGAAAAGGGAGTTGCCAACGGATTCCCCGGGAGACTCCCGGAATATGACAATTTCAACTCTTTATATGGAACATTTTGCCTCTTTTTTAGTTGCCTGTGAAAAGCTATATTCATTACTTGATATGAACTTAATATATTAAATATTTAGCCGTCTATTGTTCTTGTACCGAAATATTTCCCAGTAAAATTTATATCGAAATTGTACCTTGTATAAATTTTGAGCTGAATGTGTTTTTTTTTGCACTTCACGGCAATGGGGTCGATCTTAACATACAGAGATGCGTAACTATGACTTATACGTGTTCCACCAACGTCACTCGTGTACCATATCATATTTCCGGATATCCTGGATGCAAAGAAACATCTTGCTCCATTGTACGTAGTCCTGCTTATGTAAAATGTGTAATCATGTATTTTGTATGTACGTGTAAATTGTATTTATTATTATCACTGAGTTCGCTGCGCCGTTCATAATTATGCAGTCTGCCGTTTTTGGTGGATTTCCTTCCCTGACTTATATGTAAATCGTAAGTATATGTTCGAATGTATTGTCGAAATCCAATATATGTTTGCTTGGTTCGAATTAAATTTTATCAGTTTTAATTAAAATGTTCGCAGTGCTATCCTATAGGGAGGAAATCTTAAAATCTTCTTTTTTGAGTGGTAAATGGAGTAAAAAAGAGGTCGTGAGAAATGAATGGTTGACAGAAGAATGAGAAGCATTCCTTTCACGTGTTTGTCGATCGTAACGAAAATCAGGAATGTTGGAAGGTGAAGAGTTGGAGCGAATTTGGATTCCGCGGGAAAAAATCATCGGCTCGCCGATGCGTGAACATTCGGCGAGCATCGGAAAGGAACGGGCGCTTGTGAAGACTCTCATCGGAGGACCAGTTATAATTGGTATGATATTCTGCTGCAATGCACTGATATACCGTCCTTTTCTTGGGTTGATTTATTCAATCCTGATGAGATGCATCATCAAAACAGGGTTTAGAATCTTCTGAAGTTTTTCTGTAGAAAGCACCAAAAATCCTTTTTATATATTCTCTAAGTTTGCAAGAACACAGTCTGCTGAGTTAGGATGGATGAATACAATGACATTCACAAGATCATAAAGGTTGCGATTATTGGGTAGCGTGGGTTGTGTTGAAGTAAAGTAGTTCTTAGCAGGCCAAGAGGCACTAGGAATACTCATGGAACTTCCACATGGGGCTATATTCATCGATAAAATGGTAACACATAATACTTGCGGAACTCTCGTTGAGTGGCAGCAGCGAGATTTCTAGGACGTGACCAACCACCAAAAGGTGTATTCAAATTTGGTTTACATATGTAGGAAGAAAAAATTAAAAAAGATAAGAGCGTAATTTCGGGTTTAATACATTTTAAACTGCGAAGTAAGGAGTACCTTTCGAAATTTATAATAATATTTATTAACTTATACATCATATTAATAATGGTACAGTATATTGATAATAATTGTCGAATGAGTATAATGTGTTTGCGTGCGTATGAAATTTGTATATATTAAATGTACTTATTTTATACTAAAGATAAGTTAATAAAATAACAATATACGGCGTATGTATATACATATTATCTATGGTAATACATGTATAAAGAAATGAGACAAAATGAGTACGAAATTAAAAGTTTTATGAATTTTATGATGCAAAATGAAGGTTAATATTAGAAATATATTGATATATTACAATTAAACATGTATATTCGCGTATATAAAATGGCTTAGCCATGTATATAATTGCTTTATTAATGGATACAAGCTTTGGAAACTTCTTAGCTTCTTAGCTTAAATTTGTATTATTTGATTTTAAATGTACTAAACAGCGATAAAAATTCTTGGTTACCTGATACTTTAGTTTTTTAGGTCATATATATAATAAAATTTTATCAAGTTATTTTTAGGCGTTCCGTTCAATATTTATAGCCTCGGTTTTTATCACGATGGTTATTTAAAATTTTAGAGCGATAATTTTGATTTTGAAAATCAAGAAGAACCAGATATTTATGCATATTTCATAAGTTAAATTTAGTCTCGTCATTTTAGACGGGGCACTAGTTGCCAATATACTAGTTGCCAATTAGTCAAGGAAAAGTCGAACTCCATATCACTTGTAAGGAAACAGTAATAGCAAATATATACGAGGTATATGTACATAGCATTTTGCTGATGAGTAATTCAGAAATGCGCAAACATTAATTTCCTCTTTCTTACCCAAAATGAGACTAAACAACGAAAGCATTAAAATATTAGTAAAATTATTCGTAAATATAGGGAGAAGTGAACATTGTGGAGTCGGTTAATCATCGATGTAATTTTTGCGGATGATTTCACTAGCTAAGCAGATGTCAGAATGAGACATTAGTTGTGCGCTTTAAAGATTGCAAGGAAATTTACCCGTTGTTATTCAAGGGGAAAAGAGAAACACTTATGCTTTTTAATCTCCATATATTTTAGTTTCTAATAATGAAGATATTGAGGATCATATTAGCCGAAAGCTGGTAATAACTGTACTGTAGAATTTCTGGAATTTATATTGGAATACTTGGTGTATTGAAATATATCGGTTGTAAATTGATACTTATTATCTACCTTTAGTTACCTGAATAGGATTTTTTTTTTTCGATGACTGATTTTCCTTTATTATTCTTATGCTTTCTCTTTCAAATAATATCATGCCGTATGAGGAGTTCTCGTATATTTTAGCCACGACCAGCAGATGTTCTTTCGCAGAACTGCCCTATATCAAGAGTAGTAAAAGCTTCAAACAAACATGCCTCTCGTAGCATATACTCTCCGTGATGACATCCTTAATACCTCCAAAAATAAACCACGTAGTGATTCCGAATGCACCGGTGGTCCCGTTGGAAGTTGTTTTTCTCTCTTCTACTTAGCAAATGCGGTAGCAATATCTAAATCCTTTAGTGTTGTTTCTGAAAGAGCGCATCCCAGGTCTCGAGTTACGAAACACGCGTGCCTCGAATGTAAACGTTGTTTTCCTTCCCTTTTTTTCCTCGATACATTTTCTCCTTAACTCTCCTTTCTCTTTGACGAAACATTTTGAGGTCATCTGCGGAACATCCCTTCCCAATCTCCTGAGGTCGCAACCTCTCCGCCCCTCTTTTTAACATCTCGTGGAAGAGGAAGTAGGGATGAGGTGAAGCTGAGGTCAGTCACTCCCACTTCCGGTCCCGCTATATGGTTGCCTCTTCTTGTGCCCCATTCAAAGCCACGCATATAGACAGGGCTTTCTCACGGCGACCTCGATGAGGACCCCCGAAGGTGGTGCTATGCACCTGCTGTCCCCAGTTGGCTAACGGAGTCCTCATTGGCTACGTTCAGTATCGACCCGCTCTTTGGAAATGAGTTCCCTCGTCATCGAATCTTTTTTATGATATTTCCTTAGAGGAAAGATTGCCATTTGTAGCAGGACAGCTATTACCGTACATAGTATTATGCGCAACCTTGGGAGCTTCAGTACCAGTGGCCTCGATAATAAGTAATTATCGCCATTATTTATTTAGTTAGATACAATACACTGTACTACTTACGATGATAAATTATATACGAGTCTGCTCTGACCAAAAGGAAAGAAAATACTTCAGTTATATCAAACGTTTAGTTAAACGTATGGTTATTTATGAGTAATTATGTTTAGATTATGATACTTCGTTTTAAATACATCAGAATAAAAGAAAAAGAGTTTAAATGAAATTTTTTCTTGTTCGTTCATCGTTTAAAATCTTTTACATTATGACAAAAAGTAATGAACAATTTAAGCTATTATTCTTCATTTTACCTTAACTAACCCTTCCCGGCCTCTAAATAATTTTATATATGAGGAATCCAGAGGTATTATTGCGGTTGAATTAAAAATACATATCCAACTTCTTATGCAGTTCTTGTTATCACTGCTGGATACTTACTGTATAAAGTCTGTACTCCAGCCAACGTGCTAACTTGTTTCTTTTGCTGTTTATCATTTCAAAGATGTATTATATTTATTCCTTTAAAACGTTAATGAATCGGATTCTAAAATTTAAATTCATTCAGCTAATATAATCGTTTTAACCGTAAAATTCATTATCAAAATATTCCTATCATTAGTATCGAACAATCTTAACAACAAGTAGCAATTTATTAGAAATCGTGAGGTGTCATCAAACACTTGTCGGTAAGGTATCTTATGATTCACAGTCACTCGGCACGTCTTCCTATAGTAGATAAAGACTTCGATCACAAAATATCAAACCCTTGTGAAAACAAATTCGACACCTGACAGCTAAGTATGCAAACACGTCTCCACCGGAAACAAATAACTTAGGTATGTATGGAGTGTTTCTAGTCACTTTGATAGCAGTAGACTATAATTAAAATCTTCTAATGAAAGCTACCAATTGCTATTTCAATCGTCAGGTCCAAGAACATTGAGACGATTTGAATGAGACTATTCATGCAGTAAAGAGAAAAATACTCAGGATTTTTTTCACATCATTCGTCATAACTAACTAGAAAAACTGGATCCCGATGTAGACAGCCTTTAGTTTTCACGGAAATTTACACCAACTCACCTACTTACTAGAACTAAATATTTTTATTGCTGGAAGATCAAAGAAATTTTGAAGGAAGGACTTTTTAATGATACAGAGAGCGTCAAGGCTAATGCGACGGCTGCTCTTCAGACCACTCCGAAACGATCATTCCAAATTGTTTCGAATAGGCACTGCCTTCGTTGAATAGCTTTTCATTATTTTGAAGGTGACCTCAGCCGTATTCCGCAATGAGGTATGTTGAATACTTCGAGGATTATTTTGCAAGCTTAATTGTCAGAGCCTTAATCTTAAAAATGAAGCGAGGTATTTGTTCTCATCTCCACGTGTACGTCTTTAAGATGAGCGTCATCCTCTTGAAAACCTCTTCGCCTTTGTATCACACCTCATCCCTTGACGCACTCTGGTGGAGACGTAGAGAACCAAAGGAGGGAGTGTGGGGGAGGAAAGGGAAACGTGATACGAGACGCTCTTCTCCCCCTCGCTTTTCCCTTTGCCGCCTAACCCCTTACTTCCAAACCCCTTTTCTTGAGGGTCTTCTCAACGGTTGGGATTTTGAGGAAAGGGGTAAACGTGGGTGTGCGAGTGCCATGAATGAGGGAGAAGGTTTTGTTTGAGACGAAAAGGGTTTCTGTTTTGGCTCCGCTCTTTTCGGCCGCGAGTCAAAATAGGTGACGTGAAAACGGTCTTTGGACCGTATTAGTTATATGTTTTGAGGGAAATTTTTCGTGAAAAGAATTTAAGGAAATCTACGGGATTATTCTTGTTTGCAATTAGAGCTGAGTTCGGTGTCTGTATTCAAGCAGAAGGACGTTTAAGTAAGGAGGGTGCTTAGTTTACTCGTGCACTTGGCAAATCCACATCTCCGCGCTTTTTCATTTGATACGATTTTTATCGGCGAAATATTTATAAGCATTATCTTTTTTATAATAACAATTTTAATTTTTTGCAGTACAAAATATTAAAATTGTTATTATAAAAAAGATAATGCTTATAAATATTTCGCCGATAAAAATCGTATCAAATGAAAAAGCGCGGAGATGTGGATTTGCCAAGTGCACGAGTTTTTAATATTTTGTACTGCAAAAAATTAAAGTAAGTGGATTTATGTGCCCCGAATCGATTTATTCGCGTTAATTCGACTACTAACTGTCCTTTACGCCGTAAGCTAGTATAGTATTGCCCTGATGTGTGCATGCATCTGCCTCAAACCCTATCCATCGACTACTAAAAACCCCGGAATGATGCATACAAGACGAGATAAGGAGTGAGGTACTCTTCCTTTCCTTTCTGAGTCATAAGTGGAAAACGTCCTCGGGTGAGTAGTGCAATGAAACAATGAATGAGGTTTTTTGTAGCATCCGATTAAGAGAAATTAGAATGAATATCATTATTCAGTATCATTTATTCAAGGAAAATTAGGGATACATTTTTTCTTTCTTGTAATGAAAGACTAATGAAAAATGTTAATTTGACGAGTTATAGGCAGATCCATTGTTACATTTGCTATAAGTAATATCTGTATCGCATGCTGCAATAATCATTTCTGTTGTACATAAACTATTGTCAATTGTAGACTACTCACTTCAACTTAAACATACAACTAATAGCATACTAACACACGTCTTCTAAACACTATAGCCGTCAGGATATTGTATAGTGAATCACTCTTGTTTGCGTTGAATTCATATAAAGCAGATTTATTACTTAGTTGGTGAGTGGAAAGCAAGCCGATCTTTTGCGAATTTAAATTGTATCATCGCTTTGACCAGAGCACGGAAAATACTTCTTTGTTATCAATTACTTTTAAAAATGACTTGCGTTTTTATTTAAATTTTCTGTGTTTTTTAACCTCTACCGAAAAAATTTTGCATCCATTTTAACGAATTTCACAATATTATAGCTCTAGCAAATGCCCTTTTGGCAAAAATCCGAATCATTTTATGGCATAATTTTCTAAAATTACTTCCTATAATCTTCGTTTCATGTATCTACCATGCTTGTTGGCAATGAGCTCGCAATCTTTTGTAAGGGAAAAGCGGAGAACCTTACACCTCTATTAGCTTTCTCGTCCAATGCGAATCCACGCATGGCTGCTCTTTTCTATCCTTCACTCACAATCAGTCCCATTTCTTAGCCGCCACTCTTTCTTCGCACTAAGGAGGGTTAGGCAGACCAAAATACTCTTACGGTGATGCGGTTGCGGGGATAGCAGGGGCGATTTCGCCACTGCATGGAACAAGTACAATGGATAAATTACGGATAATCGAAAAGGGAAATAACATTGTTCCTTTTCTACGATGAGTTAATGTAAAATAAGCAAAGTTTCTTTCGATTGCGTTAAGTAACTTTTTTATTGAATATACACTCAAACAAGCCAGAGAAAACAGATTTGCTTAGATTTACCAACTTAAATAATAGCCAACCGCGGTTTTCTTTTCTAAACCCGATTTCCATTGCAACTTAAGTAAAATTCGCTAATTCTGAAGACAGATACGGATGGATGTTAAGGAATATTTACGACTATTGGATAGAGTTTTTTGAATAAAAGTTGTAAATTTAAAGTATGTAAAATTGATGCTAAAAATATAAAAAGCGACATTGAACGTAAAAACAGTGGAAATTCGGAGAAGTAAATTTAATCCAGGAATTATTTATTAAATTTTCCTATTTTCATTCTGTTTTAAGTTTTTTCCTTTTCTTGGATATAAGTCGAAAACATTAAAATAATGCGGTCTTCGAAAGGTGCTAGATTTATTGTGAAAAACACCAAAGGCGTGACTCTTGAAATGTCTGTGGATTTTGGGCTGGTGACTTGTCATTCGCGGAAGATCATGAATTATACTTCAGTTGAAACTATCTCGGCTTGCGGAAATGGAAAGTATTCCACAAGAATAGAAACTCCATTGGCTTTGCTTACGTCAGTTCAAAGACGTGCAACGATGAACGTAGAGATTTCAGCCGTGCCTATCGATCCAACTCTTGGCTTTCACAGTACCTACGCGAGCTTTTCCTTAGGAATCCGCTTTGAATTCCGAATGCCCTCCCTTTCACCTTCTGCCGCGGAACGAAGCGAAGTTCTCCTTCCACAAGCGAAAATGGGTCCTCGGTTCGGGGAAACAAAGATGAGCGAATGAGCATGCGAAAGTGGCTGTGGGAGGGGCTGCTGAAGGCGACAGCGGCGAACCGTGGCGTTTCTCTTAGAAACGTAAGCATTCACATAAGAAGTGGTAACTAGTTTAGGTAGAGGACAAGATGGACGTATGTTAGGTTGCGTACGTAATAAAAGCAGAACTCAAAAGAGGAAGGATGAGAACAGCAAGCGGTGTTTTTTGAGATGTGCTTCCCTGTGGGGAAAATTTCATTGCCAAGATGTTATTTTACACGTTATTTTTTATTTAAACTATTTTTGTTAAATTTGAGGAGGAGAAACTTTAGAAAAAATGTGGGTTTGATCCTTTCTTTGCTTTTAGTTTTCATTTATATGCTAATTTGAAAATTTATTTTCCGTTTTGTAACTTTCGAACCACAAATGGTTTACTATTTAATATATGGACGTGAAGATGAATGTAGACAAGCAAGTAGTTAAAATTAAAGGATTGAAGGTGATTGAAGAGTATGTTATAGAGGTGATTGCAGCACAGGTGAAGGCTGAAGGAGCAGTGGTAGGTGAAATCTTCATTGAAAAGATAAGCTTAAGAGGAACTGTGTTATTAAGATGAATATTTAGAGGAGAAGGTTTAGAATTCAGTATGAATGTTATCATGAAGGTATTGAAAAATAACATTAGTGATGAATCTTCGCTAGAATTTAAGATTCGAATCATATGCTTTTCTATTGAAAGACCTACCAAAATTAGTCAAGTGTGTAAAGTAATACGCAAGATGATTTTTCTGACTGATAAATTTAAAATATAGTAAATCATGAATTGTTCTAGCCAAGGTCAAATTTTGTCTTCGCATAATTTCATTGTTTTTTATCTAAGAGCGAATGCTATCAGTAATCTCCGCATGAGCTTGGTAATCGAGTAGTACACTTTTCCTGGGAAATAATTTCGTGTGCTCTCAGGAACGAAAACCCAAGTAATTTGCGGTGTATTAATTCGAAGTAATCTATTTAAACACTCCACCCGGGTCGATTAATCCTCGGCTCTTCTGTTATTCTAATTGCGACTTATCGCCACCATTTTCCACATCATAAGAAAAGCTGGAATCCGCGCTTCGGGAAGGAGGAAATCGATGGAGGTTCGGGCGTGCGCTGTACGAATGGCGTGGGAGGATGCCGTTGGTGCAGAGGGAGCGCGCGCGCGGGATGCGGGCTTAAAGTGCGAGTTCCGGGCTTTTCTTTTTTTAACGGGAAGGGGTGAGGCGTCGTCTCGCTTTGATGGCGGAGGACTGGCGTCTTTTCTGCACTCCCCCGCCGTTGTTTCTCACCCAGTCGGATGTTACGTGCGTTTGCTCTCTTCCCCATAAACCCCCCGATAGAAGAAGGAAAACGCTCTTGAGAAATGCTTTGTTTTCGTTAGCCTTCGGGAGTGGTGGCGTGAAATTCGATATCGCGGGAGAGAGAGAGAGGAATCTTCCTTTTTTCTCTCCCTCTTTCAATTCTCTCGTGCGCCGATAGGATTCTGTGTTCTACTCCTGGATCCGCTATTCTAGGGATGGATGTTATTTTTTCTTTCGGGAGGTGTTTTGGGGGTGTTTTATTTTTTCTCTTATTTCTCGCCGTGTCGCCTGCGGAGGCGTCTTTCGTTTGATTTTCTTTGTGTGAAGCGGAGGAGGGAAGCTTCCGCGAAAGTTTTCATGGTGATCTTTGGCCAAAATGGTTTTTATTGCGTCTGCTACTCGCTCTTGGGGAAGATTTCGCTCCCCTTTTCTTTGTGCTGTAATGTGGCTTTAAATTTTGAATCTTTTTTGAACTTGACGAAAAAATTACGTTACTTCCCCTTCGGATATTTACTTTTTTTGTGTTGTGGTGTATTTCAATACTCCATTTTCTGTTGTCTTATTCATGATTATTCATTGGGTTGTAATGTTTCCATTTATCTGTTATCTTATGCCATATTCTCTTGCTATTTGTCTTATGTGAGGGTTGTTGGTAAAATTTTTTTTTTCATTTGTTATTGTATTGCAAGGGACACTGCCACCTGGCTAATAGCCTATCTGTAGTAAATTTGTAATAATAATAATAATAATACTTGTAGAGATGGTTAGAAAATTTCAATGATCGCTCGCCAAGTACTTTTAGAGGTGTTCTCTATTTGAATCTCAACCTCGGGATTATTTTAACCGGTAGAATTTTATGAACAATATGCTTATTTTCCTTGACAATTTGAAATATCTAAAAAATCTTCCCTGCAAATTAGTTTATTGTTTTTATTTAGGATTGCCGATTTAAGCTGTTTGATTTGAAATATAAATATGTAATACATGTGTATGTTAATACGGTAAAAGAGTTCCATCACCTAAAGAAAAATTCAGAAGTTTAGTTCTAGAATTCTCCCGAGAAGCACGCTTTGCATGATTTTTCCATGTATGAGGAAAAGTAAGGATGGAAAACCAACTCAAAAAGAAATTTTATAATTTTTACCTATTCATGGTAATTTAACGATACAGAATAAGTTCTTACATGGTAGTAATTATTTACGCAAGAAGACTCAATGGGGAAAACGTTTACTAGTTCACAATAATACCTCATGATGTAGCGCTGCTAAACTCGGGTCATGTGCTGAATTTTCTTTTGGTTTCGTAAACCCCATGGTAATTCTCGCTCAATGTCAATTTTCTTTTTATTCAACTCACGATTTTTAAACTCACGATTCCTCTTTTACTTACACCCAATGTACCCGTCTCTATTTTATTGTGCGATCGAGTAGTCGTCGATGTTCTCAACTCATCGAACGTAGAAGAAACGAAACAATTGTTAACTTAGCAGATATTTTTTTCTCGAAATAATAAACAAAGTAAACTTTATACTATTCGTAAATATGCGTGCATCACGGTTAATTTTTTAACGAAATTGCATCCTTGTAATTTATAAATAGCTGAGGAAAGCCCTTGACAGGAAATGGGTTTACCAAGTAGATTAGGAATGAGGTTCGTTTACCCAGCCTTCTCACCGACCCTGATTGTTATGATTTGAAAAATTGAACTTAAGTGCAGCAAAATAGCTCCTAAAACAAATAAAACTTGACACATAATTCAATAAAGAGTGACTGGATGAATACCATGAATCAGCCCTCAATAGACTTTATGTCACAATACCAAGACGAAAGTAATTTATAAATTTCCCTTTATCCCTTGCTAAAAGACAAAACTTCCATACAGCTATATAAGGTAGCTGATCCTGAAATCAGTATAGAACGAATCTAATGATACGTATCCGATTCATCAGTATACGGATGCTGGAACTATTGTTATTTAGATATAGTAAACTGAAATAATGATTCTGTGGAGGTTAATCGGTGGAAAAAGAATAAAAACAATAAATTAAGGTCCTAGAATGTATTTTGTAGGAGAAGGGGAACTCGTATATAAATTTATTTATTTAATTAAGTTTAATTTAATCCCTTACAAGAATATTATAGAATGCCGACACAATAAAATTGAAAAAAAAAAACAAATGTACAGAATATATGCATGAACTGAAAAGAAATCTACAAAAATAATGTCTGAGAAAAATAACAATAATATCCTTGTGAAATGCACTGAACGAGCCGAGTCAGAAATTCTTCTAAGAATACGTGGTCGTCTCTTGCCTTCTCAAGAGAAATATCGCGTAAATAGCTGACATAGTTAGTCATCGATAGTTGAAAAGGCTCGTTCCAAAGTATGCCGCGAAGGCCGTAAGGAGGTGAGTTGGTGTGAGTGGGCGTATGCAGGAGCAGATGAGGGTTAAAACAGCCGAGATGCGGGAAGATTCTCTCTGCTACCCCTTTTTCCTTTTGTCTTTCAAATGCGCCACCCCTATTCATCCCCCGCACCTTCTAATGTTTCCCCGACCGTTAGTCTCCAGGGCTATTGTAATGATGTTCCGACATCCAGTCTCTCTTCTTTCATCTTTCTTTCTCCTATATTCCCCTCACCTATCTCTTCTATAGATACCCGCTTTTTGCATACAGCGACGTGCTGGCGCCACGAGTCTTTGGCGCCTTCCTCCTCTTATAAAGTATTAAGGTTGTCAAATGTTGAGAAAATGACAAGATGCACGTTTTCAGGAGAGTGATGTTTCCTCTTTTCTTCCGGAGAAACCATTCCCTCGTTCATGAAATTCGAATTCTGCCAATATTCGTCCAATCACGTGTTTCCGTAAAGATAAATTACGAACTGGAGAAACAGCACTAAGATGTCTGAAGAATTTTTCTTTGATGTTTAACTGGATTTGAATTATAAAGGTCTTAGTTGATTTCCACCTTTCTCTTCTCTCCTCATTTATTTTTCTTCTCTTCTTTATGAAGAAGTTAAGAGAGGCAACGCTTGGATTGTAGTTTCTAGCATCAATTTACCCATCAAATCTACCAATCTATCATTCCTCTGTTCTATGGAGTTGAATTTTCAAAATTAAGTATTTATATACATTATTTCTTTCTTTCTTTCTGCCCTGTATTGTCTTTAAATTTTAACATTTATAACAACTTACTGACTATCTTCGTAAAATCATTTTCGAAGATTTCACGAATACTTCGATCATTTAAAGTGTGAAATTCTTTCCACGGTTACCTTTTTAACGCAAATTTAAAAAACAGCTCCATAAAAGGAATGTATGCTCTTTCTTTTGATACAAGAATTTTTAAAAAGTTTTAAGTTATAAGGTACTGAAGGAAATCCAGTTATTTTTTAATAAAAACTTATTTTTTTCAAGGTCTTCCTCATTTAATTTCTTTCTCTCTGATGTTATTAACTATGAATGAATTTTACTGTGGAATATTTCATATCCACAAACGTAACGTTGCACTCTCGCCATCAAACATAATGAACAGAATTTTTTAATTTTCACTGCGTCACTTCTTTTCTGCGGAATGTCAATAAGAGAACATTACAACATTTAATGAAGCCCTTTTGATGTGCCCTGTATTTTTTCCATGTACTGTTTCTTCGTCATTTTTATAATCAGTATTTATTCCTCCTTGATTATTTGTATCAAAAGGTATGTTAATAACAGAACCCATATCAATTGACAGTTTTATAGCATTGATAATACGAAGAAGAAACAATCTAACACACACTAAGGTACAATGGTTTGTGAAAGTTGGAAGTATTCTGAAAAAAGTTATAAGTAGTGATAGAGGAAGACATATGATTATATTATAAGGTGTTAGTGTATTGGTGAGGAATTCCTTGGGAAGGAAGCGATTGGTTGGGAACGGCATGAGATCTGAAACAAACCAGTCTTGCGATTGATGATATACGACGATAGTGTTAATTATCTGAGGTAATTAAAGCATTCTTACTCTATCACTAAATAATCTAATAAAATTCTATAAATAATCTAAAGATTCGGTTATTGTCTAAGTATGCATTCGCAACTGATTATCAATATTTTTAATCAGTCGGTGCCCATATCTTTAGCATAATTTATGAATGTAAACTAGAGCTGCGAATATTCTTTTTTTCTTCTCTTTTAAGAAAAATAGAGTTAAAATAAATTCCTTTCAAGCTACATCTTTCTTTATATTCCAAGCAATTTCCAGGAAATCAAATCCAATTGTTTTCAATATTGTAATTTTAACTGTGCGTAGCAGCTTCTAACTCATGTCTTTTTGTAAGAACATTTAACATTTTCTAATATTTTTCTGTGAACCGTTTTCCTCTGTTCCGTAAAATCGTTCCATGCTCGGATTGTGATCCCTTTTGGAAGCGAATAACTGCTTTGATCAATCGAAAAAAAGATCTTTGATGTGCAAATTAATAGGAATTACTTATCGCAGTGAGGTTTATTTCCCTTCGGGCGTTGAAATTTCCACAAATATAGGTATAATGAGTTATTCATTAAGTTTTTTAGACTTAATGATGACACTTACATGCCTCTTCTAATAAAGGCAAAAAGTTTGATGCAAGCTTAATAATTATAATTTATGTATTTGCTTAGTCCATTTTCTTTTGTTTACTTTGCCAATGTGATTGAAATTTTTAAATAGTCGCTCGAAATTAAAATGCGGGGATAGTGAAAGCGAGTACATGATCCTCTAGTAGTTTCACTTTTATACCTGGCGTTTTGGAGTATTTTTTCATCAATGCGTCTCTGTGTAATATTTGAGAATTCCAAATTTATGTGGATTATGATTAAATAATTAATAAATGTAATTAGCGGCAAAAATTACCTTTTTCTGATTCAGGTTTAAAGATCGAATTAAATTTTCCTAATCGAGGTATTCGTTTTTATGCCCTGTCTTCAGAAGCAATTTCCTCGAAAATGGATGAATTTATCGCTTAATATTCCGAAGTTCCATAGAATTATTTTTTAAGAGTAAAATAAGACATTAAGGTCTCGAATTGTCATTACAGTGTCATTGTACATTACTCATAGTGTCCATGATAACGCGTGCCTATTGGCGAAGATGCAAAAGCTTATGGAGATTTTCTTCATCAGTCGTGCTTCCATTCAATCTTCCATCGTTATCCCACTTCTGGCGAATTCCCATTCCCTCATCATAGGTAAAGCCTTCCCCACAATGTCAAAATCTCTCCCCCACGAGCACCTACCTACCATATCCTCTCTCCCTTCACTCCTCCCGCCGTAGGACGACACCCACGGAAATTCCAACCATCCCATTGGTCCTCTCGGACCGGCGCCGTGACGTCACACGAGGGTGGCGGCCTCTCCCATTGGTCCGCCTCCCTTTTTCCCTTGCATCCCTTTGCCCTCCTCATGGCGTCCTCCGGATGGGAGGGCCGGGATGAAGAGGTAGGGAGATGGATGGAGCTTCGCCCGTCATCCGCTACGTACCGCCACCTTCGTCTTGCAAAGGAAACATCCCGGTGTCTCCTCCCTCTCTCTCTCTTTCTCTCGTGCCGCAGTTGTCTCCCGCAGCCTGTGCTCTGCAGAGGCCATCCGAGAGGTCCACGCCGCGTGCTCTCGCGTTTGCTCGATCATTGTTGTGGTCGTGTTCTATTGTTTCCACGGTGTTCGTCGTTGGTTATCGCAATCCTCAAGTGTCTCCGGGAACGTTTAATTATCAAACCGCGGGAACTGGTGGTCCTCACGAAAATTCCACTTAGGTGGTGCTTTCTGATCACGGATATTCAGTGTCCAGGAAGGCTTCGTCGAAGAGACGTGACCATCCACGGGACGAGGAGAGGATTCTGTCGGAGGAACGGTGCGGGAATGTATTGAAAATTTTCGTTTGTTCCCTAGTGTTGCAAGTGTCACATACTCTCGAATTTCTCTTCTGTTCTTCCCGGTCGTTTCCCGACCGCCCGCCGGTCACCTTGAAAACTCGGGATGAGTAAGTGAAGGTCGCAGACGGAAGCTCCGTTTTTTTCTCGAATTATTACTGCACGCATCTCAGAGCAGTAGCTATACGGACATATATATTTGTGGGGATGAACGTACCGGCATTCAGCACCCCCGGAGGATATTGAAAGAAGCGGAGCGAAGAGTGGAGCGTGCAGCAGGTCCGGGTGGAGGAAAAACTCTCGCTTTCCACGAAAGAAAAATAAGAGGATGGTGGGAGGAGGGAGAAGTGGGCTTGTCGGGTCCAAACAGCCTCCTTCGGTCACTCCCACCAGCAACTGACACGGCGAGGGGGTCAAGAGGACGAAGGAGGGGGCGGAGGTGGATCCGGGGGAGGAAGGAGGCGAGAACACGGGCTCTGCAATGCTCTACAACGTGTCTTCGTACTACAACTACTCTCCCCTTTCGTACTATCACCAGGTAAGAAGGAGATTCGGCTACCTTTATAAAATGGGCGGATGTCGAGGTATTGCAAAGAGGCGGTACTTGCAGGAGGTGTCTCAGTATGGACCACAATGTTTTCTTTGAGGGTCAAAGCAAATAAAGGAATATTCGTGTTTGGGTGAGGCTTTAGCGAAGAAATCCTCGCTCATGTCTTGATAATTTGAATGCATACTAATCGGCTTCAGTAAGGAAGATCACATTCTTAAGGTCCAATGGACAGAAATACCTTGTTGACCCTAATGCATACTTGAGATAAGATTTATTCTTTAGTGAAGTTCCCACCGTTTATGCGACTTCTCTTCAGTTTAGTCATGGAAAAAACCAGAGGAATCGAAGGTATAAGATTTTGTGTATCTTATGCTATTATCTGAATTCTTGGTTGTTATTGACTAGATGATAGATAAGAAGCGATATTATGAAACTTATTCTACCAAATTTATGCCTGGCGTAACTTATCAGTTTTAAATGATTACATGTTTGAGTTTAAATTAAGTTTACTTGTATAACTTCTCAATCTCTCTAATCTTTCTTAGAATTATGTATCCTGACTTCTGTTTTTTTTTGCTTTAGTGACCAGTCATGATTTACATCTTTAATTTGCAAAATACTGTTTTTTATGTATTTCTGTCGAAAATGTGGTAATACTAGTCTTTTAGACTTATCGCTTCTCTATTTTAACGGGTCTTTGATATATGATAGTAAACGTTTGAATTTTCATCGAAACATCTCTTTATTTACGGATATTGAAACTGTCTTATAGGTAGAATATTTACCTTTCCTTCCTCGTCAATCACCCTAATTTTTTCTCTTAATGTGACGTAGAATTATCCATCACATCGTTGGATATGACAGTGGAATATATTCCATGATCACTATTAATGATACTCATTACTTATTCTTATTATACTTTGTTTACCAGTAAATATAGAAATAATTCATTTTCCGTTTTAATTAATTTAATCATATAGACCATTGAACTTTCATATTAATGTCAGACCTGAGTTTTTAACTAAATTCCATAAAATTAGTAATATATAAATAAAAAATTTCTGAAGTTCATTTTGTTAAATTACTGAATGAGATACAAACGACACTTAAGAGTTCGCAAGATGTTCTCACTGAGTACTGAATTATCCGAATAATTTTTAGAATTCATCTCACATATTTGCATTTTGAAAATTAATATTACAGTATCATCCACATTTTCGCGATATAATCTTTCATCCGACTGCTACCTAGAAATTCTTAAATTATTATCGCATTAATAATATTCGTTTCCAGTAGTTCAGTGACATTTATTTCACGAAATTTACTATAATGTTTCATTGGAATTAAACGGTGGTTTTCTCTATAAGGCGTATTGTATCAATGTATGGCAAACAGATATCAAGATATATTTTATACCTTTCTGAATATCGAGCATTGCAGGCCCCGATTTATAGGTCTGTTAATCATTACTATCGACATTGTTGTATTCAATCTTCGATGCCTTAAATCAGGTTTGGTTTTTCAGATTTTCTACAGAGTCTTGCACAGGATTCCAGTTTAGTCTCTGGATATAAAATAATCCCTTTCTTTACATAATTTTTCGAAGAAACCCGTACGGATTTGAATTTAGATACATGCCTCCTAATATTTATCGGAGAAAGTTACGATTCATTTCGATCGATTTCTGGCCAGATTTATTTCTCTTGTATTTTCCTCGCCAACCTTCGACTTTTAAATCCTTTAGATTCTGAGAACTCTCGATAAGGCATCCCACTTAATCCAATTGATATGAGGAATCGATCCTCGGCAGCGTCGATTCTCGGATAAACTTGCATCCCCGCGAAAGGCCTTTCCCCTCCTGCCGACACCTCCCGACACTCCGCCTCTTTTGCAGACGGAATATTTTTCTTGCAAACTCACTTCCGAAATGAGAAAAGGAGGACAAGTAACTTCTACATCTTTATTTTTGTTCTATATTGGTTATGAACATAGTTGTACGCTTCTTAGATTCCGTCTACATCTGAAGTCTACCTCATGCAAATTATAGACTTTTTAGCCTCCGTCTTTATCGTAGATATACTAATGGATGTAATTTTCATTAATTAATTGAGTACATGTTTACTTGGATTTCAAATAATCATTACTTAATCGGATTCACAAACATTGATTAGCGTTATTAGTGTAGTCTTTATTAAATGAAGTTTCCACCAAAGTTCAAGATCCTCTCCACCGAAATATGTTTCACATAACGTAGGTAAGCTTTCTTCTTGCTACCTCTCTTCTGACTTCTCTTCTTTATAATGCCAGTGTAATTACTTGAAACACCGTACTAGGATACCTAAAAGGATGGTCTTCTTTCTCAATGTTTGCCACCTATAAACTGGATTCTAAAATTAAATCGGCAGTACTCTCTCGTTTTAGATCCTGTAGGAAGAAGCTTTCCAGTATTTATTTCGCGGGGGAAAAATCTCGTATCGTCTTCTTTGTAAAAGCAAAGTAGTTACCCAAGGCGAGCAATTTCCTTTTGAAACAGAAAGTTTAAGTTCCCATGCCTATGAACAACTAAAGATTAGAATATCGTATATCAGGAATTTTTTAAATGCAAGGAATGTCTATTCTCTTAACTCCTAGTTATCTCGAATGCATAAAAGAGTGTATTTTATTGGTATACCGCTTACCCTACGTTTATCAGGAGCTCGATACCTCTTAATTTCCGGGCAGGAATGTGGATGCGGTGTTTATATCGATAAAAGCGATCTATAATAGAATCTCTCCTGGAGCTCATTGACTATATTGATAAGTTTATCATATCCTTAGATAACCTCAATCATTTTCTTTTTTTTTACACTCTCATATCCTTGGTGGACATCAGGTGGTGCGTTCTTAGGAAGGTTCTACTCGGTCGAAATGATGGAAATGTATTTGGGAAATTCGAGACAGATTAGAAACGAAATGGATAATCCAATAAATGATATCAATGTCGAAAGTACTGACCCATTATTGAAACTAAGGTATCTCGTTGACATGGGCTAATATTATATTAGGCTCATGAGGTTGAATTGCTGCGTTACCTTTTTATTTAAATGTGTATTAGCCTTCAAATTAATATTATTTTGTAATAAATGTAACGTTTATTCTCTGAACGTTGCTTCCCAAGCACGTGAACCGCTTTTTAATATAAACTATAAATAGAAACATTAGCGGATTATTCTGTGAAAATAATCACTCTGTTACTTCTTAGCTATAAAGTCTGCCTCTGATCCCCATGCGATAATAATTTCAATTTTAAATATGGACTGTAGAAATTCAAATCTATTTGTGAGCATACATAGGTTCTAAAGAAGTGTCTTGGAAGAGATATAGAATTGTTAGAAGGGAACGATATCATGGGAAAGGTATTGGAGGAGGTAAATCTGGTCAACGGTATACTTTGCACTCCTTTGCTACCTTTTTCAAATTCCTTACTTCTTTGGAACCTCACAATGATAAGCTACTTCACTTCTATGACTATAATTGTGGGTCATTCCTGGATTTTCTTTGCCTTATGATGAAACAGGGCTTCTCAGATATAATCATAAAAGTAAGTGATAGTGTAAATGAGGAACTCTTCTTTAGGATTGTGTTATTTTCATCAGTGTACTTACTCCGATAGGAGTCGGAGTGAGAATATTTTTTTATTTGACCCAATCATGACTATCAGCTTCAGATTATACAATGTTTTCTCTCTATAATTTAAATGATTTTACAATCAGTCACTGATCACTCTCTGATATAAATTTTGTTGAAGTTCTCTATCTGTTGTCACGCCTTCTACGAAAAGTACTTCCCTCAGGCCCGACACACGTTCCGAAAAAAGTATCACTCGCTTTATCGGCAAAACACCGCCGATGGAGCGTTAAAGATGTTTTTGTTTGTCTAAACAGCGCATTAAGCGCAACCGTTCTGAGACGAAAATCTTCTTGGTCTTCTTTTCTGGGGCTTCGGTGGAATGGAAGTAAATAAAAACTATCCTTTTATACCACCCTCTTTCCCTGGGACGCTTTCCCATTCTCGTCCGACGGAAGCACCGCTCCAAGAGGCCTCAATGAAATCGCACTAATGGATCTTTGAAGAGTGCTGCTTTGCCGCCGCCGATGGCACACCGTCTTTTCGCCGGCTTTTGGGCGCTCGGATCACCGGTGCCTTCACAGCCTCCGCCGATGAGTTAAAGAGCTTCCACGAGCGACTCGCTTTAAGGAGCCCGAGCGCGCTTTTTCCCGAGATGAGAGATAAAGCGAAAGAAAGAATGCTGCTGTATTTTTCCCTCTAGCAGTGCTTCCTCAAAGTAGCCAGCTTTATAATGGCCCCTCTCCGAACTGTTGAAACTCAGAAAAAATGCCGAAAGAGAAGGTTCTCGGATCTTTCCTCATTTCTTCGGCGAAACGATTTACAATCTTTCTCTGGAAATATATAATTATAGTCAGTGGAGACGAGGTGGTCTATCTTGTTATTTAGATGACCATATTGTTTTCGATTGAAAGGCTCCTGTTTATTCTTCTATTACTATGCAGTCCGGAGGAATTAGACCAGAGATGTTTGTCATACCGACATTACTCTGCGAAAACTTGCTAAAGAGAATTTCAAAAGAGGTGTAAGAGTTATGTGGAATAAGTATATTGTTGAAAAAATTTTTCATGATTGATACAAAAGTATCAAGGGGATCAATTTAATGCACGGTTAGAAATGTTGACATGTTGAAAGAATTAAGTTGTGGGATAGGTTAGTATGACTATAATACCACATAATTTTCAGGTAAATATTCCTTATTTGTATGTGAAATTCGTAAAAAATAAATTTTATCAGAATTCTATCACGTTTTTTTAATTAAACGCGTGTGAATATATGTTGTGATATAGGCACGTGATTCTCCGAATATTGCAAGTTCGAGGATTTTCCGTTGTTTTAAATGTAAGTGTTTTGCCAAGGTGTGGTAATTTTCCAAGGGTACTTGCACAAAAGGAATTTTTTATTATTTATCTGTTTTCCTGTGTTGTATAATGCATCGGTGATGTTTCTACACGATGCTTATGTACATATTTCAGATTTTTCTATCTTTGTGCTTAATGTATCCTTTCTAATAGCGGACGTACGTACTTTATTTGTATTTTAATCGTTGTACTAGGTTCTAATAATCGATTTCTGTTATTTTAGATCGATGAATAAGAATCGTTAATGCTAATAGAAGAAAATACTTCATAACACAGGGTTTTTATCATGTTATTATAGAAATTTATCGCTCTTTATCTTGTTGTGAATGCCGCAGTAGAGAGTTACGTATAATATTATTAAGATATTTAAGAAGGATACCTTTAATCAGTTTACGGAATTCGTGCAGTTATGAATCAAAATCCACCAAATATTTGCTGTATAATCATTTCCGTTTGAAGGGACTAAAGTCTAAAGACGTCAGGTCAATTGTAGCGTTGGTACATTGACAAGAAATTTTCAATATCAGAACGTTTCATCATACATATAGTATGCGAAGTCTTCTACGCAATTTTTTCGATTCTTTGATTTGAAATTGAGGAACCACTGTAAAATTTGTTAAAATGTTGGTCCCCATTTAGCTGTGCGATAAATATTTGAATCATTCATAATATTTCATCTGCATTTCAAGAGATAGCCCATGAAATTTCCGTTTCTCTTCTTTGCAATCGCCTCCGCACCGATTTCAAATTTGGCGAGCGCGTTATAATCCGAAAAGCGAAAGCGCATAATCCTTAAAAATGACGGACGAGATCACAAACGAAGATGACGTAAAGGGCGAACGTATTTGCTGTGCTGCTTGAGCTCCTTTCCCTGTCGTTGGTTTCCCATTGAATAAATTCACTAATTACATTCATCTCCAGCAGATGGCGTCTTAACACAGCAAATACCGTGCCATTAGCTCTCCCTACAAAGCTCTCCTCAAGCAATTGCCCCTTTTTCTCTCATTTTAGAAGGAATCGAACTCGCATTTTACGTGCTTCTTTCCGAGCTTGTCTTATCTTTGAATGAACGTTTCCTTTATTACGGAGGAGGGGCTAAGTCTCTTACATTTCTTATACTGACCTATCGCAGTTATTTGCCCATTTTTGAGGGAATCAAAGCAACAGGCGGCACAGAGTAAACTAACAGCCCCCGGGTTCATTGAAGATAAATTACGCATTTGTAGGGAAGGGTGACGAATGGCCGATGAGTATCTTGTGGACCAAATGAATATGTGTAGAGAAGAGAGAGTCATATAGTATTTGATGCTGCCTGTTGACTCAGACGGTGGATTTGAACTGTTTACTCCCAGTTATTGTAATTTTTGCTTTGAATTTTCTACAAGAGAAGTATTTTATATGCCGATAGTTTTCAAATGATGCCGTGAATGATTTTTTAGGGGCAACTTAACTGGTAGACTTAAAACAGTATGTTGTTTCAATCAGAATAAAGGTGTGCGTGTGGCGGTTTCGTATGATGGGAGGAATGCGATTGATTGAAAATCAATTAGCTAAAATAGCAAAATATATATATCGTATATATATAATATTGTTAATGATCGAATAATTTTGCTTAATCTCTGCAAAAGAAACTTCGCTTTGATTGACACGAAGGCTGCTTATCTTAAATCTCAAAATACAACCTAAAAAGAGATGGTCCTATGAGAGATTGATTTTACATGCATGTGTTTCTTAGGATGAAGTCTTTGCAATTCATATTGAATTATCATCGCATAGACTTTGCATTTGCGCATTTTTTCGTTTTCTTGCGTATAAAAACTCCCAATATCTATTTACGTTTGGTTTTTGAAATTGAGAGAAAATATAATAGTTGATTCTTTCTATATTGCATACCATTCATTATTAATATTAAGGGAAATGGGGATTATTAATGTAATCTACTTGTTTGCACTTCTTTCCAATAAAATGATTATTCCATCTTTTAATTAGAGTAATATCATTTCATTGGTAAAATTTTCTCAGTTATCTTTCTGAGATATTGAGATAAACTCTCATCTGTTGCGACGGATACATCTATTTCTTTCTCTCTGTGAAATGAAAAATCTTAAAGCGTAAACGGACATACTTTTATGGCTCTCTATACAGATGGATGAAATATTTCTCGATTGGCTTAGCATATTGATAATTTCATTGAGTATAGTAAAGTAATACGGACATTCATGAATGAGATGTTACCATCATTATAAAGTTGAAATAATTCGTCAGTTACATAATTACCTTCTCCATTGTAAAGCATTATAATATTTCTCCTTATTTTTCAGGTAACTCTTTGGGTAAATATTTTTTCGGAGTCGATCAAAAATCTGTGTCAGTCATAATTTGGGTTTACTCTAAACCATATATTGTCATTGGTCATACATAAATATTCATTGGTTTGATTCCTTTAATTTCACCGGCTTACAACTATGTAACTCAGTATTAATAGGCAATCGTTTTCGAAACCACCATAAGGTTCATTATGAAAGGCTCCTTTCAGAGGTAGGCTTTCATCTCTTTATGCGTTCAAATCAGATTCGTTGGTTTGTCAAACTCAGTCGCATCGACCAAGTGTGAACAGAGGGGTGCAAAAGGGGTGAGTAGGTGAAAAAGAAGGTGGGAGAGCCATGTATTCTGTCCTGCGTTTGACGTTCCATCCTGTGCGCTAAGTGAGTCCTTTTGTTTTCTTCACCCGCTGTTTTCTCATCCGGGAATTATTTTTTTCGCCGCCTTTTGTCCCTTTTCGCCTTCCCTCTCTGATCACTCTCGATTACGTGGAAATTATTTTTATTTTCGAAGGAGGATCCGCGCCGCTAATGCGTGAGCGAGACAGTGTTTGTGTTAGCTTTATGCGATGGAATAGAGATTTTGACAGAATGAAGGTGAGGAGATGCATTGTCGCCGCTCCCTCGCTTGAGTTTCTTTTTACGTTTCGATCAGCGCGAAAAACACGGTATTACGCCATCTCCGCCTCTTCCTGAAATGGTCTGTACCACGTCTGCACAACATACGGCCCATGGAACACCAATATTGGTTTTGGAAATTGTTACTAAAGGATTAAGCTTTGTAACTTCCTCAGAATTGTTGAAGTCCCTTCCACAAAGCTGAGGTTGGCCGCATTAAATTTATTCGAAATTAAAGTTATTCATAAAATAGTTACTATTTTTAAAGCTTAGGATGATACGTAGCAATCAAAGAAAGATTATTGAGGCGACATTCTAAGGATTTCGTGCTCTAACTTAATTCCAAAGTTCGAAATTCTTGTCATTTTAAGCATGCTCTTTATCTTATTGATCTATCATTCTCATCTTAAAATTTATATTTTTTCATTATATTATAATTAAAATTTTTAGAATAACATTCTCTAACGTAAAACTTATCTGCGGCCTTTTTTCATACCCAAGCGGTCCTTCCTTTACTGAAAGTTGCCCAGGCTTGATCTATGCTCGAATGAGACGCCATATTTATCTATTATCTGTGTTTGTGAGAGAGGTCGATTATCTCACTCATTTTTGATAATCCGCTTGAAATTATTGTTCATATTATTGGCATTTAGAATAGTTAAAACGATCTAATTCCGTGTTCTCGATGTACAACTAATTATATTATATACATGAAGCTACTTTTCTACATTCCAATTCAGCGTAATTTATTGCCCTTTAAAAGCCTCCCTTTATTTCTTGTATGCAAATTTTTTAACATCTTATAATTCTCCGAAAACCTCGTTCAAAATGCACCCTTGAATCCTATCTTTTATTATGAACTGTCATCTTTTCTATGGCCTACTGAAAGCTTCTAATTCTCTGAGTTCTATTTTCTATGGTGGTTTTGATATTCATACAATCTTTGGAAACGGTACGTCTGCTATATTTTGTTCATAAATAACCTTTCCTACCCAGTGAGTAAAATATTTATGTTATGTTTTCTGGGATATATCAGTTTTATATTCTTCAGTGCATAAATACATGTGGTTTTCTTATGTTTATTAATATTCATGCCTCTGTTAAACATATGGCAATTACTCTCAAACATGCTTCAACCAGATGATTAATTCGTGCCTCTAGGTGATATCGTTAATAATGCCTCAGAAGCATACTTCCAGTTTGTAATCGGAACACTTGGTCTCTCTCATTACATTAACATGAAACGATAAACATAACAGCTTATTGGTACGGGTAATAATTATCACTCCGCAAAGTTTTTGGTGTGTTGCTGTATGGTGGTGTGCCGCGAGTTAGCTTTTTTGATTCGCATAATATTCGAAGGTAACATTTTCTTCGAATTTCTCATCGTTTGAGCGCTTTATTTTGCCTGATGAATTTTGCTCTTTCGTCGTAGTGAAAGTTTGTTCCTAAATCTTAATTCCACCTTCTAAATTTCACTCATATGACTTTAGATTGAAAACTACCATCATGTGGTTAAGTGTGTGATGAAATTGAGTCGATACAGCAGTTGACATGGAAGAAGACGAGGTTAGGAATCGCAGCGTAAGGCTAATATGGAACCTATGAATCATTTGATTGTAAAAACCCAATGATAATTAAGATTTATTTCAATTACATTTCGGGTTTTTCATCCTTTTCCCCCGTTCGGGTTGTTTTTTCGTCTGGATCTTGGAAACCTTACGTCGGCTCAACCCGTTGGTCGCACGCACCGGCGTGGGCTTTCACGGGGAGGCAAAAAGGGTTTGCAGATAGACACGCTCCCTTCGGTACACGCATTGGGTCGACCGTGTGTACATCTGCTGTATGGATTCTGCGAGGGATTAAAGGTGGGGAGAATGGGTCCCAGGGGAAAGAATGGAAAGCCGCCCTCTCGAATTTCCTTTTTTTGGATTCTGAATTGGACTTTTCCAGTTGGTCAGCTCGATGGGAGGCAATTTGGAGCTTAGGGTGAGATTAAAATTTTGGCTGCTGGGGAGGAATCACCCCGTAGGGAAGAAGAGAATATTTCGAGGATTTTTCCTTTATTATCAGCGATTGGAGAGAGATCTAATATGTTTCCGTTTCTCACAAACAGTGGTGTGAACGCCCTTCGTGATACTAAAGAATTATTACTTTGATACAACTTTCGATATTCGGTGATTTTTGCGTGCACATGCCTGGTATGTGCAATTGAATGCTTTATGAAGTCTTCCATTGTATTTGTAAGGATATCCTCGCAATAAGAATACCGCTATCCGTGGTTTGTTCCGAATTTGAATCTACGGACGTCCTATTAATATATTTAGACCATTAACTATTGGTTGTTTTTAAGCCTTCAGATCTATTTTGAATATCGATTAACGGACTGATTGTCACGAATTAACAGTCCGGAAATTGGTTTGTTGCGGCTCTTCAGGCAGTCTTATTACCAGCTATAATACAACAATATTCTTGTTAAAAGTGCATCGACAACGAGGTCTTTTCTCTCATATGGGCTCCCAATGGGAATCTAACCCGGGACAGCTTTCACCGAAGACGAATACCCATTTGGCTATCCTGTATCCCTTTGTACCACAGTGTGTGTCAGATAGTTTCTTTTCCTTTTGATCAATGCTTTCCAGAGAGATATCTCATCATTTAGTCTTCGAAGGACCTCTTCAATAATTATCTTTTCTTTTTGTTTCATTTTCTCATGGTTAAATCTCCACTGCTTGTAATATTCTCTCCTCTGCTGGTATTACGGTCAATGTTTCGCTACAGGACTTTCCTTATATAAGATTTTAAACAATTAAGGTTGTTCTTATCACTGAACTATCTTTATTGGTAAATTTTAATATGAGAGTTATTTAGAATTCACTATGTCATTTGTAGATGTCTGATAAATCTATTTGATTTTCGAATTTTCGATTTTCTACACAGTGAATGTTCCGGTTTTGCATCGATCCCTGATGACTCCTCTTATGTAAATGGTGTACTTGTTCTAAAAACGTTTTCTCCCGTGATTCAGAATACTTTACTCAAATGTTGTGCTCTTTTGTTCATTCAAGTGCGTGGTTTCTATTATCGCGAAATTGTATCAACGGTAAACTTTTCTTGTCATTCTGTTAAGACTAAATGTTAGTGCATGTTACGAAAGATAATGGCGCTGGGCGATTATATCATCTGATTAATGGTTTTCATGTGAGCACAACATAAAATCTACTTCCATTATGATTTCTTATACATAGAATCAAGGCATGTTTACAGTTCGTAAGAATGGGTTTTTACGAACTAAACTCGTGTGTGTTATTGCACAATTTAAGTTTTTAAAATAAAAGATAATCGATCCATCTTAATAAATCTTAAGATACGAAAAATCGTGATATTGTTCTCGGATTTTGGGTTAGAATGATTGATTTTAATTTTCTATGAAAGTAATTTACCAAATTGTAACTATCCTCTTAGTTTATAAAAATCTTTTTTGCGAAACTCCCTTCGTTTTAATTCATTGTACGACAAAAATTTCTAACTATATAAAAGATGAAAAGATATCGATTGATGATACAGTTCCTTTTCCAAAGAAAACTTTCAACAAAACTTCTAACTCAACTAACTAACTAACTTCTAACTAAACTTTTCCTGCCAATGTATTTTACTCGTGAAAATATTTTACTTACTACAATTTTTATTTATTGTGTAATTCTGCAAAGCATTTTTCTCTTATTTTTATTCTTTTAGGACAGCTTTAAATTATTTAGCCTTCAATAAAATGTTAACTGCGGAAATAAAAAAAGGTTATTCAGATGTCTTAAGAGGGATTTGGAAAGATCTCGCGAAATCCCGGATTTCTGGGTAAACTGATATTTTCACAAGTATATGCAAAACAATTGTTATGGGAAGAACTGATCATCCTTTAGGTTTCTCCACTGGGTCTAATAATACATGAGGCATCCGTTCTATCCTGTCTGTATAGACAGTTCCCCTTTCTTATTTACTTCGCATTACAACTCGGTGGACACAATGTTCTTGAAGTGTTACCCATTTGGAGGTTGCATTGTTCCAGTCTCGCAACATCATCAATATTTCAGAGATTCGTGTTTTCCATTCCATGTCTTGTCCAATTAAGTTATTTACCGCTTTGATATCAGTAGACAGTGGCCTGTTTAAATAACAATGGCGGACAAAAGAATGGCGCTTCGAATAGACCAAGTCAGCGTTCTAATGCCTCTTATCCGTCCAATGCATCGCAGCAGCAGTTTCTGAGGCGATGAAAACAAATGAGCTCTATCACTTCGCCTGCTTCCGGTCTCGCCCTTTGTACCATTTTCCTTTCTGTTCGTTCCATTCGAATTGTTCGTGATTTGCCAGATTCTTCGCCAAAGGTTTGCGGATTATTAGCACTCCCAAAGGAACTCATTGTGGAGGGTTCCCCTTCAACCATCTTTTGACGTGTTTGTTCGTTATTAACCGGAGCCTAATTTTCTACGAAGTTCATTCCGTGCCATAAATTCTATATTGAGTCTTGCTCGGATCAGAAGCTGAAGATAGCTAGGCGGAGCAAGTTAAATTAATTACACCCTTACAAAATATGATATCAGGATTATTTAGGTCGGCATGTGTCTTGTGAGGGTTGATAATTGTTTGAAATTGACAATATTGCTGTAATCATTCCGAGATTATTCGTAGCATTCCTAGCTTTTGTTGTATCCATCTCTTTGTACCTAGATGTTGATAATAGCTTCCTTTTTAAGTACTTAAGCACTCAGTCCGTTCCACAAATACAAAATTTCCATTGCTTAAATCTCAGGCGAGATTTTGAAAGCATGTTTTCTGCGAATTTATCAGTAAATGGTAGAAACAAGTATTTAAAAGAAAATGACAGATATGTGCCATCAGCGTTTATCTGCACAAGCATGAAATGTATATAGAAGGAATAGTTATTTAGAGATAAGGATGAGGACAAGTAGAGATTTATTTTGCACACAATGCCCGGGTGATAAAAGCAAAATAGTGACATTATTAATTAACCCCATTTTCGTCTTTAGAACTGGAAGTATCTTTACAGTTTCCCACAATTTTCAATACGATACATGACTAAAATTTGGATTGAAATTCAGTAAACGATTCCTAAATATTGTTCGTCTTAGTTCCATAATCAGTTACTTATTTGTTTTTTTCGAATTATTTACCTTGTTCGTTTACCTACATTGATATCTTGAACGTTTTAGACACGAGCAAGGACATGGTAGAATTTACTTTTAAGTCTTTTCACCCATGTCTATGAAAATCGATGTTAAATTTCTGACGTAGCGGATTATTCTCTCTATTAATTCCCCACTTATGTTTATATACGATTTCCGTTTAGGTTGCGCATAATAGGGCTGAGTGCGGGTGGAGATAAGGGAAGGTTGTATTTTTCAAATGTCTTCCTTTTCGTTTGCATTGTTTTTTCTTTGACTTAACCGTAATACCAAGATAGAGGCAAATTGTAGATCGTTGTGTACAAGATTAGACTAACGTGAACGGAGCAGAAAAGCATTCCTATTCCCTGACTTAAGACACAAAATCGCGTGATGCGCGCCAATATGAGGGATATCTCGGCGTCCTTGACTTGATTTAAGGATCTATGCCTTCCTCATATCCTCTTTGCTCCTTAGTGCGGGCGGTATACATCGTAAAGAAGTTACTCTAATTTGAGCTTCCTCTAATAACTAATAACTAAAATATTGTTGCTATTCTATATTTTGGAAAATCTTTCTGGACATTCATCTCTTACTGATTAGTTTTTATAGCATTTTGATATCTTAGTTAGCGCTATCAAAGTTTCTTCAGATGATTTTTCTGAGTTTGGTTGTTTGTTGTGTTATCTAATATCTGTTTTCTCGATAAATGGAGAACTGGATTGTTGACATTATACATGATCTATTTTTGGAGCAAAAATTTGTATATTTACTGTTCATTCGTTTCTAAAGAATATACCATCCCAAAAAACTTCACACAATCAGCTAATTTGAGTTTTTTAGTTTCTGTCGTCTTTTTTTTACTTTTTCCACTATATTTGACCTATTTTTTTATTGTGTTTCACAATATTTTATTCACGAACACCGTTTATATTTTTTAATACAATCAAACCTGAATCTATTTATGTAATCTGGATCTATTTTCCCTAATTTTATTACTAATTTTATTAAATTATTTATTTATTAATTTTATTATTTTTACAAGTAATTAAAGAGGATCCTCAGTTGTAGTTTTCTCTTCCATTATATTCGCGTCATTTCTATACTCAATTTGTTAACCGAAAATACCGTGCATTTATCGATTAAATTCTTCGCTCAATTTAGATTTAAATTTATTTTCCTTAAACTGATATGTTATATTAAAATATTATCTTTTGATTATAGCCGAATTTATCTATCGGCCGATTTTAAGAAAATTAAAATTAATTCACGATCAGTGCACGATTAGCATGGGAACAAGTCCAAATTAGTCGCCATCCTTTTAGAGGATAGTGGTGAATGGCGGCGGGTGTTCTCTTTCTTTTTCGCATTCTTCCTTATTCCTAATACGTTGATTAACTGCAGAAAAATTTGGAAAAACTCTTCCTCGTGGTAACGTATTTGTGCTCAGTGACGTTGTATCGTCATTTCCTCCCCGTTTACTCTCCTTTTCTTCACTTTTTCCACTCATGCACGCAGTCCGTGTTCATTCCGGACTCCCGCTCACCTGTTCCCCAGCGGCGAATTATGGAAAAGACGTGGCACACATTTCGCCCTGGGAATAATACGAACGGGGAGGATAGCGTGTCGTAGCCGCTTTTAAGGACGATAATAACACGGGTTATGCATTCCCACCAACGGATGTAAAGCATTCTAAGCAACCGAGGATTTGCACTCTTTGCTAACATTTCTCCTTCGTGAATTTCAGACTCCTTTTTTTCCAGATTTTCTCCGTTTCGTTCCCGTCTCTTTTTCATCCATTCTCCAGTGTATGGGCGTAATTATGTTTCTCAAGTTCGTGTAAATGAAAGGTGTGCTGCCGCATATTCGCAAGCTATTGCTTCTCATATGCCTTCATCCCGTGAGATTATGTCTTTATGAAAACCTTTTCCGGATCTATTTAATATTTTCTCGTGGTTTTTGCTCATCTTCGGAGAGCGATGCGAGTTTCCTGAGATCCTCGTGTTTATGAGGGTGAAGATTTCGAATGCGCGTTCTAATTTCAGGAAGAAAAATATCGACTTTATTGAATGCGAAAAATAACACTTTTCCAAGGAATATTTTTGTTGGCTTATGCTTTAGGAAAATAAAATTAAAAGTGTATCACAATAATTTCAGAGGGTAATTCAAAGGGATTAAATCAGATTATCTCTTAAGCAAACTCTCTCTATTAGCCCTACTTAATATCTGTTAACTTTTTTCCGACGAAAACTGCCTTTTAGGAAGTTAAAGTTAAGGAAAAGTTGAATCTCCAAATGTCTAGTATCAATCTTTAAGCAAAGCCTTGCTAAATTTAACGATATATTCCTGGTCGTGAATATTTTATTTAAGTTAATTGATGAAAAATTAGTTGCACATCTTCAATATTGTGTGTAATAATTAGGAAGATAATAATTTTCTTATAATTTACTCCCAGCTAATGGAACTTTACATTTCAAATTTCATTTACTATAAGAATTCTGCCATTGAAAAGTGCCTTTATCCTTAAACCTTGGAAAACTTTATTTTGCAAATTTTCATTGGAAATAGTTTTCTTTCCTCTTGGGCTTAGGAATTGGCCATAGCATATCATCAGAATTAACGTGGTTGAAGACCTAAGTATTGTGCTTACATTAGTATTTGTGTTAGAATTCTTCTTGTATTCTATTTAAGGTTTTTACTGTGTTTCAACCTGATGTTGTGGTTATCCATAATGCAAATTACTACTGCTTAATTTAAGTTTTTCCGCGAAGCATCCCTACTTTCTCGGACGATACTTAGTAAACCTATCAACTACCTCGGACCAGGTAGTTGATAGGTCCTCTTTTATTCCACAAAATGGATGTGAATTATTTTACTATTTACAATCAATTTCTAAATGTAAGAAACTGCCAACAGGTCCTGTATTTTCTTGTGCAAGTGCAGAATTCCTCGATGCTAATTATATTAAGCCGAGGAGATAACGAGCCATGGTATATTATTGACAATTTAGCCCCTATTCTGTCTTCTATCTAAGAAGAACGATTCTTCCATAAAGGGCATCTCCAGGTGGAATTCGGCCCCTAAAAAAGAGACGCTCATTGATCGAATTTCATTGCTTTATCTCCATTGCGAAGGGAACGCGCGCGTGGGTCTTTTTTTACGGCTCAAACGATTTATCCCAAACAGCTCGTTCGTCGTTTTGTCGAGCATCTCGCGATAAGGGGTCGTAATTGATGTAGAATCCTCCCTCAAAGGAAAAAGCTTAATTTGTTTTATTAAATGGACCGCGAAATTTCGCGCCTCGACTCCCATTCGCCCCACGACGTCTGACTTATTGGCCTTCCTCACCCACGCGGACACCCACTTCTTTCTTTTTTTAATCGCCCCGCGATAACATAAATTCACCCTTTTCCTTCGGCGGACAAACTGCGGGAACGTGAGTGATACGGCAACGGGCTTTTATTATCTCCTCCTTTTCTCTCGATGCGCTCCCTCTGGAGTTATCTCCATGCACCGTGAGTTACGAACTGTGGAGGCCTTGTCGGAGTGGGCTGAGGAAAGGAGCTACTCTCCTGCGGAAGAGGTCGAATTGGAAGGAGACGTGATGCAGAAAGAAAGAGGGAATGTGGCAGAGGAAGTTGGAACGATTAGAGAATGCAAAGTAGGAGTCTAAGTCAAAGGAGTGGCCAAAATAATTGCTTATTTTAAACAATTCTTGATTCGGGTTATCACCGATGGTAATTCTGGAAGTATTTCTTCTTCCAAACGTACGAATCGGTAGCGCGTTCGCTTTGATTGTCCCGGGCTCGATTCCCGGTGGGAACCAATGAGTGAAATGACCCCTTGCAGAACTTCTAAAAATCTACTGCTACTATTTCCTCTCCTTCTTAACCCGGTGTCTGAACATAACACCCGTGAATCAAGAGACGTATCCAAAGACGTTTTACCCGTAAAAATTTCGCCCAAGACTCAGTTCCAGGGCTTTTCATCCAAGAGTAGGTTCAACTAAAATGTACTTCATTTTTCCATGGATGATACTCCAACTGGTGTTTTAAAGGAAAAGAATTCTGGTTCATCTCTGTAAAAATATCTCTGCATTCTCTCTTCGAGTGCACTTAATTCTCTTGTATGAATATATGGCTAAACATATTCGTAATTAGTTCTATTTTAACTTTTTAAGAGGACATTAATATGATATGTTGGTCACGTATACGGATCAATCAGTTTTTCATTAAACTGATATATATTCCGTTGATAAACATCCGAGCGGAGAGGCACCTGCGTTTTATGAATAAGATGCGCAGAAAGTACCATTTTGAATGTAGCGAGAGGTTAGGTAAAATGAGGATGTAGAGCGCAGGGCTAAACGAGGGAAAGGAGAAATGGAAAGCAACTGAGGGGAGGACGTGGGATGCGGGGGTCGCCAGAGTGCAAGGATGGTGATCACGATGGTTCATGTCAGTGGGTGGAGAGGTGCACCACGAGGGCATAAAAAGAAAAATAGCGAGCGTCTGCACGCGGAATTTTTTCTCTATAAATGCGGAGAATTCTCTTTACGATGGGGACATTAAGGGACGCGCCTTCGGAATTGCCGGCTTGGAAATGAGCGTTACTTCTGCGTGGGCTCTTTCTTTATCAACTCCTTATTTCAGTGATTTTTTCTCTATAATCTAGGGTGGAAAATTCGATTTACTTTAATTACGTATTCTCCTCGTCTTCTGAACAGGGGCGGATTTATAATCATGCGCAATAAGAGTGCCTCATCTGCATTTGGGCTCTCAATAAGAGGAACTCTAGATTAGGTATTTTTAGGATTTGTAATGAGGTGCGACGCATACGCGGGTCCTTGTTTTTTACTTCAAGAAATAGTTTTATATATTATAGTTCAGTAATTCTAAATTATAATTTAAGGAATTTCTTTATATAATATAAATACTACCCATTAATAATTGTAATCGATAGAAATACATAAAATTCCATTTTTTGGCAAAAAAGAGGCTTCATTTTTTGTAGTTTATTCTTTAATTTATTCTGTAAAAAATGGGCATTTTTCTGGAATTATTCATTAATCACATGTATTATAAATTAATATTTCTTAACCGGGTGCCCCATCCGATATTTATTCTTTGAAAGTTTAAATCCTCCTCTGCTTCTGAAAGATTGAGACACGGAAATGGGCATCGTTTCCTTCACTTCTCTTCAATCTACATCCCCTTTCATTCTCACTGAGCTGCCCTTGACCCATTGCTGGGGCACTTCCAACTCGTACTTATCATGATGGGCCGAAATATGCGCTGACCTTCTGGTGAAGTTAAAAAATGAGTCGAAAATTCTCTTTTCCATGGCAGATGCAAAAAGGTGATGTCAACACTTAATTTAGACATGTTGGGTAATTTGTCTCTATAATTCATAATTTTGGGGTAATATATTTTAAAGAACGGATATCAAGAGCGCTGGGCCTCGTAGATTTCCTTCACTAGCTGGTCTTACGTAACTTAATATCACGTTACAAATTACAAGCATCGTATCCGGTAATTGAATTTTACTGACATGACCCAAAGTCCTGTATCTTTAAGTAATTCGATGACTATCTATTATTATATATATATATCTATTCGATTACCTTCTGAGACTAGATATTAAATTTTCGATTGCCTTGCTTGTACTTTAGTGTGATTTTATACCGATAGAAACATGTATTGTATTAGTTAGTTTGTTGCAGACTGTCTTTCAAATTCCTAAATAATTAGTATTCTGTTTCTTGCTAGTAAACATCTCCTTTCGATGAAAGAAGAGCATTAAGTCTTGTTAATGGAAATAAACTAAACCTTATCAAATTGCAAGTAATTCTTGCACTGTCATTTTTATTCATCATTTTATAATTATTTTAAAATAATGCAATATAGTATGATATAATTAAATGCAATGTGCTATAATATGATATGATGTGATATAATAAAAGTTTCTTTATATGTATTCGGAATTCAACTTCCGTATTTTCGGCTTTTGGAATGACTATGGCTTGACTGTTTGCAGTTAAGAGGTCCTATATCAACTCATATCCTTTTAGATCTTCAAATTACTCTGAATTTTTTCTATAGTCTCAAAGCACTTGTGAAAATATACCTTTCTTTGTTGAAGGCTCTGATTAATTTCTCACGTATCTACAGAAAGAATGTTGTGAAGACCTCTATTAAACCTAATAAAAGTAAAATGACCTGTTATAAAATATAGCATTTGAATGCTTTCTCTTATAGTATTGATATAGCTCTTTGTTTCCTATTAATAATTATCTTTACATTCCTGATTTCTGTGGTAGCTGAGCTGCTTTCCAGAGATATTTAGAATTTTCATGATTACTCGTAGGACATTTAAGGATTTTTCTGTAAAAGTATAACTTTTCATAAAGATACTTGCATAACAAGGCTTAAATCAATTCCAACAGGAAGAGTTTCGCATGAAAAATAATTTACAGTAATTTTTCAATTTCGCCGATCCGTTGTCGCCTCGTGGATGGCCTTCATCCGCATTGACTTAATTTTCCAATGCGAACGCAACACCTCGTACATCTTCAAAGCTTCATTTTTCCTTGGAATTTTAGAAGTATAGACGCTCTTTTGATATCACAAGGGATTCACTAGACAAGAAGTTTAAACTTAAAGAAGAAATTACTTAGAAATTCACTATGAAACTTAATGGGGGTATTTGGAATTATTAGGTTAACTTATATTATTTTTAACGTTAAAATTTTACACTATTTTTATATTGTAATTATTTGCAGAGATTATCAATTTCAGAGTAATCTATTATTTTACTATTATACTCTCTGCCTTCAAATCCTTTTAAACACTGTAATTGTTTATGACGTTGAAAATCAGCATTAGGTTATGCTTTCATTGGACTTTAATACTACTGTGAAATATTACTCCGATAAATTTGCTTCTGAAAGAAGCTGGACGCAAAACTCACGTTTGAAGCAACTGGAAAACAAGTATGTTCCTTTTGTTTGGAGACACGTCAATATTTCAAAGAGATGCAGGCCGCTTTCACCAAGCAGGAACGGTCGAAAACAAGCGGAAGATTTTCGCAAGTCCAATCTCATGCCTCGGGCGAACTACCCATATATCGTATCATCCATTCTCCTCGAAGTTGAATGCCGTTTGAAATAATATTCCCAAACTGTTAGAAATAAAGAAATATCTTCTTATTAAAGGAAAAGAATAGTCCGTATAGCATTTGTTAATCCGTTTTCTTTATCGTTTCATAAATGAACTAAATAAATTTTACTTATAGATATTGACTATTGATGACTATTTTCAAATAAATAATGCTGCTAATAAGAGGTATTTTGAACTACTGACAAAAACTTACAAAAGTTTTGAAAAGATCCTTAGATTGCTACGAATTATACTCAATCAAAGAGAGATATTCGTTTACATAGATTTTATTTCATCGATAGATCACTGATGTGAAACGTCAAACTTGATTTAACTTTAACCATGCCATTGCAAATATAATAATTCCGCTATTGCCAATTTTTTTCCTTGATTTCTCCCAATTTAATAGCAGGCAATTGGAATCTACAGAAATGATTCTTTACAGAAATGAACATTTCTGTAAAGAGGGTACTATATTATAGAGATATTTTATAGAATCTCAGCTAAAATATGGATAGAATAGAACCCCTCATTTTTGGGCAATAGTCCTCCTTGATGCGTATCAGTATGAAAGTTGTAAACTCATATCGTTAGATGATATAACTAAAAATAAAGAATAGCTTACTGATATATATATATACATCCGTTTTGAAAATCTTCATTATAACTATTTCATGGGTTTATTACTCGATTGTTGAATCAATATTTATGTTTATACAATCTCTCAGTCGTTCAAGAAAGCCGAAAGTAATATCTGACGTATGGATTGTTTCCATAAATGTTCTCACCCGGTTTTCTTCTGATTCCGAAAAGTGAATTTTGCTTTCGATCGAAACTACACTCGCATACTTTTGCTTAGCAGTTTTTATTTCTTTCTATAGGATGCTTAGATTTTGATGTATGTTGGATAGAGTTGTACTATGATATTTTTACGGTCCTCCATAAAATCGTCTGCACGAAAGGTTGTTAAGTACATTTTAATTACAATATACAGATATTAGAAAATTTCGGTGAGTCCATCAAAAAATTTTCTTTCCCATGGTTTGAGCAGAAATTCGGAGGATAACTCACTGTAATATGGACCTTTTTGCGTGCGGTTTTTGGTCAAATGATGTCATCCAAGTTTGACGGATAATGTCCGACAGGTATGGAACCGCTGATTCAGGCAGAGGTAGGAATCCTCCGTCGGAGATACTGCTCTCAAGGAGTTGTCTTTGAGGGGAGAAAGGGACGTGGGAGTGGCGTGGGTGGCAGTGGGCGTCGGAGGAAGAAGATTGAACGGACAATGGTAGGTGGAGGGAAGACTGCGAAGGGAAGTTGCGACCTTATTGCTCTGCTCCTTGACCCCTCCTGTATTGCCCCGCTCCTTGTGGAGGTCCGCGTCGCTGGACACATCACGCATTTTCAGCCCCTCCCTCAATCCTTCACGTTCCTCTCCCTTTGCTGAACCGCCTTCCTCTCTCTTTCCATCATTCTTTCTCGTTCAACTCCTCATAGCTTCCACCTCACTTTGCAAGTCCTCATGTACCACTGTCAGCTTCTTTTGCTACCTGTGTTCTCCTACTTGTGTTACGCGCTCCTCGAGAGTTTCTCCTCCTTCTCTCCTTTACTTCTCTTCTTTTTCGTCCAAGATCGCTTCTCATCGGTGGCGTATTCCTTTGTTCACCTCTTCATTCCATGTCCATCTGAATTTCTTTCCTCTCGTTTCGTTACGTTCCAGAGCTTTCGCCGTTTATGCCTGTTTGTGTGGCAAAATTAGGGTTTTCAAGCAGAAGAGAATAGAATGGGCCGTTCCGTTTTCACATTCGATGGTTTTATGTAGGAATTACTTCGGAGTGTGAATTATCGAATTTGTAACTTATGTTGATAGGTATAGAAGTACTTATTCTCTTCACTCGATGTGATGCTCATGATCTTTATATTTAAGCCTATCATTAATATTAATTCGCCGACGAATAACAAATCATCCGAAATTCAGAGTACAAGAATTATTTTTAAAATAAGGACTTTCGCTTCTTTTAACTTTCCCTTTTCTGTCCCTGGCCGTTCTTTATGTCTGAAGAGTAATTTCCCTTCATCCGGAAATGATAACAGAAACATCTAGTTGTCAAATTAAGAAGATGAGTGTCGTTACTGAAAAACTGCTGATTTAATTAGTTTGGAAATGTCTGTATATAATACATATTAGAAAATATAAGGGACGAGTACATGTACGTATAAGTAATAGGCAATTTTTTTATTTTAAATTTCCTCATTCAAGGTTTTTATATTTATCTTAATAAAAAATCTAAGCATTCTCCTTCATATTTAGTAATGTGCCAGACTTTTCTTGGCGATCTATCTCCGAATTGTTTAAAGATATTTTTCGAACACTTCCAATCGCCTTATCACGAGGAGGTAATTTTTTAAAACCCATAGTATCGTTAGTAATTTATGTCTTATTTGCTGCTCCTATCGGGATCTCATATTCTGTACTATTTTGGAGGAGAAACTTGTAAGGAGTACGAATATAACTCCGTTTTTTATTAATGGGCGTCATCACTAACATTCCGCACCATATGGTTACACATGCCGACCACCGGAGGTCCCTCCATCCCGCTATTATTAGTTCCCATTGGCCTGATAGAGATTTCCGAAGAAAAAAGTTCACCAGCTCTCAATACATCACGACCACTTTATTCGACCAGCCTTTTTTTTTAACGCAGTCAAAGAATGTAACTTCTCCCGTATTCTTTGGAGTGAGGAGGGCAAACATTTCGAGCCATTTAACATGGGAACTTGTTCATACTCCTATTCCAAATCCCTGTTTATTACTTCATTCCTCTCCGTTTTATTTAGTTTTTAATTCCCTTTTCTTGCGAGTATTCTTGCCGGACCTCTCGCTTTTCCTGATGCTATTGTTCTCTTAACGGAAAGAAGGAAGGCTCTAATCAATAATTTCTTCAAAACAAGACACAAAAGATGTAAGTTTTTACTTGCCTATCCTAACCTAAAGAAGGCTTAACACTAAGCATTTAATGATTGGCTGTGATGAATAGAAGCATGAAGAATGGATAATTCTGGAATAGGTGCCAATACATAGTTTGTCACTAGACTGGGGACCTTTTCCGTCTTCTAGAGACCTTTTCTCTGTTTTTGCACATTATTGCCTTCTGTGTTACATCGATCCTCCTCTTCATACTCTAAACAAGTTTGTCTTATTTTAAAATTAAAATTGTATAACAATCAGTTTACCAAAGACATTACTCATATTGCACTTTTAATTTTTATACTTTCTGAACTAATGTTATATTTATGGAAGCTCATTCATCTCTACTTTTTAGATTTTTTTCAGAGTTTAACGACTTCTATTTTAGCTACTATTCAGGATGCATCTAGCGACATTTTCAAAAAGGAAATTGACTTAATATTCTGGAAAATAACATTCGTTTCGGTAACAACGCATCGAATCTTACAGATAGTGTTACTCATAGGATAACCATTCTGCATTTGCGTTGACATTTTCCACTTTTAGAGATATGGTTGATGAAAAAAGAAAGTAAGCCACCTCACTCCTTATCTTGCCTAGTAAGCCTCATATTCTCTCCGAGATTGTTGGTTGTTAATGGTGGAGAGAATGAGGGGATTCAATTAATCTCCGAGCCGATAACCTTATAGTTGTGATACATCAGTACAACAGAATTTAAAGGAATTTATAACTAAGGTTAAGTAATTTTATAGTTAATTTATCTATTTTATTTTTATTTATTCAGTTCTTTTGATAAGTGTGAGCTCTGTAATTCCGATTTGGTTTAAATTCGCTCATACTCTTTCGATAGATCGTTTTGTCTCTTACGAGTCCTCTCTTAAGCGCAAGTCCTCTCGCCACTTAACCGAAACCTCGACAGAGAGAGTCCCCCATTTGCCCCGCTCATCCTTTTTTTAATTCGCATAATGCAACTCTGTCTCCCTCCCTTTCTTTCCCCGTTGCCATTCTTATTTTAAACCCATTATTTCTTCTCGGCGTGGCGCAACCCACCGAAAACCTCCACCCTCGCCCCTTTCTTTCTTACTATCGACCATTCTCTTTTCTGTGTACACTTCTCTCATCCTATTTCTTGATTTACTTTAACTCTCATTTTCAGGACTATTTCCTCCATTAAAATGCCTTTGCTTTTCTTTTTTGGTTGTTTTCTTTTTAGAGATTACCTTCATACTCCCATTAAATGTAAGTGAATTAAACAGAATGATTCACAAAATAATTTTCTATCAAGTTCTATAAAATATATCACAATTAATTCTGTTATTCCTGTAATATAAACTATCCCATTCGCCAAATACAAACGTGGTTTTTATTAGTAAGCCTTGGTTAATTTAATTTTATTCAGTTGAAGCGTAACGATTTAATTTGGTCAAGTAACACTACGTACGTACAATTTGTTCATATGTATAAATATTATATGTCTGTATTTAAGTTAATGATAATAAAAATCACCAACATTTTGCTCACGATATTCAATGTATAAGGCATCTAAATTAATAAAATTATAGTTAAAGTAACCAAAATATTTCTGTTTACTCCTACGATAAATATGCACGTATTTCTTTTTAGAAAACTTTCAAAGGACAAGAGAAAAATAACTCAGAAATCGCTGAGTTAATTTCCTGTTGTTTTTATGCACATTCCAAATTTAAATATCCAGAGTGAAAATGTTTTCTTCATTAATGACTCGGATAAGGAATCGAAAAATTAGAGGAAGGTTTGTGATAAAATATTTTAGAGTTTTTTTCTGATATAACATTTGCCGGAAGGTTGTATTATAAGGCTCTGTATAACGACCGGCTTCAGATTTAATATATTCCTTAGAATTTCAGCTTTGAATGCAAAGATTTTACTTTTATAATTCGCTCTTTGTTAGAAAGAATCTCCTGAAGCGATACTTCGTATCAGTATATTGTATTTTTTTTTATAAAATCCCAGAGGACATGTAATTGCCATACCTCATGCCGAAAAGATATTTTTATGGAAAAGTACATACTCACTTGAACTTAGATATTTCAAAGATACCGCTTTTGTTTTCTTATCATCGAAATTTCAATATCTGCTTGATCAAAATCTTTCTAGATGCATGACTCGTATTGATTTCAGAAAAAAAGAGGCTTCTGGGAGAAATAATAATTAGCAGCATTTCGATATAAAGTGTTCATAAATAAGAATTTTTATGAAGAATATTTTTTTAAGACTGAGGAGAGACTTTACTAAATTCTCCGAGAAAGTGCATAGCAATTATGTTAGAAAGGAATGGACAGTCGAGATAATTATAACGGGCGACAATAAAATTGAGACGAGAAAATCATAATTATTTGAAATTATGTATAAGTATATGAAAAAGCAGCATACTTCGCAATCTTCTTTAAATCCGTTCAAATCTGGATTCGAATACATACTAGGCTGCTGTTTCGGCTCCTAAGAAAATTCGTGATTCGTAGGTCCATTATGTACATGTAATTCGGTATATATGTCTGTCTTTGTACAATGCCGCATTTTCCATAAGCCGATACTGATGTAGGCCCGTAAGGAAATGGTTATTCTCTCAACCTCTGCCTTTCCAATAGAGACGTCCTCTCCCGTCATCCAATCCCATCTCAAGACGAAGGGAAAATCTTCATTAACCATCCTCAAGTTCGACCATGGCATCCACTTGTCTTTTTTCGAATCCGCACTGTTTACTTTTCTCTCCACCCACGCGATATCCTCTTCTTATACCGAGTCCTTCTTCCTTCAGGCTTTATGGTCTCATTTATGTTCCGAACGAATTAGAATACAGTGGAGGGCGGGGATAATGCTTCGACCCCATGGGCCGTCCCTTATTCCTCGGACCTTAAATGCGCATTTTAATGATTGCTCCTTTACGGCATGTTTGTCCGGAGTTATGACGTTTCTTGGGCTGTTTGCTCTCCTCCGTCCTTTTCACCTTCTGAGGCTTTATTTGTTAATTTCTTAATTCGGCTTTACGTTTTTTTTCCTGCCCCCCTCCATTATAGCCTCTGGAGTCTTATGAGGTGTGCGCATGCGCATAGGTCCGTTGCCCATTCGCGTAAATCCTCCGAAAGATTTGTTTATTTTTCGTTGGATAGCAGAAGAAGGCATTGGCTCGTCGTTGAACGCGGATTTGTCCCGTGCCTTTAATGGACTACGTGATGAGCAGTCATTGACCCATGTTCCTGGCGGTTTCGTTTATCACAATGAAATAGAATGGTATAAAAATGGCAGAAGGTCGATGAAAATCTGAAAATTATCTCCTTCGCGGTCCTTAGCACACATTCAATTGTGAAATCCGACAAAGAAGAAAATTTTTATTGATAGAAAATCTTCTTTTCGCTCTTTGCTTTGTTATCATTTCAAGCAAGATATGTTGTGTGCCGACTGCCGTACGTTTATCGTAATGAGTTATCATCGTCGTAAAGCGAAACTCGTAAATATCCTCACATTTTCAGTTTTTCTCCAAGCAATATTTTACTGAATTTAATTTAAAACATGCCGAGGGCATTTTTCGCTTACCTGTGCGGTAAAATGGATTACCTTGTTCATCTATTCATGTACAGGCTAAATGAACTCTTGATCGAAAATGTAGACTAATAGTCAATGAGTCTGCCATCATTTATAAATCGGTATGCCGCATCAATTGAACAAAATGAATCAATACGAAACATCCTTTTAGGAAAGAAAAGAGGCCAATCAAATATATAGACTTCCGAACAGTCAGCTTTCTTTCCTTTGCATCAAAGTTCGTAAAAATATTAATTGACAAATGATAGAAAAGAAAACGGAGTATTTAATTGAAGACAAATTTGAATTTGGAACTAATTGAGAACAACTTCCCTGAAGATGTATAATGTAGACATACATTTTGCTAAGATTAATCATGAAACTGGGATAGAGATAGGCATAAAACAATGACGCTACTTCTCTTTCCTATAATTCATTAACTGTCATTTTTATTGTTAGGTATGTATTTTCTCCTCTCAAATCTGTATTACCGAAAAATCTATTTGCAGTATTTTAAATTTAGGCTTCTGTGTAAATATTTTGCTTGACTTTTTCTGATTGGCTCAACCCCAGGTAGTTTTGCTGTCACAGATATCCTTACGTCCTATTCGATAGGTCGAAGAGTTTCATTTTTGCTCCTTCAACATTTCTACGATAGATAAATGCCGACAACGAACATGTTTGATCATGTCAATATTTTACTCGCTCTGTACAACGATCATTTATCTTGAAGCTCGCCGGCCAGACCCTTCAAATTTCATCCCATTCACACGGGTACCTAATTGCATAGTCGCGAATTAATTTCTCACACTAACTCGTCCCATTTTTTTCGCTCAGCTCCGGGAGTCGAACCTCCGCTCCCAAAAACTCATGTCATGCGATACATCTTTCTTCAAGCACCAGCTGGCTTGCCGGGACTTACCGGGAGTGGTGGGTGGGAGTCCTTAAAAAGGGACAAGGAGCAATAGCGAAAAGGGGAAGAAAGACACTCTTAATGGGGTTAAAATGTCACGCATACCACCAACCTTTTCTCCATCTCGGCTCAATCTATCTTTTCTTGTTGTCTTCATCACTCCCCTCATTGCATACCTTCTCCGTCGACAATTCTGTCGGTTGATAACCCTCCGGACACCTCTCAGCGCCTCCTCTCCCTCCAAGTTAATTTATTAGCTCCGAAGCTATGAAAGAGTTGGACAAACGGTCGAGCATGAGGTTTGCTGTAGCTTTGTTTTGTTCGATTTCGAGAAATCGAGGCTGCCCATATTACGGGTCCCGCCTCGTAAAAACGGAGTTCTTTTTCCTTAACGACCCGAACCCATCCGAAGTGGATAGCCGATGGTTGTTTTTCTCGTGGGAAGAATCCGTCGTCCTATGTTTTCGTGAATTTTATTTCATATACAGCGAAGCTGACGATTTATCGTATACTCGGTTTGTTGAGGGCATTTTTTCCATTGAATGGTGGAAAAATTTGGGTGTTACACATTAATTCTCGAAGTTGCTGAATGATGAATTGAAGGTTTAGATGAGTAAATTTAGGGCACATCTCGGGACTGGAAATTTCTTTTTTATGTTCTGCTGGTGATGCCACAGAAATTTGATTCGGTACTTGAGGAATATTTCGAAATTATGTGTTATTTGCAATTCGAACAAAAGGTTACGTTAAGAACATTACCATATTTTAATTATAACATTGCTGCTCAATATATTGCTTCAAGGAAGCGTTTACTAAACCACATGAAGAGTACAGAAAACAACTGTGGTTTCGTAGCTATAAGCGCCGCATTATCAGGTGGATCTGAGGTGGTAACCGTATCTTTCAGGAAGCTGTATTGTGTTAATAATTACCGTAAAGTTCGATCTGACTCTCTGTCGTCATCATATTGCTACTTTTGACTTGATTAAAGGCAACTTATGTTATTAATTACCAATAATCGTTATTAAGGATAAACATCCTCAGAATATTTAAATTAATTAATTTAAAATATCGTATACTAAATCTAAAGAGAATTATTTCTAAAAGTTTGCAGCTCGTAAAAAGTGTATGAAACAATAAGGAAAAATATTTCCGCGGTCGAAAATTTTACGATTTGGAAGCAGTTCTATATTTATATGAATAAAATCATGCCAAGTAATTGCTGATACCTATGGAACCAAACGATCTTCTTAATAAGCATTGTTCAAATTTGACCTAGGTTATTGCATGGCTTTTGAAATACTTTTCCGTTACGAAAGAAGCTTATCAGATTTTTTCGGAGATTCTCCGATATTTTCGAACTGTAGCTTAATTTTAATCATTAACTCCCTGCCCGGTTGCCCCACCTTCGTTGTAACCTGCTTCTCCCCGTCCATTATCTTTGTCTGCGAAAAAGTCTCATCCCAATCCTTCCATCACATCGTCCACAAGATGTTTAAGGCTATAAATAATCCTCAAATCTCTGGCGCAAAAAAACATGCGACGCACTTACAAGACATCCTTCCAACCTCCCCAAACGGAGGAGGAAAAAAAATATTCGCCAAAACTTCTCACCGTCTTGTCGAGGTCTCGAGATTTTTTCACCCCCAAAAACTCGCCCACTTTTGTCCCTCTCTACTTACGTATCCTCTCCATGACTCAATTCCCATCTGTCCCCTCATTGCATCTTTCCCATGAAACCCTTTCCGTGGCACCTCCATCGGAGCACGCCTCCAGTATGCCTTCGGGGTACTTCACGAATGGCACTGTGCGACAAAAAAGTCGGGTGTAGAAGGGGCGGAAACCTGCACCACAGTCTGCTCGCGTCTTAATAAAACCCGCCGTATCTCCGGGAAGACCCCTTCCACTCTTCCTTATAACTACGCGTCTTATCAGATGGAAGGCTGAAGAAAACGCCACCTTTAGAGCGGCACGCATGTTTACGTTGGAAGTTTTCATCTTTATATTGCTCAAGTATTCTTTTATTTCTGGTCGCAATTAACAAAATTATTCCCTTGAATGAGTGAGATGGCGAGCGATGTTTTGATTAGAGCGATTTTGGTCCAGAGAATGTTTTCGGTATGTAAGTTGTGTCTGCCTAGCAGTTGGTAAAGTTGCTGCGAATGAACCCAGAGGGAGTGCCGAATTTGGACTTGAATTCACATTTGATTTTGGTTAGTTGCTCTAACACCACGTCTTGATTCACTGCATTTCATTTCTTATGTCGTCGCGATGAAGAATTGAGCTGTTGCAGATATATCTTTATTTTAAATGTTAATTAAAAATTCAAACGGTCTCAGAGGTATTACGATGGCATTCATGACGCTCAGTAGTAACCTCTGGGTTTTCGGCGAAATTCTATCATACTCCAGGCCTGAGTGGAGCCTCCCTATCATTATGCACAGTAGGTGTTTGTGGCTGCTATTTGATATCTAAATTAGTAGGACAGATCTTCTTAACCTCTCAAGGTAGGTGTTGATACTGACTCAGCATCCCTAGCAACCACTGTCAATATCAACGCCTTCCGCGTTGACTTATAATCGCGCTATTGTGCCTACTAAAATTTTAAAACTTTTAAATTTCGATTATTTGCTGAAGGAAGTTTGTTATTATCTAGTCTATGCAAAAATGTATCTTCTGGAGCGAGTGGTGGGGAGATTTGACAACTGTATGAGAGGGGTTATGCAAGATGTTTCCGTAACATATCTTAATGATTAAGGAGTTCTTGATTACTAATTTTCCATAATATTAATAGCTAAATTTGTTAGGTATATTTCATTACTCTTGAGAGAAAATGATTTTTAGTAATCCTTCCTGTGGCTTATTCGTTATGATTATCAAAGGTCAACGATCTCAAGAATGTTTTATTGCTGCTATAAAAGCCGTTCTGGCCACAGACAATCACTTTATTCTCTCGTAATTAATCCTTACGGTAATCAGCTTGTCTTACTCCTTTCTTGAGTATCATCGTTACGTTTAACACATTTGAACACTTCAATTCATTCACATTTATCCGCCTTCTTCTTTCTAAATATAGAAACGATCACGTTCTTTTGATGTTATTTTTGGACTTAATTTTGTGTGTCACGTGACAGTGTTTTTGGTACAGCTCTTCTTTGGCTTTTATTTAATAGAAAAATGGAGCCGGCTGTGGCAAAGAAACCCATTTGAATTGCAATTTCATGCGGAAACCCTCCCTCGCATATAATCGATGTTACAACCTTAAGAATTCAATGATTTTAAAGTAATAAATGAATCAGTTAATATAGTATAGAATATCAATAATAAATTAATTTATTTGTCCTTTTCAGGTGAGTGCTATCTACTGTGCTACAATACCCCATCCATCTACCGAATCTTCTGTTTGTGTAAGTGTTAAGCTCCTTTCTTATAAATATGAATAAGCGTAAAATATTGTAACAAGAAACAATTTTCACGCCAGAGATCATTCAAATACTTGTATCCGAGAAATGAAATAATTCTTTATCCTCCCCTTCGATTTTTTCCGTTTGTATTTAATTACTGATATTTGACGGAAGTGTATAGTTTTTGACGTTATGCCAAAGGAGGTTATTTTACACAAATGATATCTTATTATATGATAACTGGTAATGGTCTAAAGAGAAGTTACCATGCAAAAATAAGTTTTACTTTCATTAAAAATAAATATTTTGAGAGAATAAGACCTCCATGTGTACGTGATAGGTCCTTCCGCGAATTCACCTCCCGCTCTCTCATGTCAGTATTATTCTCGTAATTATCTTCAAACTGATAAAATCCCTTAGCTTCGCTCCTCCCTTCTTTATTTTAAATGGCGCGTAATATTGGGAGTCTCCTTGAGGCTCCCTTTTAATTATAGCCGAGTAGTGAGGATGCGGAGGGAGTGTCCGTGCAATTCCTCGGGAGCGCGTTAAGAATCGCGCGGAATTGAAGTGGAATGTAGGAAGAGTGGGACCTCCCTCGGTGCGAGATGTCGACGTAAGATGGATGGCCAATGTGGACGATATCCAATTGGAATACCTTTCCACATTGACCTTTTGCTGAGTTCGGAGTTCATTTCGTGCTGTTTCAGCGATCTCAATTTTTATGATTCACAAATTCATTTCGAATTCATAATTGAACCTAATTAAGATCATTTTACTATCCCAATATTACTATTGATACACGTTGAATGGAATTAGAACTGGTGATTATTGCTGGTTTAGTTTCTCGCAGCAGTGATTCGAAAATATATTCGATTGAATAGATGAATGAAAGAGAGAATTCGGTTATTATTACTCCGATATGGGCCGTACGTATTCTTTCAGGAACATGACGGTTACAGTATATGACATGAGCAGTATGACAATGACAGCGCAAGGAAAATAAGTGTTTTCTTGGTAAAAATTACTTTCCTTAACACTTTGACATTGATTTTGACAGTGTGCAGCATGCGACATGTTTACCATAAACCGAATGGAATTTTTCTCTCATTTTGAGCTAAATATGATATAATTATGTCATTATTAATAAGTAAGTTATATTCGTGAACACATTGATGTATAAATATGTTTGTAGAAAATTACAATTTACTGCGAATATACCGATATCCGTTAGTCTCAATGTAACTGCAAATCGACTCAGAGCTAACTTACTCGCCTGGATACGACGAATTACGTTCTCATTTGAAAATTAAAAGTGTGATACCAACTAATTACTTCATAATATACTTAAATTTCTCGTATAGTAAATAAGGAGAATCATTTGTCAAATGGAATATCTCATGTAGCATTACATAGGAACTTCGTTCGACTTAACCAGAAAAAGTTTTTCCAAGTCAGCTTATTGAAGGTGCGACAGTGAGAGTTGTATTTAGTAAACAAAAAGCAGTTATCGGAAGATGTTTTCGTTAAAATTTGTCTGAAAAAAATGTGATTACATCGTGTAGTGTAACTGATAGATTCTCTGTCAGTTTCACTCCTTGACGAATCTACGCACAAACATAATTCATTGACACTCTAGACTCCATACTTTTTTGAATTGTACTACTAATAGTCATTTATAAAAGAGCTTTAGTTCCAGAACGAAATTTCGATTAATATCGCGAGAAGTAAAAATATCATTGAAAAAATATTTGTATGTTTGTGTTCACCGTACCAAAATTGAGAAATATTTAAAACTAGCATTACAACGAGAGTTTTCTCATGCATTCATGCCACGCCAATAAATCTTCGGGTCTACCTATGATTACGCGAACCTTAGAGTGGGACGCATTGTTTTCATCATCAACGCAATGGATGCCGTTCTCATTTGTTAAACTGTTCGTTTATTCCAGAACCGTGGATATGGAATCGAACGACAAATGGCGCTCGTAAAGGAAACTGTTTCCCTTAGTTTCTTCTCATCCTCAGGAGCGTTTGCAAATGGAAAATAAACCCATTTTTCAAGCAGCCATTTTCTCTTATCGAGATGTTTTCGGTTGCAAGTACGATCGATTGTTTGTGGAGGGCCTCTTTCAACGGCGCTTTTGATGAAAGGGACGACCTTTTGGCGTGAATCGGATCAACTGGTCGCATCCGGCTGTCCACTATGAGGACTCTCGTTATCGATCGCTGATTTCGACCTCCGCTATGAAAGTTTCTAACATTGAATTTACAGCTGGAATGATTCTAACAAGTAACAGAATTTCTTTCTTGTGTATCAGAGTGGATGTCATTACGATATTCCAGTGTTATAAATTTAATTAATAGGTTATCATTGAGCCAAATCGGTAGCGCGTCCGCATTTGTGAGAAACGATCATCGGTTCGATACAGTAGTAGCCCAATTTCCCCAATGGTGGCAAGAAGGCCATCCGACCGTACAAATTAGTATGTGAATCGAATTTATCGTCACTAATTGTAATCATCATACCTTTGTTAGATGAGAATGGATTTCTACAAAACTTCAGCGAAATCTGTGAATACTTTTCTCAGAAATATTTTAAGTTCCTAAAGAACTCGATGAGTTGATTACCGTAAATGTTTTATGTCCGTGCCTAACGATTCCGACTTCTGCTTAATTCATAATGATGTTGTATTTCATTATCCATCAAATGATCGCTTTCTTCTACTAAACAGATTAAAACGACATCTTCTTGAATAAAAACGAGTCTTTAAATGTCATACCTCTTAAATATGCACTCTTCTGGTTTTTTTAATGCTCTCATTTCATGGAAGAAACTGCTTTCTGTATTGCGTAAACATAACAATTGGTATAATCAATATTACTGAATAACTTATATCGAGATATTCTTTCCGTTTATTTCCTTACTGATACCTCGTTATTTTAAAATCAGGGATTGCTATTCGCATTCATTAATTTAGTCTTTCCAACAAAATTTACTGTTTTGAAATTAAATTCAACTTCAAAGAAACATCATTATTTATAAGAAAAAATTCATTATTGTTTAAGCAATAATGCTAGTAGCTTTCTTATGTCGTTAAGGATGGTACGCTTTTAATGAAAGTTACTCCTTTATTCTTTTGTTAATAATAAATAAATAAGTCAAATATTCCAAAAGATTATCGAGTATTTTATTTTATATTTGGACCTCCTGTTAAGATCTTATAATAAAAAGACGCCCTAGTCAATGGATAGTTTGTTGAAAGTTAGATGGTTGAATCTCAATTCATTGTATGAACATCTGGAAACCCATCAGTTTTGTTTTTATCTCAAGACCTTGTGTGACAATTTTCCTCTCCATGAACTGAAACTTTACACCACACTCTGCTAAATGGTGTAATTTTCTCTATGAGACATAGCGCAGAGCGAATAGTTTGCAGTTGATCCCTTTTCCCATACTTTAATACTATTTTACCATATGTGCGAAATCCACCCACTATCATTCTTGTGGTCTCTTTGATAAAGTATTGAGTCTTACTCATTACAATCTCGGATATATGCGATTTTTCATGAATGATTAAACTTGCCTATTTGATCTTAGGATATAATGTTTGAAATGTCACATTATTAACTATAGATTAATTTAATTAATATTTATGTTATGTTAATACTGCGGACAGAAAGTGAAATAGAAAGAATATTGATATTTTTAGAATTGCAATAAGAGTACATTATATATAGTACTGCTACTCTATCTTTTCTGGGATAGCCTGAATATCCATAGAAATAGTCTTTGAAAGTTGACCTGGGTATTTTTAAACAACATGCTTGGCTTTTCAATTGCTGATTATCTGGTTAGTTCTTTTTACTAAAAAAATAGTAATCATTCTGAAATGTTTAATTCGACTGTAAGAGTATATCGGATTTGAACAAATAAAATTATTCAGGTAGTGCAGAAGACTCGGTAAATTGTAAGGAAATCTACAAATACTTATAAAAATTTACGTAGGAATATACGACATACTGCCAATAAAGGGCATACAATGGCGACTGGTAAGGTTATAAGACAAATATATACAACTCGTAAATTAAAGATACATTTACCGTCTATTTTGCGGAAGATAAGGCGACGAAACAATTGACTCTAGAATCTCTTGGAGGAGATGCCAAAATTAATGTTTAAGAATACATATTTCAATTTTTTTGTAAGTTTTGCATAAAAATTAAGAATTTAGATTCATATAATCTGAGAACATTTCTTGTTCTGCTGATTTTTCGTCTAAGTAAAATTACTTAGCCAAAAACCCTCGGCTGGCTGGTAAAATATTCTTATCTTTATCGAAGATTAAATTTGCGAAGAGCAAAGTATCGAAAAAGACGTTATCCATATCTTCCAAGGATCAAAAGTAAACGAAAGATTGCTATTGTTAGGGTAATTTATAAGTAATGGCGTGTATGAAGAAATTTTCTTTTAAAATGCTTAGACAAAATCTATGGATTGGGTTAGTCCGTGTTAGGCTTTTCTCCAGCATCGGAGGCAGTGACGGCGGCCACGTTCGCCCACGAACGACACACCGCTCGCCGACATCTCTCTCAGCCGCCGTTCGCTCCAATCGCTCGCCTCCATGTCTATTGGCCCTACACTTCCCTTTTCTAAGCAGTTCTCGGTACAAAACAACCTTCCATCGGCGAACTCATTGCTATGAGTATCGCTTTCTATTATATTTGATCCGTAGTAGTTTGATTTGCATGTATCTTTCTCCGATTGTTTTAACTTAAAACAAACCTGTGATGGTCTTTTGTAGTTAAAATTCTTATTTCAAGGGATGATATGTACTTTTATAAGATGTACGTAATTTTCAGTCTATGGTTTATTGAAATACTTGATTAGTACCTTAAATAATGGAATAGTAAACGGATAGGGAAGATGTAATATTAAAGATATCCATTTTGACGTTCGTTACATGAAGTCGACTGGTTATGTTTTATATGTGATATTTTTATGATTCTATATAGCTGAATTCTTTTTTGATCCATATTTTTATCATAACTTTCCCTGTCTTAATCCACACCTTCATCCGTCTTAGCTATTTCGATAAGGAGCTCGTAAAACTCGGAATCTTCGTTTGGAATAGCTTTGGTGAATCCTCTTTTTCGTTATTTAGGATCTTTTTTCGGTCATTAGTCAATCACTTGATCATTTCCTCCTGTGGATACCTCAGTTTTCCTTTTCCGATAGAGTTCTGTGAGCCCATCTTCTTCTGTGTGTAGATTTTATAATTATAAGTAATAGACTTTGAGATGCAGTTTACATACTGTAATTAGCTTATATATGCTTATATTTCATCAATTTATATGCTGAAATCTGTTATACAGACCTGTTCACAATTACGTATGTGAAATTCATAATATTATTTTAGCATAACAGAACACTATAAAGCGCAAATAATATGTCTCAGACATCTATACACACACGTATATCGTATCCATCTATTACTAAAAATGCGACTTTTCGCTCAATGAAACTTTTCCATCCGAGTAATGAATACAATTCGAGGGAATCTATTGCCATACCTGTTTCCAAGCCATTCGTTTTCCCTTTTATTTCAGTGGAACCCTATTCGTAAAAGTGACCCATTAAATTCATTACTGTTTAAATCGTCGACTAATTTGAAGTCCCTCGTTATCCGCCATTTTTTCGGAAGCTCCCGTTCTCGCGGCGGTTAGATGAAAAAAACACGAGCATTTCAGGAAAATCATTACCGAGGACTCTCGCCTCCTAACTAGTTCTTTTCTTTCTTTAACCTCCCCTCCATCCATTCACTAATTAAGGCGCGAATGCTCTCCAATTTATTCGAATAAAAGGGAAAGCCCCAGCTCGTCTTTTTTTGTTTTCGTCATTCCGGCGCATGGTCCTCAATAACGTATAAGCAATTTATTTTTTTTCTCCTACAAAGGGTCAGGGCTACGCTAATGAAACGACAGCGGTTCCATCTCTCGCCCGTTATCTTTAACTAGGCTTAGATGCCGTATGGGGGATTCTTTTATCTCGGCCCTGTAATCAAGTCGCGGAGGTCAGCTTTGGTAACCGTATCGCGTGGGTGGGGCTCCCAAACAAGTGCACAAACCGCTCGTATGCCCTTTGTATTGCATCGCGGATGTAATTGTTCGTTCCCTGAGGTGTTTCTCTCTCCCATGCGTTCTTTACTCCTCTATCCGTGTTTGCCCGTACCTATCAACGTTAGGGTTCAAGCGCTGCACTCCGAGAGTGAGGTAACTATCGCAGATTGGGGAAATTAAGCAAAAGCTTTCGTATTGCCGTAAATGACCTCTATTGTGGTATAACTATTTCCTAACTCCAAGGTCTCGAGTTGGAGTACCGGTTAACGTGGTTTGCCCGGAAATCAGTATAGGAGATTTTGCACGAGATGGCGTGCAACCAAGTAAAATCCCAAGGAAGAATAGACTTGAAAAACTTCCCGGTTCTGTCGGACTTTTTTTCAAGTCCTGGGGTGGTTTTCCCGGTGAGGCCAAGGATTCTTCTGCTTCACTCTACTTATCTTTTTCCTCACTGTAATTCTCCAGTGTAGGTTTATGGTGGTGCTGGGATATGAATAGTTAAAAAGAATGAAATCTAAACTCAATAACCCTAAGAAAACTCAACGGATTGTTTCTGTGAGTTCCCTAGTGTGAGTTTAATCAAATGGATGTAAACTTGACTGATTTTTGCGGGAATTATTTATATTATTGTTTTTCTCAGTTGCTGTATTTTCTTAAATTAGATTGATTACTTGATAACCTTTAAAATGCTACCCTTTATGAGTTATGATTGTTCACGATCACATTTTAAAATTTGTTAGTTCCTTACGAATGCTGTAATGTTTGGGTCAGCGAAGGTGAGTTGTTCTGAAATCATCGTCGCTTGAGAAAGTAGTAATAGTAATAATAGTATTATAAAAACGTTTGCTTTTGTCTTATTTTGCCCTTTCACGTTTTTGTGTCCTCTAAATCAGAAAGAGTTTTATATTTCTTTTATAATTTCATATTTTCAAAAGGTAGCAAACTTCTGTTTCAGATTTCTTTGTTATCATTCAGGATTAGTGTCTAATATCTGTAGAACTCTGTCTTTACACTCTGTCATTGTGGTCGAGCTATAGATTGTTATTTCACTGAGGATTTTGGAAATCTTTGAATTCGTTAATTCTTAAAAGAAAATTCGTAATAGACGTCATCCCATAGCTTATGGTCCATCAAATGCTGCATCGATTATCCATTGTTATATTATAGTACGGTTAATCTTTATTTGCGTATATTGTATAAATTACCCACCCATAATCAGAATCATCAGAGCGGACTGCTTCCAGTTAAATAACTGCCCTGACCGCTCAGAGGACTCTGCACGAAAATATGACACCGACGTCTTCATTACCTGAGGTCCCTCTTTGCCAGTGGAAGCGATAACGCATATGTTATACGCTTTAATGGTAATGGTTTATTTGCATCTTCCGGTTACACACACGTATACACACACGCGGGGTCAAAATCGAGTGGAGAAATCTCAGACCTGGAAACCAGTTGTCCTCCGTGGACGTCCGCCGGAGAACATCCAAAACTAAGCGGTTGGATACGAAAGCTAAACTTGAAAAGGCTTGTGTAGTAGCCGGATATCGGTCCCATCAGTCAGGGCTCGCTTATCTCTCCTAACTCCCTGAATATCCCTTTTTCATCATTGTGTGGCCCATTGCCCTTTTCGAGTACAACGAGGGTTAGGGATACGGAGACTCGTATCTCTAGATATCGAAGTGTGAAGCTGAAGAGGAAGGAAAAAGGAGTGTTTGTATGAGAAAGTGGCCGGACCATTGAGGACCCCTCCAGTAAGAGATTAACATCTCCAGAGGGCCATCCTTACCTAGTGTCTCTCCGATCTCCCCTCTTTTCTCAGAGGAGACTTAGGGAGCCGAAAAAGTACGACCTTTCCGCTGCACTGATCCCAAGATTCGCCCAGCCTTTGCCCCGTGTGTTTGCGTGCGGGCATCTTCTCTTTCTTTGCTGCGGTGTTTTTCGGATGGCCTCCTCCCCCGCACGCATTTGCCAAGATAAGAGCAGCGTGTCAGTGACCCAAACCTTTTCTTTTTGCGACTTCTTGCTTGTGTCCAAACCACTCATCCTTTCTCTTTTTATCGTCTTTCTATGACTTTCGGTGCTTTATTTTGCTCCATGGAGCCAATTTTCGTTTATATTTTTTGTTTCACCGGATGTTGCTATTGCTCCTATGCATCCGCAGTCCCAGGATTAGGCTAATTTTCTTGTTTGGGCTTCAAAATCCTTTCCTCGGTCTCCCAAAACTTCTTTATTATTGTGTTCAAAACCTCTCCTAGGGATTCTTTTCGAAGGCATGCGCATATCTTATATCCAGTTTCTTGTCTACTTTGAAATGTGCTACTTTTTCGTCTAGCAGGCTTTATCACCTGATTTGATTTATTTTAGTCCTACCCTATCATTTTATTTTGTCGTATTCTTCATCACTCTAATACTGCCAATTTTGAAATGATCATTTTTTTCGTTGCTTAGTTTTATGTTATTCGTAACTCCCAAGACCAGCAAATAACCGTCCACATACTGTCAGATAAACATTTTTCCTTAGATATGGAAAGAGCGATTTCGGAGAATTTGCTTCCTTAACGGCTTAAGATCCAGAAAAGAAGATAACACAGTTTATGTGAAATGTGTTATGTGAAATAGCTGGAGCACACGATGTTCAGTATTAAAGGAGAAGATTAATTACTCTGGACGAGCTCGATTGATTCGTTTCTCTTATTATACTAACATGAAATCGGCTTTAAATGTTATAATTTTCTGAAATATTTGCCATATTGACGTCATAACAATTGAATTGGTAACAAATTATATTCTCACGTGTATCGAAAATACTCGTACAATCTGTATTCTAGAAATAAAATCATTAAATTCGTGTCCCGAATTAAAAAATATTTATGCGCCCTGAAAATCCTTACCGGGAGTGGGGATTAAACCCGAAACTAATACCAGAACGTCTGGACCTTATCTTCGTATCAAATGAAACAATTGAAGAGTAAAAAAATACTTAAGCGAAGCTTCATTAGTATTTTCAAGGGATTGCAACTGCGGTCTTTTGTTATAATCTTTTAGTTAAGTCCATAAGGGAATCTGGGGGAAAATCGGAAGGACGACGAAAGATATTGCACCTAACTCTCGTCCTTCGCCGTTGCGCTTCTTTGGTCCTTCTTTATTGTCTCCTCTGCCATCTTTCCTCTCATCTCCGAGAGACAGTGTTCTTCTCTCGCTCCATATCTCCTCGAATCTCATCTCTCTCCGCATTCTCCCCCCCACCACGCCCCTCCCCCTCAACCGCCGCTTTACACCTGTGCAAACTTCTCTCCTCCCACTCCATCGCTGTCTTTTTCACGAAATGGCGAACGCACTCATCTGCTCTTCGTTTTCCCTCGAAAAAGGAGGAGGAAAGTAATGTTTCGAAGGAGAACAGAATTCCCCTCGGCTTCCTTTCACGTTTCCCGATTTCCGTCGTCTTAAATGATTTTTTCATTTCGCCCAACCTTTGCTCATGTTCGGATGGGTTACGCCGCCGCGTAGATCGATGACACTTCCGCTCATAATTTTTTACGAAAAGATTTTGAGTGTGCGCTGTGATGTGGACGGCAGCTGAATTTGAATCCTTGGCGGCGGCAAATATAGCAAGCGCATCGTAAGAATTTTGGCGAAACTTTTCCTTCAATCCAAATATAGTAGTGAAAAATTCTGTTTCTTACGTTTATTTTACGATCGAAAGCGCCTTTATTTCTTTATCTTGGCTATTGAATTCGTTCTTTATTTATTTTGAAATTTACCGGTGACTCGAGTAAGATCCGAAGATGGTCAACGGTGATTTTCAAATGTTCGTAAATGTTACAATGTCAATAATTCAGGTCAGAGTTAATGACTGTGAGTAAATCCTTTAATAATATCTATAGTAACGTCTTCAGAAGAATACTCATTCTATGTATATAAATTGTTGGAAAGGACTCATCACCTCGAAATGGGCGCGGAGATTGGAATAAAAACAGAGGCGTTTTAAACTTAAAACTGGTTCTTGAAATTTTATTAAATATATTTTTTGTGTGACATTTGGAGAAATTTAAGATTTTCATTATTTGAAGAATTACATTCAGGATAATTAACCATCAACCCACGACGAAGGTCATGTAAAATTTTTCATCAACTAAAAAAACTTGCAAAAGAAAATTAAGATTTCATAGAAAAATTTAATCCTATAATCAAGAATATAAACGTCAATCCTCGCCCACCACATCTCAGTTTCTAAGTTAAACAACATTTATAGATTTTAGTGGTATATCTCTACATTTTATTTATATGAAGATCAAAATCGTCTATGTCGTAATATACTCAGAAATCTATAAAATATTATTCCCAGTCTGTGGCCAAAAAGACATTTATCTGGCGGATATTTTCTTGTAAGAAATTTCTAAATGTTTACCAAGAAAAATCCACGTTTTTATTTTGAACTTATAGTCCAATGTGCTCCCAAAATGATTTCTCGCTATAAGGTATAGTATATTCGCTGGTGGTAACGAAATATTGTTTTCGTGTCGCTATCCTTACATGACGGTGGCGCTCCGACTGATAATGCGAGAATGTATACTTGCTCGATGATGGGATAGTTGTACAGCTTCGATAGATGACAATATCTTCGTAGTTATTGTGGAGCAAAGCCTTTTCACCAGTCTTCGACACAGGCATCCTAATCCCCTTGTTCGAAATCCTTCAGAAATTTATCGTGCGAGCACTTCACCGAAAGGGAATAAAAAACACATTGAGGCGCAATTATAGAGTAGAGAAGAATAGAAGCGAGCGAAATAGCCCACGAGTCAATAGGGCTCTCCCTCATGTTAGGATAAGAGAAAAAATAATTTTCGTTTCTTCCATGAGGCTCGGTCACCTTTGAAGGAAAAAAAGATCCTTTCTAAATAAGTCCTCTTCGGTATTTTTTGGGTGAACGGTATGAATGAATCGTTTGACAATGGGGTCGGGAAAAATCTTCCTCGAGAGCGGGGCGGAAGAAAAAAAATCCGATATTCCCCTCTCTATAACCTCCTTGGACCAGTCTTCCTACCTGACGTGGGCTTCCCTCGCAGTCCTCTCAAATCCTTTTTATCCTCCGAGGAAACCAAAGGGAACTTCATAATGGGGACGAGCGACCTACAAGCGTATCTCGGGTCTTAGCTCTGGAGAGCGTGAAGTACGAGCTCCCTTTGAGGACGACCACCTGTATCTGCGGACCATTGTTGCTCATATCAACGGGGCACGGAAAATGAATTTCACGCTGAATTTACGGATGTCACCATACCGAACGCTTGGACTGGCAACATTCGCGGAGGGAGAAAATGCTCCCTCGGGAATATCTTTTTCTTTACAAAACATAGCGAATAATTTGTGTAGAGCGAAGGTAGGGATTTAATTAGCGCTAATAATCATTCAATTAATTACTATTATTGGGCTTATTAGCATTTAACAAGCTGAAGACCAGATTTCGCTCTCCTTTTGAGGTCTCATATTTAAATTAGATACAGTTTCCGTGAGTCTTAAGTATTCATAATGTTATTAAGTTCTTAAAATTTGATCGAAATTCTTCTTTTGCTTCCTGAGACAAAATGCTGTCAACATTAAAGTATATTTTAAGGTCGGGGCTGTGCCTAAATAGGAGAATCGATATGGCTGCTGCATTTTGCCGATTATATAGCGTTACAAGGCGAAAAGAAAGAGGGCTGGACAAAAATATATGGAAAAGAGCCGAAGCATAGCTAATAAAAAGTGGGAATCATGCTGTAAAAAAATATAATGAAGACAAAAATAAGATAATTTTCTCTTGAAACTAGGAACGGCCCTTTAGCGAGTCGTAGTTCTTGAAGCGGCTACCGTCAAGGGCAATTCCTCGGAAAAAGATAATCACCCACGTGGTCGCCAATTTTCAGAAGTACCCGATGCGCATTTCGGAAGCTATGCTCCCATCATCATAGGGGTCAAATGCTTGATATTCCTGAATATACGATCAGATTATAAGTGCGCGATTCTTATTGTGAAGACCTCCTGGGTAGCCAAGTGGACTGCGCGGTCGACTTTGGTGATAGCGGGTTCGATTCCTAGTGGAGGCTCATATGTGCAAAATTACCTTAGCAGTCGAAGCACTTATTACTACGATTCTTAGTATCAGGCCATTTATGGGCAAATTTCACGAATTTGCGAAGTAAAAATCCCCTATGTAGGATAGTATTTAAAGTATCGTTTGTTTTTAATTCTTCAATTACTTAATAATAGCCTCTTACTTTTAAAATAGAGATAAAACATGTATTATTTAAACACATTTTTCATATTATTTTCGGAGGACAACTTTTACATGTTCCGCGAAATTGTGCACCTCTGTATCTCGTTGCTCAAAAATCGAGGACACGTTATATAATAATATCTAATTAATACACGTCTAAGTTAATTAACTTCAGAGGGTATCGAGTGATATGAGAAGAGTATGCAAGTTCGTGTATGTTGCTGAGGGAATGTTAGAGAATGTCAAAGAAATGCTCTCAAGCAAAAAATATAAGGCCACTGGTTACTTAAATAACCATTCTATTACCATCACCAATCACTTATCCATTTAATAACCTCTTACCAACATTTAATTCACCTACTTTGCAGTCCCCTCCTTTCACTTATCCACTGGCCGCCTTCCCAGAGTTTGTTTAGCGCTCCCCAACCGATTTCAAGCCGACATCTTCACAAAGGGCCAAGACAGTCGGACCACTGGAAGAAGGGAGAGGAAGGACGTCTGGTGAGGACGAGACGTTGAAATGGGGCGAGGGTGTGTTGGTGGACGACCGTTTATAGGGGGAGGGGTAAAACGTATGCTGAGTTTTTTATGTTATGGTTTGAGAGTACTGTGGGTGTGGTCGTAATCGGGGTCTCATACTCGCAGATATATCTGAATTCGGGTACTTTATTTTTCTTGATAAGGGGGCTTTGTTGTGAATATGGTAGCGATGAGGAACACTGTGCTCAAGAGGATGTCGTATTTACATAGAAAAATAATAATACTTCACCCCTGAAGATGGCTACGGTGTTAGTAGCCGAAACGTCGGCCCTGCTTCAACATTGTACCCGGTTGGAAACCCGAGAAATCTTTCTTCTACAGATATATTTACTCACTTTTCTGTTATTAAATTTGGATTGGCTTATTTACATATTGTATATATTGTATCTAACGGAGTTATTGACATTTTAAATAATTTTTAATGCAAAATTGCGAATTAAACTTATAAGTTCGAGATTAGTGAAAAGGCTTTCCATTAAATTTTATTGATTGTGATCGAAGAAAATTGTTATTTAGATGTTTCTGTTGTTGTAAATTCACAGTGGGAAATCCTCGTGTATTCAGCAATATATTTTTCCTGGGGAAAATTATAAATTATTTATCTCATAAATAATATTTGTAGAGAAGACTACTATGCAGAAATTCCTTTCATATTGTAACGCGATTAGAATATTATCGGTTACAAGTTTTAGTTCAATCCTGCCAAGCGGGTATTCAGCATGCACTTATGAAGTTTTCATAGTAGTTTTCAGCAACTGAACTGGTAAGGAAAAATTGAAACGCTGTATAGGAAAGGAAATAAAAGACGGTCTTGTTCGATGCAAGTCGTCCGGCGACAGCTAGCTTGGCATCACTTAGGAACTCAAATGCGTATTCCAATGAATTCGGTCCACCCGCAATTCCGCATCCGCGCTTTTCCATCGAACGGGAAAAAGAAAACAGTTCCAAATTCATTAGCGTCAACGAGGGACACTCGCCCTTTTCGATTTCCGGCTCATCAAACCGTGACATCTCCCAAAATACAAAAAACGCTTCGAACCACTTTGAATTATGGGAGTTCTCTTGCAGCGCCCTCCGTACGTCTTTTTGTTAGAGGGTCTGCGGGGAGGGAAACAAAAATACGGACAGCTTTAGGCTTTTCATGCACGGGCGAAGTGGTGCAAGAGGGTGGAGAAAAATGTGGGGGGAGGAAGGCATGCTGTGCTGAGGAAACTCCCGCGGTGCACTCTGGGATGGAGAGAGGCAAATACTGGAAGAGGACGTGGCCTTTCTCCATGAAGACCTCTTTTCTGGACGAGATTTTTGAGTATGTGCGGGATATGAGTCAAGTATGGACTCCAAGGTGTAGCAACAGCGATGGATTCCTTATTCTAAGAGCTCCTAAAATTGGTTCACTTGACGTATACTGACTTCAGTTGAGGGCATAGATTACGTACGAGTGGATATATATGTAGGAACTCTAGGACTGAGGACCTCATCCATACCATAATAATAATAAATGTATTTATTTTGGGCGAAAATGAAACTGATACTTCTCCTCTTTCATATAACCCATAAATAAGCCTAAAGGAGACAGTATTGGGGAAATTTCGATTGCATACTTTTTCCAAGGGATCGTGCGATCGCAGGTCCTTAGTTACTCCCATGTAAAGAACTTTATCTATACATTTTTTGTAACTCTACACAAGAATTCCACAGTTAATAGAATTTATTCCATTACTTATGTCACTATACCAGGGGAATCAGGGAATCTAGAAACCTACCATGGATCCGCCAATGTTTAATATCGGTGCTTTCCAACATTTTGTCTTTCACGGAACAGTGGTTGATTTTAAAAACTTTTATTAATTTTATTCTAATGTAAAATTAAATAAGAAGAAAAGAAAAAAGGAAAGAGATACTTTAAAGCTCCATTCACGAAATACCAGTTCGTCTATCCCATAGCCGTCCAAATGCGCATTGGGTGTTTCCTATAAGTTCGGTAATCCACGGTTTCCTTACTCCCGTCGAAGAGTTGATCCGACGGTTACAGACATATCGGCGATTGGAGAGTATTTCGAACCTCTTAATCATTAAAAGCCGAGTTCCAATTCTTCTCTTTCTTTGTGCCATTATTAGCATTAATGTAGTTTGTTTGCCACTGGCATTAGTTTTATTATTATTTTCATTTAAAAAATCGACTAATTAATAAAAATTTAATTAATAAAAAGTGCCATGTTGATACAATTCTCACGATGTCTTCTTAGCTTCCCAACGATTAGCAGTTGACATGAAACTACACCCGAATCCAGGCATTCTTTCAGATGTTGAATCAGAAGGGAGCCTTAATCTTATATTACTCTGCGGCATTTCTAGAAGTTAGTTATCATTGAATGAACCCTAACCGTCTTCGGGACTGCCTTCATTTTTCTCCTTCCATTACTCTCTTCTCCATCGAGGAAGTGAAACATTAAAAATTAGGACCGAACTAATCAACCATTGTCTTAATCTTTCCAATTAAATCGCTTGATGGAAAAATCTACGTGATGGCACGAAGATGTTTGATCATTACTTTTCAAGCACCGCTCTAATCTTCCTCGTTTAAAGTCTGATTGAAAGCGTAATTATGTACGAAAAGGAACGGCGGATTGGATAAAATCAATTTTGCAGCGGATGCAGGGGATTAAGAAAAGTATTCCGCTCGCACAATATGATTTAGATGTAAAAAGGATGCTCTCATTGAGTGGAGAACATCTTCATTCTGAGTCACGAATTGGCGTCTTTTAAATCCTCAGAAATCCGAAGCAATGTCTTTGTTATTTAAAAATATTTATGTGAAGTTTAAGTTTAGCATTTTTTTGGATACAAATCATGGAAGTTTTCGGAGATTAGATATTTTTCGAATGAAAGAAAGTTAATAATTCACGTAATTAACAATATTTCATATTTGCCTAATTATGAATAATAAGATGGTATTACCACCAACTTCAGTTGATTAGTATTTACTTGATGTTCTCTACAAGTCAATTCTAATTAACATGTAGAAAATATTAATTAAGATTCGACATGAATCTAAATTATTTTCATATGTATTAACAATGGAAAGGAATCAACTGTACACTCCCGTAGAAAGTTGTGCAACATGTTTCGCTAGATAGCATAATCAGGCGTGATGATGCTAGCGAAACATGTCGAACTCGTGGGAATGTACAATTGATTTTTTTCCATTTTTATGATGGCCTTCCACCAAGTCACGCCTTTGCATATCGAGTTCATATATATATTCCCAATCCTCCCTATATTGATTCCGTAGCAATGCAAAATTTTCAATTTTAAAGGAATTTCAAGATTATTCGATTAGGTCTCGAGTCGTTTTTGGCGGAGTTAGACATTATGCTGCTTATTTAAAGAAACTGTCAGTTCAAAATTTCTAAAATCACCAAATTAAAAAATATATCGAACAATATTCTATGACCATCGCCAACCGCTATGCAACTGAATAACAGTTGAATGGAATTATTTTGGAAAATAATTTCAAAATAAATCTCTACTCAATTTAATTAAAGTGAGAATTCGAAATACATTCAGTGAAAATTTTCAGTCTCTTCATTTCTCTGGACAGTTAGAACGACATAGAAGTGTTGCTTTTTAAACCAAGGTCCACCTTCACATACGGATAATGATTCGTGGAAAATTAATTTTCCTAGTTTATAATTTCCTTGTAAAATAATTCTTTGGCTAGAGGATTTCTGGAATATATTAAAGTCATTAGGAAATTTTCGCAAATTTGTGAATTATAATTTGCGATATTCATTATGCCATCTTTTCCTTAATGACATCCGTTATAGTGAAATAGAATATCTAGTCAGCTAACAAGAGTCTACTATTAATATGGGAGCACCTAGGATAGCTACTCGCAAAATTTTCCAATTATATCGTCTCCATTTATCAGAAGACGATTCTGAAAATGTCCTAATTTCTTTTCCCTTTAGGCTTGCATTTATTTCTTTGCACTTTGTTCCGTATACACCTGCCAATTCGAAGGCAATCATTCTCTTTCTCCGGAGGGATGACTTAATTCACGAAATTTCCTTTACTTTTTTCTTTCGCGTGCGTTATAAAACCTGTTCGTCGTGAAGTCTTTTCCCCTTCCATGAAGCTTCCTCCGGCTCCACCTCTCCTTCGACTGAGGCCTTTTTGGCGACTGCGTGAATGGGTCTCTGGCCCCAATTGTGCTGTCTCTCGTATGTTTCCTTAGAAGAAGGAGAGGTAGGTGACATCATGGGAAAGAAGGCTCAGCAGAAGAGACGGCCATTGGAAGGACGGAGGGGAAATACGCGGTATTCGGTTCAAAATGCTGTCTTGGAAGGCCATCATTGATTGCTGTAAAAATGAATCCAACCTTAAGTGTGTCTCAATAATGAAATGAGTTTATCCTTAATAGTTCATGCTCAATTACTAAATGGAGATGAATAACGATATTAAATCGCCTTCGGTGACGGAATTATTATGCTGGTTTACAATTCGGTTAACAAACACGCAAAGGTCCGGTGTTCGAATCCCAGAAGTGGTTTAGTTTCTTCTGATTAGGGCATGGCATTAATTGTCTCTCCGTTAATTTTTGCGCCCTATCTGTATTCTTATATAATAATCATCTATGCGTGTATATTTTTCTATCCGATGTCAGTAACTTCCGTAAGAAATAAATGGGAGATATCTTTGGAAATTAATTTCACGCACCTGACGACGTGATAAGATTAAAAATTTGTGGGGGTCGTTTAGGTCCAATGGAGTACATGTTGATATTTGTTTGTAATGTTACATAGGCCAAAATTATACGGTGAGTAAATGGATATAGATTCTAAAGCGACTAGGTTCTAGGATTAATTAAAAAAAAGTCTATTAATGAAATAGAGTGCGCGTGCCCTCTGCCATACGCGCAAAACGGTTACGTATATAGATATACGAATAATTAAATAAGGTGAAAGTACCCCATTAATTATTTTTTTAATTAGGGAGGAGGGAATGCTTTGTGGCCGTGGCAACGCGTGATGTATGAAGAAATGAGAACTGAAGTAAACGTTGTATGCATTTTAAAATATGTAATATAGGAAATTATGAGGATACTATGAATACCTATACATATATGTAATTGTCCGTCATGAGTATAATGTGTTTGCGTGTGCATAAAATATGTATATAAAATAAACAATAGCTTAACTATATAAATAATTGCTTTATTAAAACAAGCAAGCTCTAGAAACGTCTTAGCTGCTTCTTTTGAAGCTACTTAGCAAACCTGAAACTTAATTTTCGGAAAAATACTTACTGTTACCAGGATTCGAACCTCTGAGTATTTATTTTAGATTTATCTTTGGAATTGTGGAATCTTGAGTCGCACATTCCAACCTTTTCGACCATTTTGATTTTGTTTTTTGGCTAGGTATTAATTTAACAAAATGCCGATTAAAACTCCAAAAATTTTTCAAGTAAGAGACGCCGGGTTATCCCCGAATTCCGAATAATCTATTCCAACATGGACCTGCATTCCACGTTGGAATCCTAATAACAAGAAGAATATGATTAAAAATAATCGTCGAACCGGTCAAGCAATTCTTTCAGTGTATTTAGATTATTCGTAGAACCCAAACCAAATCGAAGGAAGAATTGTAGCAGTTTCGTTGCTCTTTAATACTAACAACCACTTGAGTGAAGGATTCTCACCCGATTTAATAGGAATCAACGATCTGTGTCCCAATTCGGGTCGAGTCGCAAGTACCTCAAGAAAGACAAATCGCCTCTCAACAACCCGGAGACATATGCCTCAAACATTTCCACATTATGCTACTTAAGGACGTCCATCAGTCTCTACGAACGCATTTCCAATGTTTCCACAATAAGCGAGACCAGAACGCTGTACGAGGGGGGAATGAAGATGTGAAAAAGAGAGGTTTGTGAACATCCGATTGTGCTTTTCGGCGAGGGGGACGATTGAAAGGTGGCAGCGATTGCAGAGACCTCTAGATGAACAGCGGAGGCAGGGGAGGAGGTCGTCCTTAGGGGAATTGAAATTCATGACGACTGATGATGAGGGTCCCGTCCCGCCCCCCTTCCAGCAACGCAAGCGCATCTTGTGCGTATAGATGCTCACGCCCTCCCCTCTGCAACCAATACCGATGTGAAGCTGGAAAAGGCTATCGCAGGCCGCCCATTATGCGTTCCCTCTGTTCGCGTCCCGCGGTGCACCCCCACGGTGATCAATGCCCGCCCCTCGCCGTTCAGTCCGGAGGGGTTTATTTAAATGTTTTGGGGTTTATCGCCGCTCGTCACCAGCTGTGTGATTCGATTATTTTTGCGGTCCTCTCAAGGGATTCGTTGTTTTCTGATATTGTGCATTGATACTTCTGCTACCGATGATAGTCTCTTCCGGAATCACCGTCCTTGCCCGAAATGTAATCGATCACGGTTATCTAAATCTTAATGCATTAATAATTAGAATCAGAAACAACCATATTCTCCTGCGTGATTTGTATAGGTTTATTACTGCTCTTTACCATGCTCTTTCATGGGCATTATAAACGTCACCACAATTACCTAATAGTTATTCATCTCTCTCCAGCTCTTCCCCACATAACTTCCTTCATATTACGCCAAGCCCACAACTCTAAGAACTCTAATCTCTTTAATTTCCTCCTTTATTAGATCCGCTTTTCACATCCATACATAATGCAGACCAAGGTTAATAGTAGTCTACTCCGTTTATCCTTAACATTCCCTTTCTCGTCAGTCACCTACCTTTCGTATAACTTATTTATCCATTGCTTTTCCTATATGAAATTCATTTCTGCTACGAACTTCAATTTTTCTTTTATCATATCAAGAAATAACTCTAACACGTGACTGGAATTGTTCCAACTCTACTAGTTTCAACCCTCTCTCCTTAGTATGGATTGTTAAATGAATGCGTCGATTTTCTCGTCACTCAGGACAGAACTTCATTCCACGATGGCGTGGTCGTTTCATAATATTTTAAAGGATTGCTTTTGTCTTGCTTCACTATAATTGTGTACAAATCCAGTAAAGTGGAATACTTCACAATACCACATGGCGATAAAACTCTCACGAGAATAAAAAGATCTTAATCTTTTGTTAGAATAGTGGCATTACGGTACAGTTACGGTATCCAGGTTACCATCTGCGACTAATAAAAGTAGCTGATTTTTATTGCCAGAGATTACTTGCATTGGTTCAGTATTGAACCATTAGAGTGGCGATGTCTTATTATGAAATTCCTGGTTTGGGTACCACTATGGTATGAAAATTTTTCATAACGGAGATTAATAGTTACAGGTGAATTTGAAGATAAATTCAATATAATGTCATATCTAAGGAACGTGCAAAATTTTAAATAGCCTGCATAATTGAAATGCTGCTTGAGTTTTCCATATTCATCCAATAGCAACGAAAATTTCATTTTCAGCCTAAAGTCCGATTTGGTCTGCATTTTAATGTAGGCACTCAATTATAAAGAATTAATCTAGTATACAGATTACGTTTACCAGTATTACGCTTAAAATACTAGTCAAATTTACATTGTCATTATTTGTGCAAGTAGTTGTTGCGAGTATAAAATACGATATAACGAAGAAGTCTTCACTATTCTCCAGTTTCATTTTAATGATGGATGAACAATCATAATATAAGAGATCATATAAATTACATAATCACAAATGGTTGCAAGCTATTAGTTCTTATGATGATTATTCATCATTCATTTTTAAAACAGTGCACTAAACAATATATCTTGTCCAGGATAATCAAGATTAGCATTTATCATATCTTATTAGGTCCTCTTCCTTGAAAATAGCCTAATACTTTCTTGGCGTATCGCCCAGAATATCACCCCCTTTCTTGAGGTTATTTTCTAAACATCTTAGGCAGCGTTTTCATTTTCATAAATGTGTCAGGAATAGATCAAACCAATGTTTTATAAGTAATAGAAGTTTTCAATTCAATCATGATACCTGGTTTGCAAGATTGTCTCGCGAGTTTTTCAAAGTCTGAAAATGCGTCTGAGTATGTGGGAGGAGCTATCGTATTACTCGAAACACGCGAGTGGCTAAATCTTTTAAGTAGCCGTTCCCACATCCTGCGATTGTTGCGTCAGCGGAGAGAGTGGGTCGCGCCCTGACAATCGATACCCGCGAACATTAAAACGATAAGCCATTTAATGCCGAACGCTCTAAAAACAACGGCCGGAGGAATGCTTCATTTCACGAATCTCGTAATCATATCGTATCTCCCTTTTGATGTACAGGAATGTCCGTTACCTCCAATAAAAACCGCTTAAAAATAGCGAGTTTTTTCAGCGCAAGTGCCAAAAGACCTTTTTCTCCCTGGACGAATCCTTACGGAAATATTTCGCGGTATTGGAAATGCGAGAAGGAACGTTACGTAAATCGTAACAAGGGCGAGTGATTCCTTTTCTCCCTATTTTTTAGAGGTGCCAAGTTCGGCTCATCCTTCGATCCTGTCTGAGAGGTCAAGGAATTCCAATCCAAATTTAAAGCGGCTCACTAGAAATTGGCTCAACTCGTAGATGCCTTGTCATTCCAAAATACAATAGCCTGCCAGTCAATTACCAATGATTTGAGTAAAAATAGCATGGAATAATGTCGGAAATTCCAATCATCGAATTGAAATTAATGCATACTCATGTAAAACTATTCTCTAACAAAAATATAATTCTTTAATGATCCATTCTGAACGTGCTAGAATTTTTTATGACTCTTTTTAGAGATTGCCAAGAGCGCAATATTGAGCGTGATAAAGAACACTAAAACATTTCAGACAAGTGAAACTATCCGTCTGAACATTGAAGGAACACATTTATCCCGAAATTTCTTTATACGAGTAACATTTTATAAATGTAAATTAATATCATCACATGCGGTAGGTTGTTTGAGCAGTTGCTGGGCGTTTATATTGTCCCTAATTGTACACATTTTAAGCCAAATGTTTCCTCCCAGAACCCACTCCCTCCCCCATCTGCCCTTAGTATTACATCCTTTCGCCCTGTATCTCTAAAGCGCCTCAGTGTTTAGCGGCATCCACCTAAAGAACAATAATAACACGCGCTCTCAAAGGACGACACACACTCGTAATAGCCAAACGAGATCTTTTTAACGCCCCATGTATTCTTCCTCCTTTTTTGAACCCTCACAAGAGGTCGTTATTATCGTCCGCGGATGAAGGCTAAAGAGATGAAACTGTCGGTTTTCGACTCCGGCGAGAGTGTTTTGGAGATCGGAGATGAGAGGGGAAAGATGTTTTGTTTGTTTACCATCCGGAAGAGGGTGGGAGATATGGAAGTCGGCACGTCTGACACCTTGGTGCGCGAGGAGGCGCTTACGACGGTGGTTTTGGTGGTGTTAGTGGTGACGTATCCACCAGGGTGGCTAACGGACAGGATTGGCGCAAAGGGCCCGCTTTGGTGTTTAATGGAATCTTTTCTCGGGGGGTTAAAAAGATTATGAGAGAGCGGGAGGGGGTGAAGATTTCGACGGGTGTTCGTCGGTGGTAGGGAAGATAAAAAGAAAGGGGTAAAGCGGGAACTCTAAAAAAGTCGGTGCTTACGGAACCATTAAAAAAAAGCGGAGTTCCTTTGATGGCGGCCACCCGCGGGCATTTTTACGTCGTTCTCGCTGCGTCGCGCGTTATGGGTTTTTTTGAGTGTGAGGATATAAGTCGCCCTTTTCACGTCGATCACGCTCCTCCTCCGCTTGTGTCCGCCTGTGGATGATTGGAAAGGGTTTGGATGCAGTTGTTTGAAATGTTATTATGGAATGTTTTGGGCTCCAAGGGTAAGGAATTGTTTTTTTACCCGCTGTTTGTTTAAGAATTCCGTCGTTGAGGTGGAAATGTGTCGGGTCTCTTGTATCGCTTTTAGTTTTCGAAGAAAATAATGTTTTTATTCAGTTTGTTGCTACGATGTGCTTGTCGATATTGAACGTCGTCTTATATGAATTATTCGAAATTTATTTCTCTTGAAGATAGTAATTATCATCCTATATACCTTGTCAAATGCTCTAAAACAAAATGCATCTCCGAAACTTAAAGAGTTTGCTCCTAGGTTTTAGAAGTTATTTTGAAGGCTCGAAGCAGTCTCAAGCTCATCTTTTAGTTCAGTTTCTAGATTATTCATCTATTTATTCACCGTTATCACCTCAACTGGTAAAATTTGGTCAATTATGATAATGAAAAGTAAATACGAACATATAACAGTTAGCGGGAACTCGAACCCAGATTCTCAATGTTCATAGGTTAGTACGCAAAAATCTATACCCCAATAATTTAGTTCCTACCCTTCATTCATCTCCTATCAAGAGGTTTCAAGGTATATTCGGTCGTCACTATTTGTAATCTGCGAAATACGCGTAGATAGTAAACAATTCCACTTAATTGTATGCATGATTTCATTTTACAGAATAGGAAATATATATATTTCCGAAATACTTTAGTGCTTCAAAAAAAAAGGTCTAGTAAGGATTAAAGTAGCCAAATTGCGTATCAATTCGCCTCAAAAGTGTATCAAAGTTAACTTCGTCGACCGATTATATAGGTTCAACCATTTTAACTTTAGGATGGAAATTTTAGGGTTAGGAAATTTATTAAAGCTGAGTTAAATATTTTGCTTCCTTCTTTTGACTGATTTTTAAATGGCGAAACGAAAATATCTTTTATTCTTAAGTCTACTTACTCGCGTTAATAAATTCCTTTGCAGCACTAAATGAATAACTCTGAATGAAAGGCTATTAATAAGTCGATCTTAATTCCTCATAATACGTTTTTCGGAATTATTTAGTTCCATTTATTCATTATTTCTTAATTTATAGATAGATATTGTTTCAAAAATGAGCTATCAACAGATTTCAAAGATTTTTAAATCTTAAATTTAACTTTCATAATCAGATGAAGACTATTCCTACAGTTCCGAATATTTGAACGTGGATGTTTGAATATAGTGTTTTAAAAGTTGCCATAGGCCTAATGACGGCTGAAGTGCAAAAACGCTTCAATTCGTTTCTTTTATTTTACTCGTGATTATTTTAATTTTTAACATCGTATTATTTCTTATAATCAGCATCTGTGGGTCTTATATTGTAACTAATGTTGTTATAAATTGTATCATCACGTCATATATAAGGCAAAATGCTCAGAATACTTTGTCTTCTACCTCATAAAAAATCTAGCAAAAGAAATGACCAACAAAGGGAAACAGCACATTAGAGTTCCGAGGGCAGAATGAAAGTAATAATACCTCTGAAGACGAGATTCGATGCTATAATGGTCTTAGACTACTTCGTTTCTTATCCCCCCGACACAAAAAATAACGTGCACTCCACTGGAAAACCTAAGAAAACTCTTTTCCGCTCTCCGATGCAATTTCTCGACTCCAATTTTCCTCCCATCAACTTCCGATACTTTTAACGTCCTTCCAAACTCCATAAGAGACTCCCACGATGGGCCTCCTCATTCTCTTCAGGATGCAACAAGACAACAATATGACGAACCACTCGACTTCCTTAGACAAAATCTCCCTTCTCTTACAATGCACCTCATCCTCTTCTCTAAGAAGAAAATGTAGTTTTCTGAGCTAAATTCTCCGGAATGGAGTTATCTTTTCCGCTCCCTTACCTTCTAATACCATAATACCATTCTTTAAAAATTCTCCCAGGAGGCTCTCACACACGAGGGATGGGAATCCAAGGGCTTTTTCCTCCCTTTCTTTTCGCCTTCTCCTTTCATCTCTTACTTTACCCCAAGAAGGATAAACACACACTCGAAATAGCCAAAACCTTAAAATCTCCTCCCTCACCTTTCACCAAACCTTTTCGGGAAGAAAGGTTTCTAAAATGCACCAGCAGAACCCTCCCACGCCTGCCCACCGCAGGTGATCTGCTCTGTTTGTTACCTCTGCATTCCACCGAGGCCACTGCGCCTTTAGGACCTCTGGATTGCCCATGCGAAATCCGGAGACGTCCGGAAAAAGGAGAGCTGTCAATAAGACGATGTCGCACAGCGTGTCCGAATGCGCTTCCTCTTTTTGGGAAAAAAGAAACGCTCTTTTGTTGGCCCTTCCGTACGACAGCTCTTGACGGGAGCGCTGACCCGAATTACGACAGCTCCCTCTTTTATTTCCCTCCGTCCGCCGACATCTATTTGGTGGTTTTTCTACGAATCTGTGTTGGGGGAAGGGTAGGAATGTCCCACAGTTGCGAGCACTTCTTTTCATTGATTTGTGATTTCTGAATGATACGTTGTGAATGGTGGTTGTGATTTTAAGCAAACGCTGATGAAGCCATCTTCTACTTCAAGTTCAATCTGCGGAGGATACGGTAAAGGAGCGCTGTCTCATTGAGCGATTCCGTGAGGTTGAAAAGCTTATCTCTTCTCTCACGCTAATAAAAAGTAATGATCATCACTCACTATATCGCAAAAGATGCATTCAAAATTCACCGAATCCCATCAAAGAGTTGTTGCTATGGCAGCTTAGTTTGTTAGAGCAGTATTTCCCAGTCGCTGTGTTGCGGACAAGCTCTTGGTATGCCGCGTGATATCCACGAATATCGTCCGATTATCCTATTGCTCTTGCGCTGTAATTGAGAATATTTCCCGTTTAATGAGATTCCATCTGAAAGAATTAAAGTATTTTATTTTCTTAATTTCTTTTTAAACTGAGGGTTATCTATAGGTTAATATGCTGTGAAGTTAGTTGACCGAGGAATTTAAAAGGCCACCGGCAAAGTGGGAGAACCAGGCTCGAGTCCTGGTTACATTGGCTTTTATATTCTTTGAATCTCTCTTTAGAAAAATGATGGTTTAGATGTACCTTTTGTACTTTTTCCCCCAACCACACGCAGAGTAATAAGAATATTGCAGAGTATTAATATAGATGCAAAGGGATTTTTTCCTTGGTTTATGAGATTACCTGGTATTCCATTCGAATTATTGGAATTCGAGTTCAATGTTTCCACGTTTGATTTCACAGAGGTCATTAAATTAAAGGACTTAAAAAATTATGTCTAGCGTATTCTGCCCCTGTTGTAAAGGTACATTTAATGATATAGTCAACGCTATGACCAAATAAGTGGACATATTTCCTATTCTTTTCCACCTCTCGACACGAATTTAGCGAGGCCTAATCGGGATGGTCCCTTTTTTTCATAGTTCGTGTGTGCACGGGATTGGTGGTCGAGTTTGCAGTTGAGCGAAGAAATTATCTCGAGTCACGTGGCAGTAGCACGAGAATGAAATATTTCCCCCGTGACACTCACCTTTCCCATTTCTGCCCTACTTGGGCACCCACTCATTCTTACTACACCTTTTACTTTTCTGTTTCCTTTCGCCCTCAGTTTCCTCTTCTTTAACGAGAATACAATGTTGAATGAAAAACTTGTTAAGCTCTTCTGTAGATTTTATTCCTTCCATCGAAAATAGCAGTTGCGTCTGAGAAAGCGGAAGAGGTTACATTAAAACAGTATGAGCCTCTTCTTAAGGCGTAATTTTTCTTTTTACTAGCATAGCAATAGTGATTATGATTGTTAGTTTCTATAAAAGAATTAGGAATCGAGTCAGGAATTTTCATAGTCATTTATGCTCTATGTATTAATTCTAAATATCTATTTTCGGTGACCGGGGTTTTTCTCCCATCAAAACATATAAATGAATAACCATTTGAAAGAAAAGTTTTCTGATTCCTGCTAAAAATAGTACAGTAAATGAAAAATGTTCCATTTGGTCCGAAAATCGAGTTAATATTTTAATTTTCTGTTTCGTTACTGGATGTGTAGATATCGGCGTTGTTATGTTTGGAGTTCATTGTTTATTTGGTCACGTTTGTTGCGGCAAATAGTTTTCTCATCTGACTGTGATATTCATTCTTGACAGTTTGCGCAAGTAACATTATATACCCTCCGTAAACAAAGATCTCGACGTCGCATGTAACGCTTTAATAAACCGGCCTTTTTCATATTCCAGTTTTAACTTTTATATCATAATCTATCATTTGCAAGTAGGATATATGTAATGTAATGGTGTATTATTGCTTTGCACAGTAGATTTCGACTACGATGTTGCCTCTGGGTCATCTGGCCACAATAAGTCAGAATAATGTTGATTATTTGATGCTATAAATTAAAAAATCAACGCTTTTTCATTTTACGGAACTTTATGAGGTAATAATTCTCTGAATGTGCTATATTTTTATAAGTCTAATCTCCACCATGATTTATTGCTCTTTCTCCACGTCTATATTTCTCTTTTTTACCGTTTCTTTCTTCATTTCCTTGCCTTGAGGTTAACCCTTTCCTTCCGTTGACGCATGAGACATTCGGCCTTCACCTCTCTTTCGTGCCTCCAGTTTATTTTTTCGCAAAACCGTCTCCTCCCTCAGATCTCCTCTTCGATCCCTCCCACCGGTCCAGATCCTGCCAAGGATTTTTCCTTCTTCCTGAAAGGAAAGGACAGCTTTCGAACATCGTTCTCTACCATTCCTTTTATTCAGCCATCCATCATACCCTCCCTCCAGTTTTTTCTTCACGTTTTAGGAAATTTCAAGTACGTTGCATGATGTATCTCATGAGTCACTTGGGTCATGCGATGCACATTTGCAAGTCCTCAGCTGTGCAATTTCACCGTTATTCGGAAAACCTGGTCGAAAGAGAAAAATGGATCGTTGATATTCACGTGGACTCACCATATTCTTATGTATGATTTAGGAGTCACAGTTGTCATGTTTTACTTAGGATATAGGAATCAGGGATAGAAGGTGATGTTTCGGCGTCATAAAAACTAATTTTTAAAACAGGCTTAGGTTCGAAGCTCCTAATTGTTTACTATTGGTTTACCCTTCTTCACCACTAATGCTAGTTCTTACTTTCATAGTGTAAAATTAAAATTAACCTCTCTCATTTTCATGGATATCCTTCTACTTTATTCACGAAGTTAAGGGATCTCACTTAGTTTTCACTATCGCTAATTTTCACACTCTTTCACTAGTGAATTATCTGCTGTCCTTTTTACTGTCATTTTCGAAAAAGAAGCTTCTCTTGCTTGAATGCCTTGTGATTCTTAACCGCGTATATCTTCATTTAGAGTAGTAGTTACCATTGTAATGCGATAAGACCATGGACCTTTTAGGGATTAAATTGACGAAGAAAATTTCCGCCTCGCTTTCTTCCAAGAGATGGAGAAAATTGCGACACGATACAACAATTTTGATATTTTTAGCACAAAATGAAAGAAAATGCGGAATACTTAGCGGTGAAAGAGGTATGTAACAGTCCGTTAAAAATCCTTTCATTAACCGACCGGCATCGATTAATCATTTGAGAAAATTTCCTCTTTAGTCGTAAGAATCTTTGTAACCTTCGTTTGGTTTTATGGAATCGATCCTTTTCGACGAAGTTGCCATCTTCAATAAAACGGAGTGGAAATAATTAAAATGATGTTCTTTTATCTCCTCATAGTGTTGTTCTACGAAATCCGTGTGTTCGATTAATCTATATTATTGCGTGTTAAAAATATCTACTTAAGCAGCGTTCCTAAATTTGGTCAGTCGCCTTTTTATATTTATGATTGTACGACAAAAAGAGGATATTTAATGACTATACACCTTATCCACAGCAACAGGAGCTGAATTCTGGAAGTTGGAAGAGAATTTGGATTGAATAATGAAATTTAAATCGTTTAATTTAAAGAATTAAACTTTGAAATTTAATTAATACGAATAAGGAATAAGCTTTCGTATCAAGAAATTTTGCAATGTGATCTTGGTGCACACTGCCAGATATTATTCAAAATGATACTTTGAAATATTAGGATAGTTTATGTGTTTATATAGTAATCGAAAGTTCGGAATAAAGGATCCCGGATAGCCATGTTGGCTGCGCGTTCAACTTCGGAGAAAGCGGTCCCGGGTTCGTTTACCGGTGAGAACCCACGTGCTAAATGATCTCAGCTGCCGTTTAGCAATACTACTACCAATTCGGGCTCTGTCTGTACACTTTCTTCATTCCTAATGGGCCACTCTTTTTACTCCCTTCCGATTCATTTTACTTCAAATAGTGACAACCGAATCGCTGGCGATCAGCTCGCAGACCACAGCTCAGAGAACGGAATGGGAATTTAATTAATTCATTCATCAAAGCGCGAGGAAAAACGAGGAGATAACAGCTTTAAGAGACCTGTTACCGCGGATCTTTGAGGCAATTAACGTTCTGTTTACTCGTACGTTCGCTCGGCACGCATTCTATAAAATAACCTCCGCACACGTTTTGCATAATATTCACGTCCTCATGTTGCGCGACCCACGAGAATTTATCTATTGGCGTCACGCTCTCGAGCAGATGTTTTCCTTTCCTCTGCTAACTCACTAAGCATTTGTAAAAGTGAACTCTATTAAATGTAGGGCTTTATCATTCAGATCCGATCCTTCGCAAATTATTTCGGGATAAAGCTATCAGTTTTTTAAACTCATCGTGTAAATGTTAAAAAGTTTATAAAAGAGGCGAATTAATTTTCGCAGTTTCCTCTGACGAATATTGAAAACGAGAGGAAACCTTTCACTCTACCGATCGGTATTAAATGAGTTTGCTGTTAAGATGTTTAGCACCCTATGAATATAATAAGTATTGGAAGGAATATTGAAGGTAGGATGGTTAGAGTTAGGGATTCTGAGGGAACGATGCGATTGACTGTGATTAGGACGACCTGAGGACCTGCAACAAACTAATTTTTGGAATGTTAACACATGGTAAAGATGATGACGGATGTACAAAAGAAGAACGTTTAATTTAAATACCGTTTTTTTTCGTTTTCAATATATAAATATTAAAAGAGGATGTTACAAATTTTCGCCTTGTCTATGTAAAACCTTACAATAACTAAATATGTTGAATTCTTGAAGTATTTTTCCTGTTTATATCACCCCAAAACGATCTAGATTGTTTTTTTAAAGAATTGTCTAACATTTTTTGTTGAGGTTTCTTCCCCGGAATTTTAGACTGAGACACTATCCACCTTTCTGATAAATACCTATCTGATAAAAATATAGGCAACCTATAAATTACTCAATAAATAAAAACTACCGCCTGTTAATAAAATCAGGTATAAACTATAACTTTGTTTAAAATTCATATCAAACTTAGCCAGTTCTGAGTTTGAAATTGAGAAAAATAGTTCAATAAACCGTTTGCAAACGGAAAGCAAATGCATTGCATTATGACACGTAATAGATGAGTTGCGCCTTTACCTTTTTATTATCATTATTCCATTTAGGTTATTTTATTTATACCAGATAAATATTCCCGACTTCTTTTCTTTTGCAGAGAAATTCTGCAAAATTGCACATTTTCAGCGGTAAGAAATTGAGTAAATGAATTGACCGGATGTAATGAAGTAACATAAATTACTGAATTAATTTATATTGCGTGATTTAACTCCTCATTTCTTGAGTAAGTCCAATTCTCTTTCATGAGGTGAATTTTCTATCGGATCGGGAAAATATAAAACCGCGGCCTGGTCGTTCCTTCCTTCGAAGATATTCGTGGAATGCGGAGAATTTCATCTCTCAGCGTAAATATAAACACGTCCCTTTAACCAGTAGGAGATTTCATGATTTACGTCCGGCGAGAGTTTATTGTTTTCTCCCACACCTCTCATAAATAACCTTATGCGTTTATAAGGGGATAATGACGTTTAGCACGTACTTTTAGTCCGAAGAATGAACGATTTATGGATCGGAGGGATAAACGAGGCGTTATTCGATTTTCCATTCCTCATAACTCGCGCTTAATGTGCACATGGGCTGGGTCCTTTCTGCACTTTAATTTATTATTCTCACAGCCTATATTAATAATTTATGCCTTTGTCTACTCTCAGCTCGTCTCCGTTTAGCGTATCATTCGACAAATTCAAGCTCCTTCGTTGTCACGACGTCACCACCTTATTTTTCATTTTACTGTCTTCTTTAAATCCAGCGCTAATAACTTTCACCTTTAAGTTTTGGTTTTAAAAGCGTTTCCGTCCCTGCATTTTTCCCGGTACACTTTTTAACCTTAACTACCTGTTGCGCGTTTTATTAACAATTTTTTTCTTGTAGATTGTGCTTTTTATTTCTCTGCTAGTAACTGTGATAGATTATCTTATTGGTTTTTGTTAGGATTTGTTAAATGTAGTTTTAATATTTTTTTTTTCATTAACCCATAAAATACCGAAGAGAAATATTTTTGTGTTCCTATCGCTGGTCGAAAAATGGAGAGGATAGTAAATTAGGGAAAGAAGAGGAAAGGTTTTTCATAACTTTATAAAATTCGATAAGTCTTTTATGCTAACCTTTTTTCTATTCCCTCTAGTAATACAGAATATCTCAGGATGCTTTCACCCCATATTAGTTTCAAATAGAATTTGCACTCATCAGAAGGAGAGCTGTAGAACTGGAATGAAATTCGTAGATGAATTTATCACTGTCTCCAGTTGAGCAATAAAAGCAAACTTAATTGTATTGAAAATATTTTGAAACCATCGGAAATCGCAAGACATACAGAGATTTTTTCAGTTGAATGAGCAGTCCTCCGACTGAAGTGCAGTGCATAAATCCTTCATTGTGATACAGATCGAAGATTTTCTTTTTGGACTTTTTCTCTGTTTCTCCGTATTCAATTTTATGTTGCATGTTCTCCTTTGATTTCCCCGTTTTATATTCAAAATACCTATCTGTCCTACAACATTCTCAAGTCAATATCATTGACCAATTCGTTCAGTGCTTACTTATTTAAATAGGGAGAGTTTTCCTCCTAATTTCGCAGAGTTAGCAACATAAATTAACATGTGATTTACACAGCTTTCACATGAGTCATTTACATGAGGTTTTTAAGACGTTCGCAGTTTAGTAAAAACTTTGAAATTTTTTCTTCAGTCGAGAAATAATTTCTAAAATTGTTAAAGTATATTCATTCTTTTATATATATTTTAATGTAGTATATTGTGTCACCGAATGAAAAATATCATAGGAAAAATAACAATGAATTGCATTCGTTTGGATTATTTGAAAGACTCAGATTTTGCAGTATTTACGTTTATGTTTTCCAGGCTAATTCCATTATAATGATTTTTTCTGAGATATATTCTAGATGTTGCTTCGTGGCTTAGCTAGAAAGCATTTAGGTAAAAAAAACATGTCTCGCAAGCAAAAATAGAAATGATTCAATGCATTTAATATGCGTGACAGTAATTGAATTAGAATGGTAATGGTCTTATCCTGAGGGGTAATCTGAGTGAAAATTTAGGTGAGTTGCAAAAAGGCTTTTCGCTGACCGCATCTTTCAGACGCCTACTCTAGATAATGGATAATGTTCTGGGCGTTTGCCATCTACTTCTATGTAGGTATTATTACAGAGTTGTATATCATAGTTGATGATATGAGAAATGCAGTGAATCCTGAAGAGATAGTCCATCTCTCGTTCTTTATTAAGAGTTACACCTACCGGTTAATCCCCAAATAGTTTGCCTACCCTTCCCTTCTTTACGTTAGACCACCGGGATAGCTTATTGAAATCTCGTTGGATTTTCGCGCCAGCGCACGCCCAACCGTCGCCCGATGATGAGGGGGAGAATGCCGGGAAGGGAAGAAGATTGGCAGGCGCGTGCTCCTCAATGAGATTCACTCCAATTGTTGTATCACATTGTTGCCATAGCGGATCTAACAATGCCTCCCTCCGCCGCCCATTGTTTTCCCCTCTTCATTGTCCGCCTTTCTTTGTGAGTAGGTCCAGTTTTTTCCTGCCGGTTTTCTTGCTCCTGCACGCTGCACCCGCCGGCCGCACACTCCCGTTGCATCTACCACCTACGTGTTCCATCCATTTCAAGTTCATCCCTCCCCTACCCCCCCCCCCTACCCCCTGTCAGATATCCCCAAACTAGTCTTCCGCATCAACTGTCCCATGAACCACATTCGACAGTCCCTGGGGCTGGTTCGAGAAGCGCACCGGACAGGTACTGTACATAATGGGGTCCTTCTCTTCATCTTGCCTTGTCTCTTCCACCTTTGCCTCACTCCCTTGCCTTTTCAATCCGCTCTTTCCTTCCCTTTTCTTCTTTGCCCGATTTTTATTCATTCTTAAGTTCACTGACTCCTACTTTTGGTATTACACAGCGATGAAATCTCTTTTTAAGAGTCAAATAACATCTATTGTTTAGATTAAATATTATAATTTATATCATCAATAATTTTCAGGACTTAATATTATTTGCCGAGGATTTATTCTAATCTAATGTTTTCTTTTTTCGAATTTCGTAAAATACATCAAGACGACTGAGGCTCGCTCGTGTCACCAAGTAATCAGTATCTTCATCATCCGACACCATATATATGAATCTCGGAAAGACGAAGAAAACTTTTTCATAAATAATGTGCTCAAAGAACTTATAAGTATCACAATAATAAGTTGCGCCGGATATATTTTGGTTTGTTTCCGAGAAATGTTGGTTTCCTCCGTCGTTTAATTTATCTTCTACATTATGATCGTTTCTGTATCCGATCTACAAAATAAAACAGAAGAAGTTGTCCAACTATCCTCGAAATGCATGGTTTAATATGATAACCTTGCCCTAGGAATTCGCCCATCATTTTCTTTTACTTTAGTATATTAAGAAATATTGCAATTGGCGACGAGTTTCAACTACTCATGGGTTTCATCGGGCTTATGTCAGAGTATTTGGAGAGTCGTTAAAATCGGTTTCCAACCAAAAATATCTCTTGTGGAAATGAGATTAAGTCTTTTTCCCTCATTATCTTTATCCACTTACATAGTACCGGCTGCATCACTTGATTATATATTCTGTAATTCACTTTCTTTAAGCTAATCCGCGCACCAATCGTTTCTCTCGTGCTTCCTTCCGATTCCATTTTCATATCCTCTTGTTCCCTTTACTCAGTCGCATCGGAGTATATTTTCCCCCACCGGGACATGTGGCCCCAACTCCCGCTCATAATTTGCCCTCATTTCGTGTTTTCTCTTAACGTGCTCGCTTTTGTATTGTTCGTATTGTGTTGCCGCTCGACCGGATCGGAATTGCATCCAGTCCGGGTGACTTAACACGGAGAAAAAGGACGCAAAAGTGCTCTTCTTTGGAAAAGGAACAAAGGGAGGAGGGTTTTTGGGTTCGTGTAATTGGGAGGCCGCGGAATTTCGTTCGCGTGCAGGCGGTTTCGGTTAAATGCCTGATTTTTTGGCGATTTTTTCCGTCTTTACCTTGCGGTTCAATCGGGAATTCCGCATTGCTGCCTGCCATTGTCCGGTACTTGTTCTTTAACGGATGTTTTTGTAAGGAGGATAATTTGCCGACTTGAGGTATTAGAATGCTCTTCGTCGGGAACCCGCATACGACCTCTTCATCAATTCAGCAGAGCCATTCTCTTCAAGATATATTCTTCATTTTCATTTGCGATTGATGGCTGATATGTGAGCATATCGCATTGTGATCTAATAGCTTCTACCTCTAGTGGACCACTCTAGCATTTGTGATGACTGTGGACCGCAGATAATGTGCCGTATTGTATTTTTAGATTTTAAAAATCTGTAGGAATCGTTACTTTAATACTTTTACTGTACAGCTACTGAAAGTGATCGCAATAAAGTAATTCCTATGAAAGAATTAAGTCAATATTGCTTCTTCAACTTCAATTGAGAAACTTAAGAGGAGGTAAATGGAATAAAATTTTCAGGAAATAGTAAAATAACTGGCTGCACATAATTGCTCAATCCCCTGGACATTCCTGGGCTAAATCTTCGCACTTTAAGTGAAACTGGAAACTACAAAGTATTATTTCTTTTGATAAAAAGTATTATTATTTCTTTTGACATTTTAGTTAGTAAAATTAAAATAAGTTGTCTTTGGCCCCCCAATCTATTCTTGTCTTCGAGTAACTTTATAAGTTATTTGGTAGTACGAGAAAGACCGTCTGTTTCATCAAAGGTACGTTGGTATATAGCTTGGGCAATATGTTGACATCTCTTACCTTTTTCGAAAACAATGCGCATTCTGGCCTTTTTATTAAATGATATCTGTAACTTGATACCCATGTATGTACCAAATACTGTGCTAATGATAAATATTTGGTAATCACCGTATCTATCCTCGGTAACTCATGAGATCAACTCTAATCAATTCATTTTTCGTCGACTCTAATAGCTTTAGCTATAGCAAAAGCAGTTCAATTCTTAGGAAGGCATAGCTACTTGTGAAGCAGTTCATTATTGTAGCTGTGGATTTACACATGAATTTCATCTCTATGCTGATTGATAATTGAAAGTATTTAGCTGTGGTACCATTTTAAATTTATCGAATTTTCAAATGGATTTTTTCCTAATGACTCAGTATTGCGAATTGCGAGTTTTTATGTCTCACTTCTATGCTCATATTTATTTTATCATTGCTTTTATGTTTAAAATCTATGTTAGACGAAAGTGAACAGATGAATCTCTTCTTTTGAAGAAACGAGTTAAATAAAATTCTCTATTCTAGATCGTAATAGACTTTCCTCGGGGAATGAATTTTAATGTTTGATGGGAAGAATTCAGAGTAAATAAGTCGTAATCTTCAAAGAAATTTAGCATTTGCAAGGTATTCAGGTGTATATTTATTGTCCGCCTGATAATTGTGCAAATATTTATTTGGTTCATGGCCTTTTATACTCGGGTCTTCATCTTCGACCCACGCGAATTATCTCTTGGCGCCTTTGAGAGAGCCTTTCAAAAATAATGCGGGAAGTCGTTATCCTTAGACCACAGGCGATGTACTCCTTTATTTTCTCACGGTTGGGCATTTCCTCATGCCCAAAAAAACTTTTGTTTTCTTTTCCCAAGGAGGATGCTTCCCTTATCTTCAAAGGACGAAGTAACCGTGGTTTCCTCTCTTATTAACCTCAGTTCGCTTGTTCATCGAGGAGAAGCATAGTTCGGATGGATAGAGAGACTTTATCTGAAAGCGGGATCTCCTTAGAAACGACTCCAAATTAGCTAGGCCTTCCGCCTCCTTAGGCTACCTGCCGTTTCATTGTCTCCTTGCGTATTCTATTCTCGGACCGTATTCTATTCTATTCTTCCTTCGCCACGATTCCTTACTGTACTGGAACCACGTCTGTGGTAAACAGGTAACTTTGGTGAGGGTTAGTTTCTCCTTTTCTTAATGTATTTAACCCCCACCGAATCTAACGTGAAGTAAACCAAACTATAGGCTTTCATGTTTAATAAGAACTTTTGTGAGGCATGCTAAAGATTATTTTTCGTGAACTAACAATATTTCTATCATATATGACAAATATTTCACTGTATAAAATCAATAGACGAAGCAGTCTCTGTGTGGAACTCCATAACGTTTGCAAGGAAAAGAACACTTTTTCACTGTATATTATGTTTCCTTGAGTATCCAATTTTTGTCAAGTGCAGAACATAGCAGAGATGGATCTACTAACCTAGAGAGGTGTTTATTTTATGAATAGATTTAATTTATACGTTCATGGACTGAAATCAAGTCTTATTATTGCCCTGAAATAAGCTGAAAATCGAATAAATGATGTCGTCGATACAAAAAACTCGCAATTCAGTTAAAGACAATTTTACGGCATCTCTTCAAAGGATTAATATTAAAGACATTCACAGACATCAGTGGGAGGTTTGCAGAAATATTATTTATCTTTTATAACTTACCTATCGCAGCCTAAATGAAGAGCTTCGTAACTGAAAATTCGGAGCTTAGATGGAAATAGGAAGTGAATGATTTTATATTGATAATCTGGAGCATCTGCAATTCTGAAAAAAGGAGTTACTGTATGACTTCCATCAAAAAGGGGTGGAGTGAAAGCTAAAGAAAAAATCTGCGGTCTTGGATTCCAGCAAAAGAAATTATTTTTAAGCACTTAAGTTAACACGTGACAAGCGGAGATGATTCTTTTGTCAATTTCGATATGATACTGAACACAAGAGAAAAGTAAGAGAGCCCATAAGGTCGCCCTATCTAGGCAAAATAGAAAGATTTCTATTGCTACTCAAAGGAAATAAATACGATCGATATGAAGCCTTTAAAGCGCGAGGACTGGAAGGAGAATGAAGTTGAAAATATTCTTCTGTTCCTCCCGACACATTGCAGGTGGGACTTTTCTTTTCGAACTAAATCTTTCCCCACAGTTTAAGTATTCCCAAACCCTTTTTCGACTTCGAGCTGTTCATAAGGCTCACATAATGTCACTCGTGATGAGACGTTAAACAAACTTCTCTTTTTTTCACTGCGTTCGAAATATCTTTCTTAGAGAGGGGGTGGAATGGATTTAGAAGTGGGGCGCATCTGTTTCGAGGCACGTCAATCGCTGGGTGCAGACACTGTCTATACTTGATGTCTCTATGGAACCAAGAACCTGTCAAGTAACGAAGCGTTTTAAAACGGGTTAACTCGAGACGTTCATCCGATGCGATATGTTGAGGAAAGTGCCTCACGCGTCCATTCCCTTTGCTTAGTTTTCTCGGATATTGTACGCTGCAGTAAAGGAACCTGCGCTGTCCTTGGGAATTGAAAAGGAAAACTAACGTCTAACTATAAAACGTCTTTTCCTGGCTCGCGAAAAGTTGGTAAAATGATTTGTTCGTTAAATTGAACGATCATTACGCATGTTTCTTAATTTAGCATAGGCAATGACGAATTTTGAGAAACTGTTATTTTACGGTTTAACTTTGCATAAAATTTTCAAAAAAGATACAAGAAATAATGAAATGTAAACTTAAATTGAAATTTTTATTTTCTATTTCCATTCTTAATATAAACCAGTTTATGACGTAGGTCTGCACGTAGCGTAATTATTTACATTAATTATATTTCCCTTTTCAATATTTGATATTTCACCCTAAGGCCCCCGGATAGACATGTGAGTAGTGCCTTCGGTTTCGGCGAATGCGATCCCGGGTTCGGTTCCCGGTGAAAGCGCATGTGCTAAATGAACTCAGCTGTCGAAAACTTTTAACAATTCTACTACTACATATATCACGCTTTGAGAAGTTAAATTATGAATCAATTTTGTACGAAAATTAAATTAAACACGTATTCGATTCATAACTCGGTGATAGCATCTTTAAAATTCAGTCTTCGGCAATAATGCAAGGCCTAAATCATTCCTTCTGTCCTCTCTTAAAAATAATAACTCAGCACTCCACCATAGAGATGCTAAACCCGTCAAAAATGTTTAAAATCCGTCCTGTTTAGCGTCACCTCGACCGATTCCATCCTTTATTCTTCGTAGACAACTCCTTTCTAGAGCCTTCACCAATCTCTCCTCTTCATTCTTTTTGTCTACCTGCGCTCATTCACTACGTAACCCTCACGCCCCGCCTCCTGTCACAAGTTTTTATTCTTTAGTCCCTCATAATCGCCCTTATTTACGTCCTTCGATGCAAAGCCTGATTTCCTTTAATCTCTTCACCTGCTCGCCTCGCGTCTTGGATTGTGATTAAAATTAAAGGCGTAATTCTTCGATGATGAATAGAAATTATTGAGATAACATGACCTAGATTTGTGTTGTTCAGCTTTTTCTGCGAAGGGCCGCATTAGAAATGTCATCAGACGTAAGCGTCGAATAGCTCCTTGAATTAGCCTATCATTCTCTCATACTACTATTTCGTGTTTTGTCTTAACAATTAATATAAAGATGGAACGCTAGGAAATATTTAATTACATCGCTAAAACTATGTGCGCAAATAGAGTAACAGGATATTGAGTACTAAAATCGAGTTAAGATTTATTAAAGCAGTTTGAATTTTATAGCGTTGTTACATACATTTTTAAAATTGTACGCTCATTTTATCCGAGACTAAGAGTTTCTGAGATCGAAATTGATGTAGGAAAGCGGGCCGGTTTATAACCTCTAGCGGGTACGACTACCCTGATCTAATTTTCAAGTATGTTGTGAGTTATATTACCCGTGAATTTACAGGCAATTAAGCGTAAAATTTAGTAATTTAAAAAATTATAGATCGTTATATCGAACTTAAATTTTTATCGTAAAGATCGTATTCGATCGTAAAATCGTAAAATAAATAAAAATAATGAAATTGGTAAAAATATACTCGCGGTCGTTTTGAAAAGGATTATGAGTAAAAAATATGTAGTGTATCAACAATCTTTCAAAGAACTTTGTCTCCAATCTCTAACCCAGGGGTTTACAATTTATTTATCTTATCCGAAATACACGTGCAATAATTACTGCCAATTTGCAGTGAAGTAAATCACATATAACTAATAATATCCCTAACAGGAAACACCCCATCTCCGTGACTCGAATCTGGGACTTAGGCGTTGGTCATCAGAAAACCGCTAGCAAGCTAGTGGAAATTATTTTAAAGATTGCGTAGAAATTCACTAATTAGGTTCGAATAAAACTTTGATACGTTCACCCCAATTTTGAAAATTTTAGGTTGAAAAAGAAACAGTTACGGAATCAGATATTTGCCGCGCGGAATTGTTTAAAGATCCGGATAAAAAAATCCACAGCCGATGATAACCCGAATATTTAAGGTGATCTCGACACCGCAATTTCCTCAATGAAAAATCCTCTTTGAAAGAGGGAAGCTCCCGAAATGTCTAATCCCCAATGCCAAACAACATGCGATCTTTTGTGGTTCTCGAAGATAGTAGGTTACAGCAGCCAGTTTTGCTCGGCTTGGAAACGAGGAGTGGTAGGAGGAGATGGTGTGTTTTTGTTCGAGGGCAGAAAATCGGCTCCAGGAGGTGGGGTTGGGCGACGCTGTTCCCAACCAATATCAGTCAGAGAGGCTCAGCATCACGACGCAAACCATTCATGAGAGGAGGCTCCAGGTAACCTCTCTCCCCCATCCCTAAATCCCACCCGAACCTTCGTCCTCTATCCTTCTTATATCTTCCGCGAAAAAAGCGGCTTTCTCCGGTGAAAAAAATCTCTTCAAAAGTATCCGATAATTCCTCACGGTGAAAAGTCTATGGTCGAGGGCCTTTGGTAATTCGGTTGTTTCTGTAATTCGTGGCGGAGGAGGCTTTTGCGTTTGGAAGCGTGAAGAGTGATGTCGCGTGAACGAAATTTGAGAATATTTTCCACGAATGCTTTCACAAGTAAGGAAATGAGGTCGGTCCAATCAATGGACATTTTAGTATGAATAATTTCCATGTATGCTTCTATGTTACTGTAATCCACGTTGATATGGATACGCACATATCGCTATTCCTTTCCAGGATAACATCTTTATTGGACAAATTCTAGTCTAGGGAGACCACTCTTTCAACTAATCTCTTAAACATAGGGCCCTCAGTATTGTAATATCCAATAACCTTACATAATTTTGATTTGTATTTTACTGCTGCATATTACATAAGTGTAATATATCATTTTTTATCAAAAATGTTATCATTTGGATTTAGTCCAACTGTAACGAATAAATTCATAATAAACACACCTTAATAACTAAAACCTAAGTTTAGATTAGAATCAATACTTGAACCCTTGGTCACTTTCTGGGGGCTTACCCAGGACGACAAAAAATTTCGCAGTCGGTAGGATTCGAACCTACGCTCCCAGAGGGAAACTGATTTCTAGTCAGTCGCCTTAACCACTCGGCCACGACTGCATAGTTTCGGTTTTCTTTTAGCTTGTTATTTGTATCTCTCAGTAATTTCCAATTCTCATTGCGTGTCTTTGAATTATTATTGTAAATTACCGTCATTATAGTATTCAGCTAGGATGCCGGTTTGAATTTCAACCCTTTCAGCATTTGCCACCATTAGCTAATGTTGCTTACAGGAAAGGCAAATTATCTAGGCATATTAACAGTATTTTATAAGTGCTTCGACAAGTTATTTTATTTCAGTTTGGTACATCTGAGACCTCATCGGAAATCGTACCTGGTATCGATTTCACTAAATCAAAATCGCAAGCGCCCTTTTTTGCTATTTAAATTACGGAAATTAGAACTTGCTTTTCCTCACTGAGTTAGATTCATATGAGTGGAACCAATCCCGTAAAGGACTGTATGTTGATTTGTCATAAAATCCAATGAAAATTGACCAATACGAATTAAGAATGCCATCAATCCTCAGTAGAGTTTATATTATACTTCCATTTAAATATCTGGTAATAAGAAAGAGAGAAAGAGAAATAAGTAATATTCTATTCATCAAGTTGAGGAACATAAATCATACGAAGTTTGCCTTATTGTCAGTGGCAACTTCTAATCTTGCACTAATTCTGAATTGCGTAATAGCAAGCAATTTGTATCGTCGTTGCAGAGATTCTAACTATTCGTTCCATTAAATTTCTCTGTATTTGTTTTAACTAGAGAATTTGAACTTCTCCAAATTTTCGCATCTTTTTTTTTTCTTCCGAGGGAGACGCTTGGCAAAATATTGCATACTTGCGGTATTTTCAACTTTTCTCTTTGAAGCTTATCTTTCATAAGGACGCATTTAGCTGTGGATGAGAGCATATATAATACTCGCTTTGTTAAGCCGTGTTGATCGCTACGTGTTGTTGGCAATCTCGGAAAATAACGTAAATTCTGTGATAGAATATTTGAAGGCTTTACCTTCTCCATCATACGGTTCACGGCATTTTCAACCGTGCTTCAATCGGAGACGATTATGTGAGTCGAGAAAGAACGTAAATTTGATGGATCAAAAAAAAAAGAATGCTTTGGAAATGGATGCTAATTAATCCTGACAGCAACACGAAAACCACAGTTCGTTGCATGGAAGTCGTAGTCATACACCGGCCACACCCGACCATCCCCAATCTGTCTGCATCCCATGATGCATTCTCTCTTCCGCTCCACTACTCATATATTTTTTCCAATCCTCGCTATCTCTTCCGTTTTTATCACTTTGGACCTCGCGCTGTATTTTTTTCCCTTTTATCAACGTTTGCACTCTCAGTCGAGCATTTTAAATCGCCTTTTCATAGTCTTTCCCCTAATTCTTTTATTTTCTATTCTTTTCTCTGGGTCTACACATTTACTATTTGAGGCTCCTCTCGGCGTGTGGAAGGCGTTACATGCACCACAAGTCTATTTCTATAATCCGTCACCGCCGCGTATGATCCGCGTAAAAATGAATTTCTGAAGCGGCTGCTTTTACCATGTATTTTAGTAATTCTTCTTACAGCATTTAGTAGGCCTGTGGTAAGGAGTGGACGCATAATATCTATTCGGCCTTTGAGAGTGAAATAACTCTGATTCATTGAGCAAATTTTATCTTGTTTGAATTACTGTCACTCTATTTTCCTCAACTTTTATCACTACCTTCCATAGGTACATGAATCTTTTCCTTTGGATTCTAAAAGCTGATTGCATCGTGTGATCTTTATGATGTTCTATTATTTGCAACTCGGCTTTGTCATCTGCTCTAATTTAATTTATAAACTGTTTCTGCAGCTAAGTCAACGGACGAACATATGGTCAATTAAAGGAATTGGCTTGAGTTAACTCTTTTTTTATAGATATTGCTATTAAAATTTAAATTGAAATAGTGAAAACGATTCACTTACTGGATATCGTTTTACCAATCTCAAATCTCAATCGATTCATGCATTGATTTCTATCAATATTTCTATTAAGGCAAGCATGTCTATTTTAATACGAAACTTAGAGTTACAAACTTACTTGCTTCTCTTCCCGTATCCCGTCTAATATACTTCTCCTTTGAGTTACGCTTTACTTAATTCGGTATTTAACTTAGACAAAAGTTGTATATATTGATGAAAGTAATTGAATCCCATCATCTAGATGAGATATGAATCTTAGTAAATACCTATAAGATGCATCAAACCGGAAATGCGGTCACTAATCTGTTTCTTGTTTCTTGAAAGACCTTTCATGTGTTCTCGTTTATTTCCTTTTCCCTCCACTCCTTTTCATTCCTCCCCCTCTCTCGCTTCACTGAACGATTTACAACGGGCGTACAACAGACGAAAACTGATTCTGTTATTAGCCTCACATGTCCTTCCTCATGTCCATTAGTATTCCACATCATTGAGACTCATGCCACCCTTCATATAGATGCGGTGCTTATTTTTTCAGAGCTTCGCTTTCGATATTCCTTGCAAGTCGTGTGTTTGCTCTTCATTGTGAGCGTGTTGTTCGATTCCGCAATCCGAGGAAAGTATTTCTAGGTCCAATAGAAATAATTTTCACAGTGACTGAAATCTCAATGCCCTCAGCACCATCACCGTTGCGATAATGGTGCTTGAGATGAGATTTATATCACTGTGAAAATTATTTCTATTGGATCTACCGAGGAATCCTCTGCTATTACCGCTCATCCCATCCGTAGACGTAGTCGTAATACCATTTTAGTTCATCTATCAGTTTCGAAGATCGGTTTTTCGAGCTTAAATCGAAGAAAGTATCGCATGAAGTATGATTATCGATTAAGCCGTTATTGAATGAAACTCAATAGCGGAAAAAGAAATAGCATTACATAAAAGAGCTTGATATGAAATATTTTTGTACTCGTTACATTGTTTTATTTAATTTTCTTTTGTGAAGTTTATTAATATCTATAATATTAATAAAAATGGGCTTAATTTATTTAGATAGAATAGAGATCAAACTAAAAATGATGAAGGTGAAATAGAATGAGTATTTCACCGGTTGATTAAAATGCGACAAAGATGAGGTGAAAATGTAGGATGAGGAGAGAGTTGTGAAAAGTTGCGATAGTTGAGATTCCAAGAAATAGAAAAAGTGTGTGAGCAGATCCATAAAAAGGTCAAATGATAGAATCGTTTAATACCAAGCAAATGAAGGAGAACCTTTAATAGGCAGCTAGGTGTTTCACTTTGATCTTTTTAAGCTGTGATTTATTTCAAAACACCAAAATGAATAGGAAAACAAAATCTCTTTGCCAACTTCAATGACAGTGTATTGTCGTGGGTTTGCGCAATTGAAAGGCTGTTTTCCGAACGCATCTCGAGATGGCGCTTGCGAATCTGGTTTCTGTCATCGTTTGAATGAATAGAAGTGTTTACCATTAACCCAACTGAAGATGTACAGAAATCACGATGTGCGAGTTTATGTCCCATCAAGCAAAGCGATGTTCGTAAATCATTAATAACTGAAGATTTATGATTTGAACTGAAACTAAGATAGATCATATTGTGAGCGCAAAAACAATTTTCCAAAGTCACGTGATTATTGTGATCCAGAACAGATGACCTAGTAAATACATTCATTTGATTAGTAAATTGATCCATTTTCTGCGTTTCGCTACCATAGGATGTATTTATTTGCATTATTTACATTTTATTTTCATTTGTATTTATACTTGTATTTTTATTTGCATTATTGGTTAAATGTAAGATGGGACTGTTCAGTCCCAATTTCGCCAATAAAGACGTATGTATATATGTACTTATGTATGTATAGTGAATATGTTACTTAGCTAGTTACCTTATTGATTATCCTGATTGAATTTTTCTATCAGCTTGGAAGTTTTTGAAGTTTAGTGAAGGAAGGAAAGGTTAGAATCTTAACCTTCGTTTTCTTGTGAATTCCTATGAACATATTTCGTAACTGCTGTTTTATTTGGGATTTCTTTCGAGTTTAGAGGATCATGGAAGATATTTTCGAACTCAATCGACGATTGATGTATGCGATGGTAGACGTGCTAATTTTATGCTTAAACCGATTCCCCCCATTTCGGTAATCTAAACTGAATTCATCCCTATTTTAATAATTAGTGTTGATTCCCACTTTCAGTTCAATTTTGGCTGCTAAAAATAATTTGTACAAATTAAATTTTACTATGCTTAGTTTTATGAATAAAAGCACGATTAATTAAACAGTGAAGTCGAATTTTGTTGGTGAAAAACTAAGCGTAAATTTGAAGAATAACTATACTCTTAATATTAGAAATACTATCATAATTTGTAATTTCAACTTTTCAATTTGCACTTCTCATTTCTGTTTTGAAATATCTTATAGCTCTTATTGTGCAGAAAAGCTTTTCTGTTTATAAATCCATTTAATCATAATTTTCGAAGAATTAACAGGTGATTTCTTGAAGAAAGATATCGTTATATAATTTCGAACTATAAAGCTCAAATTTTATTTATTGTCGAATAAGATGACGGTGTGACATATTTTGCTCTTGCAGAAATGGATTTACTCGTTTTTGAAACAGTTTAAATGATGATTTCTCTTGAAGATGTAAATGATGCTTAGATGACCTGTTATCCAAATAGTACATTTTGGAAAAGAATGGAAAGCCTCCAGTGAAATTTAATGCGCAACGCACTCAAATATTATTGCAAACTGATGGATCAATCATACATAATTCATAGCGAAGATTAGTTACGTAAAACTGGAGTATAGTGGGGTTCTAAGTTTTGGAGTTCCTCTGTTTCAGGCGGTAGATACTCGGATCTCGATGCCATAAATTTTTCCATATTCCAGCATATCAGTCCATCTCTGAAACCTTTTTTTTTCGCATCTGCGCAGATGTTCCCAGAGTTGCTGCAGCGCAGATAGATTAACACCCCTCCCCTTTTCTCATCTTCATTTTTTCCCTCTGCCCCTTGGATCGACCATAACTCCATCTGGTGTCTCCTCCCTCAATCACCCACCCCTCACAAGAGCACTTACCTCTTTGTCGTTGCTGCCTTAAACCTCTCTTAACCCCTGGAAACTTGTTGACTTTCGCTGTAGGCTCGGATTAATGGGGGAAAGTGGTGTGGGACAAGTGTAAATAACTCCTGGCGCACTTCTTTTGAGTCACTATTGGATGAGAGCTCGCTTAAAGAGCGCGGAGAACCATATCTCAATCGGATGGATTGAAATGGATGACTTTCGAATATTTAGGAAAGAGCGCTCTTCATCGAGTGGGCGAGGAATTTCTCCATCTCGGCGATAATTAAAGAAAAAACGCTGGAATTTGCAGCAATGGTGGGCTAAGTGAGTGGATTGGTTGCTTTGCTATGGACCAGCAGTTCCCAAAATGGAGTTCACTTCGAAATGTTTGAGGAGGATGTTTTCCAGGAAATTATGCTAATGACATTTCGCGAAAGCTCTCTTCGGCGTGATATTATTCTTACCCCATGAAATCTCTCGTTTCTTTGTTTTCGGCAGCTTAAAATTGTTATCATCGGCGATTTACTTCTTTATAAGCCAGTTTTAGTTTATTATCGTACATCACTATCAAAGTTAGTACGATGAAAAAGTTAATAGAAGGTAGCTGGAGGTCAGGAAAGCACTGGGTAGGAAAATGGTTTTCGATGCTGTATAACTCAAGAAAAAATGTATAATCCTGTTATAGTGATTTCACCAGAAGTAGGATAATATGAATGGATAAATATGTGGAATGTGTAAACATAAGATTGACGAAAAAGGTGATTGACTCTCTTTTTAGTTTTGGTTAAGTTTCAATCTCTCCAATACGGTTAAATATTTGAAAGAAAACCAACTGAAATTGCAATGAATGTATATCATATTTCCTATCCTCTGTAGAGGACCTCTCAAAAAAGTTACATATCTCAATATTGCTCTGGGGTAACAAACAATTAGGTTCTAAAATATACTGTTTGAAATTCAGGTTTACTTTCGATTGACAGTTACTATTAAGAGTTTTGAATGGTTGAGTGAAAATGCAATTTAAAATTGTGTGAGGATGTCTCTGATGTGAGAGAAATCTCCTTCATATTGCCCTCTATCCTTATTGTCATTCAACCTTTTTGGCCGGACTACATTATGAAAAGATGCCGCTTAAGCCGAAACCAAACGTCTTAATAAAATCAAGCGAACAATACATGGTTTGCTTACCTTTACGCATCTTTGTAGTCGAATCCGTTTTGTAAAAAACTTTACGACAATGTATTCCAGTTGTCCTTTCAATTACTATTTTCCTTTAGTATTGGTTAAGAAAAATCTGTCCTTCTTTCCCATTGAAATATTTTCCATGTTTTATATAAGGTTCATTAACGTACCACTTGACATCTCTGCATCATCATCAACCGCTCCACTTGACTAAGAGTTATTTCGTAAGTACATTTTCATGATTCCCAGTCATCTATTTTAGCTTAGCGAATTCTCCGCTGGCTAAAATTGCTCGTTGGCTAAACCAGGTCACTCTCCGAACGGTGTTAAGGTAGAGTTTATTTTTTATTCCTGTTCCATCGGCAGAAAATCATCACTCGTTTACAGTCTGGCATGTTTTATTTCGTCTCGATTTCTTTCTACCTCCGCTGTTCCAACAATATGTATTTAATGCTAATTCGTCTCGACACTTGAAGCGATTGCTTTGAGCATCGCTTTTATTTTTCCGACATACTTTATCTCTCGTCGGGAACGATTTTCCTAAGTGGAGGACCCGAAGCTGCTTTTCGATGCCTATTTTATTTTCTTTCCTTTAGTATGAACTTAGTTTCACCTATAGTTGACACTTAAGCTTGGAAATATCGAGTTAATGCAAACCACTAAATTATATTCGTTTCTGTCAAAAATCTAAAATTTAAAGGGTAAAGTTTGCTTCGAACATCTTTCTGTCCACGATTAGCCACCGATAGCGTTGGAGAGAGCTTATTATGCAAGATTATGAATGAGAATTTAAGTTTAACTTTTTTCATAACTGAGTGCGTCGCAATTGCCCTTCAAAAACAATTTTCATTGAGTTCAGTTGAGGGAACCTAAATAATTCAGCATCATTCATACCTATAGGAGCTTTCATATCATCGCAACTATGAAGAAGACTAAAAGAAATGAAAACTTCAAGTTGCTCTTTCCTACACAAGAGAAATAGAAAAAATCAATTTAACAATCAATTTGTATAAAGCTACAGGAACTGAATTCTCTTACTCAAAATTAATCTTTCGTTATCACTTGGATCAAACTTGGGATGATTTGAAACTAAAAATATTCCAATTTTCTGCTGCATCTCGACTCACGATGAGGGTTTTTAAGCTTTGTTATTTTTATCATCGGTTTTAGACGAATATACGCGGTCGCTCCGACTACCACGATTGGAGTATTTTTCAATTGTTTTTGTGTAGGGTAGAGAAAAAAGTATATTTAATTTACCACTGTCTCTGTCTCGTTTATGATTTTTTAGGAAGACTACTGAGGTATGCAAAGATAGTAAACGGATTAATTTTTAGCTTGAATAGCTTGATTATCTTTCAACCTATTTATTATATCCATTTAGATGTTATGCGGAAAATCAGTTTTTAAATACGCAATACTTCTTAACCCAGATTGTAATCTGCAAAATTTAAAGTAGTGATTTGAAGGTGGCTGTAAAAAGTACACTGTGAGATAAACAAAGGAAATCGTAATCTTTAGTGAGCGGTAAAAGGAACTGGAACTTCACCAGCATAAGCCCAAAAAAATTGTATTGAGAAAATCTTCTCGGGTTCTCAAACGGTTTAGATCATGAGAAACCGACGTTTCAGTCGCCGAAACTTGGTAGCAATGTTCACGGTTTTGTGACAGTATTCCTTCAATGAAAATGAAAATAATATCCTCTTGTCCCAGTGTTAAATTATATATTATCATTAAACGATAGAAAATTTGGAAAATTAACTATGATTATTAGGTATCCTAATTTACACTCAGAGTATTGAATTAGATTACGCCAAATCGCCATTAAATCTCCAACCTCCCGAGTAATACGCTCTCTGGACCGTCTATTGGTCTATTTAAATCTTGGATACACTTTCACATCGTAAAAGACTGATGCTAACACATTCATGAACGCCCCCTTAGTCTGAATAGATTTCGTCTTCACCTCCTGTGCTGTCACCCGTACTTCCTTTCTAAACTACTAACCGCAGAGATATCCGATATCATTCCATATTTTTTATCTTTCCTTTCCTCCAACTACCACACCTCCACGTTCCAGAAAACCCGCGATCACTTCCCCATCAACTCTATCACTACCATACCGTGCATTTCCTCTTAGTTTCTGATTTGGTGTTGGTTCACCTTCCCTCCGCACCGCGTCTCTACCTCCAACGCCAATCGCGCGGTTCTTATTCCCTTTTGCATGCATGGCTTTCCCAATTCCCACCTTTCGCTCCTACCGCATATTAAATACCAGAGAGGTTTCCTCCAGTTCATTCCCTCGTTTAAATGTCTCCATATCTAAATTTTTATTTACTTTGTCTCGTTATCACTGTCCCAAATCAACCCTTATCTCTCCTTTTCAATATTTTTAATTCTTTAAAATTTACTAAAAACATTACTTTCTTTGTGGATTACGATTTGTTATTTGTATTCAATTTTTAGCCAAGATTTTTTTCTTTTAGCTTTATTACTATCGTTCCAATTTAGAATTTCATGTTCAACTCATATTAAAATTTCTCATTTCTTTTGTTAAGTATGGGACATCTGCTGAATTTTTTATCGTAAAAATAATTCTTCCTCAATTTTTGTATTGAGCTAACTGTTCTGTTTGAAATGGAAGTTGATAACATTAGAAATATATTCAACGGAATTGCGAGTATCCTTGTGATATTCCATGATTGGAGAAATGAATCAGGAATTGTTTACTCGAGGAAACTAGATTCCGCTTTAATAAATTTGTAGAGCAAAGTTTTTTGCAGCATTAGGATCCAGCTTTCTCGAGAAAAATTTTAATGATTTATTTCCTTAATAATACTATTATTTTCTCGTTTCACTAGTCCCATATTCAATATTTTTCCGATATAGTATTCGATGATTTTGAGTTAACTATCGGTGTACTATAAATACAATATTATCATAATTCATGTAGAAAGCTTCTCCTGTGGCTCTCAGAGTGGTCCTCAGGGACTGCGAACTGTTGAGGGAAGTTGATTGCGATCTGTTAGAGATTTAGAAAACATATGTGTGAATTGTAGCAATGAAATAGCTTACAGTTTATATCACTTCAAATTAGACGGATGGCTTTCTGAAATATAACTATCAGAATAATAAACGGGTTACCCTTTTATAATTTCATGAAATAATTTCCCTTAATTAATTAAAATGTACTAACTTAACTGAAATGATAGCTTGAATGTGTCAATCGTAGGGTAGTTGGCGCTAAAATAGAACGTGCCAGTGCCTAGAATAGAATGTGCCAATAAACACGACTTTGGTGCTAGATGAAGAAAATGAAAAATAAAACAAAAGTTAATTTTTCCATATTTTCGTGAATTGGAAAATAGCTGCGCATGCACTACCGCTACATCTTTTAGCCTACTCATTGCATTAAAAATCTGCTGGATTTAAATCACTGCGTGGATTTAAAATTTTCTTCGTATAACCATTCTCTATTAGATTCTGCACCTTACAAAAGCTGAGCGATGCAATGAAAACTGCGACCTCACGAGTTTGATCTTGAAATTAGGTGCGATATAGCTCACCTCTCCGAATCCTTTAATTCATAGCTAATACGCTAGATTTATCTTCTAAGTAAAATAGGCGCATTAGTTCATGACGGAACTACTTGTTCCTCATCCGCACTTAATTTATCTCATCTCCATTCACACACTCCTCTCTTAACGGCGTGTGAACTAGCATTGCAGAGGGGTGAGAAAGGCCGACGCAAGGGGTTAAGTGCCCGAGTGCGTTAGCAGATTTATATCTATCCCATCGTAGGCAAGTTATCCTCTCACAGCGAGAATAAGGAGGGTGGTCGCTAGATTTACGTACCTCATCCCCCTTTTTTAGCGTCCAACCTTCTTCGTCCCATCCTCAAACCCTGCTCTACCTCTTCTGTTTTTCTTGGTGCACTTTATATCCCAGATCATCGCTCTTTAGTAATAAAGAGTCGTCGTAGAATTAGTATATTATTAGAAGTAGTCGTATTTTTTGTCTCGAGCTCGATGGTTAATTCTGTTTCTCTTTTTGCAGGTAAGCTTTTGAGGTGTCGTGATGGGTAGATGTGATATACCTGGTTAGAAACCTTTTCTGAGCCTGCTTTTCTTGTCAAAATATTCCACCTACTTCTAGATTGGAGTCGCAATTTGAAAAAGGTAGGGTTACGAAACTTAATTTTTCTCGTAATAATATTTTGGTGCCCCATCCCGTTTTCTTCATTCGATGTAAGGGAAGGGATAATTTAGTATGGTTGAATATGGTAATAACTAAAGGAATAAGTGTCGTGTGCGACAACTATCATGACAGGTTATATGAATCCCAGCGATTTCATAATTAAGAATTATCGAATCTATGATAACCATTTAAATAACGAGCAGGATTGAGAAACGCCCTCGAGACTATGAGAGTGTGTCGCAAATTTCAATTCCAGCAACTCATTTCCCTTGCGTCCAGTTTTCGTTGAAGTTTGAAAAACTCATTGCCTGTGAGAATAAGTGCAGTTTACTATTTTACATTTCTGGACAATTTTCCATTTCCTCTGAGTCCAAAGCGGAGGCAATTATATAGCGCTTGAAACGAAAGATCTCCGCTTTGCATGAGTTTTTTGTATTGGAAAGAATTCGTAGAGTTTAGATAATTTTTTGACTTTCGCGGAACAATTTTTCATATTCAATTAATCCAGTATACCTACCATCTAAGTGTATCAGTATAGAAATTTTTAACGAAATCAACTAAAACTGATAACAATCGTGACTTTTACTAAATTAGTCAATCAGGAACCCCTATCGTGATTATATCGGAATTTCTCCACTTTGAAACTATTTTATTAGTTATTATAGTCTCTATAATCGTCGATTAACTTAAAAATTATCTGAGGAGGACCTTTGGCATTAAGAAATCTTGTATTACGTCATTTTTAAAAACGTATATCAGATTTACAAGAAACCTTTGGAGAGAAAAAAATTTATTCCTGATTGAATAAGATAGATGATGAAGATTATTCAACTTACATCTCTTTTCGATCATAAAGTTTAGGATAATGACTTATGTCAAAAACTTAGGTTCTTGCATCAAAAGTGCTTCTCTCATCGCATCCTTCAAAAGTTTCCAATAAGCAACTTCCATGGTATGCAAATTTAGTTACGAGTTATTTGGTAGATAAAGAGTATTGCATACGTCATGTTCTGGTATATATTTAGTATTTTTTACTAAAATCAGCTTTTAATTGGAAGCGCATTGGAAGATACATCAGGAGTGCCTTTTGTTTTTCTCGCATCACGGAGCATGCTCACGAATGCAAAAGACAAGCATATCTTTGGAAATAGGACATAAAATATGAAGCGATGTTATATGATCCTTATGTAGAGGATAGAGAGAGTTTTTAGAAAAGTCCCGTGCTGCAATCACGTGGTATTTCTTCCTAATGTTACAGGCATCGCTGACTGCAGTGCTTACGCATAACATGATGTACGCTCACCATTAGCGTTGTGTGTGGATTACTTAATGTATCGGTTTTATTTATGGGCTAAGAGGAGCTTTAGATCCCATCAGAACATTCCACTTGCCTTATTAGGAATTTGATTTGGTAGAAAACTATTTAATTAACCTTTTTTATCCATTCAATATTTCTAACTGCTGTAATTGCTCCTTAAATAATCTCTCACGTTCCTATGCTATGTACGTGATCGTAATTTCTTAAATTGATGTAAGATTGTTTCATTGAATGTTTTGTCTGTTTTCCGCCATTAACATGACTTATTGTCAGACAAATCAATAAACGTTTTCGAAAATGGGAAGTTTTGATGCCTCATCTATAGTTTTAATTATTGCTATTTGTCTCAATATTTACCACCGGTATAAAGCAAAGTAAAGAGAAGATAAAGAAACAAACATTTCGACATTTTCAACAATAATGTTGAATAAGTACGCAGTAAGGAATGAAATACTATTGTACTCGCGTTTCATTTCTATATAGAACGCTAATTAATGGCAAAAATTTTGACCAGCATTCGGGATACTCCGCAAATACTTCGAAGCTTCAAATATCTTGTATTGAAGCATATAGGGTTAGATCTAAGAAGGGACTTTTTAGTCTCAATCTCGCCCGAATCAAGAATATTATTATTTTTAGGACGATCATTTTCGCGACGACAATCAGTATAACTTTAGCCACAATATTTATTTCATAAGATTTTCGCATATTTTGAGGAAACTGCTGCTCAAGCCCGTTGAAACGAAATCGCGAATATTTCCGTTTTCGCTTTACTTTTAAATCCGTGAGAACCGTTTTAAAGTTATGAAAGCTAGGTTCTCACGTACATGTGTGAAATTATACTTTTCATTTGTTAAGATTTTTTCGTTTGGAGTGAGAAAGTCACCGAGTAGAAAGGAGTCTTTTCTGTAAAAAAGGGTTTCAAGATATTACCTACGGATATAAATTTTGAAAAATTCATCGTCTACTCTGGCAGTCCTTTACCTCGGTTACAGCTGCTTCGACTATTCTTTCTCGTCTTTACCGATTCCAGATTTACCTCAATCGAACAGCGTGTGAAAGTCGATCCCCGAAAGAATCTGGAAAGGGTTGCGAACTTTCAAAGGAAAGGGTTTTCTGGTTTTTATCGAAAAAGTGGCATATTTACCATTTACGGTACTTTTTTTGCTCCTCATGTGACCTCCGGTCAGAGGGTGGGGCACCCTTGCAGGTGACAGGTCGGTACGGATAGGGTTGAAAACCCTTTGCGCCCCTTACCCCTTCACCGGCCCGACCCCATCCAGGTGGAAGGGATAACCCTTTTTCCTGCGAGAAATACGGGTACAAGGGCGTGGTAGCGATTTTTTAGTTTCGCGTTTTTTAGCTGTAAATACAAAGGGTTCGACGTGAGGAATGGCCTCATGTACTTTTTTCCGTAACTTTAAGGTTTTCTCCGCGGTTTTTTACTCATCTGCCAAACTCTTTACGATTCAGGTGTTTGGCGATTTTTTCCATTCGCACACTCGGAAAAAAGGTCTGGGAAAGAGTTACGAATTCCTCATTTTTGGAGCTCTCTCTGGGAATATCCGTTGGACAGACATTTTATATGGATCAATCGAAAATCGTTCTTTTTGCCTACTTTATGTTCCCATAGCGATTCCTTTTCCAGAAGTCCGTCATTCAGTGACTTCAGGATTTAAAACCCAAGCTAAACCGTTAGAGATCGCTGAACTTTTTTTGTACTCCATCCAATTATTTCCTTCAGTGCGCTACGAATCCATGTCTTTTCTGCACACTGTATAAAATTAAAATGTTAGTTACGATCTCGAAGAATCGATAAATTTTTATGGCCATTCAAAGATTAATGAGCATCACGTGAATTAAAGTAAAAGGTATACTTATGATGCATTTCTTTTAGTTCACGGTAGGCTTCGCTAGACTAATGATGAAAATCAATCGCTGAAACCGACTGTTTTCGGAAGAAATAATAAAAGAATATCTTCTTTTCACATTGTATTTTGGGATAAATTGTGCATTCTTCTGTGGGAATATTACTCGAGGTTCGAAAATGGAATATACTGGAGAAAACGGGGAATATTACTTACTTCGAAGGAATGTCGTTATGCCTCGCGATATTCCGTTGTTTTGAACTAAGTTTCGCTTCGCTTTTCCTGTGCTTCGTGGAAATCTTCAGAGATTTCCTTCAATGTCCAAACCAAGCGTTGAAATCTCTTTTCTCGTATTCCCCGTATGTTTTCTAACGATTTCTTTGCGAATCTTGTCTCCATCTAATTTCCAGTTTTGGAAAGGCTTTACATGTGAGTAAATTGGTAATTTCTCAGATGTTAACGATTCTCTCGATCTCTCCTTAAATTCTTTTTTGCTCTTACTGTTAATCTATCTCAATATCCTTTGACTTCTTACTTGGAAAGCTATACATTCGTTGAATTGTTGGTTCTTATAGCTCATATGCTATCTATGCTATTATATAGGAAAGATTTTGAGATTCCTTAGTCAGTAAATCAGTGATTTCAGATTATGCGATACTTACAATATACTGGGAGCGATTCCTTTGGCGATTTTTTTTGGCGTTATCATATAGTTGAAATATGATTGATAGCTATTCAAAATAATTTCTTATTTCTATTGAATTAGTTTTATTACTTCTGGCAGTAAAGTAAATAAAATATAGTCAACAATAGGGAAGATAGAGGACTTAAAAAGATTAAGAATTCACCCTCTCCATTTAACTTAATGGTAGGCACATAATGTGGATTTCCTACTTTTCTCAAGTTTCCTGTAAATTAATCATTGAATGCTTCCGTTTTGCTATTAAAGCAGTCAGTTTGTACGGTATTCAGTCCAGTGGTCGGTTTGAACCGCAGATCTTCTAAGCTATCAAAGGCTCTGGAGAGGAAATGTGGCCTACTAGGAAATATGAGCAGAGAGGAAGTTTTCCTGCACTCTTTCCTCACTGAGATTCATTCATTTCTCAGAAAGACAATTCATTCATTGGCATGTAATGAGTGCAGCTCAATGGTCCTATAGATAAAACTTTTCATAGCATTAAAATAAGGAGTGATCAGGGTTAATGCCATTATTTTGCATAAGTAGCTTTCATTTTATCAAAGTATCATTTATCACATATTATCCCGTACTCAGAGACAACAAATATTCTATTCACGATATAGTTGCAGGGATCTTAAATCAGTATTCACTGCTTAACTTGGATTGTTATTATTGTATGTAATGGGAACATGAGTTAACTATTCTTCGATCAATCGCGGCCTATCAACGTATCACTTTTCTCTTCGTTTAATATATTTTTAATGAATGCATTGTTTTTATATAAATGAAACGCATACCAATTGGAGTTTTATCATTTTTACGCTGGAATGAAATCGCAGATCAATCTAAGTCTACCCAATCCCAGGGATTTTTCATCTTTTTGAAGTCAAACCAAATGGCCTGCCTTTCTTCACCCATTATGACACATTTCCGAAATTTAGGATCCAAAATGTGTTTGCCCATGTATGCGTGTTGTATATGTCTCACGTCTTATACCTAGGGTCATATATGCTGTGCATTTATAAAAGGCAAATATCTTAATTAAAAATATCTTTAACGAAGAGAAAAATAATCAATATCTCAATTTAATATCTCAACGGCAAATAGTTTCCGTTTCTCGGTAATATTCGTTTTTCCCTAAGCTAATCAAAGTCATTCAAAGGGTCTTTTCTGTTCTTCCCTCGATGTTCTTTGGTCGATTAGATTCACTTATTTGAATAAGCAGCGCTTGGCATTATCCCCCAGCATTCTTCTTTACATCAAGTGGCAGATTCAAGGGGCGTGTTCTTCATCACTACCCTTAGGGCTACACCGACACCCCCATTAAACCCTTTGGCACCCTTGTGATTCATGTTCCCCTAACCTTTAGGGATGTCTTCCATTCCCTCTACATTGTGGCTTCCCGGCAGTGCGAGTCGTGATTAATTATGGGAAAATAAAACGATTGTTCCCCGGTTTTGCCTATGTCCGTTGGTTTCTTTATAAGCTTAACTGATGTCTCTTTTGGGAATTGTCATTTCACCTATTGTTATGGGATATCAAGTAATTTCTGTGTTTGTTATGCTAAATTGTACTTTCCTTAGAGCGCAGAATCTTTTTTAAGGGCAATTCTTCTTTAGAAAGATTTCAGTCTCTAAAGACGGATGAAACTATTTCATGCCTTCCCATATACCAGTCCATTTTTTATGGAAGACATTCTTTCCTTTACTTGAAATTCCTTGCTTCCTTATCCCTACAGACTTACGCTACCTTGATATGCGAATTAAAATATTAAAAATTTTATTATTTGAAACTACCTACCTCTAGTAACAACCTACAGAAGTATCTGTTTCGGCCGTAATACTGATAATATTACTTTTTATTTTGATATATACTCGTATATATGTATAAAAATCTTTCAACTTTTTTTGAATGGCTCATACAAATCGATGAGTTTTAGAAGCTTTTCTCGAAGATGGTGTAAGTTCTCCACCGTTCAGAGGGGGACGCGAAGAAGCGCTAGCTGCTTCTCATGGTATGTTTGGAAATTTTAGGTGATCATTTTTTATGCTAATGATGCAGATGAGAAATCGAATTTCAACATACTTAAATTAAGTAAAGTGTCTTGATATTTGATGTAGTCAATATTTTAATAATTTTAATTAGAGTCATCAAATTATTCTTTTCAGTAATTTTGAGAGCTGATTTTGCAAGCTATTGATTCCTTTTAATTTATTCATGCCGATTGATCAAAAATGTGCGAAACTTAAACATTGATGTAGTAGAAAGTAAATTGTTTGAATAATTTATTTGCATACCGCAGTTTATCAGGATAACATGGAAACCCACCAAGTTCATCCTGCGGTAATGGATCCCGATTGGCCTCCAGAGACCGCGTATTAATTATTAATGCCTCTCGGGATTGTAACCAATCCGTAATTTCTCTCTTCCTTTCAAAATAAATCCGGCAAAGGGAGATAACTGTCGTTGCAAACCGCCTGGGATCTGCCCCTAACTCAGCACCACTTCCATAGAAAGGTCTCTACCAAACAAATCGCAGGGATGCGAAACCGGTAATGAGAAAGGGTTATGTAATCGAGGGAGCGTGTGCTCAGTAGAGAAGCTGTCATGGAAAGCCAATAAATGCATTATAGTAGACCCCATCCATTGTGCCAGATGAGTGCTATTGAAATGAAGGGACAATGTGGACCCGCATTCGGCAATATGGGATTGCAAATCCATGATTGGCGGATCCGTACGGACGCATCCATGTTTTAGTATCGTAAGCGATGTACATACGGTAATCATCGTAAAATAACGAAAATTTTGCTTTTAACCGGATGAGGTGCTTATGAAACAAGCATTGATCCAAGGTTATAAGTATGGACTAGCAATATGAACGATATCTAGGTCGTAAACGCTTTAAATAATATTCGGACAGTATTTCGTGCAACTTATCTCGCGACTGTCTCCATCCTTATCGCAAATTTCAGTTGCCTAAACGGGGATGGACTTCGGCTCTCCTATAGCAAACGCAAAAGGTGGAAAGTATATATTCATTTAATATTTCGAGTAGAAAGCGTATTCTTAGACATAAAACACGAAAAATATAATTGTGATATCATAAGTTTCGATCTTTTTATACGTCTATAGTTAGTCGAGAATTAAATTCACGGAAGTAGGTGTCCACAACGTTAGTTTATCTTTAATTTTATATTATGAATTGACGATGTGTTATGTGATCACCGTGGTTTTATTGATTTCCTACATTATTTTTCTTGATATAAACGTCTAGAAGTTATGAAATACACAGAGGCGGCCGAAATATTGTGAAAATCTATAGCAAGAAATTAGAATGATGCCCACTTCACTTTTATAAAAATGTTATACTCCAGAAATACTATAACGTTATGATTTATTCATTGTTTAAAATCAGAGTGAGATTAGATTTCCTTGGTAAGTTTCTATTTTTCTGTTTGTAGTTTGTTGTTTTCAAACTTAAATTCAATGTTGTAATTTAAGTGACCATAAACTATATTGGTTTCTCCACTGCCGTGCACTCCATGAGAGCTATGTTAGAAAACGATTGCTCATAAATTTACGTTTAAATATTTAAATTTATCTTAAAACCATACACGTGTTCCTAAAGAGTCGCATGTGGCTCGAGAGACGCTGTTTGCCGATTCACGGACGAACGGAAGCAATTGCTCATCTCTAAAAATTTATTTCTACTGAGTTAACTTTGCTCTGCCTGGGTTTTAGGGCTTAAATCGATTTTCAAGTCGTAAATGCCATCCTTGCGTTGGAAGAGCGCAAGGCATCAAAGAGTTGGCAGGATTCCGGAACATGCTTTCGCGAAAAATCCAACGAATTCCAACAAGACAGCTCCAAAAAATGAGAGGAATTTCCCCCAAAAAGATCACCCCAGCAGCAGCAGGCGGCCCTGCTGTCCTCAGGGTCCTCGAGGGTCGTGTTGCATCCATTGTGAATGAGGGCAGAGACGGATGGAGAGGTGCGGTAAATTGCGAAGGGAAAGACATTTTTCAGCCGACCATGGTTGTGCGCCCCCGTTTGATATTGGAGAGCGCTCTATTGGGGACTCCCGATGAGCAATGCGTCGGTTTGTATTTGGGGAGAAAGAGAAAACCGTGCCATTATTGGCTTTCGAACGATTTAATCACGCGGGTGAAAAACTTGCGCATCTTCGGAATTGCTTTTGGAGAGTCAATAAATCCGGTTTTGGGTTTCCGGTAAGTTTCGGAAAGGAGTTAGCGAGGAGGGGTACGTTTTTAATTATTTCACTTTAGTGAATGTCTCTCTCTCTTAGATTCATTCATATCGAATCCGTTAGATTAGCCTTCTCTGCCGTGATTGTTTTATTCATGAGCATTGGTTTTTGGTGTGGTAAATTTTACCGAGTATGCTAATGAAATTATAAAAAATCGATCTTAATCTATTATGTAGATACGATTAGTTTCGTAATAAATACTGTTTCATAATCGCTTCTGTAACTACAGTTATTCACAACTATAATTCTGAAACAATCAGCTAATAATATTGATGTAGCTGAGGGAAAGATGTAATGTTTAATATGTCAATTTCAGCGATAGATTTCGCTAAGGAAAAATTGAGTTCAATTTACATTAATTTTCCAGTTATCTGCATTCATTATCAGCTTGGATGATGTGCTTTCCATTCGAAGTCGTATCCGAGTAAGCAAGTATATTACTCGTTTATGGAGTCACTTCATCTACTTCTTGTAGTTATATCTAATCATATCCCTAAGATTCATCCCTTCCACGTTCCTGTATTATTGAAAAACTAAGTTTTCGGTTATGAAATACTATGAAGCAATACTTGCCAGTGATTTCCAGCGATTGATCTTTGCAAACCAGCCTCTTACTCAAACTTCGTGGCACAGTAAACGATGAAATCGTTAGTTTCAGTCAGAATTCATATGGTTAAAAGAATACGACACTCTCACTGTAATGGGAAATTTTAAAATCTTCGGAAAGAAACCAAATAACACGATAATATGCTTAGAGAAGAAAGTATCACAAATAAAGTTATGACGTTAGCGTATTGAATGTATTGAACTCTTAGATTCGTACTATGCGGAAGTCCAAGAGCTCATTTACATCACAAGTGGTTGTGAATTTTAGCATAGAGAGATAAGGTTTTTTTATGCTTTAAGTGTATTGAAAAAATGAACTTCCAGAAATTCTTCCCTTGCGCAGAATGCAATTGCAGAATGAATCCTGTACCCAAAAACCGCATCGACTTCATCATTTTGTGCCCGCCCGCGTTTTGCATATCCCTTTTTCATCCATCTTCATAAAGCAACACATTATTCAAACTCGACCCTAGCTTCGTGGGCGCTCTCGCATTAATAAAGATAACGTGTCAGTATCAATTTGGTAGAGGCCGGTGGAAAAAAATCAGTAACCGAATGAAAAGAGAGAGTTATCGAGGGAGAAAGTTAATGGCACTCCCTCTGGAGGGGTTTGAATGATCTACTGCCATCAGTTGGATCGGAGTGTGAGGAGGGATGTGGTGGCGACCATTGTTTGCATTCTCTCTTCCTTTTCTCCGCCTATGCGGTGTTAAATGATAGCTCCATCTGCGCGCTATGGCTCCTCCCATTCATACATCCACCCGACGTGCATTTTGTTCCCTTGGGGCTGAAGTTTTATGTGTTACTTTATCATGGCGCGATTAATTATTATCATTATTATTTTATTTTATAAATAAATACCTTAATTTCCTCTCGGAACCACTTGAAGATGCATTTTATCCTGAAGTGATTGAGTCGTTTTTTCGTCAATATGAAGTTATATATGCTGCTTTGAATTGCAGAATGCAGTCTTATAATCTCTTCACCGTAAATAATCTTTTATTCATTTACTATTATAATGAATTTCTTCAGGTAGCAGCTCCAACTACTGTCTAAGAAATCTTAAACACAATCCACAGTTCCTTACACCAGAAGTCTTATACAGATAAACATTCAAAATTACATCTCTTGATTTAAAAATAGTGTTAGAACACCACACGATTACTGCAAGACTAAATTTACCCCCCTCCATCCTCTGGTACCCCTAGTAATACATTTGGTGGACATACTGTACCTAACGTACGTGTCACAGTTTACAACGTTCCCTTTCACGCTAAATGTCGCTTCATAATTTTCACATCATTACATTTACATTCCCCGTAACATCCGTCTTTTTAACTTTGAAAAACTATGATACCGGTGCCTTAGCTAGGAAACATTCGTTTTTCCCGGACTCTTAACTCGGGACCTTGATGTTCAAAAGCTAGAAGACAGCTGTAGATACACCGGCGGAGGATCCCGACGAAATTCTAAGTGAAGTAAACGTATTTAGAATAAAAGGAAACGTCTACATAAGTGAAGGCAAAGGGTGAAAGAAGGGTTTGTTCATTCACCTCGTTAGAAATTTTATCAACCAATGAGTCGACAATGACTATTTCCGTTAGAAAATTATCCCCCTCCTGCATCAACATTTTCATGCGAATTGATTACGTATAAAGCACAAATTGAAAACATATTTTCAAATGTATCGTTAAGAATGCGCGCAAACATTATCTAACTGTGTGCGATAAAATGTACTTTAAATCGAAACGAGAATAAATTTTACGGGCTATATGATTATACATCTTTTTATCTTAGGATAAAAATTTTTGAGGATGAAATATCTTTAGAAGACTACAAAATTGACAGACCGATTTAAATCTTTCAGTGTGCTTCTTTCCGATCAGTCCTGTTCTAGGGTATTGGAATAAAAGACTATATATTTTTAGTGAAGCCACCGAGAAATGGAAAAGTTGACGATTAATACGATTTTTCCTTCGTTGAGTAGAGTGATAAATTTTTCCTTTGAAGATAGTCTGTCCTTGCACGAGAGTTACTTGTTGTTTCTAGGCGTCCTTTCTCTCATCTGTATGCACCTTTAATGTCCCTTCCCCATCTGTTATTAATATGCCACACTCCGCTTGTCGTATCCAATCGTTCGATGGCGGGCCATGAGTGCGGATAAGAATGCGCCCCGAGCGACTCAATTGTTTTGATGAGCGGTAATGGATTGAGATCGAAAGAGATGAAGCTGTCTCCACTGTGTAACCGAGATGCGACGTTTTTTTCGTCTCACGCCATCTGGTGAATCAGTATGGTACATTCTTTATTCTTGAATCATATGGCGCCCTCGCTGTAGTTCATAGGAGAGGGTTTCGGCTCCCCTTGTATTAATTATAGGAGTTACCTCACGAATGGAATTGGAAGAATCTTCAGTATTTTAGGTTGAAGAACCTTTCAGGAAGTGGATAGCATTTATTAGTTAAACGCGGAACTTTGAATATCCAGTGTAACTTAAGTATAGCTTATTATGAATTTCATGAAGTCTTTCTGCTTTTAGCGTTACGATAGTCAGTTCTCGATAACAATGCTCCATCTATCAAAAGCGCTCTCATGTATTGCTTTATCACGTAAAGAAAATTTCTCCAAAAACCCGAAAATCAAACAAAGATATAGACATTGCAATCACTGAATATTCTCTTAACATATTTTTTAGTATTCGTTTAAATCCTCTGTTTTCAGTGGGTAGAACCTACTGTTTTTTTCCGAAATTATGATCATAAAAATATTGCTATAGTTATTGCTGAAAGGAACAATCATTCCGTTCTATGTGGATGATAATTTGGTATGACTCGAGAAACAACTCCAGTAATTCAAGACTGTATGTGTATGAATGTACTCAAATAATACTCAAAACTGTATTTGTATGAAACATCAAGATAAAAACGAACTGACGGCACAGAATCATAGTATTAGTAGTAGTAGTCATTAGTAACAAATGACAAGATGCAATGTTTTGAATCCTTAATCGTATTTTGGTGTCGATCTCGAGATAAAGTGTTTAAAAGTTTAATGGTTAATCATCGTCATCTCAGCATAAGCTGGACGTGGATTGGACATGGATGCATTTGTTAACGTTATCATCATTACCGTAACTAATTCCCTAAATATCGCAAACGAATCACGACTCGAACAGATGGTCGCTCGCAACATCGCGAACTCTTGCAGATATTCGTGTCGGTGAGATAATTCCCCCTTCCCACTCCCAAGAGCTATAAAACCGGGATCGAGAGGTGCAAAAATAGTTCAATTACAGATTCGGCGTTTTTACGCCCTCCGTCTAGAGTCGCCCGTAAAAAAAGGTAGGAATTTCAAGGCGGGACGAAAGCGGGCATTTCCTTGCGAGAAGAGGAGTGGGAAGGTGACAGTGACTTACGAAGGGAGCGTGGGTTTTCCTGGAAGGCAGAGTACAGGGATGAACTTCGAGAAATTTGTGCTCCGAGACATAATTCTCTCCCAGCCTCGGACCCTCACACCAGTTGAGGTCTTCCACGCTCCCCCGCCTCACTCGTCGTACGTTACGACCCACCTCCTCTTCGCACAGCTATTTTTTTCCACCTCTCATATGCATAAGAGTGGAACACACAGGTTGATCCCAGCGGGGAGTGTCAAGCCCTTACCATCGACTTCCTCCCCCGATATCAGGTCGTGGAGCGCGCGCCTCGTAAATTTTGCCCCTTTTGTCTCTCATATCGGGGCAATTTGGGCCATGGAAGGGAGGCTCTCCTCTCAGCGGTTCGTCTCCCTTTTTCTCATGTGTTCCCGTATGGGATGCTGAACGCTATGGGTCCGGCGACGTGAATTGAGACTTGAGAAGAAATAAGAATATTTTAGCATGGATATCCTTTCTGGATGTGTAATTTGGAAGTTACCTCTTGGTCATTGCTGGTATTTTCCGGTTCTCAACGGATTATTTTCCGTCCAGTGATGTGAATCAAAGATATTCTCCGCCATAAACCGGTGCCACGTAGTAGAAGAAATCGTAACCTTCCAGGATTTCATAAAATGAATCTCAATCGGGTTAACATATTGTTATAGTTAGCGAATCGTTGCTCATTTCTCATATCTGAAATATGTGTAAATTACGAGAAAAAATTGCAAAGGAAAATAAAACACTATTTTTTCAAGCATTTCTCTATCATTTCTTATTAAACCAGCAAGTTTATTGTTGTATTATATTTGTGTGCCATACTCCTTTTCTTTCATTAGGAATTTATAGAAGTGACAGGTCAAATTTTCTCCTTTCCTTTTAAAAATTGCATAATTAAATATGAATATCTTTCAGCTTGAGCTTATATTTAAGGCGTCAAGAAGACGTAACTAATATTTCAGATTATTGGGTTTTTTACACAAAATTATTACTCATAAGATACATTCTAAGCAATAGGGTTTTCGCACAAAATTATATCTTACCAAGATATATTCTGAATAACTTTGAAGACTGAAATAAAACTGAAAATGAGACGAAATACATTTTTTATCTTTTAAATAGATCGGCGCTTTTCATAAATCTTGTATGTGGCCATAATTTATTTTCTTAGCGGAATTTTTGCACCATTTAGGACAACTATTAATTATGCTTATTGTATAAAGTTCTCTATTGACTTTCTTCAACATTAAAACCTCCGGACGCTTTTCCATATTAGATAGTTCTAATTATTTAAGGATGTCAACTAATATCTTTCATCATATAGTAATATTGTTGCTCTTTATCACCTGAAGTTATGAAGTCCTGAAGTTATATTCTTTGCTCGTAGGCCTATTATCCATAGTGCATCTATTTAACGGATTAATACAAACGAACTCATTCACCCGAGGCAGAAAAAAGCTTAGGCTCAAAGGCAGTGTGGCCTTAATTTAAGTAAATATATCAAATTACAATAGTGAATGCGACCCATTTACATCCTCCTAGATCCATAAAGAAGGTTCTTATCAGCATCTCCTTACCCCTTTTTAAAGAGGCCGCATAATAAGACCAGAGGAAGGGACGGCGCATCTCATGACATTAAGTTTTCATTTTGCACAAGGGAGCATTAAAACATCAAATTCCGTGAATTCCTCACCGTCCTTTCGTCTTGATAGGGCGACCGCGTGAAGTATTGGCCATTCCGCGACACTTCCCTGACCCACAACTGGAGGTTCGGGTCGGGAAATTATGGTTATTTTAAAGGCGCTCTGGTGTGAGACCGTATAAAAGGGTCTAGAATTATAGGACTAGAGAAGGAGAAGGGGAGGGCTTCGAAAAAGGGACGGCAGAGGCTGAGGGGAAAAAATGTGTGGAGGAAAAAGATTTCCAGCTGCGATAATACACTCCTGTGTTTTTCTTCGCCCTTTTTCTCTCTCTGCCCCCTTTAAGAATTTCTTATATACGCTCGTAAATTCAGTTCCTGAAATCACGTCTCTAGACCTCCGCTCGACACCCGAAAGACCCTGCTTTAGACATTGTCACGCTCATTATCGCTCCTCGGATGATCTTCCATATACCTTCGGAGGATTTTCTTATCTTCTATATTCTCTTCACATTTCCAAACTGATCTCTATTTACGGAGTATACTCAAAATGACGATTTATTCGATTGTAGAAGAAACTTTCCTATCCTAATCTCCCGAATGAATGTAATTATTTTACAAGTGGAATTCGTTCAGAGAGGAATAGAAAGGTGCTTTTCGCCGAATTTCTTATAGAAAAGAACAAGCAAATGTCTTACTGAGATGCTATTCCTAATACTTAAGACGTATTTAACAATATCATTCTAATGAGGAATGCCCATCTACTGCCCTCTAATAGATTTCACAAGAAGTGCTTGTTCATTCGAGTAAATTAGACAGAGGCCATTAGTACTAAAGCTTGATAACTTAAATGAGAATCGAGAATTTTAACTAGAACATATATTATGAATTGAAGTACTATACCAATATAAATTAAAATATCTATGCTAAAGTTTTTAGATAAATTATCGGCATTTCAACATGCACTATTACGGTTCGCAAAGTCTGATAATTGCCAATGTAGCTGAATGAAGGTTAAAAAATTACCACCTCTAATACAAGTCGTTTCATACACCTAGCATAGTGTAATTAAATACTGAACTTTCGGAAACCGTGGGTAGTATTACTAACAGGGATCACTTGATCATTCTTATGGAGGAATCACTTATAATTTACTGAATTTCAAGGATTTTCAAACGTAACATTACCATAGTTACATTCACTTTCAATCACGTTATCAGTTGATGCTGAATGACGTAAAGTTGCGTTACAATATCATCACATACCATACATAAACTCACTTAGATGAGCATACAGTATTACTGTATTCGTGCTCCAGTTTCAGTGATTATGTAAGGATAAACTGTAGGATTCGTTAAAGTCGGATGTGGTTTATTATACAGTCAAATTTCTAGTTTTATCGGTAGGGTTTTCATTGAACCAAAATAATTGCTTTGTGTTTGTAACTCATTCATTCTTCATTATAACTTTTCTAATATTACGCAAGTAATAAAACTGAAGTATCTCTTTTTCGTCAGTAAAACAGAAATGCGTTCGAGTTACCAATTAAAGTTGAAGACAATTAAAGGGTATAGTTATTTAACTTTTAACCTTGCCTATTCCTTCCTTTGATTGGTTCGTTTCTTTTGGTTCACTCTGCATGTGAATATTCCCCTATTTCATGTAGTCTCGCGTTAATACATAACGGAGTTATAAATGGGAAAAAATTAGTGTGAGAAGGCGTGACTTGGTGTAAATTTGTAACGGGTATATTTCTAATCTTTGACTTAGTTTTAAAAGACTAGATTCAATACACACCACTTTTGTGATAATCATTCCAATTCGTCGGCAACTGCGAATCATATCAATTTATTTCTAATAATATTTTGTCGTAATCTTTCGGTGTGTCATTATCATATTAGTTCTATTAGACGACTCGAATCACAAGGGAATTATTTACATCTTCTGTAATTTTGTTTTAAAATTCCTTTAAATGCTGTTATCTTGGATATTTATATTCGATAAACTGATATTTGCTTTCAATAAATAGGAAAATGAGTTTCGATTCTTCATCATCATTTTTCCTTTCGCAGCTTTATAACAAAGAATTTTTCTTTATACCTAGTATTTTATTAGCAATTACTTACAACCGATAAATTACAATATTGATTTTAGCTTATCCATTTTCATCAGGTTTCAACTTAATTGTGGATACCTTGTGGTACAGGATAGTCATACCTGGTGGAAGCTACTTTCCAAAATGAAATCTTTCCGTTGTGCGATTCTCGATGTCTCTGGAAACAATCTTAATGCATACATTTATTTCGTACACAGCCAGTGGTATCCGCAAAGAGATAATATTCCTGAATTTTTTATCGCCGAAATTTTTCACTGCGTTCGCTGCATAAGGTCTGAAATTACAAACGCGATCGATCGTAGTGCACGCATGATGCATCTGGTACCTGAAAAAACTCCTGATCCTCGCGATAATTAATTTGAAAAACATTTTTTTCTCCGTCTTCGGGGAAACAATCATGGCTTTAATTTCACGTGAGAGAGAGAGAGAGAGCTGAACATGTGGTTACGACGAACTTTCATATCATGTAGTAGCTGCACTATATTGGCTACAATTTATTATATCCCAAGTGTACAATTTATAAAATTACGGCAAAATATTTTGATAATTTTTATGTTCTTGCAAAACACCTGGAAATACTGTATTTATAGGCAAATATTGAGATCATTGATATGTATTTTAACCGATGATCCAGATCTGTTTGTATCAAAGAGTACCTGTGAGTGGGATACGTATTTAAGGAATATTCTCTCTCTTCATTCTCTTTTGATTTTGAGATAGGCGCACGATATTTTTAATTAGTTAATGATTTTTGCGTATAAATGGATATAGATGTATGGTTATCATAAATATCTATTTTCACGATCCCCACTGTATAAGATATTGTGTAATAATACTTACGCGGCATTCCATTACCTTTTATATCATATTTTTGGAATGTGATACCTTTTCCAAAATAAAATTATCTACTTAATTATAATAAAAATAGTTTTAGAATTAATTTAGTAAAATATATATATGCTCAACGACTAACTTCGTCCCTCAGATAATTCTTATGCCTTAAATGGAACATATTCCCACAATAGTAAGTATTATCAAAGATTCGCCTCAGATGCTTACTCATCTTTTTTACTCTTTCGGTCCTCTACGCCTGACTCACACGGACATGTTTTTATTTCTGTCGGCTCTTAGAGGGGAAGATGCTATCTGGGGTCCATGGCAAAATTGTAATGAGGGGAGACTTTGGAGGGAGTGAGAAAGTCTAGATCAGATTGTGGTGCGTTTCGTGGCAGATTATCTTCGCCGGTTGATCTCTCTTTGGAAGACTTGACCTAATGTTAAAGCGCCGCTACTAAGAGAGTCAGCTCGTTACTTTTGGGTACTGGATGTTGAGCTCGTCATTACCGCTGCCGAGCTCATTTCTCCGATGACTGTGTGAGTACCTAATTTAAATTCTGTGCCTTTGGATAAATGGCCAAATAGCACCTTTATACATTTTTTGTTGATATCAGGAGTTCATCAATAATAGTTTATTTACGAATTTTCTTTAAAGCAAGCGAACAGCCAAATATTTATTTTTTTAATGTCCCACCGATTTTTCGTGCGCCCATTACTTATCGAGAGGTCTGTAAGCTTGTCCCTCCTGATAGCTCTGTATTTTATAAATATCCTTGTGATATTGCTGATTATATGTTGGAATTGTGTGCTTCATTTCTTCATTTAACTAATGACATATATTTGCGATTTATATTCTTTATTTATTTGCAATTATGACACTGCTCCGTGATCCAAGGGCCATTTTCGATTCCGCTTGAATGCGAAAATGTTACTAGGATCCATGTCTATGATATTCGACAGTAAATATCTAACTCATTTATTTCCATTTACATCCTTTTACTTTTTCCCCATATTCTAATAGTTACAAATAAAACGCTTTCTAACGGAGAATAACTTTTTTATATATTTGTTTAGTATGTAGTTGTTGGCGTATCATCTTGTTTATTACATCCCCCTATATTTGCAAAAATTATTATTGACTGTTTTGACTTCTGTATCTGGCATGTAATTCTTTATTAATGAAAAATTACATTATATTGCATGTAAATATAATTTACAGGGTGATGGATGGATAGAATGGTTTCACTATTTAATTTTAGTGGCTGCTGCGTATTTTTCAGATATGGTCCCGTTTGCGTTGTTTTAAAAGTCCACAGAAAACACTTTTGGAATCTGTAACATTAGTGACGTTTCTGCCTTGGTTTTGGTAACGCCTAAGTGGATTCGAAAATGAGCTGTTTTAGTAAGGCGATCTCGCACAAAGACTTCTGCTTAAACGAATCTTCTCTTCTAGTTCGTCACGGTGCAAATATCTATACATCGCGATCTCCAAAACATTTTCAAAATTTGTGGGAAGATTTCCATTTGGTTTCTGAATCGTTATACGCAATCGCACAAGATCCAAGTAATGGAAAATTGTTACCGGATGGAACCAATAGTTGTTTGTAAATGCGATTTTTTTTCAGTGTAATTTCTTCTGGTTCGAAGTCATAATTTTTAGTGCATTTTCGCATAAGATTTGACATTTTTCTCTCTAATGAAAGAGTTTCCCATTATTCAAAAAGATAGGTGAATGTAGTAAATAATTAGGTTACCTTATAAACTTCATTTATTTTTCTGCTCTAGAAGTACTTGATAAGATAAAATTGCCATTACCGATATTTTTTAAAAATCCATTCGATGAATCAAAAAATAAGTTGCAAAATATTTATAAAAATATAATAAAATATTATGAACTAGATACAGATTAAATTAGCTATTACAGAATAAAATAAGATGGAGTAAAATCTATTAATATCTTTGTTCCCTATATCAGCTTTGTAAAAATAATTCTCAAATAACAAAGAAAATTATTTTCTCGTTAACTCTTACATGGTAGTTTATGCTGCACTTGAAAGATCAATTTATCTGTGAAGAATTAAGTTGTTTGAATCTCATTCCTTCTACCTTTTCCTCTCTCTCTAAGTAGCGATAGCTTTGAAGAGAGGGCCTAATCAACGGGTGATGAGTGAAAAGTCTTTCCTCACTGAATAAGAATTCTTTAAGCGGAAGAAAATCAATTTGAGAGCAGCAGAACGACCTTATGAATAACAATATTTATTTCTAATAAAGAGATATCAGAATGTATTCCATAAATCACCATAAATTCTACATGAGTAGCTTTCTTAACATCAATATCGTCGAATGAAACGGACTTACGGAACTGTAAAATACACTTTCCTTCAGTCTGTACCAAAAACAAATGAAAAATAATTTCTAGCAAGATATGGCTGGAACAAAGAATCTAATCTTTTAGTTAAATATTATCTAGAAACAATCCTATCATATCTCCTTCCCTCTGATTTATTCTGACAGATTCCTAAGAGCAATACTTCTGTAAGAATTGAATAGATAACTTCTAACTTAATCTGTTTCTTTTCACGGTGTAATACTATACCTCTCCAGGTTCGGACTAAGGAATACGGTAGCTCAAACTTAATATTTCGGCAGGATGACTTTCATCGACAGGTTCGTATGTTTGGAGTGCCCTCTCGCAGATTAGCCACTGAACATTTAAATGCACATTCCTCGGAAATATTTATCTTTCTCCTTCCTCCACTCACCTTCTGCACAATTTCTTCAGAGGAGCTCAACGGCCTGAGTGACTTCAACTCTTATTTTCTCTGTAAACACTTCGACTTTTGGATGGAATGTCCTAAAAATAAGAGACAGCGCCAAAACTCTTCCAAATGGTCAGTCGATCCACAGCCGCGCTCCATCCAAATCGTTGCTGACAGATTCCATAAAAACAATTTCATTTTATATTTCCGATATTTATTTTCACTTTTGCATTCCGTGGGAAGCATTTGTTGGCACCTTAAAAATCCACCCATCCTTCATTGCGCTGTATATCGCATTAAGCTATTTATTTTACGTTTCCATCTTTGGTGGTGCGAATGCTGCGAATCTTTCAGATTTGTTACAGTGACGGTATCGTAGATGAACAATCAGAACAATTTAGAGAAACTGGTTTCAAATACAACGGTGTGCGGAGTGAATTGCGTACAAATTAAAGCTCAAATACTGAGAATATTACAACCTCAAATATGTTGGAATACTCCATTTTCTGGGCAGCTAATGATATAAAATTTACCCTTCCCTTTTATATCAGTTTAGTGACGTAATTCTCTTGTACAGTTTGAAATTAAGTTGTGTACAATCGCATGTATATATTTTCGCTCCATGTTTAACCTCCTCACTCCGTCTATTAAAACTTAATTATTTGTCATGCTGCACTATAGTATTGCATAAATAAACTGATTTCTGTTCGAAGGTAAATTGATCATGCGTGGGAAATCGAGGAGCAACAGATGAAATAGAGAGTCGGTAACGAATGAATATGTCCTAGAAAGAGTCTTTGTGACCAGAATATCTTGGGAAGTTTTTAGAGGGAGAGATGAATGGCTAAGATGTTGTGCGGAAGACTGTGATACAAAAGAGAACAGTAAATCAAGAACAATCTGTTTTAAGGAGATTAAATAGGTAAAAGAAGGGGCTTAAGTACCTAAAATAATAAAAGAGAAGCGAAAAGATTAATGAGCGAGAACAGATTAATTAATCCGCACATGCTGAGTTCGCCATCAGTAAACATTTCAGAGAAAGAAAAACTTATAAGAATATGATAATATTACATTGGTAACCTTTATTAAGCGCTTCGACTGCATTCGAGGTCATTTCGCACGTTTGTTCCCTTAGGGAATTGAAATCGAGGGACCTCTTTCACCTAACTCCATCGGGTTGCCTACTTGGTTATCCGGAGGTCCATGATTGATTTTATCGATTTGTCATAAAATCAATAAAAGTTAACTATTATCCTCTACAGTTACAATACTTCGTTTTTAGATCCTGTGCAACAACTGAATTTCTTTTCTCAATCCAATTTCATTCCTTTCTATTATACTTTGCCAACATTTGTTGCTCTTTCAAATACCTATCGGTGAGAATTCCCGATAATCCTCGAAATCCCTTTTCGAGATGTCTCATAGCACATTTTTAAAAGAATATTTCAATCATTGTTTGTAAATATAAAGCTATTAAAATATAGTGTAAATGCGACCTTTTTTTACAGGTTTCATTAACTATATGTTGTTGTTAACATATGTAGATAGACATTAAACATAAATGGTTTTTTTGTTTAATGAACGTATTATCATTATTCAAAGTAAACTAGCAAATTCGCTGCATGTGAATAAATGAATATATTTTAAATTTCTTGAGATCTTTCTTTTGGCTTCTCCATTTCCACCTTCATCGAATTTCTTGTTACTTTAACTTCTCCCTTGCCTCCTTTTCCTCATCCTTAACTTTCTCTCTTTAATAACTCTCCGATTTCCCTTCCACTTTATCCATCCCTTACGTTTCTCTTTCGCCGTCTCCTTCACTCTTTCTCCTCTCCTTCCAACACTTTGCCTTTCTTGTCACTCAGAAATCCCTTCTCTTAACTGGATCCAGCTGCAAACAAACACTTTTTTCTCCTTCCGAGTGGTAGAGACCCTGAGTTGCCTCCGTTCCTTTTCTCCCTCAAACGTTGTCTTTTGGCCCCGAAGAAGGGACAAGCTGAAGGACCGTAGGAAATCGCTCGGTGAGTTTTTTTTTTCCCTCGCTAGCTCATAGGTTTCAGAGGGTGCTGGCGGAGTGACAGAAAAAGAGCCCTAGAGTGGAATTTAAATTGGCGTGGTCCTGCTCATTGATGAAGTATTTTATTTTTTAGGATGCTCATGGACTGCCATTATCTAGAAAGAAATTGCTTGGAAACATAACATGAAGAGGAAAAATTTAGTTATACATTTAGAGCTTTAATTGACCAAAACTTGTTACCTCTTATATAAATTTGCTGTCAAATTGTTACCTGTTTATATTTACCTTATTTAACTCCCAGTATGCATTGAACCTGTGCATCGCACTCGCATTCATTTAAGATGCACTTACAGCGATGAGATAATTTCCTAAAATCTTGCCTCATTCTAACGATGTCTCCCCACGGTTTAACCCTGATTTTTGTTCGTTAGAATTTTCCCCATATTATCGATTATTTCGATATATTCATATCGATTTATTTCTTTAATATATATCTTTTCTTGCAGGTAAGTGGATATTTATCTTCGCTTTCTACCCTTTCAACGGACATATCTTTGATCTTCTTACGGTGAGTGTAGTACTAACTTAAAGTTAAAAATGAAGTAACAACGCTTTTAAGTTATTTCCATCGCTCCGGAAAATGGGCTTTTTGTAAATGAATACTCTTTCAAAGCCAGATTTTCTTCTGCATCTTATTTGATGATCGACTGAGAGATTGTTCTCAGTACTGGCCAAGTAGAAGTTCCTCCTTTTGCAAATGGATCCCTTAAACTTAGAGGGAATGTGAAAATTACATATTGAATTGAGATTGTATCTCTCCTAAATATTTTGCAGAGGATTAAGACTCATCTCCAAGTATTCTATCTTTAGTAATATCTTTTATTCATCTTTTATATCTAATATCTTTTATTCATCGCTTGATAAAAATATGGTTTTATTCCATATATTAAGACAGTTTTTGGAGGCAAAACTTCGAGAGCTATCACACAATATAGGCGTAGATTTGAGAAAACAGTGGTAGATTGGTTAAACCGTAAAATTCCCAACGAAATTTTCGTTTTACTAAAATTTTTCACTGTTTTTTGATGTGGCTAATATTTACAGATTAAGATGAAGATTTTTATAGCGGTGCTCGCAAGCTTGTTCAAATATGAGAGGAACAGAAAATAATTTTTGTAACTCATCCTGGCTTGATATTGTAAAAAAGGTAGCTTTTTAGTCCAGTTAATTTGTGTTTGACCATTTGGAATCCTATTGGAAATCGAGCCAAGGAAGGAAGATGATTCTGGAACAAAATGTCTTTGATCAAACACACAGAAAAACTCACTAGGTAGAGTCCACAAAAACTTTTTTTCAGACGACCTCGGTATCGTTACGGAGTAACATCATCAGGTGTGACACATAGGTCTTGTAATGAAAAGTTTTTTTGGACTCTACCTAGTGAGTTTTTCTTTGTGTGTGATCATGAAGGAATTCCACCATGTCTCACCGAAATTTGTCATGCGTGACAATGTCTTTACTTTATATTATAGCTCTCTGGAACCCTTACCATTTTTGGGACGGGCAACCAATGTCTAAGGAAGCCATTTTGTGAACTAAATATCAAAACATCAAAAATCGCCACACAATGCAAAGGCAACGAAATATCAGCAATTTCACTCCAATCCTTCGTCTTGGAAGTATCTTCCAAGAATTACGACCTAGTTGCGTCTCTAGGCTGGCTTTCTCCTCAAGTCATAGCATTAACCCCTGCAAATTGTTATTCCCCTCGTCGCATAGTAGAGCACGTTATGTAGTCATAATGAGCGGTGGAACATGAGCTTGATAGGGGGCATCCTCATTGCAGGGTCCAGAGCGTGAGAATCCGAGGGTTTTTCCAGCTTCTGTGAGCGCGGTTTTTAGATTCCCCCGACGGAAGGGAAGAAGAACAAGGAGAGGAAGAGGTGACGGACGTTCGCTTGAGTCAATATTTGAGAGTTCGGCGCCCAATAAGTGCCCATCTCGAGAGGGAGGCGGCCAATCGGTGAAAATTCCTCCGTTCGAGCCAAAACAATGGAAGTGTGAGACTCGAAAAAAACTATTTAATTCGATTTCAGGCGCGGTTTGCTTTCTTCTGCACATACGGAACCCTTCGACACGTCCACGCAAACAACCTCGATAAAGTAAATCACCCATTGAACAGCTCTCTAAATACACTGTTTTCCGTGTCGTTTTTTAAATACTTTCCGAAGTTCCGTTAAGTTTGTTATTAGAGGAGGACGTTTTCTTTTTTTTCCGATTTCTCAGTCGCCCCCGAAGTCTCCGCGTAGGTTATCGACGGCCATGAATAATTCAGTTAAGTATGTGGTTTCGGAGATGATTTGTCCCGCGGCGGATTTTTTATTTCTGTGGAAATTTCTCCATTTATGAGCGTATTTTGTGGAGTCACGGTGTTGTTTTCGAGAGACCGTCGGCATTTGTTACTAAAACAAATGCCTCGCGATCTTTCTTTCTTTCTTTTGACCTCATGGTTTCCTAGTCGAGAGTAAGGAAATCTATCCGTCATGATGAGGTGGAAACGATTTGCAATTGGATAAATATTTAGAAAAATCTTTGAAAACGTAGGTTTTGTTTACATATAATCACCACAATGGAAATTAATAAATAAATAAATATGCTGGTTATATTGCCTTCTTCGATTACGAAAGGTCAAATTAATCGCTGTAATCGATGGTTTGCTGAAAACATATGAACTTCATGCTGATTACACTACGCACTGAATTGAGTTTATGGTTATTCCGGAGGGAATACCGCTCAAATTACAATAATTTTATGGAAACGACATAATTTAAAACGTGAATAGTTAAATTTCTTTCATAAAAAACTCAAAAATATTGATCTCAAGTTGAATAGTTTCAAATCAGCAGATTCATACAATTATGCACTTAATCTGCGTTTCCAAAATCATATATGCTCTTCGTATTGCCTTAACGGTTTCATAGCTGGTAAACATTAACAGTTACAATGTTAAAGTAGTTAATAGATCCCACATATTCATAAATGCATCAGTATTTAAATACTTATTTATCTTCTCTTTAAGACTTGAACAGTCTTTTGATATTCATTCGTGCTCAGATACAAAATAGAATCGAATTCCGGAAGGTAGACTTTCCCTAGTGAAATTTTAGGTTTCGAATCCATGATTACGAATAAAATTCGATTACTATAATCTTCTATATTATTTAGAATTTCGAAAGGGATAATCGTGTTTTAATATTTTTCAATTGTGTCGACATTTTTGGCTCTCAGAAGTTTACATTTGATAAAATACATTAATCTTTGAACCACGAGATATATTTTAGTGGTTGTCTCATACCAATGTTGACTACTTCATTAGAGTTTCCATGACGTTCGCATAAAGGAAATAAATAAAACACATGGCCGAGTCCACAAATATTCCCCGACGTTTCTCGTTATAATGTGACGTATCAGAAATCGGAATTCCAACCGTATTTTCCATCCTAATCTATCACTTCTTATCCTTTCAAAATGAGTTACTAGTAAGTTCTATCCCATTTTTAATTGGTTCTTTTGGAGAAATTTATCTCCATCCAACAATATTAATCTTCGTCACGCGTGCTCTGAATTGCGATTTTAAGATCAGAGGTCGTACTTCTTCATTCTAAATTTGCCACCGTATTACAGTTTTTATTCCAGTAGATTAACTCTTGCACGGTTGAAGTTTTCAATTCAAGATATAAACATGGTTAGAATAGAGCGGCTTCACCGGTTGATGGCTAGTGGAACGGGACGTGAAGACACCTATGCACAGGTGGGCGCGCTCCTTTCCTTCTGGAATGAAGATTCTCTTTAGAAATTCCGCTTCCGTCGTGGAGCAAACAGCGCTGCACCACACCCTCCTCACGCACACACCAACTCCACATAGCCTTCCTCATTTTCATATTTCCTCTTCGATCTGTGGAAGCAATCGAATCACGCCCTTCACACCCGCGCCTCATTTGTTTGCGCGCCGCCAGAGTGCATTCAGATCGTGTTGACAGTGATCTCGATGGATGTCGTTTCGAGGATCGCAGGTCTTTTTTTCGTATTTGCCCAGTCGTAGAACCACATGTTCGGTTGTCGAAGGAGACTAACAAATGAGACGACTCAATATAGCCGTTCTTTTGTTTATTTGATTTCGCGAGTCCGAGTGTCGCAGGTGGGTGACTTCGGAGTCGAGGAGGTCAGATGCTCTCTGCAGAAGGGGAATGTAACGTTTACGGAATAACTCAGCCGCTTGTGAAATTATTTCTTTGGAAATGTATAAGCGTGAGTTATGGCCAGCTTATGGTCGAATCATGATTATTGAATATGTGCATTCAAGTCGAATTCATCAGTTGACCCTTAGGGCTATCGACCATTGTTAAAATGACTGAACTGGATATCTTTTCGTTAATTTTTTTATCTACCTGAAGTTCGGTTATTGAGTGCGAGTGAATACTCTACATGAAAAGCTCACCATTGGAAGATCGAGATTGTGAAAAAGAATGCTTATGGGTCTAGCGCCATCAACAAATTCTGGTATATAATTAACAAATGCTTCAGAATATCTTACCACAGCTCGACGTGGGTTTTGTTTGTAAAGGCATCTGTTAAGCACCTGTTAAGGTATGTATTTTCCCTCATCCTACTCCTTATAACTCATTCTAGTTATCCTCTGCACTGACAATGAGTATAGGAGTGCCTTAAGCTTTTGGAAAAGCTTCACCATTACCATTACCGGTTGTAGTCTTCAGAGATGTTATTTGGCACGTTAAGGCTGGAGAACATTTTTATAGTGGTTTTAGTGGTTATTTAAGTTAAAATGTATCTTCCGTTTAGCCTTCCTTCGTTTTTCATCGCAAGGATCAACTAAAAGCGTCTGCATTCACGAGACTCTTCTTATAAAATATTGTAGAAATAATGATTTACGTTGTCGTTCAGGATTTCAATAGTCGAATCTCTTTAATCACTTAATTTTTATAATCATGCGTTGAATAGTTACTATACATGGTTGAGGTTGAATATTTTTCAAAATTGCAACCTATTTTTTTAAGAAACGTGTCTTATTTCTTACGCTAGACATTGAGTACTTCTTTTTCTTGAGATTCTTTTCATTGAGAACTTGAGTGATCTTACCTAACATAAATAAGTTATGAAATGAATTAGAGTAGGAGTTTCAGGATAAATAAAGTCTGATACATTTTCTTTAGTATTATATTTAATCACTACCGGTTTCTGTCATCTTTGGGTGACCCTTAGTGTGAGGAGTGAGGAGTATCAGATTTTTATTCCTCTTTAAGAATGGACTTCCGCAATATTTCGATCGATTCGAATCGATCATCTTCTTTGATTTTAGTCATCTTTTGACGTTTACGACGCATTTTCTAAGATAAAGCTTCAAAATATCACGTATTCCATTTACGAAATCGACTTTCTAACAGAATCATGATGCTAAGTATCCCATTTCTTATCAAAATAATAATCATCATCGAAAGTTGCGAAAATAACTATTCAAGATGAAAGTATTGCGCATTTAATGTTCCTCACAATTTCTACGAATCCTTTCTTCTCCATTAGGGAACCACACCTTTCCCGAATCCTCTCTTTACAGTTTGTTCTCCCTAAAGGTCTTCCCTTTGTTTGTTTTCACTTCCTATCCCCTTTCTTAGGCTTTAAGGGGTTTAAAGTCAAATGGAAGAAGGGAGGGAGAAGAAAACTAAAAGGTGTCGCATAGAGACTGGAGAATAACAAATGAAACGTTTGAAAACAGGTCTTCGTCGTGCTGATTGCTTGCTTAGCGGAAGTAAATCACTCCAGTTGTGATAATGCACTTAAAGAGGACTCTTCTGGATTCTGAGCGTCTTATGATCTCGCGTTAACTCTGAGTACGATTTATAGCTTTCACTTGGATATGAGTTTCCTTCTCCTATAACATTTTTTGAGTTTCTTCTCTGGAATCATAGCTGGTCCTAGGACTCCTTGAGGAATCACATTTTTCCAACAAGGGTATCCAAAATCTTAATAGGGAAAACGGGGCGGCATTTAAGTTGTATTTACGATTTTATATCAATCCATTTTTTCAGATTTTCCATGATGTATAACCAAAATTTATTAATTTATTGACTGATTTTTTTACCTCAATAATTAAATTTTTATTCCAACATCTTAAACCACATGTTTTTCGAAATGTAACCCCTATGAATTTTTTTCATTGACTTTATTTTAAGGATAAATATAAAGTAAATTCTTTTCAACGCTGGCGGTGTTATTATGCAATAGAATGAAGATCAGGTCAGGTCTCGGTCAGTAATCTCATTGAAATAGGGCTAATCTATCCTCCTAGGCTCTCTAGGAAAGATTCATTTTGAATCTACTAAATGAAATATTGTAACATCTATAAAATCTCACGGGAAAGCGCCATTTCGCAAAATTACGTTTATGGTATACTGAATTTCTTAAAATTTAATGTTTTCAGGGCTTACGGATAGGCAAGGGGACAATAATTTTGCTTATCGTAAACGGGTTTGAATCTCAGTGAGAGTACACGGACAAAATGACCATGACCGCGTTGCTGTCGAAGCACTTTTAACAATACTAGTTCTACTACGAAAATACGGTGGCTCTCGTGCAGCCAATCTCCTAATCCGAAGCCTTTTAACAATTCACCTTAGAGAAAAATAGAGCTAAGAACCGTTGTCTCTATAGAATTCAGTATTTTTTTATTCCAAGGGTCGTTTTCAAAAACTAAATGATCTCGAATTTCATGGATAGAAAAATCAACCGAAGAGAATTTTAATATACTTAATGTCATCGCGATAACTGCAAATGTATTAGTGCTTTTAAATATCGTTGTTTGTGTCGACGTGTGTCTTACCGTTAAGCAATTAGGCTTTTGTAGTCTCACTGGTAGATTTTCCTTACATATTCTGCTCTGCTCAAAAACCCTTACTAAAACGGGATTCTCTGAAAGTCTGTTTATCTTGAAAATCATTGCGTTTCCTGAGCTGCCAAGTTCGTCACATTGTATTTATGAATTTGAACTCATTGGATTTATTATTTTTAAAATCTTTTGTATGTAGATAACTTGGGAATTATCTATTAGATACTTCATAAAATATATTTAAATGGAAGTACATGATTCTCGGATTGTATGTGGAACATTAAATAGTGTATATTCTGCGGCGCACCGCCGGGGAACTGCCTATTTTATGAATTTTTGAATCCCGTGCATATAAAATTCAAATCTGGTGACCCTATTCATACTTCAATGAAGACATCGCCGCAACTTCTGTAAATAAAAGGGTTCTTAAGAGCTCGTATTCCCACTTGAATCAGACTCCTTTTCCTCAGGGTATCACTCCGATCTGCGCTTCCGATTCGATTCCTTCCGACTATGCGTGCACTTGTAGAAAAGAGAGCCGAGCGTGGGGGCAAGGCGGAGCGACTTAAGAGTGACGGTTCGATCATCCATCCTTCATTTGTCTTCTCCTTTGCATGGCTAAGTTCACGGGGTCAGAATGGCTTGTTGGTTAAGAGACTGATTCTTGCCAACCATATGGCGTTAAGGTCTCGACTCTTCAAAAAAAACCTCCCTTTCTCTTTTTTTCGATTTTTTCCTTGGGTCAAGAGAGGGGTAAAAGACGGCGGCGCTCTTAATTGTGGAATACAGGTTTTTTTTCCATTTTCTGAGTTGTCAACGAGCGTGTACCAACAAGCCAAAGAAAAGGGGGGCCGCCGAAGAGGATTTGTTTTTCCCGGATGAATACCAAATGGTGAGCGCTCGAATTTTGATTGCGCCGGAAGGGCTTAATATATTCTCGCGAGACGGAATTTACTTATTTAAAGGGGGACTTGTTTGTGTGCGTGACGTACTTTGGCAGGAATGGCACAATCATCTCGTTCTGCGGGGTTTTCGGTTATAAACGCGCAAATATAGCAAAAATATTGAATGAAAGATTATTTTATTACCACGGTATGCTTCTGGCGTATCTTAGGCACTTGTTGGTTGAATTCTTCAACTATTTAAATCTTTTTCCTATTTGTGGGATACCCGAGTTATGTATCCTTTTTATAAATTTCCAAGCAGTATTAAAAATTTTCACGTTCAGAACATTTTAATATCAATTGAAATAATTTAAAACCCTTTGGTATTTTACCGCTTTAATTATCTATAAAAATGTAATTCGAAATAAAAAACGGAAATTCTCTTCTTTTGCCTATTTTAAACCTCTGAATCCAGTGAGTCTGACAGGAAAAAAGTTCTTCCTTACCATGATTGAACAAAGTAATTATGTTATTCGACCATTTTTCGTAATTTATTTCAATATCTTATAAATTTCTTTCTAATGGCGGATGGAATTCAGAACATAGTGGAAGCTATTATACGGTATATACTTGGTAAATTCATCGAAAATGTAAATTAACTATTACGCGAGAGCTACTTAGAAAGGATAAAAATATTGGTTTATAAATATTTTCATTGCACATTGAATCTTTCTTATTTAAAAAATGATTTAAAAACGAGAAAGACTTTTAAATGTTAACTTTTTTATTGATTTCATTAGGAACTTTCCGTGTTAAATGAATTTTTCCTTGATTTAGAAAAGGGAAAATCTGAAAAAGTTCTTACCGTTATTATTCTCGAGATGAATATCTAGAAAGAAGGAGTCTACTTGAAGAAAGTCATTTTTTAAATCTTGAAGAATACCAAATGAATATTTATGTCCACATTGGAATGAGATAGACATTATGAAGTCTCCTCTTTCACCTTACTCTTATCATTGTTAATGAATCTAAAGAGAGAACTAAAAACTTGACGGAAAGCAGTAAAATATAAGCTTGCGGAACAAAACAACTAGAGGAAACTATTATCTATGTTGATAAAAGATCGAACTTAGCGAGAATACTTTTCATTAAACGGTTATTAAGAATGCTAGTGCATAAGTTGTCGGTTTTATTAAAGTTCACTCATTCATTTGAGAGTAAAACCTAGAATATCTTTCTATTTAGATAATATCGGTTCATTTTTTCGTGGAATGTATGGAGTTCTATTTCAGATGAACATTCATTTCCTATACAAATACATCTGCCTTATATATTTATGAAATTACTTTTGGATTTTCAGGGTGAGAACTCTGACCCTAAACTTTGAATCGCCCTCGTGGGCTTTCAAAATGGAAATTATGTCGGAGAAAACCGACAGACGATACCTCCGCAAGAAGGCCTTTCTCCGCGGGCGCGCTTCTTTTTTCGACGCCGACTCGAAGGCGAAAAGAAAAGAACGCCGTCTTGCGAAATGCATCGCGAAACCGCTTAGAAAGTCAGAATCGGCGCTATTTTATTTTTTCTCCCTCGAATCTCTTGGCACGGCCCTTTTGTTACGCCTCGCCATTTTTACATACGATTGATATTCCTTTCTCCTGTGACTGACGTATCGGCCGATCACGACGCGCTTAGAGGGGTCGAAAGCGGCCTCATTCGCGGAAAAAAGGAGAGAAAAAGTTTGGCAAAAGTGCGCGAGGAAACCGCGAGGTGGAGAAAACAAGAGGATTTCGTGGGGAAACAAGCGCATACGACCGCAATCGATGTTCGGATAAACGGAACAAATCCGAAGCGAAAATGTGACAGAAGTAGAAGACAAGAATGAATGAGAGATGGAAAAAGTCAGGATGGAAATACCTGAAGAGTACAGGTTTTAAATCCAATCCTATCCAATCCTATCCAATCTGAGTACGTATTTGAATGATTTGAACATGTGTGCGATTATTGTTTGTTAGGCTAAACATGCGTACTGTTTTCCTCGGTTCATTCCAGCTTTTGACCAATTTGTCTCGTCTGTATGGTCAACAAATACATTCTCCCTTTAAAGCCTTGGCTAAAACATACGTTTTTAAAAATGATATTTCCAAAACACAGAATGAAAATTTACGAGTACAGAAAATGATATCGAACGAAAAGAATTGTTATACTGATAGAAAATGTACCGTTTTCGAGTAGATGGGATATGAGCAGCTCATGTTTAGTAGGCGGCAGTAAAGAGGAGCTAATTCCTGCTCGAAATGTATTACTTTAACGTAAAAATTAACTATTCGAATTAAGAAAACCTAATTAACGTTTTTAAGGCCAGAAAGTGATGTGTCTTAAATAATTTATTTCGATATATTTATGCTCATAAATCGTGATACCATAATCTTTTGAAAACTCTTACTTAACGTATTAATAAAATTTATTTTCTATGTATAATATATGATACTAAATGGAGTCGTGTTGGGGCAGACGGATCTTATATATATCACAGGGCACATGTTGCCATGTCAATTTTGGAATAATAATTTAACATGTTAAAATACAGAATTGCCAAGTATTCAAAAAGCGACGAGAGAAACTCTAAAAATATTCCGCAAAGATGGCCGCTAAGTTCGCCGCAAATCATTCAATTGAAATCGCACTCATCGATATCCTTCAGAAGAGGACGGCGAACCCTCGATTACGTATTCATTTATGTGCGTACCTCTCTCTTTCATATTGATGCCCTTCTAAAAAGGGCACCCCCTTTTGTTTTCCATTTCTCGTGCCGTCGATTTTTCACAGGG